>JAUIMM010000396.1:8112500-8712500 GCA_031769625.1 Taudactylus pleione
CTTTTCTTTATGCATGCTGCCTGTGTCCTGGAAAAATTTATTTTCTTAATGCATGCTGCCTGTGTCCCGGAAACATTTCTTTTCTTTATGCATGCTGTCTGTGTACCGGAAACATTTCTTTTCTTTATGCATGCTGCCTGTGTCACGGAAACATTTCTTTTTTGTATGCATGCTGCCTGTGTCCCGGAAACATTTCTGTTCTTTATGCATGCTGCCTGTGTCCCGGAAACATGTCTTTTCTTTATGCATGCTGCCTGTGTCCTGGAAACATTTATTATCTTTATGCATGCTGCCTGTTTACCGGAAACATTTCCTTTCTTTATGCATGCTGCCTGTGTCCTGGAACATTTAATTTCTGTATGCATGCTGCCTGTGTCCCGGAAACATGTCTTTTCTTTATGCATGCTGCCTGTGTCCCGGAAACATTTCTTTTCTTTATGCATGCTGCCTGTGTCCCGGAAACATGTCTGCCTGTGTCCCGGAAACATGTCTTTTCATTATGCATGCTGCCTGTGTCCCGGAAACATGTCTTTTCTTTAAGCATGCTGCCTGTGTCCCGGAAACATGTCTTTTCTTTATGCATGCTGCCTGTGTCCTGGAAACATTTCTTTTCTTTATGCATGCTGCCTGTGTCCCGGAAACATTTATTATCTTTATGCATGCTGCCTGTGTCCGGGAAACATTTCCTTTCTTTATGCATGCTGCCTGTGTCCCGGAAACATTTATTTTCTTTATGCATGCTGCCTGTGTCCCGGAAACATGTCTTTTCTTTATGCATGCTGCCTGTGTCCTGGAAACATTTATTTTCTTTATGCATGCTGCCTGTGTCCCGGAAACATTTATTATCTTTATGCATGCTGCCTGTGTCCCGGAAACATTTCTTTACTTTATGCATGCTGCCTGTGTCCCGGAAACATTTCTTTTCTTTATGCATGCTGCCTGTGTCCCGGAAATATTTATTTTCTTTATGCATGCTGCCTGTGTCCCGGAAACATTTCTTTTCTTTATGCATGCTGCCAGTGTACCGGAAACATTTCTTTTCTTTATGCATGCTGCCTGTGTCCCGGAAACATTTCCTTTCTTTATGCATGCTGCCTGTGTCCCGGAAACATGTGTTTTCTTTATGCATGCTGCCTGTGTCCCGGAAACATGTATTTTCTTTATGCATGCTGCCTGTGTACTGGAAACATTTATTTTCTTTATGCATGCTGCCTGTGTCCCAGAAACATTTATTATCTTTATGCATGCTGCCTGTGTCCCGGAAACATTTATTTTCTTTTTGCATGCTGCCTGTGTCCCGGAAACATTTATTTTCTTTATGCATGCTGCCTGTGTCCCGGAAATATTTCTTTTCTTTGTGCATGCTGCCTGTGTCCCGGAAACATTTCTTTTCTTTATGCATGCTGCCTGTGTCCCCGAAACATGTCTTTTCTTTATGCATGCTGCCTGTGTCCTGGAAACATTTATTTTCTTTATGCATGCTGCCTGTGTCCCGGAAACATTTAATATCTTTATGCATGCTGCCTGTGTCCCGGAAACATTTATTATCTTTATGCATGCTGCCTGTGTCCCGGAAACATTTCTTTTCTTTATGCATGCTGCCTGTGTCCCGGAAACATTTCTTTTCTTTATGCATGCTGAGTGTGTCCCGGAAATATTTATTTTCTTTATGCATGCTGCCTGTGTCCCGGAAACATTTCTTTTCTTTATGCATGCTGCCTGAGTCCCAGAAACATGTATTTTCTTTATGCATGCTGCCTGTGTCCTGGAAATATTTCTTTTCTTTATGCATGCTGCCTGTGTCCCGGAAACATTTATTATCTTTATGCATGCTGCCTGTGTCCCGGAAACATTTATTATCTTTATGCATGCTGCCTGTGTCCCGGAAACATTTCTTTTCTTTATGCATGCTGCCTGTGTCCCGGAAACATTTCTTTTCTTTATGCATGCTGCCTGTGTCCCGGAAACATTTATTTTCTTTATGCATGCTGCCTGTATCCCAGAAACATTTCTTTTCTGTATGCATGCTGCCTGTGTCCTGGAAACATTTATTATATTTATGCTAGCTGCCTGTGTCCCGGAAAAATTTATTTTCTTTATGCATGCTGCCTGTGTACTGGAAACATTTATTATCTTTATGCATCATGCCTGTGTACTGGAACTTTTCTTTTCTGTATGCATGCTGCCTGTGAACCGGAAACATGTCTTTTCTTTATGCATGCTGCCTGTGTCCCGGAAACATGTCTTTTCTTTATGCATGCTGCCTGTGTACTGGAAACATTTATTTTCTTTATGCATGCTGCCTGTGTACTGGAAACATTTATTTTCTTTATGCATGCTGCCTGTGTCCTGGAACTTTTCTTTTCTGTATGCATGCTGCCTGTGAACCGGAAACATGTCTTTTCTTTATGCATGCTGCCTGTGTCCCGGAAACATGTCTTTTCTTTATGCATGCTGCCTGTGTATTGGAAACATTTCTTTTCGTTATGCATGCTGCCTGTGTACTGGAAACATTTCTTTTCTTTATGCATGCTGCCTGTGTCCTGGAAACATTTATTTTCTTTATGCATGCTGCCTGTGTCCCGGAAACATTTATTTTCTTTATGCATGCTGCCTGTGTCCCGGAAACATGTCTTTTCTTTAAGCATGCTGCCTGTGTCCCGGAAACATTTCTTTTCTGTATGCATGCTGCCTGTGTCCCAAAAACATGTCTTTTCTTTATGCATGCTGCCTGTGTACCGGAAACATTTCTTTTCTTTATGCATGCTGCCTGTGTCCCGGAAACATTTCTTTTGTGTATGCATGCTGCCTGTGTCCCGGAAACATGTCTTTCTTTATGCATGCTGCCTGTGTCCCGGAAACATGTCTTTTCTTTATGCATGCTGCCTGTGTCCCGGAAACATGTCTTTTTTTTATGCATGCTGCCTGTGTCCCGGAAACATGTCTTTTCTTTATGCATGCTGCCTGTGTCCCGGAAACATTTATTTTCTGTATGCATGCTACCTGTGTACTGGAAACATTTCTTTTCTTTATGCATGATGCCTGTGTCCCGGAAACATGTCTTTTCTTTATGCATGCTGCCTGTGTCCCGGAAACATTTATTTTCTGTATGCATGCTGCCTGTGTCACGGAAACATGTATTTTCTTTATGCATGCTGCCTGTGTCCTGGAAACATTTATTATCTTTAGGCATGCTGCCTGTGTCCTGGAAACATTTCTTTTCTTTATGCATGCTGCCTGTGTCCTGGAAAAATTTCTTTTCTTAATGCATGCTGCCTGTGTCCCGGAAACATTTCTTTTCTTTATGCATGCTGTCTGTGTACCGGAAACATTTATTTTCTTTATGCATGCTGCCTGTGTCACGGAAACATTTCTTTTTTGTATGCATGCTGCCTGTGTCCCGGAAACATGTCTTTTCTTTATGCATGCTGCCTGTGTCCTGGAAACATTTATTATCTTTATGCATGCTGCCTGTTTACCGGAAACATTTCCTTTCTTTATGCATGCTGCCTGTGTCCTGGAACATTTAATTTCTGTATGCATGCTGCCTGTGTCCCGGAAACATGTCTTTTCTTTATGCATGCTGCCTGTGTCCCGGAAACATTTCTTTTCTTTATGCATGCTGCCTGTGTCCCGGAAACATGTCTGCCTGTGTCCCAGAAACATGTCTTTTCTTTATGTTATCCATGCTGCCTGTGTCCCGGAAACATGTCTTTTCTTTATGCATGCTGCCTGTGTCCTGGAAACATTTATTATCTTTATGCATGCTGCCTGTTTACCGGAAACATTTCCTTTCTTTATGCATGCTGCCTGTGTACTGGAAACATTTCTTTTCTTTATGCATGCTGCCTGTGTCCTGGAAACATTTCTTTTCTTTTTGCATGCTGCCTGTGTCCCGGAAACATTTCTTTTCTGTATGCATGCTGCCTGTGTCCCGGAAACATGTCTTTTCTTTATGCATGCTGCCTGTGTCCCGGAAACATTTCCTTTCTTTATGCATGCTGCCTGTGTCCCGGAAACATTTATTTTCTTTATGCATGCTGCCTGTGTCCCGGAAACATGTCTTTTCTTTATGCATTCTGCCTGTGTCCTGGAAACATTTATTTTCTTTATGCATGCTGCCAGTGTCCCGGAAACATTTATTATCTTTATGCATGCTGCCTGTGTCACGGAAACATTTCTTTTTTGTATGCATGCTGCCTGTGTCCCGGAAACATTTCTGTTCTTTATGCATGCTGCCTGTGTCCCGGAAACATGTCTTTTCTTTATGCATGCTGCCTGTGTCCTGGAAACATTTATTATCTTTATGCATGCTGCCTGTTTACCGGAAACATTTCCTTTCTTTATGCATGCTGCCTGTGTCCTGGAACATTTAATTTCTGTATGCGTGCTGCCTGTGTCCCGGAAACATGTCTTTTCTTTATGCATGCTGCCTGTGTCCCGGAAACATTTCTTTTCTTTATGCATGCTGCCTGTGTCCCGGAAACATGTCTGCCTGTGTCCCGGAAACATGTCTTTTCATTATGCATGCTGCCTGTGTCCCGGAAACATGTCTTTTCTTTAAGCATGCTGCCTGTGTCCCGGAAACATTTCTTTTCTGTATGCATGCTGCCTGTGTCCCGGAAACATGTCTTTTCTTTATGCATGCTGCCTGTGTACCAGAAACATTTCTTTTCTTTATGCATGCTGCCTGTGTCCTGGAAACATTTCTTTTCTTTATGCATGCTGCCTGTGTCCCGGAAACATTTATTATCTTTATGCATGCTGCCTGTGTCCGGGAAACATTTCCTTTCTTTATGCATGCTGCCTGTGTCCCGGAAACATTTATTTTCTTTATGCATGCTGCCTGTGTCCCGGAAACATGTCTTTTCTTTATGCATGCTGCCTGTGTCCTGGAAACATTTATTTTCTTTATGCATGCTGCCTGTGTCCCGGAAACATTTATTATCTTTATGCATGCTGCCTGTGTCCCGGAAACATTTCTTTACTTTATGCATGCTGCCTGTGTCCCGGAAACATTTCTTTTCTTTATGCATGCTGCCTGTGTCCCGGAAATATTTATTTTCTTTATGCATGCTGCCTGTGTCCCGGAAACATTTCTTTTCTTTATGCATGCTGCCAGTGTACCGGAAACATTTCTTTTCTTTATGCATGCTGCCTGTGTCCCGGAAACATTTCCTTTCTTTATGCATGCTGCCTGTGTCCCGGAAACATGTGTTTTCTTTATGCATGCTGCCTGTGTCCCGGAAACATGTATTTTCTTTATGCATGCTGCCTGTGTACTGGAAACATTTATTTTCTTTATGCATGCTGCCTGTGTCCCAGAAACATTTATTATCTTTATGCATGCTGCCTGTGTCCCGGAAACATTTATTTTCTTTTTGCATGCTGCCTGTGTCCCGGAAACATTTATTTTCTTTATGCATGCTGCCTGTGTCCCGGAAATATTTCTTTTCTTTGTGCATGCTGCCTGTGTCCCGGAAACATTTCTTTTCTTTATGCATGCTGCCTGTGTCCCCGAAACATGTCTTTTCTTTATGCATGCTGCCTGTGTCCTGGAAACATTTATTTTCTTTATGCATGCTGCCTGTGTCCCGGAAACATTTAATATCTTTATGCATGCTGCCTGTGTCCCGGAAACATTTATTATCTTTATGCATGCTGCCTGTGTCCCGAAAACATTTCTTTTCTTTATGCATGCTGCCTGTGTCCCGGAAACATTTCTTTTCTTTATGCATGCTGAGTGTGTCCCGGAAATATTTATTTTCTTTATGCATGCTGCCTGTGTCCCGGAAACATTTCTTTTCTTTATGCATGCTGCCTGAGTCCCAGAAACATGTCTTTTCTTTATGCATGCTGCCTGTGTCCTGGAAATATTTCTTTTCTTTATGCATGCTGCCTGTGTCCCGGAAACATTTATTATCTTTATGCATGCTGCCTGTGTCCCGGAAACATTTATTATCTTTATGCATGCTGCCTGTGTCCCGGAAACATTTCTTTTCTTTATGCATGCTGCCTGTGTCCCGGAAACATTTCTTTTCTTTATGCATGCTGCCTGTGTCCCGGAAACATTTATTTTCTTTATGCATGCTGCCTGTATCCCAGAAACATTTCTTTTCTGTATGCATGCTGCCTGTGTCCTGGAAACATTTATTATATTTATGCTAGCTGCCTGTGTCCCGGAAAAATTTATTTTCTTTATGCATGCTGCCTGTGTACTGGAAACATTTATTATCTTTATGCATCATGCCTGTGTACTGGAACTTTTACTTTCTGTATGCATGCTGCCTGTGAACCGGAAACATGTCTTTTCTTTATGCATGCTGCCTGTGTCCCGGAAACATGTCTTTTCTTTATGCATGCTGCCTGTGTACTGGAAACATTTATTTTCTTTATGCATGCTGCCTGTGTACTGGAAACATTTATTTTCTTTATGCATGCTGCCTGTGTCCTGGAACTTTTCTTTTCTGTATGCATGCTGCCTGTGAACCGGAAACATGTCTTTTCTTTATGCATGCTGCCTGTGTCCCGGAAACATGTCTTTTCTTTATGCATGCTGCCTGTGTACTGGAAACATTTCTTTTCGTTATGCATGCTGCCTGTGTACTGGAAACATTTCTTTTCTTTATGCATGCTGCCTGTGTCCTGGAAACATTTATTTTCTTTATGCATGCTGCCTGTGTCCCGGAAACATTTATTTTCTTTATGCATGCTGCCTGTGTCCCGGAAACATGTCTTTTCTTTAAGCATGCTGCCTGTGTCCCGGAAACATTTCTTTTCTGTATGCATGCTGCCTGTGTCCCAAAAACATGTCTTTTCTTTATGCATGCTGCCTGTGTACCGGAAACATTTCTTTTCTTTATGCATGCTGCCTGTGTCCCGGAAACATTTCTTTTGTGTATGCATGCTGCCTGTGTCCCGGAAACATGTCTTTCTTTATGCTTGCTGCCTGTGTCCCGGAAACATGTCTTTTCTTTATGCATGCTGCCTGTGTCCCGGAAACATGTCTTTTTTTTATGCATGCTGCCTGTGTCCCGGAAACATGTCTTTTCTTTATGCATGCTGCCTGTGTCCCGGAAACATTTATTTTCTGTATGCATGCTACCTGTGTACTGGAAACATTTCTTTTCTTTATGCATGATGCCTGTGTCCCGGAAACATGTCTTTTCTTTATGCATGCTGCCTGTGTCCCGGAAACATTTATTTTCTGTATGCATGCTGCCTGTGTCACGGAAACATGTATTTTCTTTATGCATGCTGCCTGTGTCCTGGAAACATTTATTATCTTTAGGCATGCTGCCTGTGTCCTGGAAACATTTCTTTTCTTTATGCATGCTGCCTGTGTCCTGGAAAAATTTCTTTTCTTAATGCATGCTGCCTGTGTCCCGGAAACATTTCTTTTCTTTATGCATGCTGTCTGTGTACCGGAAACATTTCTTTTCTTTATGCATGCTGCCTGTGTCACGGAAACATTTCTTTTTTGTATGCATGCTGCCTGTGTCCCGGAAACATGTCTGTTCTTTATGCATGCTGCCTGTGTCCCGGAAACATGTCTTTTCTTTATGCATGCTGCCTGTGTCCTGGAAACATTTATTATCTTTATGCATGCTGCCTGTTTACCGGAAACATTTCCTTTCTTTATGCATGCTGCCTGTGTCCTGGAACATTTAATTTCTGTATGCATGCTGCCTGTGTCCCGGAAACATGTCTTTTCTTTATGCATGCTGCCTGTGTCCCGGAAACATTTCTTTTCTTTATGCATGCTGCCTGTGTCCCGGAAACATGTCTGCCTGTGTCCCAGAAACATGTCTTTTCTTTATGTTATGCATGCTGCCTGTGTCCCGGAAACATGTCTTTTCTTTATGCATGCTGCCTGTGTCCTGGAAACATTTATTATCTTTATGCATGCTGCCTGTTTACCGGAAACATTTCCTTTCTTTATGCATGCTGCCTGTGTACTGGAAACATTTCTTTTCTTTATGCATGCTGCCTGTGTCCTGGAAACATTTCTTTTCTTTTTGCATGCTGCCTGTGTCCCGGAAACATTTCTTTTCTGTATGCATGCTGCCTGTGTCCCGGAAACATGTCTTTTCTTTATGCATGCTGCCTGTGTCCCGGAAACATTTCCTTTCTTTATGCATGCTGCCTGTGTCCCGGAAACATTTATTTTCTTTATGCATGCTGCCTGTGTCCCGGAAACATGTCTTTTCTTTATGCATTCTGCCTGTGTCCTGGAAACATTTATTTTCTTTATGCATGCTGCCAGTGTCCCGGAAACATTTATTATCTTTATGCATGCTGCCTGTGTCCCGGAAACATTTCTTTTCTTTATGCATGCTGCCTGTGTCCCGGAAACATTTCTTTTCTTTATGCATGCTGCCTGTGTCCCGGAAATATTTATTTTCTTTATGCATGCTGCCTGTGTCCCGGAAACATTTCTTTTCTTTATGCATGCTGCCTGTGTACCAGAAACATTTCTTTTCTTTATGCAAGCTGCCTGTGTCCCGGAAACATTTCCTTTCTTTATGCATGCTGCCTGTGTCCCGGAAACATGTCTTTTCTTTATGCATGCTGCCTGTGTCCTGGAAACATGTCTTTTCTTTATGCATGCTGCCTGTGTCCCGGAAACATGTATTTTCTTTATGCATGCTGCCTGTGTACTGGAAACATTTGTTTTCTTTATGCATGCTGCCTGTGTCCCAGAAACATTTATTATCTTTATGCATGCTGCCTGTGTCCCGGAAACATTTCTTTTCTTTATGCATGCTGCCTGTGTCCCGGAAACATTTATTATCTTTATGCATGCTGCCTGTGTCCCGGAAACATTTCTTTTCTTTATGCATGCTGCCTGTGTCCCGGAAACATTTCTTTTCTTTATGCATGCTGCCTGTGTCCCCGAAACATGTCTTTTCTTTATGCATGCTGCCTGTGTCCTGGAAACATTTATTTTCTTTATGCATGCTGCCTGTGTCCCGGAAACATTTATTATCTTTATGCATGCTGCCTGTGTCCCGGAAACATATATTATCTTTATGCATGCTGCCTGTGTCCCGGAAACATTTCTTTTCTTTATGCATGCTGCCTGTGTCCCGGAAACATGTCTTTTCTTTATGCATGCTGCCTGTGTCCTGGAAACATTTATTATCTTTATGCATGCTGCCTGTTTACCGGAAACATTTCCTTGCTTTATGCATGCTGCCTGTGTCCTGGAACATTTAATTTCTGTATGCATGCTGCCTGTGTCCCGGAAACATGTCTTTTCTTTATGCATGCTGCCTGTGTCCCGGAAACATTTCTTTTCTTTATGCATGCTGCCTGTGTCCCGGAAACATGTCTGCCTGTGTCCCGGAAACATGTCTTTTCATTATGCATGCTGCCTGTGTCCCGGAAACATGTCTTTTCTTTAAGCATGCTGCCTGTGTCCCGGAAACATTTCTTTTCTGTATGCATGCTGCCTGTGTCCCGGAAATATGTCTTTTCTTTATGCATGCTGCCTGTGTACCAGAAACATTTCTTTTCTTTATGCATGCTGCCTGTGTCCTGGAAACATTTCTTTTCTTTATGCATGCTGCCTGTGTCCCGGAAACATTTATTATCTTTATGCATGCTGCCTGTGTCCCGGAAACATTTCCTTTCTTTATGCATGCTGCCTGTGTCCCGGAAACATTTATTTTCTTTATGCATGCTGCCTGTGTCCCGGAAACATGTCTTTTCTTTATGCATGCTGCCTGTGTCCTGGAAACATTTATTTTCTTTATGCATGCTGCCTGTGTTCTTGAAACATTTATTATCTTTATGCATGCTGCCTGTGTCCCAGAAACATTTATTATCTTTATGCATGCTGCCTGTGTCCCGGAAACATTTATTTTCTTTTTGCATGCTGCCTGTGTCCCGGAAACATGTCTTTTCTTTAAGCATGCTGCCTGTGTCCTGGAAACATGTCTTTTCTTTATGCATGCTGCCTGTGTCCCGGAAACATGTATTTTCTTTATGCATGCTGCCTGTGTACTGGAAACATTTATTTTCTTTATGCATGCTGCCTGTGTCCCAGAAACATTTATTATCTTTATGCATGCTGCCTGTGTCCCGGAAACATTTATTTTCTTTTTGCATGCTGCCTGTGTCCCGGAAAAATTTATTTTCTTTATGCATGCTGCCTGTGTCCCGGAAATATTTCTTTTCTTTGTGCATGCTGCCTGTGTCCCGGAAACATTTCTTTTCTTTATGCATGCTGCCTGTGTCCCCGAAACATGTCTTTTCTTTATGCATGCTGCCTGTGTCCTGGAAACATTTATTTTCTTTATGCATGCTGCCTGTGTCCCGGAAACATTTAATATCTTTATGCATGCTGCCTGTGTCCCGGAAACATTTATTATCTTTATGCATGCTGCCTGTGTCCCGGAAACATTTCTTTTCTTTATGCATGCTGCCTGTGTCCCGGAAACATTTCTTTTCTTTATGCATGCTGAGTGTGTCCCGGAAATATTTATTTTCTTTATGCATGCTGCCTGTGTCCCGGAAACATTTCTTTTCTTTATGCATGCTGCCTGAGTCCCAGAAACATGTCTTTTCTTTATGCATGCTGCCTGTGTCCTGGAAATATTTCTTTTCTTTATGCATGCTGCCTGTGTCCCGGAAACATTTATTATCTTTATGCATGCTGCCTGTGTCCCGGAAACATTTATTATCTTTATGCATGCTGCCTGTGTCCCGGAAACATTTCTTTTCTTTATGCATGCTGCCTGTGTCCCGGAAACATTTCTTTTCTTTATGCATGCTGCCTGTGTCCCGGAAACATTTATTTTCTTTATGCATGCTGCCTGTATCCCAGAAACATTTCTTTTCTGTATGCATGCTGCCTGTGTCCTGGAAACATTTATTATATTTATGCTAGCTGCCTGTGTCCCGGAAAAATTTATTTTCTGTATGCATGCAGCCTGTGTACTGGAAACATTAATTTTCTTTATGCATGCTGCCTGTGTCCTGGAACTTTTCTTTTCTGTATGCATGCTGCCTGTGTCCCGGAAACATGTCTTTTCTTTATGCATGCTGCCTGTGTCCCGGAAACATGTCTTTTCTTTATGCATGCTGCCTGTGTACTGGAAACATTTCTTTTCTTTATGCATGCTGCCTGTGTACTGGAAACATTTCTTTTCTTTATGCATGCTGCCTGTGTCCTGGAAACATTTCTTTTCTTTATGCATGCTGCCTGTGTGCCGGAAACATTTATTTTCTTTATGCATGCTGCCTGTGTCCCGGAAACATGTCTTTTCTTTAAGCATGCTGCCTGTGTCCCGGAAACATTTCTTTTCTGTATGCATGCTGCCTGTGTCCCAAAAACATGTCTTTTCTTTATGCATGCTGCCTGTGTACCGGAAACATTTCTTTTCTTTATGCATGCTGCCTGTGTCCCGGAAACATTTCTTTTGTGTATGCATGCTGCCTGTGTCCCGGAAACATGTCTTTCTTTATGCATGCTGCCTGTGTCCCGGAAACATTTCTTTTCTTTATGCATGCTGCCTGTGTACTGGAAACATTTATTTTCTTTATGCATGCTGCCTGTGTTCTGGAAACATTTATTTTCTTTATGCATGCTGCCTGTGTCCCGGAAACATTTATTTTCTTTATGCATGCTGCCTGTGTCCCGGAAACATTTATTTTCTTTATGCATGCTGCCTGTGTCCCGGAAACATGTCTTTTCTTTAAGCATGCTGCCTGTGTCCCAGAAACATTTCTTTTCTGTATGCATGCTGCCTGTGTCCCGGAAACATGTCTTTTCTTTATGCATGCTGCCTGTGTCCTGGAAACATTTCCTTTCTTTATGCATGCTGCCTGTGTCCCGGAAACATGTCTTTTCTTTATGCATGCTGCCTGTGTACTGGAAACATTTCCTTTCTTTATGCATGCTGCCTGTGTACCGGAAACATTTCTTTTCTTTATGCATGCTGCCTGTGTCCTGGAAACATTTATTTTCTTTATGCATGCTGCCTGTGTCCCGGAAACATTTATTTTCTTTATGCATGCTGCCTGTGTCCCGGAAACATGTCTTTTCTTTATGCATGCTGCCTTTGTCCCGGAAACAAGACTTTTCTTTATGCATGCTGCCTGAGTCCCAGAAACATGTCTTTTCTTTATGCATGCTGCCTGTGTCCTGGAAATATTTCTTTTCTTTATGCATGCTGCCTGTGTCCCGGAAACATTTATTATCTTTATGCATGCTGCCTGTGTCCCGGAAACATTTATTATCTTTATGCATGCTGCCTGTGTCCCGGAAACATTTCTTTTCTTTATGCATGCTGCCTGTGTCCCGGAAACATTTCTTTTCTTTATGCATGCTGCCTGTGTCCCGGAAACATTTATTTTCTTTATGCATGCTGCCTGTATCCCAGAAACATTTCTTTTCTGTATGCATGCTGCCTGTGTCCTGGAAACATTTATTATATTTATGCTAGCTGCCTGTGTCCCGGAAAAATTTATTTTCTTTATGCATGCTGCCTGTGTCCTGGAAACATTTCTTTTCTTAATGCTTGCTGCCTGTGTCCCGGAAACATTTCTTTTCTTTATACATGCTGTCTGTGTACCGGAAACATTTCTTTTCTTTATGCATGCTGCCTGTGTCACGGAAACATTTCTTTTTTGTATGCATGCTGCCTGTGTCCCGGAAACATGTCTTTTCTTTATGCATGCTGCCTGTGTCCTGGAAACATTTATTATCTTTATGCATGCTGCCTGTGTACTGGAAACATTTATTTTCTGTATGCATGCTGCCTGTGTACTGGAAACATTAATTTTCTTTATGCATGCTGCCTGTGTCCTGGAACTTTTCTTTTCTGTATGCATGCTGCCTGTGTCCCGGAAACATGTCTTTTCTTTATGCATGCTGCCTGTGTCCCGGAAACATGTCTTTTCTTTATGCATGCTGCCTGTGTACTGGAAACATTTCTTTTCTTTATGCATGCTGCCTGTGTACTGGAAACATTTCTTTTCTTTATGCATGCTGCCTGTGTCCTGGAAACATTTCTTTTCTTTATGCATGCTGCCTGTGTGCCGGAAACATTTATTTTCTTTATGCATGCTGCCTGTGTCCCGGAAACATGTCTTTTCTTTAAGCATGCTGCCTGTGTCCCGGAAACATTTCTTTTCTGTATGCATGCTGCCTGTGTCCCAAAAACATGTCTTTTCTTTATGCATGCTGCCTGTGTACCGGAAACATTTCTTTTCTTTATGCATGCTGCCTGTGTCCCGGAAACATTTCTTTTGTGTATGCATGCTGCCTGTGTCCAGGAAACATGTCTTTCTTTATGCATGCTGCCTGTGTCCCGGAAACATTTCTTTTCTTTATGCATGCTGCCTGTGTACTGGAAACATTTATTTTCTTTATGCATGCTGCCTGTGTTCTGGAAACATTTATTTTCTTTATGCATGCTGCCTGTGTCCCGGAAACATTTATTTTCTTTATGCATGCTGCCTGTGTCCCGGAAACATTTATTTTCTTTATGCATGCTGCCTGTGTCCCGGAAACATGTCTTTTCTTTAAGCATGCTGCCTGTGTCCCAGAAACATTTCTTTTCTGTATGCATGCTGCCTGTGTCCCGGAAACATGTATTTTCTTTATGCATGCTGCCTGTGTCCCGGAAACATTTTTTTTCTTTATGCATGCTGCCTTTGTACCGGAAACATTTCTTTTCTTTATGCATGCTGCCTGTGTCCTGGAAACATTTCTTTTCTTTATGCATGCTGCCTGTGTCCCGGAAACATTTTTTTTCTTTATGCATGCTGCCTGTGTCCTGGAAACATTTCTTTTCTTTATGCATGCTGCCTGTGTCCCGGAAACATTTATTTTCTTTATGCATGCTGCCTGTGTCCCGGAAACATTTCTTTTCTTTATGCATGCTGCCTGTGTACTGGAAACATTTCTTTTCTTTATGCATGCTGCCTGTGTACTGGAAACATTTCTTTTCTTTATGCATGCTGCCTGTGTCCCGGAAACATTTATTTTCTTTATGCATTCTGCCTGTGTCCCGGAAACATGTCTTTTCTTTAAGCATGCTGCCTGTGTCCCGGAAACATTTCTTTCCTGTATGCATGCTGCCTGTGTCCCGGAAACATGTCTTTTCTTTATGCATGCTGCCTGTGTCCCGGAAACATTTCCTTTCTTTATGCATGCTGCCTGTGTCCCGGAAACATGTCTTTTCTTTATGCATGCTGCCTGTGTACTGGAAACATGTCCTTTCTTTATGCATGCTGCCTGTGTACCGGAAACATTTCTTTTCTTTATGCATGCTGCCTGTGTCCTGGAAACATTTATTTTCTTTATGCATGCTGCCTGTGTCCCGGAAACATTTCTTTTCTTTATGCATGCTGCCTGTGTCCTGGAAATATTTCATTTCTTTATGCATGCTGCCTTTGTCCCGTAAACATTTCCTTTCTTTATGCTTGCTGCCTGTGTCCCGGAAACATTTCTTTTCTTTATTGATGCTGCCTGTGTCCCGGAAACATCTCCTTTCTTTATGCGTGCTGCCTGTGTCCCGGAAACATGTCTTTTCTTTATGCATGCTGCCTATGTCCCGGAAACATGTCTTTTCTTTAGTCATGCTGCCTGTGTAGTGGAAACATTTCCTTTCTTTATGCATGCTGCCTGTGTATCGCAAACATTTCTTTTCTTTACGCATGCTGCCTGTGTCCTGGAAACATTTATTTTCTTTATGCATGCTGCCTGTGTCCCGGAAACATTTCTTTTCTTTATGCATGCTGCCTGTGTCCCGGAAACATTTCTTTTCTTTATGCATGCTGCCTGTGTCCCGGAAACATTTCTTTTCTTTATGCATGCTGCCTGTGTCCCGGAAACATTTCTTTTCTTTATGCATGCTGCCTGTGTCCCGGAAACATTTCTTTTCTTTATGCATGCTGCCTGTGTCACGTGAAGTCACGTTTGGCACGAGATTTGGACTTCTCCCTATAAGCGGGAGTCTCTGGCACCAGACAAGTGCCAGAGTATAGGCTCCATACCATACTCCAGCATTCCAGTACTTACCTGTTATCCTGATCCTGACCTTGGCTTGTTTGTGACTCCGATTTCATCTGACCCCTTGTACTGCTACTGATATCTGGTTCTGACCTTGGCTACTCCCTGTGACCCATTTACGTCTGCTCCCTGGTACCGTCTCGTCTGTTTGGTATTGACCCGGCCTGTCGACTACGTTATTCTTCTGCACTACATCCAGTACTCACCACCACCTGTATAGGGGAACCTAACCTGAGGGCCGCGACCTGCGTGTCAGACGCAGCCAAGTCCATACCTTCTTGAAAGGTTCCCTGGTGAATACCGCCAGCACATTAGACTCCGCGCCTCAGGCATAGGTCACGCCAATTCCCTAAATATGGGTTGCATCCACAATCCATCCTAGAGTTGTGACAGAATACTCTGGCTGACAACATGGATGCTGCTGGTAATCCGTTACCATGAGACCTGCTCAAGAACTTACTTGCTAGAGTCGAAAAGCAAGAACAAGACCAGGCTCAGATTATGCAGTGTTTGCAGACACTAATGCAGCAAGGCGGTGTCGCTCAAGCACCTCCAGTACAACCAGGCCCATCCACTACTGCACCAGCCACTGGAGCTTCCGCTCCAATAAGGATTCCGAATCCAACAAAGTATGATGGGGATCCTATAGGCTGCTGTGGATTCCTGAATCAGTGTTTGATCCAGTTTGAAGTCCAGGCAGCAAGCTTCCTTTCCGACAGGACTAAAGTGTCTTATATAATCCTGCTATTGTCAGGTCAAGGATTGGCTTGGGCCTCTCCATTGTGGGAAAGGAATGATCCGCTAGACAACAACAGCACAGAGTTCTTGAAAGCTTTTTGGAAGGTCTTTGAAAAGCCTGGACGGGTATCCACCGCAGGGTCGGCCATTTTACAGCTGAAATAGGGAAGTCAATCTGCAGGACAGTATGCCGTGCAGTTCCGAACCCTTGCCTCTGAATTGGGGTGGAACAATGAAGCCCTGGTTGCCACCTTTATGCAGGGGCTGTCGGATCAAATGAAAGATGTCCTTGCATCTAGGGAATTTCCGACTTCTCTGGATGACCTTGTCTCCTTGTGTATCCGAGTGGATCTTCACCACAGAGAGAGAGCATGTGAAAGGGAACAGTCTCGGCGTGTCACCTTTAAGCTTGCTCCACGTTTCACGGCACCCTCTGAGCCCCCAGAGGAACCCATGCAGAATGGGAATCTCGCCTCTCTGCCGCTGAAAGGGATAGGAGGTTTAAAAATAAACTTTGTTTGTATTGTGGTGAACCAGGTCATCTTCTTGCTGGCTCTCCAAAGCATCTGGGAAACGAAAAGGCCTAAATGATCAAGGGGTGGTCAGGTTAGGTGCATTCCAATACACCCCAAAAACCGGTGTTTCGTCCCAGTTTTCCATCGATGTAACTCTGGTCGTGGGAAATTCTTCTGAAGTCATCAAGGCCTTCTTAGATTCAGGTGGCGATGGCAATTTCATAACGGCTAAGATGGTCCAAGAGTTAAGGATTACGAGTATGCCGCTGCAAAAACCCCTTTGCATTATTGGAGTAGATGGAATAAACTTCCTACGGCTACCATTCACTCACAGACAATGGAAGTCACCATGCAGACAGGGGCTCTTCATCGAGAATTGATAACATTCTATATTCTCCCATCAGCCGAGAGTCTGATCATTCCAGGTCTTCCCTGCCTCCGCAAGCACACTCCTATTCTAGATTGGAAGGAACCTCAAATTCTGTTGTGGGGGTCTCAATGCCATGGGTCCTGTTTATCATCTGTTAAACCTCCAAACCGTGTAATTCAAAGTTCAGTCATCTCTCCAGAAGACCAACTTCCAGTTCCATATCAATCCTTTAGAGATGTGTTCAGTAAAAAGGCCGCAGAGTGCTTCCTGCTCACCGGGAATGGGATTGGGCTATAGACTTACTACCTGGGAAAGTACCGCCCGTGGAAGAATTTTTCCCCTTTCGCTTCCAGAGTCCCAAGCAGTAACTGAATACGTTAAGGAAAATCTGGAGCGCGACTTTATCAGGGAGTCTAAATCGACTGCCGGAGCTAGTCTGTTCTTTGTTAAAAATAAGGATGGAGGCTTGAGACCATTAAGGACCGGTACCCCCTGCCGTTGATTTCTGAACTTTTTGACCGAATAAAAGGGGCAAAGATTTTCACTAAGCTGGATCTCCGTGGGGCCTACAACCTAATCAGAATCTGGTCTGGGGACGAGTGGAAGACAGCCTTTAATACTCGTGATGGCCACTATGAGTACTTAGTCATGCCCTTCGGATTAAGCAATGCCCCAGCCATTTTCCAAAAGTACATGAATCATATTTTCCGGGACTTGTGGTATAAATATGTAGTGGTGTACCTGGACGATATGCTAATATTTTCTGAGGATATAGCAAGTCATCGCCAACATGTTTGTGATGTACTGTCATGGCTCCGGGTTAATCAGCTTTTCTGCAAACTGGAGAAATGCTCTTTTCAGCAAAATGAACTAACATTTCTGGGGTACATCATTTCGGATTCCTACCTTCAAATGGACCCAGAGAAGCTTGCCACTATTTTCAATTGGTCCCATCCATTTGGGTTGAAAGCAATACAATGCTTACTGGGTTTTTGCAACTTCTACCACCAGTTCATCAGGAACTATTCTTCCATTGCTGCTCCCATCACTGCTCTTACCAGAAAGGGTCAGGACACTCGTGTGTGGTCAACTGAGGCAGGGGAAGCTTTTGTTCATTTGAAACAGCACTTCCTTTCAGAACCTACCATGAGACAACCTCATTGTGACCAACATTTTTATTTGGAGGTGGATGCTTCCACAGTTGGGGTTGGGGCAGTCCTGTCGCAGAAAGATAAAGAAAATAAGTGGTATCACTGTGGGTTCTTTTCCGAAAGTTCTCTGCATCAGAGAGGAACTATGCTGTTGGTGATAAAGAACTACTTGCCATTAAATTGGCTCTTCAAGAATGGCGATACTTGTTAGAAGGAGCTTAATTTACGGTAACAGTCTATACCGATCATAAGAATTTGACGTACCTCAGGACAGCTCACTGTCTAAATTATCATCAGTCCAGATGGTCTTTATTCTTCGATCGATTTAATCTTGTAATTACTTACCGGCCAGGTAATAAGAACATCAAAGCTGACTCACTGTCTTGAACATTTAGTTCTACTGAAATGGAGGAAGTAAGGGAAGACAAGGCCATTCTAAACCCTGCTTGTTTCATCAGTCACCAATATGGTCAAGATTCCTCTGGGAAAAACATTCATAACACCAGAACTCCGGTCTAGATTGCTTCAGTGGGCACATTCATCACATTTCAGTGGGCATGCAGGAGTCAAAAAAACCTTGGAGCTGATCCTCAGGAGGTACTGGTGGCCGTCGATCCATCAGGATGTCAAGGATTTCATGGCAGCTTGCTATATATGTGCTCAGCACAAGGTTCCACAGCACTCTCCATCAGGTTCCCTGTTGCCTCTACGAGTGCCTGTTAGTCCTTGGACTCACATTTCTATGGACTTTTGACTGATCTGCCTTCATGCCAAGGGTTCAACACAATTCTTTTAGTGGTGGATAGATTCTCCAAAGCCGCTCACTTTATTCCTTTAAGAGGTCTACCTTCAGCACAAAAATTGTCGGAAGTGTTTATAAGAGAAATCTTTAAGTTACACGGGTTTCCTAAAGACATTGGCCCTCATTCAGAGCCGCTCGTTAGCGGCAGTACGCTCGTTCCGAGCGATGTTTGCACATCTGCGCATGCGTACGGTTTTTAGTACGCATGCGCGAACCAGTCAGTGCGGCCTAAAATCGTTTGTACGCTATATAGCGAGTGCCTGCTATTTTGAGTGACAGAATGAGGCGTATGTGGGTGGTAACAGGGGAAGGTGCTTGAAAATGGGGAGTGGAGATCCAAACGCAGGCGTGCTTAAAGGTCAAAACGGGCGTATTATGGGTGTGCATAATTAATTCAGCAGCGTCATTGACCACGTCACTGGGTTATTTTATAGCCAGAACTGATCGCAAATTTGTGGTAGCAAACACCAACCACAAGAATAGCGAGCAGTTCATACGCTGGTCGATGTACTCGATTAATCTAATAAATAGCGGACATGACGTCGGATGCGAGCGGCCAGGGGGCGTTTTTAACAAATAAACGAGCGTATGTTTTGCTCGCTCGTTCAGACTTAGAGGCGTGAACAGACTACAATTTGCGAACGGATCATTTGAATAGCCACCCCTTGTTTTTGAACGAACGACCGCAAATAGCGAACGGCTCTGAATCAGGCCCATTGTTTCCAACCGAGGGGTGGAGTTTACCTCTAAGTTCTGGAGAGCATTATGCAGGTGCTTTGGCATCAACTTGAGCTTTTCTTTGGCCTATCATTCCCACGGTAATGGGCAAACTGAGTGAGTAAACCAGGAATTGGAAAAACTCATTTGTATGTATGTTTCTGCCATCCAAGATGACTGGGTCTCTCTGCTACCTTGGGCTGAATTTGCCCACAATAATCTATACCATGAGGCATTGGGACACTCTCCATTCTTCGTTCAGTACGGTTTGCATCCAGTGTTACCAGAGTTACCAGGTCTTCAATCAGTATTACTTCCAGCCGTACATGGTACAGTGAATCGATTCTTTAGGATCTGGATAATGGTAAAAAGGAATTTATGCAAAACCTCTTCAAGGTACAAGCTGTTTGCAGATAGGAAAAGAAGGAGAGGTCCGGTGCTGGGTCCTGGTGATAAAGTCTGGTTGTCAACCACACATCTGAGATTAACGGTGCCAACAATGAAATTCGCTCCCAGATTCATTGGTCCTTTTCAGATTTTACAAGTGATCAATCCAGTAGCATATCGTTTGACACTTCCGAATACTCTAAGAATAACTAATGTGTTTCATGTGTCTCTTCTCAAGCCTTTGTTTTTTAATCGGTTCTCAACAGTTCTCCTCCTGCGATTCCGGTAGACCATCAGGAGGAATACGAAGTGAAACAAATTCTGGACTCTAGGGTTTCTAGAAGAGCTGTTCAGTTTTTGGTGGATTGGAAGGGGTATGGTCCTGAGGAATGCTGCTGGGTCAAGGCCTCAGACATCCATGCTCCTCGACTTCTTCAGAAGTTCCAATGGAAGTTTCCTGGCAAACCATTTGTGGGGTGTTTGGTGCCCACCTCTAGAGGGGGGGGTAATGTCACAGTGCTCCAGACACCAGCTACTACTTACCGGGTCCGGCAGCACCTCTGTCGGCGGCGGGCAGCAGGCGGAGAGTCCCCGGTGCCTGCTGCCGTGATGTCAGCTCCAGGTCTCCCTCACAAGTGAAGGTGGCCGCGGCTCTCCTAGAAGCATGCACCGACCCGCAAGAAATTTAAAGGGACAGGTGCGCCAAATGTGAAGTCACGTTTTGCGCGAGATTTGGACTTCTCCCTATAAGAGGGAGTCTCTGGCACCAGACGGGTGCCAGAGTATAGGCTCCATACCATACTCCAGCATTCCAGTACTTACCTGTTATCCTGATCCTGACCTTGGCTTGTTTGTGACTCCGGATTTGATCTGACCCATTGTACTGCTCCTGATATCTGGTTCTGACCTCGGCTACTCCCTGTGACCCATTTACATCTGCTCCCTGGTACCGTCTCGTCTGTTTGGTATTGACCTGGTCTGTCGACTACGTTATTCTTCTGCACTACATCCAGTACTCACCAGCACCTGTATAGGGGAACCTAACCTGAGGGCCGCGACCTGTGTGTCGGATGCAGCCAAGTCCATACCTTTTTGCGATGGTCCCTGGTGAATACTGCTGGCACATTAGACTCCGCGCCTCAGGCATAGGTCTAGCCAATTCCCTAAATACGGGCCGCATCCACAATCCATCCGAGAGTTGTGACAGGCGTGAATATTCATCACAGAAGGGGACCAAGAAGACTAGTAGTTTAAAACATCAACATACTGTGAAACAATCATTTGCAAGACGAAGCAAGTATGAAAGCTGCCATATAGCTGCATAGTGGATCACTGAAGTCATGAAGGCTATGTTAGCATTAGATCTAGTAAACTGAGATCCTGGGTCCCCGCTACCAAATTCCATCTCAATTCCATTTTACCATAAATTCCTCATCTGTACCAGGAGGTTAAAACAAAAATGAATTCTTGGCCTAGAAAAGTATACCCACTAAATACATTTATGTGGACAAGTGGTACATGTCAAACTAAAGATCACATGACTGTGACAGCCCACTGGGTGGGTGTATTGCATTCATCGTCATCAGCAATATCTAGCACACACTGCTAGGTTTAAGTCGTATGTAATATCTTTATTTACAACTGACACAGAACTTAAGTCATGCACAGAGATCTTTGCAAGCAAGTTGTCAGCTCAAGTGGCAAATGACATGATGATATTTCCTGTTTCAGTTTCTCATGCAAATGCTGCTGCCAGAAAAATGTGACCTTTTCCAAGACACCCACTGGTGATGAGAATGAGTGAACTCAGTGCACCAGAGTGAAACAACATTATGACATCTGGTCAGGCCTAAAAGAATTGTCCAAAATTATTCACACCTCTAGCATGTCACACAGTCCCCTTGTAGAAACAAGCTTTGCTTTGCTTAAGCTGCCCATCCTCCAGTGTGTACTCAGAAAGAGTGTCTAGCACAGCCGAGAACCTTGTGAGTGATCGGTAGGGAAATATACTCCCTAAAAATATGGAAAAAGTGATGTTCATAAATATGAACTACAAATTCCAAGAGGAAGACCTCAGCTGCCACCTACATGAAAGTACAGAGACTTCTGTAATGGTAGATTCCATTGGGATTGAGCTAATATTGTGTGATTCTGATATTAACAACAATAAAGAGGGTGAGGATGAGAATGCCATCTTCCAACCATAGAAATGATTAACAACACTGTTAGCTGCCTTAAGCCCATTTGTAGCTTGTTTGTGGGGGCCCAAACAAAGCACTTCAGCCACAAAAATGGCAATCCCTGTCACTGAAGTGCTTGGTTTGTTAAACTGTGCATGTTATTTTTAATATACAACATAAGGATGAGAGGGCCCAATGACAATTCCATTGTGCACCACTTTTCATTATGGGTTTTGCCAAGATTGTATGTGTTTAACAGGCAGTGTATTATATATTACTGTACTTTACTGGGGCATTCATGTTCTTTTGTATCTTGCAATGCCATCCATCACCAGCTTCTCATCCAGGCATATAGGCCCTGTTTTTCTGCAGCTTCTCAGACAATATAGACTAGTATATTCAGATCATATAATTAATAATTCATTATTCACTTTGACTAGGCCTTAAATCTAGAGGAATCAATCTCATTGGGATTTTGGATGCTTGTTTTGTAACAATGCCTTCCAATTCTCTAATTTTCTTTTTTTTTACAGTTAAATTGTTAACACTAATCAATTAATCAATCAGTCAAGTAAACAATCAATCAACCTCATAGGGATTTTGGATGCTTGTTTTGAAACAATGCTTTCCTTTTCTCCATTTCTCTGATTTGCTTTTTTTATAGTTAAATTATTAACACTAATCAATTAAGCAATTAATCAATGGCATGCTTTACCTGGCTTCCACACTACATGTTTGCTAGGCCCATGTCTCTGTTTTTCTTTTCTTACACTTATAACTGCTTCCCTGTTCATATAATTAAATCATTAAACAATCAATCAATCAAAGCAATCAATTGCATACTTTACCTGGCTTCCACACTACATGTTTAAAGACCCATGTCTCTATTTTTTTCTTTATAGTTACTGTATAACTACCTTTCTTTCACAAAACTTCCACTATATAAATAGTAGTAAATACTCTACCTCCATTTTCCTTTACTGGCCTCCGGTCTCTGACTTAGTTCTTGATTAATGAAAACATTCTATGGGATTGTATAGTCTTGGTTCCTTCATATATATATATTAAATACTGATCGCTCATGCAGTATAATCTCCCAGATTATACACTGTAGTGAATACACCATAGTCCTGGGGATGCAGTATAATGTAACATATGTATAATAATAAAGCAGATGATAGTGATCCTGTCTATATATACCACATTGATGCACCATACACATGACAGGGGACCACTGTATACACCAGTCAGTGTCTAAAATCAATGAGAATGGCATTAGGTCTAGTAAAGGCCAAGTACATGCCATTGTCAAAATTAAGTTCAATTACCTAAATTATTACCACATTGATGATATATAGGTGTTGGTTACTTTTTTTAACAACTACATTGTTGTTTGCAATATGCTCTAGTATATTTTAAATGTTATTTTCAAACAAGAAAACATCTGCTTATTGTGATTGGAAGAGGGAGGATCTTGGGGTAGTTTCTATAGAAACTAACCATGCACCCATGTTCATCCACGTTCCTTCTCCACCATGTTACTGGACCTCTAATAGAGTAACAATGTATAATTTGAGTGCACAATCTGAAACCTAACATTAGAGAGGGGAGGGGGCACCAGGCAGTGGATTTCCCCTGTATCCCTGAGGACCAGTTCAACCCTGCTCCTGTCCTGCTTATGGTGACCCTGTAACTGGACACAAAGAAAATAGTGAAAGCTGTGTAGTGGTCATTCAGTGTGCACATCTGTCTTGGGCACTATATTTGTGCATTGAACACTGGTTCTTTTTAGTGGACAAAATACCTACTTTAATTATAAAGTGGATGAACAAACTACAGGTGTATGTTTTATGTACCCCAAGAAGAACAGATACAAATTTAGCAATATCTATAATGCATTTTGGGGAGCACATACTGAGGTTATACATGCTTCAAAGGTTATTTCATTTACCAGGATTCTTGTATCATTGGTTCATGTATACTCCTATATTTTTCATTTTAGATTCCAAGATCAGACATCTTAGGAATCTATTGGCCCCAATGGAAGTCAGTGCTGGAATATAAAAGTTAAATGTGCCAAAATTGTTTATATGATTTACAAAAACACTTTGGCGTATGTAAATGTGAAATTAATATTGATGGCTAGTCAAATATTATAGTGTCAGCAGTGACTTTGATAACCACTGTATATTACAGATACATTTCTGTTTTATACCTGTGACTATTTTTCTGTTCTGTACCTGTGACTATTTGTCACTTATTACTACATGAATGCTGTTCACCTTCATCTTCATCTTCACAGTTCCACTAGCACTGCAATTACAGTTACCAGTGGCAGAACCCAGCACTCAGCGTGCATTATCTTTCACGCTGCAAAACCCAGTCCCCACTTGCCTAGAGGAAGCGTTGGGACAAAGTCCATCACAATTCCAGACGAGTGCCATTGAGTGAGTGTGTTCATCTACACTGCAGGGTTCAGCAATGCACACTGGTCTACCACTTCCCTATAATACAGAGAATATCTGATTACTCTCTGAGACATTCAACATCTTGGACCATACCTGGGAATTTCTAACGGCGCAAACACATTTCCTTTCTTTTGAGAAAAAAGGTAAGTTAGTAGCTGAATTATCAGATAAAACTACTGTACATCACGTGGTAAAATATGGATCGTATAAATGTCTGAAACTGGAGTCCAGGAACTAAACATTAAATAGGCCACTGAGATAGGACTTATAGGGTTATATTTACTAAAGGTCGATTTTAATTGATTTAAAATCAATAAAAATTTTTATCAAAATGGATCAACATCAATGTTGTGTTTCTGGGGCTAAATCACACATTTACTAATACGATCAAAATCAAGCTTTAGTAAATATACCCCATATGCACATCTAGAACACCAAAAGGCTTCCAATGACTTCTCCTGCACAATGTAATAATTTTTCTGAATGAGATAAATTTTCCGTTTGTAAAGCCTGGTGAGTTTTTTCAAACCTTTGATAAGAATATTTACTTCACTGCTTCACTGGTCTGTTAACGTTTCCGAAAAGCTGCTCCCACTATAATGCTGGAAAATCACATATTTCCAAAACATGTAACTGGAAATGTTGCCGTAGAAAGTAAATGGTTTCATAAAACAATAGAATATGAAATAAAACACAGTGTTTATTATGGTTACAAATTTGCTTTGTTGTTTTCCATAAATAAAAACTGGGGGTAATTATTGATACCAGCCATATTTAATGTGAGCAGCTACACTTGTCTCCAAATGTATTTTCATCAAGAGTTTAATGCTAAAGGCAACTTAATGTAAACCACTATATATTCCAGGTTCATTTCTGTAGAAAGATAGAAACAAAACACCTGTTTTTTATTATTTTGTGTACAGAACTTGCTAGGAGCTATTATATTTTACAAGGTTTTGCTAAGAGGCACTTTGATGTTAGACCTTGCTGATGTATGGATTTCACCAATTGATTTTGTGCATTTTGTCCAGTGAACACCGAGGTGCATATCTACTCTTCACTCTTGGGAGTTGCCTAGAGGTGAGCCCAGATGTAGAGAATAATCTGAGGAGGTGCACTGCCTAATTTATCCAGCTTCTTACCACATTACTAAGTTTTTCTTGCATCCAGAGAGGTGCACAGTAAATTAGTGTTGCTACTGTAATATACTATACAGTGATGTGCTGAACATTGTGGTGTCACATCAACAAGATCACCCGCCACAGGTGTGAATGCTTCTGGGACTGAGTATATACAAAACACTGTACTTTTCCTAAATTGTGTTTAAGCATGGCTTGCTGTATTCATAATAAATTGCTTATTCCTTGTCCAGAGGAGCTTAGGGAAACTCTCGATTTTAATGAACTTGAATAGTAGGTGCACTCTTCTCTATGGACCTGTCTAATTGTGCACTTAGTTTATTTATCCCTATCACTCCCATCTACTTTTCTATGGTAATATGCCAAATTTTAATTTATGGAACTTTTTTAAATGAGGAGTTAACTGATGTACTAATTTCCATTTATTTCTATAGATCTTATGGTTATTTTTTTTTTTTTTTTAAACATAGACCCATATTTATGTGGCTTTTAAATTTTTTTAACGTAGCAAATATATAATTAAATATGATATATAGTTTTAGTGACAGCAGAGACATTGATGGCTGAAACATTGTTTATCTATAGAGAGAATTTACATTTGAAAATGAAATATCAAAAATTAATAATAAAAAAAGAATTACCATACCTTTCTTATATTTTTAAAGTAAACTCAGCTCCATATGAGACTACATGTATCAAAGGTTGATACATCCACTAACTGCATCACAACCCATATCGAACCATCTCCACCATACTTTTACCTGCCCCCCCCCATCTTGCACCTGAGTTACTGCAAAATTATTGTTTTGACATATTGGCTGCACATTGACAAATATCAGCATTGACCCACTGCTTGGACACTGGGCCTGATTCAGACACGGTCGCAAGCGCTGAGCGCTCGCAACTGGGTCGATGTCTGCCCACTGGGCATGCGCACGACGGAGCTGGCTCCGTCGTGCGCATGCGCGAGACCCGGCTGGCGACGGGTGCTCCGTTGTTCCGAGTCTCGCACCAAAGGGGGCGAGCTGTCAATCACCATTTGGTAGGCGTGGCCGGGGGGTGGCTTCACAAACGGAGGCGTTCCCAAGCGAACACCTGCCATTTGTGGGCGGCCCCACTGACATCACAAGTGATGTCAGTGGGAGAGCTTCTGGCTCTATTAGAGCTAGAAGCTCTCTGGGGCTTGCGGCCACGAGACCCTACCACAAGGGTCTCGTCACAAGCCCGATGGTCACGATGGTCTTGACCATCACGACCATCAACCTGACCGCTCGCTATAGCTGTGGGTGGTCACCCACAGCTATGCGAGCGGCCAGGAGGCCGCCCCCCCCAAAAAAACCGCCCTGATTCAGAGCGAGCGTTCTTTCAGAGCGTCCGTCTATGAATCAGGCCTACTGTTCATTATCTGGATTGCTGCCTGTCCTGACCTTTTGCCTTGGCACTGGCCATTCACTGCATGCCCACTTGCCTAGACCTGACCTCTCTATTGATTGCTGCTTCTCTTGACCTTTGCCTGCACTATGGATTGCCACATGTTCTGACCCTTTCCTGGAATTAACTACTGCCTTGATTGCCACCTTCCCTGCCATTTGCTCAGACACTGGAGCTCATCCCATTTGTTTCCAATGCATGTGAGTACCTGCATTACTCCTGTTGTATAGACCTCTATACTGTTTTGGATTTAATTCCTGTATCCAATATCTAGTCTAATATGTATGGTGCCTGGGTCCATCTCAGAATTAGACTCTACTACAGTGTTTACAGGACATTGGTGCAATTGATTAGGATGACCACATGCAGCTCAAAGTGAAAGTGGACTGCTGTAGGTGAAAAACACAACTAGTCAGGTTCTATTGGTTTCATCTGGGATTTGGCACCTGATAACACAAATATGCATGACACTTTTAACATGCCTTTATCAATTTCAGTGGTTTATATCACACTATGTATTGGAACTCAGGGCCCCAATTACAGGTGTGAACAAATGTAAATACCAGCAACATTTTCCAAAAATGCCACTGGTATTTATCAATACTTACCCCTCCAGCGAGGTCCAGCAAAGTAACCCGGCGGGGACCCGGCAGTGCCTGGAAGGCTTCGTTGAAGCCGGAGAGGCAGCACTGAGTCCCGATTGCCGGGATTGGGAACTGCATTGCACTCGTAATTTAAACATGGGGAGAGCGATGCAGTGAAAACAGCAGTAAACCTAGATTAACCGCTGTTTGTTGAATACAGAATAGATGACATAACTCCTTTATTGAGTGCTAAAGGGCTTATGCTTCGTTGTTGAATGGGGCCCTCAGTTTCTAATGATCATCATTCTTTGCCTTCCCTAGACTAAAAATCTCATATTAATGGAAACAATATTTTTAAATAATGGCAGTGGTGCCGTATTTATCAGCTGTTGATGTGTCAATATATTTTGAAAAAAAATTCATTTGACACTAACAATGGAAGCATTCTTAATATTAACAAAATAATTGCTGTGAATTTTCTCAGTACTAGGTTAATGTCCTATAAACTCATGACTCTTGAGTTGCAAAAAAAGAAAGTCATTAAATGAATACCCTGTGTGCATCACTTTATGTTAATGTCTCACCCAGGGGACTGTCTCTTCAGCTAAAGCAAGATAATGAAATACATCTGTCAGAGGAGAAGACTGTATACCAGTGTGAAAGGAAGCACATCTAAAACATCAATTTGCAGGTACTGTTCTCACAGCTAGCTTATATTTATTTTTAATTGATGAGGAAAGCAACTTATTTTAGCTCAATTTCTCACCTAGCCATGAGCAGACCAAATGTGGAAAATGTCCAAACTGACTAACGCATTACACTTGTGAATTTATAGTATAGGAGTAGCATCAATCGAGACTGTGTTATTTACAATTGATGGGTGATAATAGCCTTTAGACAATAATCCTAATATTTAGGATCTATTCATCATCTCTTAATTTCTACAAAAGCATGTGAAAATGAACATTTTCTCCTGCTTTTGTAGAAATTAAGTTTTCGGGAAATTCATCAAACAGGTAATGCAGGAGATATCACGGATATCTCCTGCCTACCTTTCTCTCTTACCTCATTACCTGTCTGAATGGTACGCTGTCCCCATACACTAGTTTGGGGACAGAATTCATCAAGCTCCAAAATTACAATATTTTCAGAGTGTGAGTGCGGGAATTTCAGATTTCCTATGGAGAAGGAGTTCTGGGTTCTGAAGATGGATCCTTTTGGGTTCCTCCGCCCCTGTCTGGCTCCTCCTACCGGACACCAGTCGACAATGTTGCACAGTTAGACTAATCATTCGGTCAGCTACCAAAAATGTAGACACAATTAAAATACTGACAGTCATAGTAAACAGTGAGCCTGTTGTGTCAGACTGTTTGCAGATGATACTCCCCTTCATATGCTAATTGCAGTGAAACTGTTCAGTCTGATCGTAATTATCATAAGGCTATGATTCCGACAGATAACGCCCCATTGAGAGCTGCTGTGGAACCACACAGGCTAGCATGCCCTGCCACAGATTTGCTGTTAGAGCCTTCTGAAACTGTTGCAGGGCATGCTGGCATGTGTAGTTTCACAGCAGCATACATTAATTGCAGCTGCCATAATTGCTGCAGTCGCTAAATAAATGACAAGCATGGTAGTGCTAATCCCCTGCTTCGTTGCACTAATTAAATGACAAGCATTTTACCAGAAAAGCAATTCCTCACCTGTACCAGGAAGTAAAAAAAAAAACTAATTCTTGGTATACAAAATGCCATTGTACCCATTATCCACTTAACCACAGATATGTGGACAAGCGGTAGTGGTCAAACTAAACATTGCATGACTGTGGCAGCCCACTATGTAGGTGTATTGCCTCCAGCAGCAGCAGCAGCAGTAGGTAACACAAAACACCAGCTCATTCACAGGCAAGCTACAATCTGTATCACCGACTTTTCTAAGAGGCATACCAGTGTCAACCTGTTAGAAAAGCTAAGGAATGTCACAGCAAAATGGCTTGTCCAGCTAGGACTCTCCTTAGGATTTGTCATTTCTGATAACACAATAAATATTGTGAGGGCATTACAACTGAGTGAATTTGAACATGATCCATGTTTTGTGCACACAATCAACTTGGTGGTACAGAATTATAACAAAAAATTACAGATGAGTGCAGGAGATGCTGTCAGCAACAGCATGTAGAAGATTGCAGCAGCTGCAAGAACAGTTTAATTTGCCATGCCACCAACTGAAACAAGGGGTAGTAACAAGGTTGAATTCCACCCTTTATATGCTTCAGCGAATGGAGGAACAGCAACAAGCCATCCAAACCTACACAGCAAGCCATGCCATAGGGAGAGAGGTGGAATGTACCTTAGTCTAGCACAGTAGAGAATACTTTGCATGGTATGCAAGGTACTCAAACCATTTAAAGTAGTAACCTATGAAGTGAGTTCAGACACTGCCAGCTTGAGTCAGGTGAATCCCTTAATTAGACATAGAAAAGCAGCTCAAGAAACTGAAGGAGGAGATTAAACAAAGCGATTCCACAAGTTTTTTGGACTTGAAGATCAACTTCTTTATTCGCTTCACCAGGATCAAAGAGTTGTCAACATCTTCAAATTGGATCACTACATTTTGGCGACCATACTTGATACTAGGTTTAAGCTGTACATTATGACTTTTTTCCAACTGACACAGATCTTAAGAGATATAAAGAGCTCCTTGTGAGCAATTTGGCAGCTCAAGTGGCACACAACAAATTCTCCTCCTTCAGTTCCTCCTGCAACTGCTGCTGCCAGAAAAAAACTGAGCTCTCCTAAGAGACCCACTGGGGATGAGGATGAGTGAACTTAATTTACATATAGTGATTACAGCACTAGGTGTTGTAGTTTTTAAATACAAATTTAAAAAAAAAAAAAAAAATCAATAAATCTGCTCTCTAATAAATAAACATGAGGCTTGTTTTATATCTCTCTAATTATGGTTTATTTAAATAAAAGCATGAGCACATCTTAAAAACTCTACTCAAAAGAAAGTATTTCACATATAAATGGCAAATATCAAATCAAAACTAGTAAAAAATGAAACAACTGTTTCTTTTTGCAACATAAATACAAGACACATGAAAAGATACTCAATTGTTACAATGTGTAAACAACTTGATTGTTAACTGGTATACATTTCAAATACACTCCATCAGCACAGTATTGAATGAATGAAAGCTGATTAATGAGATGCAGTCATTAGTTCATATGAATATGCATCTAAAAACACTCTGATTTAATAAGTAAACTGCCATATGGTGTTAATCCATGCACACTGGTGCCCCATTGTGCACTTGTGGAATGTGGAGTTACCTTAGTTATGAAACTGTCCCGCTATACTTCAGTGTATAATAGCTGTCAGCCGGCTACTTGGCATGGCCATGCAAGGATCCGTTTCACAGGGTGCTCCCTTGTTTCAAGTTTGCGGCCGAAGGTGTAGAGGAAGATCAGGGCAGTGTAGAGCAGCAGTGTGCAGCTGTCACTGCTATTAGCGTGTAATGGCTGGAGTGATCTATAATCAGCTGCTTCCCGTGTGGCCGCTGCTATTCTCAGAGTGCAGCGGCTGATATGTTACTTCGGCTGCTCCCCAAAAAGGTTGTAATCAGTGGTAGCAGGAACTGGAGCAGTGGCTGGAAACAACTTGGACTGGAGGCTGACGTCAATGCAATTCATCCCTTGAACAAGTCTTGAGAAAGTCCCGGCTTATTCAAGGGACGAAACGCGTTGATGTCAGCCTCCAGTCCAGCAGCAGCGAGCAGTCTCCCACTGCAGACCAGCACACAGCAGCATGTGCTGGGCTGCTAACAGGTAAGAGGGTGGGGTGCAGCGTTGGACCCGGGCCCCCGTTGGGCCCTTTCAAGTACCCACTCCTCCCCTCTCGTCGCCTCTGTGTGGGGGCCCAAACAAAGCAAAGACTTTGGCCACAAAAGTGGCAGTCCCTGTAGCAGAATGCATTTTTTGTTAAACTGTTTCACTGAATTTTTAATATACAACATAATCTCAAGGACAATTCCATTTTGCACCACTTTGATTTTCAATATGGACTGTAGTTTTGGGGGACAAAGGTTGAAAGTTGAAACAAGAAGCCAAGAAAATGAATAGTTGCACTACAGAGCTGGAATCTCCAAATCAGCCTTTCTTACACTAACAAATATTAGGAGGCTTAACTGCTGGCCATTCTACTCCCCGCTCCTCCCTCCCTCCCTCATTTTTAGGAATGTATATACATTTTTGAAAAAAATACAGATCAAAACCAAAACACGTAAGGGTGGTTTTGGCAAAACCAAAACATGACAATGAATTAGAACCAAAACAATGGGGGTCAGCGCACATCTCTAAACTTTAAGGTTATCACAGCCTGCAAAGCCAACTCGAAGGGGCATGCTTGGGGTTTACATTTTATGCTGGAAACAAGAATATGCTTTCTAACCCTGGGACTGGTTGATGATTTGGGAAGGGAGTCTTACTAGAGCATATTGGTGCATGACATCACAGAACATTAAGAAACAGAATTTGCACCGCAAATATAAACATTTGTAAACTACATAAAATATGCCATTTTGAAGGGAATTCAATATACCCTGCAGTTAATTGATCACACCATGTGGGGAAATGCTATTAAATCAAATAGCATTTTACCTGCACCTTAAACTAGGGGTTAACGTTAACATGCTCTAATCCATTGATTCCACATGAAGTGCGGAAGCAATGGGTTTTCCCGGCATGGTAAACCCCAGAGGGTGCCTTTCTCGCAGACAGTGGAAAAGTCCACCTCTGAGTATTAATGCGTGGGTTAAACACCACTAATTGAATTGCCCAGTGTTGGTAAATAGCCATGGGGTAAATGCTGTGGTTACTTGGATTCCCCCTTTTGTGTACTGTAAAGGCTTTGGTTATATAGTAACAGTTTAATGCAGAGCTAATGTACAGACAGGGGCACTGACAGCCGCAGCGGGCCCATGTGGAAGGGGACATGGTCTAATCGCGGGAAACGTGGCCACGCCCCCTCAGGATTAAACATTTTTGCACCGCCACTTAACGGGGAGGGAGGCACCGTGAGCCTCAGCCCGGCGCAGAATGGGTCCTGGATTCCCAATATCTGGCCCACAGTCATTAATATCCCAGCTTACTTCCAAACATCTTACTTACTGGCATATATAAATAAATACTGATCTAATATACTAATAGCACCAACACGAACAGAGAATCTTCTTGATTTATTTTTCTTTATAACAAGATTGTAAAAGTACCAGCTGAAAACCATTGATTAGTTGATATCTCTGCAGTTGTGTTCCACAAATAGATATGGGGCCAGCCTTCCTGCTGCCTGAGCATCCAGAAGAGAAAGAATGAGGAGCAATGACATCTGCAACTGCAATCTTTGTTCCAGTTTCACTAAAATGCTACTATTTATAAAACGAATACAAATCAATGATTCCTAGGTCACTCTGAACTCACTCTGCCATAAACAAGCTTTCAGAGTGTCATGATCATAAATCATATTAAAGGCCAAAACATAATACATATGAGCACAAACCATTCTTCAATTTATCACAAATAATGAAATCAATAATTTAAACTGCTGCAGAATTCCCTACATTTTATTGCCCCCAAATCCTGCGACATGAGACTGGTGCCTCATTATAGAACCACATTTACCCACAATGTTCACCAAGCCATTAACATGTTATGACTTGGTCACCTCAGTTCTTGGGATACAGGGCCTGATTCAGACACGTTCGCTATATGTTCTGCGTACGCGCATGTGCACGCTTCATTCTGCACGTGTGTGAACTACTCACTGCGATCGCATACCGCTCGCTCGTCCAGCAAAGGCAGCCCAGGGTAATGAGTGACAGGAGAGGCCGTTTGTGGGTGGTAACAGGGGCAGGACACTAATAACGGGGGTTTGGAGATGCGAACGTAGGCGTGCCCGGGTGTTTCAACGCCATTTTTGAGGCGTGCATAATTAACAGGCAGCATCATAGTACGCGTCACTTGCCATTTTTTTACACTGATTTCCTCGCAATGCTTGCGGTAGAGTAAAGCTACCTCAAGCACTGAATTCACATCCGATGGTGCTCGATGTACCAGTGTTTTAATACACTTCCTGGAGATGACGTGTCGCATACACAAAGTGGCCTCACGCTAAGACATGGTGGGCGTGCTTATGCCTTGGCAAGTGATCGCTTCCCGTGGCGTCACATTGAAAAATTTTACATACGCATCTAGCGAGCGTACACAGATAGTGACCGTCTTGTGTACAAATTGTGGTCATGTACATGACAGAGGGTGAGGCTAATGGTATTCTTTGATGCCATATTGTGCAGACATCATAGCTGAGTTTATTTTGGCAAAACTGACATGTTCAATCGGGTATTTTTGATTCTGGCCTAATGGATTCATCTGCTTCTGAGTAGAGCCCTGCAATTTCGTATGGCAGATGTCACTCAAATTATGAATATGTATGGTAAATCTTTGAAACCATCTGATTACACTTCCAAGGGCTATTTCTAGGTTATGATCCCTCCTTAAGAAATAAACAATGCTTTTGCAGTCATGTGCTTTTCTATTAGAATTGAGACATTAGACCGTGAACAAAATAAAGTAGGTTGAATTTGGAGATGGCAAACATTACATGCATTTCATTTGATGTCTAGAGTGAAATGAAAAATGTTGAAATAGGAAAAGATAAAAGAAAAAAACAACAAAAAAACCCAAACAGATATATGTATTGCGATGTGTACAGAGATGGAAACTTCTTTGTGATTTCATTTTAATCAGTCAAACTCCTGCCATCATTTCTCCAGAAAGGAGAAACAAGATGAAAATATTTTGATCTCTTGTGGCCCAAGGTATGAGTAGCACTCACAGATTTACAACGTATAACCTCTTCCCCGAGTGTACCATGAGGTTAAATCTTTATTTTGCTGCTCATTTACACAGCCAAGCTTATTATAATTTATGACTTTTCTAAGTATTTTATCTTAATTACTCTGATGACTTTTCCTGCACTTTGCATACTGATGGCTGATTTGCTATTTTTTTTTTGTCTCAGGCGTTTTACATTTCAAGTCAATTCAATGTGTTTCTCCACTGAAATTACAGGATCACTTGAGGACGTAAACTCAATTAGTCTGAGTACATATGCTAATTCAATGCGGCATTTGTTAAAGCATGGCAAGCTAATTAGTTAATTAAATAAAATTGATTATGTTTCCAAAGAAAACACCTTTATTTGTGAATATATTTCAGTTTAAATCAGTAGTTATTTAGTATTTGTAAAAATAAGTTTAATTTGTTTAATTCTGCTATTTCAATATAGCCATCCTTTTAACATGACTCCCGCTGACAGTGATTATTTTGTTTTTTAAATAATGGTTCACAATGGTAACATTCTGACAATTAAATATTCATATATTAAAAATGATTATATTTTTTGGTGGCTCGTAAAGCAGCACTAGCATTTACAATTTTTTGTTTCTTGTTAAGGCACCCCTCCACCTATCCAGAGTTCCAAAGGCTGCGCTGTGTAGCTGTTTTTAAGGTCACCTTTGTTTCTCTTAAGCCGCATACACACTTAACGATATGCTCCATGAGTGACATCATTAAGTGTTTTCCCTGCACTGCCGGGCTCAGTGTCGTTAACAGCATTGAGCACACACATTGAACGATATCGTACAGTGACGTCACCCTCCCTAATCCCTGTACTTGCAGAACCTAACCATATCGTCAGGTTGCCCTGCAAGTAATGAGCGATGAAAGACATCAGTAACGCTACGCGGGAGCGCGCATCGTTAATGATGTCTTGCATACACACTGGACGATATTGAACGCAATGAACGATAAAGATTTCGTATTTGTTCATATCGTCCAACTTATAGTCTAGTGCAGGGGTGGGCAATAAACGGCCCTCCAGCTGTTGTTGAACTACAAATCCCAGCATGCATTGCTAAATTTTTAGCATGGCCACATAGTAAAACTGGGGCAGGGCATGCTGACATGTGTAGTTGTACAACATCTGGGGGGACACTTATTGCTCACCCCTAGTCTAGTGTGTATGCGTCATTAGAGACCCAGCTGAAAACAACATAAAAGGAACAGCAATTCCAACCACTACTGTATTTTTTTAACCCACTTTTACAATCCTACTTTTATAAATGAGACTTTTTGGACTCCTGCCACAGCTGTCTGTGGTACTGTACATATCACTGCATGGACAATTCTCAAAATAGTAAGCTGAGTTGGATACAGTAGTGGCAGCTTTCAAAATAGTGATTATATAGATCATTATGTGGACAACACTGTCAGTATTCACCGTCCCGACTTAGGGCCTGATTCAGCAAGGAACGTAGTTGCTAATACGCACAGAATTGGCCGATTGTTGCGTTCTGTGCATGCATATATGCATCGCAATGTGCAAACTAGATGTTGCGACCGGGAAAGCAATCGCAATGACTATGCAGACCCATCGCAGAGTGATTGACAGGAAGTGCCGTTTATGGGTGTAGACGGAGGGGTGGTCGGCCGAATGCAGGCGTGCCAGTGAGGTCTCATAGCGTGAGTGGCTGTTAGCAATTTCTGAGTAAGGTCAGGGCTTGTGCAAGTATTACGGATGTGTGTAAGGTAAAGTGGGCGCCCTTATGTTATGCTGAGTTTGCATTGTGATTGCAGTGGGGTGACTTGCTATCGCAGTTGAACTGCGTGCGTATATGCACTGCAGTATTGCGATCCGTAGTGAATCAGGCCCTTAAAATGCTGAGTGGATGCATTGTTTGGTGTGTTAAATGTTTGAAGACACTTGAATTTGTACTGACAGTGGAGATTTAGGACTGTAAAGCTGGGTACACGCCTTATGACGGTGAGACCCAGGGATGCGGCGAATGATGTAACAATACATTGTGCACGCATTACACATTGCATGATCCGCTGTATGACAATGTATGTAACTACACCATGCTGCATGTAACTACACTACATCACTCAATGAATCGCCCCACCTACTGTGCAGCACAGCAGATTGGACGATTCAAAGAACGATGGCAAAGAAAATTGGATTGGCATAGACATACACAGAAGCTGGCACAGCGGGTGCTGCTTCCGCACTTCCCCCTCCGCCGGGTCATGGACTTTCCAATTCCCCCCTCCCTCCGGGACATGCCCTACTCATCTGGACTCACTTGGCTGCCCTGGTGAGTAGTTTATGTCCTACTGGGAGTGGGGGATAGGGTAATCCATGATCCGGCAGAGGGGGAAGTATACAATATACTGTATATTGTTCCGAACCACGTTGGAAGATATATTGTATGGTGTGTACCCAGCTTTAGTCCTAACTCTGATCCTGCAATATTGTTTAATTACATTAGGATTTCAGCAGACTTGGGGCCTGATTCAGTACAGATCACAATTGCGATCACAGCTGCGAAATTGCACGTAACGCAGCTGTGAAAATATGCTAATGGCTGCCACAGCTCAGCCAGCATAAAGACTCCCTCTGCTGCTTTCTCACTTCCATCCAACCTCGCACTCCTGCGTAAACATCAGTACCATTGACGTACATCAGCCCGTCACTCAGCATGTACAACAGGTCTGACCACAAGTCTCGTTGCACGCAGAGAGCTTTCATGCTGCGTATGCAAACGCAGTGGCTAATTTTTGCACGCCCATGAAACAGCATTCAAACAGACAAGCATGCCTACATTTTTCGACCACTCTACTGTCACCACCCCCAAACACTCACAGCCTGTCACTAAGTCTTCGATGGATTCCTCTGTGCATATGTAATCGCAGTGCCATATGCGCACACAGGGGGGGGGGGGGGTGTTTCCCAGTACCCAGAAACCCCTCTGCCCACTGATCAGTTTCAGTAAGTGTAGTGCGGTCTGCACTACACAGTCACAAACACACTGCCGCCGGCGCCGGGTAGTACAATCATACATTGCGCTCTAACGATAATCAGCGGATAAAGCCGATAGGTGCATAATGTATGTTCAGCTTTAGATCCATGGAGCCAGGGGGATGTGAGAGAAATTACACACTTTAGGTTTTATTATTACATTACGGGTGTGCAATGCTGAACTAGCTAGCTAACATATAGAAAAAAGATTTACAGTATGTGTAGTTCTCATTCAATGAGAGCAGGTTATTTTAAAACCTTCAGAGTGCTTGTGCACAAATACAGTAGGTTTATGTGTTCCCTGTTTTATTCATTCCACTTTTTTATTTATCAAATACTTCATTTAAAAAGTCACATTTCTAACCCAGTATGCATTTGGCACAATTCAAAATGTATAATTCAGCATCTTCTTATAAAATAGAATCAACTGAATTCTCATGTCAATGTCGCTATTGTAAATTAATGAACATTATTATTAACTTTTTATTATTAGCACAGAAATCTCTAACAAATCCATTATTCTCAATTAAATGAGTCCAAGGTATCACCTAGAATCTTGGAAGAAAGTATTCAGTAGTTTTCAATGAATCACCATAGGAATTATATTCTTCACAGACGTTTATTTATTATTTTTGCTATTATGTTGTTCTGTATCTAGACATACAATACTGTGCATAAGTCACCAATAGTTTTATTATTTTAAACACCACTCTTAAGCTTAACTTAACTAATAAATAAGATACAGACAACTGTATAGAATTGGAAAATGAGGTCACAGCCAAGTTTATTTATATCAAATTAGAATTGAATTAATTAATTAGTCCTGGTGGTGAAAAAGCAGTGCTACCTCGGTCTACAGCTCATAAATAATTGTTCGCTTTACCAAAATGGGGTGGAGTTTTTTCACCCCTTGCGCAAGCCATCCTGGGTAGTACCACCTCCCCTTAACTAGCACAGTGCTGTTCCCACCCTAGGATTAAGACCTGGTTCTCCCCTAAAGTAGTAACCGACTCACCTCTCTCAAAGGGGGAATGCTAGCCAAGCTCTGCTGCGCTAAATTGAGACACCGAGGAACACTGCTTTCCGCCAACAATGTGGACAAAATTTGGACACGTAACGCCACCAAAGAAAAACCTAGCCTCATCCAAACTACTCCAATGAATCCAGGATATCTGAGACATAAAACTCTAAACCTTCGTCAGTGAGGTGCACTCCATCCAGCCTATATAAATGTGCCTCCTCATAGCGAAGACGGGGGTGCTTGATAACACGCCCATCTAAACCAACCACTAACCTAGACACTGCAGCATTCAGTTTTCTCCTAACTCTGTTTAGGGCTGCCCCACCTTGGGTACCCCGCCAGAACGGAATCAGTATGAAATACCGTCGGCCGCATGGCCGGCGGTTCGATTCCCGGCAGCACCTGGTCGACAAAAGCAGAGTTCCCTGCAGCGGAAGCCCGACTGCGCTGGAAATCCCAATCGTCGCTAAGGTAAACTAACCTAACCCCCTAACCCTCTTTAGGGATGCCTAACCCTAACCTCCCCCCCAAGTGCCTAACCCTAATCCCCCCTCTAAGTGCCTAACCCTAACCCCCCCTTCCCCGCTGCCTAAACCTAAGTCCGCTGTTGGGGGGTGCCTAACCTTAAGTCCCTCCCGGGGGTGCCTAACCCTAATCCTTCCTCCCCCTAGCGTAACCCTAACCCTCCCGGGGGGGTGCCTAATCCTAAGTCCCCCCGGGTGCCCTAAACCTAACCCTTCCCCCCCGCAGTTGTCCGCTCGTGGCGCCCGGCATCCCTTCGATTGGGATGCCGGGCGCTGGTCTCCTGGAGTTGGGGAAATGTCAGGTGTCTACATCTAGACACCTGGCATTTCACCCTTGCTGGGATATGACAGTCGGGAAGCCACCTGTCGGTATTAAGGCAGCCGGTTACCCGATTGTATACCGCCAGAACCTTCTTGGAATCATTTCAGACCAACAAAGCTTAACCTGTGACCAGCGCTCAGATATCAACCTGAAATCCTGTTTACAGGTGATTATTAGTTCAACTCCTTTGCAAGTGCCATTACCGCCTAAGTGCACAACTAGACAGCAGGGGTCCCCCACTTGGTCTCAGACTGCCTAAAAAGGTCTAAAAGGCCACTCCACCTAAAACCTCTCAACCCAATCCAACGGACCTTAAAAGGGGCTACTAGCCTAGTACACGAAAGAATGCCCAACAATCCACACCCGGCAATCTTTCCTCAAAAATCCTGTGATGGAGAAATTTTTTCTAAAATAAGCATTAATTAAATGAATAATAAAAACTCTAACCAAGAACCAAAAAACAGGGAGGAAAACTGAGTTAATTGGGCGACCCAGATGGAGGTGAATGACACAAAACCTCTTTTGAGGGCAAAAGTGAAAAGAACTCCAATCCCCCCTAGGGAATATAGCATAAGGCACTGGGTTTCCCAAAGAACAAACTTGCAAGGAGCGCCACTATTTTTGTAATTTGTTGCCCCTTATATAACCCCTGTAAGCCGAAGACTTCCATCTACCTAAGTGCTTGATTGCCTCCGTGGAAGAACCTGATGCCGCTGCGCAAGTGGCTGCCCCAATCCTAAACGAATGGGTGCCATATTCCTCAATTGGTATGCCCAAAGCTATCAGGCATCTGTTGAACACACTAGTAAACTGGAACTTAGATAGAGGGGAAAGATCTTCATTGATAAGCCATTGAGCCCCTTCTTTAGGACGTTGCTGGTTATACCGATTAGCTAGGGTTACTGGGCAGATGCTCGGCTCAGGATGCAAGGGGACAGAAATCCAAAGCCCCTGGCCCAGCTGATCTGTTTTTGATTTCTGTATTTTTAACAAAATTAAATTAGCCTTAACTACAACATTTCCCATTAGCAACCCTGTGTTGGCTGATTTTTTATTTGCTGCTACTAACTCCCCAACCCGTAAAGCGCCAAAAATGCCAGTGCGAAAGACAGACTGAACAAAACTGCTTCAAAATCACCCTTAGCTATGCCTGAGACTGCCAAAACTAAATCCATCAACATACCTACATCTATTGGCCTAAGCGAAAAACACCCAAAGTTGCCTGATCCCTCGACCAACCTCTAAGCACTTTAGCAATAATAAATGACTTTGTAGGGTCAATCAAACCATTCATACATGAAAAATAGGAAATGCCAGCCAAAGCGCTTGACATTGAAGCCTTCGAACGCCCACTCTCATGTCCTTGCCATACAAACTTATACATACTGACATGCAGATCCTTACCCACCTCCGTCCTTGGCAGAAAAACCTACCATTCATTCCAAGCTGCCGAATAGGACCTCAACATAGCTGGAGCAAGTACCCTCAACGCAAGTCCCTCAATGCCGGATTTATGATCTGCCAGACAGAATCAGGACAAAGCAGACCATGAATCCTGGCGGATGGGACCAATAACCAGAACCTATCCCATTGGAAACAAGATAACTCATCTGAAGAAGTAAGTTACGTGTCAGACCTTCTGAATGCCACGAATCGGGCCAAGCCTACGTGCACCATTCACCATCAAAGAGTGCTCCAAAACCCAATGCCCCAGATACATCTGTTACGCAGTTCGCAATTGGCCACAGACACAGCAAGCCAGATACGGACCCCATTAAATTCTTGCAGGAATCTCAACCAGACCCTAAAGTCCTCCTTCATGTCTGCCGAAAGGCAAATCATATGGTGAGCTTTCTTGACACCCACAGAGGCCTGCTCCAGCCTTTGACAAAAAAATATTACCCATGGGAATGACGCGACAAGCAAAATTGAGTAAACCTAGCAGTAACTGCAGCTGTTTTAAAGAGATTTTCTTAGCTGAAACAAAACTTAATAACAACTCACTAATCTTCTGCACCTTCTCACAGGGGAGTATACACAAACCCAAATCAGTGTCAATTTCAATACCCAGATAAGACAACTTACTAACCGGCCCCTCCGTCTTTTTGTGCACAGTGGGCACTCCCATTGACCCAAAAAATGCTTGGACCAAAAATAGCAGTTCACTACAAATAGCACTGTTGACAGGCCCTATCAAAAGAAAATCGTCAAGGTAATAAGTGACACCTGACTGGCCAGTACCTGCTTGAATACACCACTGTAAAAAAGAGCTAAAACACCTAAAAAGGAACAAGAAATAGAAAAGCCCATAGGTAGGCACTTGTCTACATAAAATGAACCATCTACCTTAAAACCCATGTACTTAAATGACCCGGGATGTAACGGAAGCAACCTGAAAGCAGACTCATTATCAATTTTTGCCAACAAAGCCCCTTTGCCAAAATCCTGCACGATACCAAGTGCATCTTCGAATGACTGGTAGGTGACACTACAATCGGCTGGCTTCAAAGCATCATTTACAGACCCTCCTTCCAGGTAAGACAAGTGTTTTATCCACCTGAAGTTTCCTTGCTCCTTCTTTGGTACCACGCCTAGCGGTGAGATGCAAAGATCATCCTATGGAGGTAAGGTAAAAGGGCCACACATACGCTCCAATCTCAACTCCACATCCAACTTGCCTGCGACAACCTCTGGAAAATCCCTGGCTGACTTAAAATTACTTTTAGCCCCAACTAAAACCGGACGAACCAACAGTAACTTGAAACTCTCTTTAAAACCTTGTAATAGGAAGGCCGCTTCCTCCCTTAGAGGATAACGCCTCAACCAACGCTCTAACACCTCAACTTTAATTGGAAACACAGCTTTATTTAGAACCCGTTCGTTGATCCCCCTTTCCTGCTGCGTGACTCCCGGGACGACTGCAGTCTTTTGCTGTGTGACTACCCCCACAAATCATGCAGACGTGCTGGTAGTGGCAGCTAGTCCCTCTGTTACACTGGGCATTGTTAAATGCGTAGCACTTTCCCCTCCATATTAAATCCCGGGCGAGCCGGAAAGGGGTGTTTACGCCCAACAGTAGGTTCGACAGTTGTTTCGAGCCTGCTGTGTCACTTCCAGCCATACTTTTACATCCTTAAAACCTAAACTCAGAACTTTCTGGCCATCCTGCTTTTTCCTAAAAAGCTCATCGTACTGACTCCACACGCTGTGCCTAGCTTAAACTTGCATGCCCTGCACTAAATGTAAGTACTTCAACACATTCATACATTCAGCCAGACATGTTTCAATGTACAGTAGCACGCTGCAAACACATACATTCCAGTAAGCCAATTCTGATAGCTCCTCCAAGCCTCCTCAGCTGCCACTCCCCCTTCTTTGCTGCATCTAACGCCTTCTTAGCATCATACGTGATTGCGATTGTCGACATATCGACCTTTTCGTATTTGCTCTCTAATCTCAGACCTAACACCCCTCAATATCGCTGTGTTGGAGCAGTGGACCGCATCCACTGCAGCATCCGGAACCGAACTGGCAGCTACACTACCTGCTCTTTTAGGACTTTTACCTGTACCCTTTAACTTTTGCACAACATATTTCATTAGCTTGCGCGGCCTCTCCCCCAAACTAGATGAATCAGAAGAGTCATCCGAATGTGATAACGGAGCAATGGAAGGTACTGCCAAACTCATCTTACCTGATCCAGATGTTGACAAGATCGCAGTTGCATCATTGGAGGTAGAAGCTTGTCTCTTGTTGTGCGGTGCGCCCACCGCACTTTGACACAATGACAATCAATCCTCCGTTACGACATCACCGACAGTCAACGCGGACGCCAACAGCTGCACCAAAGAAACCTGTGGGCTTGACACACTTGCATTAGGCCCCTGAGCTGAAGGTGCGCATATAATAATGGGTGCGGGTGAGGCGCTCTGCGGTGGGGGATTTAATGGGGGCTGTGCCGGTGAAGGATGTGCTGGGGTTGGTGGGAGGGGTGGGGCTTGTGGAAGGGGGGGCTGGTGAACCGGCTGTTGGCCCGAGTGCTGCCCGGGAATAAACTGAACCTGTTGGGGCACAGGGGCAAAACTGCCCGGGGCGGACGTGAATTGCTGGTGAAAATGCCCCGGCACCCGTGTGTATGAAGGGAAAAAAAATTTGCTGGCTCAGCCCCGGGAATGGGTTTGGAAATGGCTGCTGGTACAACAGTGGATGAAAATAATGGAAGATACCAAATGCAGGAGTGGGAGCAGGGCCAGGCCCATAATTCCAAACATGCTGTCCTGCATGTGTGTAAGCTGCAGCAGGTGGGGGGGGGTCAATACTGGTGCCAGCAACCTGGGCCAAGAGCCCCCATAAGGGGTTGCTCTATCCTGCTGCAAAACCGGCCTAGGGCAGTGAAATACAGGGTTTTGCTGCAGGAGGCTTAATGTTCTGCCATCCTGGCTCCTGGGAGAGGCCTGTGCACTAGGCGCTGTGGAAATCCCCAAACCTCCAGTCCCTGGTACAGAGAGTGGGGTATCTGAGGAGGTCAAGGGTGCGGGCTAGCAGCCGGGGAAGCCCAGCTCACTGAACCGCTAAGGCCCAGAGAGCTGATCGGGCGGGGGGTGCCGGCTACACTCACCGCACCCCACGCCAGCCAACCTGGAGGCTGGATGGGGAAGGGACCAGCGGGGTGAGTGCGCAGGGGCTGCCTGCTGTGGGGATGCACCCCATGCCATAGGAGAGACAGCGGCGACCGTTTTGCGGTCTGGCCACCTCAACAATGTGCCGGGGGGATGCATTACGGCGGGGATGGGGCATGATTAAATCAATAGTGGGGGCGGCGTAAGGGGGGGAAATGAGCTGACAGGAAGGTGAGGGAAAGAGAGAGGCAGGAAGAGGGTGAAAAGAGAACAGAAGGACAGGGAGAAGGGCTTTGTGAAAAGGCACAGAATATAAAGGAAAGTAAGAGAGATGAAGGTTTTTATGATTTAAAAGCAAAAACAGCAAACAATACAAATACTGGGTACTTAGCAGTCCGGATCACAAACTAGAAAGAGGAAGTTGACTCCTCCCCTAGCCCTGATATACCAGTGCTTAACCCTGCCTTGACGGGGCAGCCAATGGGCTAACCGATAATGATTGGCAACTGACCTCTACCAATTTATAAACTATCAACAAAATCCAGCTCTAACTAGTACTGTACCAAATAAAAAACAGTGTGCTTATATCTTCTCAAGCTTATTCAAGCATTCAAATATTTAAAGTTTTAGGCAGGTGTGGAAAAAATGCTGCTTTCAAAAATAGAAGTGTTAATAGTTTATTTTTATCAATTACTAAAATGCAAAGTGATGTGACCTCCCTTTGCCTTTAAAACAGCATCAATTCTTCTAGGTACACTAGCACACAGTTTTTGAAGGAACTTGGCAGGGAGGTTGTTCCAAACATCTTGGAGAACTAACCACAGATCTTTTGTGGATTTAGGCTCAAATCCTTCTGCCTCTTCATGTATTCCCAGACAGACTCAATGATGTTGAGATCAGGGCTCTGTGGGGGCCATATCATCACTTCCATGACTCCTTGTTCTTCTTTACGCTGAATATAGTTCTTAATGACATTGGCTGTATGTTTGAGGTCATTGTCCTGCTGCAGAATAAATTTGGAGCCAATCAAACACCTCCTTGGTATTGCATGATGGGTAAGTACCTGGCTGTATTTCTCAGCATTGAGGACACCTTTACTCCTGACCAAATCCCCAACTCCGAGCTCTATAACTCTCATTTATGAATATTTGGACTACCACAGGTGCATTGCTCAAACTCGCTGCTTACAGTGCCAGCTCCCGGCGACCGCATACACACACAGGTCCCAACCTACGGCTCTTGTTTAAAGATCCGGAGGTCTGTCAATTGCCGATTCAAGTCATTTGTCAAACAGAATCATTTTGGAAGGCTCCATTCCAGGTACCTGGACTTTCCAAATTAAGTTTTAATGCTGAAGATCCATAGCAACTGTGAGTAAACTGTCTTTGAATCATTATGTTTGGACCTAATACTATCTATGGAAATCCGTGTTATTAATACCAATCAAGTGGAATTTTGCGGTGTTTTGTGGCACTAGGGGTTATCACTCAGCAGAAGAGACTTTGGTTTATCATCAGGCACATAATTACCAGCTGATTGACACAGGAGTTTTGGATTAAGACTCTTGTTTGAAACTACTTGGAACTTTCAATTGTTTCAGACTTTTTGCAATATAATTTCAAAGGAAGGTTTATGTTTTCGGAAGTTTTGCAACATTTGGTTATTTTCTATCATCAGGAGACTATCCAATTACCAATACGGCAGCTAATAGCTAATAAGTGTGCGGCAAATACCCCTGACTTTGTCATTTTATTCTCATACATATCTATGTTTATTTTTATGTGAATTTTTCAATCCTTTTATTTTTGATTTCATACTATTCTGTTTTTTAATTTAGTAAACATCATTTTCATTATTCATTAATTTTATTATTTATTTATTAATTCTTTCACTAATTTAGGCCTATTTTGACTCTGCGCTTCCTTTCGATTTTTCAAATCCCCAACTCCACTTGTTGAAATGCAACCCTAAACTTGCAAGGAACCTCCACCATGCTTTACTGTTGCCTGCAGACACTCATTATTGTACTGCTCTCCAGCCCTTCGGCGAACAAACTGCCTTTCGGTTACAGCCAAATATTTAAAATTTTTACTCATCAGTCTAAAGCACCTGCTGCCATTTTTCTGCATCCCAGTTCCTATGTTTTTGTGCACAGTTGAGACACTTGGCCTTGTTTCCATGTCGAAGGTACTGTATGGCTTTTTGGCCTCAGTTCTTCTTTGAAGATCACTTCTGGTTAGTAGATGGGTGTACCTGTGTCCCACTGGTTTCTGACAGTGCTGAGCTGATGGGACTGCTGGACATCTTCCGATTTCGAAGGGAAGTAAGCATGATGTGTATTTCATCTGATGCACTAAGTTTCCTTGGCTGACCACTGCATCTACAATCCTCAACTTTACCCGTTTCTTTGTGCTTCTTCAATAGAGCTTTAACAGCACATCTTGAAACCCCAGTTTGCTTTTAAATCTTTGCCTGGGAGACCTTGCTGATGCAGTATAACTACCTTGTGTCTTGTTGCTGTGCTCAGTCTTGCCATGGTGTATGACCTGTGACATGAAACTGTCTTCCACAACCTCACCTTGTAGCATAGTTTGGCTGTTCCACACCCAGTTTTAAGCCTCCTACGCAGCTGTTTCTGTTTCAGTTAATGGCTGTATTTCAACCTACATATGAAAATTATGATCATTATCACCTGTTTGGAATTATATGGTTAATCATGCTCATAACTATAATTCTACAAAATCCCTGACTTTGTGTAAGTGTACCTAGAAGAATTGATGTTGTTTTGAAGGCAAAGGGTAGTCACACCAAATATTGATTTGATTTAGATTTCTATTCATTCACTTTGCATTTTGTTAATTGATAAAAATAAACTATTAACACTTATATTTTTGAAAGCATTGTTACTTTGCAGCATTTTTTCCACACCTGCCTAAAACTTTTGCACAGTATTGTATATAAAATTCATTGTTGTAAATTTTCCACATAAAGTGTCCAGCTTTTTTTTTCCTTCATTTACTGGAATGGATAAGTGTGTTCATGGATATTTTGTCAACTACTCACAAGAGGAGGGAAAGGACAGTGGATAATTTTATAAATAGGCATATATTCTTGAGTTGTGTATAGTTACCTAATTTTGTCTCAGAAATACAAAAGCTGTTTATAAGAAAATGAATTTCCATTTCCATTTCATTTTTAATTCTAGTACCTGTATTAAAGACTAATTAAATATTTATTATGTAGATCCAAGGTGGATGAATATGATGCATTGTATTACAACAACTATAACAATAATAGTTTTTGGAAGTGTTATATAGGAAATAAAGAGTTTTTCAGGTAAATTTACTAAGCGTCGGTTTGGGCTTTAAATTAAAACCAATGGGCATTGATGGCGGTTTAGTGTTTAAGTAACTGTAGTTACTATGCATCTGTTTTTACTGCAATTTAAAAAATTCCTATCAATGCCCATCACTTATGAAGCCACTTTTCAGCTGCAAACCATAACGAGAAACTGACGACAATCAGCTGTAGATTTCAAGCAATGCACAGATCAATAGGTTCAAAACACAGCCTATGGTTGCTCATTTTTACAAATAAACATATTGCTTTATTATTGCACATCTCTGGTTATGACACATCAGCCCTGCCTGGTTCAGCCTAGTGCTGATTATTGAAAAATAAGGGGAATCCCATACAATTTGTCTCCCTTATTTCCAAAAGCTCTTATTTATTTTGGGGGACCCTAACATCATTAATAAACTCATTGCTTTGGTGCTTCAATTTGCCAGCAATATGCAGGGGTTTTAAAACCCCAGCAAAACCAACATTTATACCCATTTCAGAATGGCAACAAAATCACGGGTATTGCACATGATCGTGCAGCAACCTGGGATTATGCTTAGTCTGAAAGGGTCCTTAAAAGAGAACCCGGGGCAAGCATTTCAACCTGGGGTGTTACAAGGGTTGAACCCGGGATCTACCCAGGTCGCGGTGCAGTGTAACCCAGGTCATCCAACCCGGGACTCATTTGCAGCATAGGGAGAGCCTGTGCTTGAAGATGAGCTCGTCTCCAAGCGCTGGCACTGCACCCGTGTGCAGTGACATGGCTGATCCGGGAATAAGCCGGGTCGCATCTGGGTTGAGCATACGTTCAAAATCCTGTGTGCGACCCGCATTTTGATCTGCAAGGGGTATTACTAAACTTACCCCTTAGTATCATTATTTATCATTTTGTCAATTTTGTCATTACTTTTTGAGAAGTAGAGATTGGTATTAAGGAAAAATGTTTTTAATTGATTGAATATTTAATGAGTGTCATATCTGTCACCTATTCAATGAATGTCCCTCCATGTGTCTTAATGTATTTCTATTCAATTCCTGGAACATTAATTAGGCTCATTATCATTTAAGTGCTTACATGTGCCGTATATCCTCAGAGTTCATAAAAATGAATTATCTACTGTCTGTGCATAATCGGCTTGCAAATGGATTTAGCAACCTTATAATCCTTGAGACTTTTGCTTTCTATTTTTTTTTAATGTATAATTTTTGATTTTTGTTTCTCTAATTAATTGGAGGTTATTGTTTCAAAGTGCATTTATATACTCTAAATGCTTCAACCAACATCATTTTACTAGGAAGATGCAGGAAATATCTGTACAAAGAGCAGACTGTTACGATTTTTGTTACTGTTGCAGAAATGGGGATATTTATTAACATCTATTGCCAATAACCTGGAATTTCACTGGGGACCATACACTTGTACACTCTACTGTAATCATTACATTAAAACAGAACTTTGTGACATTTCAAAATGCAAAACTTCTATTCCATGACTTTTTTTTTCTATAAAAGAGAATAGCACAACTTACTATCAAGGTAATATTTATTAATTAGTAAATGGGTCATTGGAATACATATATGCAGTACTTTTACTTGACTGTGGACTAGAGATGAACGGTTCGGTTTTCCCCATTAGGATGCCAATTTCACTCAAGAGAGTGAAGGGAGAGGGTGTGGGACTGTGCATTGTGTACTAAAAAAAGGCATTAGGATGCCAATTCATCCAGGAGAGAGGAGGGAGAGGGTATGGGACTGTGGGCTATGTACAGGGCCGCACTGGCCATCTGGAGGGCCGATGGCCTGATGGGCTAGTCTGGTCTAAAATCTGGCAGAGCACTTCCGGTGCACTGCTCGCCCTGGATACTGAGAGATGGGGGGTGACGCGAAGCCAGACCCACGTGACTTGCCACACACCCCAGTTAGATTCAATCACGCCCCGTGAGACGAGGCGAGGCCATGCACCTTTTATGCAAGCGTGCGCAAATTTAATACCAAGGCTGTTATAGATCTCCTGTCCATCCCTGGCTGTTTATAAGTCTAAAATCGCCATTAGGAGGACATCAGGGCAGAATGAGTTGCAGTTGTTGGAGTAGGTAGATGCAGTGGGTGTGGGAAGGGTGACTGCAAGCATCATTGTCAGTGTATGTGTGCTTGTTTGTCACACACACTGCACATTCACACACTGCTAACAAACAGGCTACTCTGTGTGTGCTGCTCTAGATCATCAGTTATACAAAACCTGCAGTACTATATATTGATTATCTGTCCAAAATTCTTGATTTTTCTGCTTTGTCTAAGCTGCACCCCAAGAAGACCTCTTTCGCAGTTATGAAAAAATACTTGAAAAAAAAAAACCCTTCAGTCTTTCTGATTCAATTTAAAATGTGTTGTATTTCAAGAAGTGTGTATTAAGATGAATGACACAGTGTATTTTACTGTTCTGTGTGTGGTGGTATCACCCCATCATCTGCACCCCAAACCAATTGCCCAATAGCCTTGGTTATCAGAACAGGTACAGTGTTTGTTAGCAGTGGGCTGGTACTGCCTAGGCAGGGGGCCCCAATCATTTTTAAGCCTCCCCCCCTACAGAAATGAGCCAAATACTCCTCCCTATGAAAAACTCACTCAAACTGCTGAAGGTCCTGTGGTCATGTAATGCCCTTTCAGACATATCGAGAATCCCGGGAATTTGGCCTGCCTCAGTCAAATTCCTGGGTAGCCGCGTATGTCTTAAAGGTACCTAAGCAGCAACACGTTCCCGGGTAGCCGACCCTTCAATCGACCAGGGTTTTTCCTGGGACTTAAGTTCCAGGAAATTACCCTGCTCATGTCTGAATGGTGCTGCCCGGGAATATACTCCCGGGCTTCACCAAACAGCTTGCGATTGCCAGACGCGCCTGCCTGTTGATGACATCATCAACGGCAGCCGGACAGCGGAGGACAGACACCACACATATCGCTACAAGGCAGTGCAGTGCTACAAGGCAGAATTAGGTGCCAGAACAGCAGCCATACATGCTGCAGAGAGGCCCGCAAGACTACAAGGTGAATTTGGTGCTGATAGGGGAGAGAGTGCAGTACCAGGTGTTTGGAGAGGAGAGGAGAGGGGTGCCAGGTGTGAACAGGTGGTTGCAGATCATGTCACAAAGGAAGGCGGAGGAGGTCCGTGAGCTCTTACATATGAGGGGAGAGGAGGAATTAAAAGCTCAAATCACAGGCACTGTTAAGGATTCCATGATCTATGGCAATATTGCCAAAATCCTGGCCAGCCGGGGTATTATGAAGACACAGCAGCAAGTCCTTAATAAACTAAAGAGCCTAAAGAAGCAATATACAAAGGTTCATGATCATAGTCGTAATCGCAGTGGTGTGGGAAGGATGGAGTGGCCCTTATATGATTTATGCAGTTCCGCTTTTGGGCATACAGCACTATGCAACCCCATTGCTCTATCTTCATCAAGTGATGCTGGCACACTGTCTGCAACAACGACAGGCACGCCTTCAACAACTCCTGAGTGCAGCCAGCAGAGCCCGACATTATCGCAGGTCCTATTTAATGATGACCCAGATGAGGATTCATCTAACACCATGATCATTGAACCAAGCACTGGCACAGATGTGACGTCTCCATTGCAAAGCCAAGGATCAGAGTCTGAGCCACAGACCCAGGTAGAAAAGCCCACCCTACGCAGTAACAGTAAGTTTAATTAAATTAACTTATGTTATGGTGCATTAATCTATGTAATGTTCTAGTTCAATTTCCAGTATATTTTCACTGGTAAAAAGAAATTAATATTTTGTCTATTGGGTTAATTAAAGCATTACTTTAATGCTTCTATATTATACAGGTACAGGGTTTTTGAATGAAACCGTATTGTTTCTGCGTTCAGCTTGTAGCCGAGGATGGTCACCGCGTGCAAGGTGACGTGCTGCTTTTTGAATTTGGGCCATTTATTATTTTGTATTTCCTGTGTTTAAAATATTTTTAACATCTGTTGCTTAATGTTTTCTCTCTTTTACTTTCAGTTTTCACAGTGCCAACACGTAAAAGGAAGAAGAGAAAAGTAGAGGTTGCTACCAAAGCCATGACAAATACTCTATGTGAACAACTGCGCGACCTAGATTCGGAATGGCAGACTCAAGAGGATGCCAGACTGCAGCAGTTCATGACCAATGAGAGATAAATGCAGAGTAATTTACTAACGGAAATGATAGCTATGCAGGAAAGGCTTAGTCGCGATAACTGCAAATTTTTTGCACAAATATTGAGCACAATCCACTTCAAACCAACACATGTTCCACCACCCACCCATTTTGCCCAACAAACTAAGTATCCAAACTCATTTGGGGAACCATCCCAGTATGTGCAACAGCCTTAGTCTCCCACTAAATTTGAGCGTACATCACAGTATGGTCAGCAAGCTAATTTTCCCCACAGCATTTGGCCAAAGTACATACAAGTATGCGCAACAAGCAAAGCCCCCCCAGCATTTGGCCAAAGTACATACAAGTATGCGCAACAAGCAAAGCCCCCCCAGCATTTGGCCAAAGTACATACAAGTATGCGCAACAAGCAAAATCCCCCACAGCATTTGGGCCAACTACATCCCAGTATGCGCAACAAGCAAAATCCCCCACAGCATTTGGGCCAACTACATCCCAGTAGACGCAACAAGCAAAATCCCCCACAGCATTTGGGCCAACTACATCCCAGTAGGCGCAACAAGCAAAATCAAGCCACAGCATTTGGGCCAACTACATCCCAGTAGGCGCATCTTGCAAAATGTCGAGCCTCAACGGGACCTATATCCCAACATGCGCAAACACCTCAGTCACCCTCAACATTTACAGATAGTACATTAGATAATGTAATTGAAGGTCAATTATTTAAAGATACGTTATTTACTAATACTCTGTCACAGAAAGTTACTCCTGCAAGAACACAGAGTTTACAGTATACAGAAATATGTAACTGTGCTATGCATATATTAACTAGACATATCTCATGTTATTATTTGAGATTTTATGGTTTTGTGGTGTTATTTCTTTAAGGATATTCTGTGGGTGTAAACAAGGTTATAACTAAAAATTGTGGACCTAATTGTTTTATTTAAAAGCGTTGTTTGATGCCTCAGAGCTATATGCGCACTTAATGTTACTTTGCCTACGCTCATAATATGAGCTTCAACAATATCACTCCATACATACTGTAAATATGGCCTACATTGTGCTCTGAAGTAAATGTGCACTTTTCTGTTTTTATATACTATTGTTTCTTTTTTACTTGTGTTGTATTTTGTGCGAGATTATTTCCTATGCAATAAATATAGCAGTAAGGCTTTCAAACTTCTTATGCAAGTTATCGTAAACGCCTTTATTAAAATTGAACATTTTTGGAACATTTCAAAATTTGTGTCTTTTAATATTTTACAATGACACACAGAAGTTATGTATTTAGAAAGCGTCCTTCGAATCAATTCTGTTTCATTGGTTCTATAAACAAGTGAGGTGGTTGAAAGGGGAGAAGGATCTCTCCCAACAGGCTCCTCAACGATGTCCCACTCTGGCAGATATTGTTCTCGCTGTATCTCACATATGTTATGTAAGATACAGCATACTGCTACAACATATGTAATGAGCCGAATGTCCACATAATATCTTTTTAACAAGCACCACCAATGTCCTTTCAGCCATCCAAATGCATTCTCCACAACCATTCGGTCTGAGCTGAGGGTATGGGTGTAGGCGATCTGCTTGTTTGAAACCTCAACCTGTTGGCTGTACCCTTTCATCTACCACCTTCGTAATAGATACGCAGCATCCCCAATGATGTGGACTAGTACCTCAACCCCATCCACAAGCTTGGACTTCTGCAAATGGAAACAAATATTGCAGTTATTAATAAAGGCTTGACAGGTAACAGTGTGTAATACACTTGGTACAGGCATATCTACTTTCCTCTATTTGTAGGTATACACATTGATTACTAGTTTGCAGGAGGTATTTGAAAGACATGCCTGATACAGCATGGATCGCATTTAATGCAAATGCATTTACTGCATATATGTATATACGGTATATCAGAGCAAATTGCTGGTGACATACCAAAAAACCTGTCGGGGTTGAGTATGGAAGAAAATACATATCTGATTAGCAATTATAAGCATGACATAAATGTGTGTATAGTTACCTCACGAGGAAACAGCCAACCATTCTGCCTCTCCTCCGCAATCTTGTACAGATCAGAATTGACCAGCACACGAGCGTCATGAGCACGACCAATAAGTCAATAAATGAGTCAATAAAATGACCAATGAGTCAATAAAAACATCAGTGAAGCTGTGAGAGCAAGATAATATCCGGTTAAAACTATACATATACACCTATTAAACACACAACAGTTTGGGGCAACTTGTTACCCATAGCAACCAATCACATTCTACCTATTATCTTCTAGAAGTGCTAGTTACATGTGAATTAGAATCTGATTGGTTGCTATGGGCAACATATCCACTTCTAATAACCCTCACTTTAGAAAATATACCCCTAACTTTAGAATACACAAGAAGATGAAATGTAGGTAAAACATAATAGAAATGTACACTATTTATATCTAATACTGCATCTATTATTAAACTGGATATTATTTCTGATAGAAAGCATATATAGGATCAAGTTACAAGTTAACATATAGACTTATTACACACACAACAGTTTACACCCTTTAAGTTGCATGCAGGTCACAATATACATAAAATTCAAAGTAATAAATGTGGCTTACCAATACCGATGGTCAATGACGGCTTGCAGAATGATGGAATGCCATCCCTTCCGGTTATAATAAACAGCTGGGCTGTCTGTGGGAGCAATTATGGGGATGTGGGTGCCATCAATCGCCCCAGGACACTGTGGGCAACCGCGGCGCAGGAACCCAGACACTGTCTCATCCAGTCGCTGCCCATGGGGCAGGGCAATAACCGGTGGTACATGGGATCCAGGATGGCCTAGGTCACTTCACGCACCAAAACACAAACCGTGGAGATGCCTACAGCAAACAAACAGGATATTGTGCGGTACTCGCCAGGGGTAGCATACCACCGCAAGCCTCCTGCTTGGGGCAATGGGCTGTCTCCATCGAGTAGTGTGCCTGGTAAGTGACGGGGTCAGGAGTTCCAGGATGTAATTAAAGGTGCCTTGCGACATCCTAAAATTTGCAATCCATTGGTTCTCTGTAAATCCCTGTACCGTAGCCCCGAAAGCCTCTCCTTGTGGACGATCTCGAGACCATATTGTGCGAGATGACCCTCCGGTCACTCTCAATATGGATGATGCACTGGACATTACCAAGGCTCTCCTCTGGCGTAGGTAATGTCAGCGCTTGGATGCCCTCTCCACCACATAATGCTCCCTTCTCCTCAGGATATCACACTGTACTATTAAAAACAGTGTGAGCAGCTTCAGCCATGCATCAGTTGCTGTATAGCACACCAAATCCACTAGACAAAACAAGCTCTCCATGCTACACAGATGCATGGAAATACAGCAATGCCCTATGGGTGCCCCTCCCAGTCCCTTTATACCAAGCCCCCACCTTTGCATGACCTCATTAATGTGTGCCAGCAGAACGTCCACTTAAAATGACAAAACTGTAATTTTCTCTGTAAAAATCTCAAAAACCCTGCTCTTATCTGAATGGTGCTTCCCGGGAATTACCCGGGTAGAAGCTGTAGTGTGAAAGGGGGGTCTCTACCAAATACCCGGGGTTTTGCACAGGAGAAATTCCCGGGTCAGAGGAGGAAATGTCCCGGGTCGTATGTCTGAAAGGGGTATTAGAGTCTCCCTAGTCTATCAAGTAGCTGGAATAGCCGACTGTGGGGATTCGAGGTCTAGTAAGGAGTGTAAAAAAAGACACTATTAATGACAGAAAATTACATTTCTGTCTTCAAAAAAGTTGCTGGTGCCGGAATACCATCACAACTGCCACAATCCCACAAAGACCCGTATTCAATTAGAGGCGAAAACCCGAGATCGGCATAAGCGCAATGTTTTCGCCTCATTCGCCTGTTTTCAGGCAAAGTTAACATGTACTTTCACAATGCGCGATCCCACTTTTCACACTATTCAATTGCAAAACAGGCAAAAACGCGGATGTGCGAATGCCACTGTCAGGATTTGAACCACCGGCCATGCGGCCGGTGATAAATCATACTGATTCCCCCCAAAATACCCGACCCAATACTTTAAACCCATTTTCAAACATTTTCACCCCAAAAATAACATGCCTTTTTTAGTGGGTGTTAAGATAAATTAGCAATTTTTTGCCTAATTAGTCACTAGGGGGGTGGGGGTGCCCAAGGGGTTCTGAACTAAGGGCCCGATTCAGAGCCGGACGCTCTGAACGAGCGCCCGCTCTGAATCAGGGCGTTTTTTTTTGTGGGAGCGTCCTCCTGGACCACCCACAGCTTTTGCGAGCGTCCATGATGATGGTCGCGATGGTCAAGACCATCACGACCATCGGGCTTGGACGAGACCCTGCGGTAGGGTCTCGTTGACATCAAGCTCTGGAGTGATTTTGGCTCTATCAGAGCCAAAATCACTCCCACTGACATCACTAGTGATGTCAGTGGGGCCGGACCCAGACGGTAGGCCTTCCCATGGGAACGCCTCTGTCTGGCAGCCACGCCCACCAAAGGGGGCGTTCTGTCAGTCACCATCGACAGCACGCCCCCTTTGGTGCGAGACCCGGAGCGACGGAGAGCCCATCGCTAGCCGGGTCTCGCGCATGTGTACTAGGGCACCATCGACCCGCTTGCGAGCGCTCAGCGCTCGCGAGCGGGTCTGAATCAGGCCCTAAGTCCCCACTTTTTTACTCAAAAATATGGATTTTGCACTTCTTTTCTCCTGCCTTTGGGTGGAGAAACTTTTTCGCCTATTTTTGCCTATTGCGTTTTCGTGTAGACGAAAACGTCCCAGAAATTGAATAGGGCGATACTTTTAATCGAACGCGGCTTTTCGCCTCTAATTGAATACGGGCCCTAGTTACAAAGTTATAGGAAAATAATGAATGGAATTATTTTTGGGCAGTTTCTTTTGAGTGTGACGCAAACACCTTAACATTAAAAATTCCATAGACATTAATATTCATTATAAAAGAGTATTATGTACAGCCCTTATTTATTACAGTCTATAATGTGAATGTTTATACTATAAATAATATCTTAGCAGAACAGATTTGTGCAAGGAAACAAGACGTTGTAAATCAGCCTGCAAGCTTCCTTGTGATTAGATGCTTGCTTTGAAATAGACATTGTGGCATTCTATTAAGGTCATTCATTCAGCAAACAATAAAATCAGTTCATAGGACCATTTTTATTAGTGAATGATTTCTGAATGGCATGTCTGTCTACTCAAAACAATCAATATCTACTCATGGGAAACTTTACAACCTTTACAGTTATTGGTCTTTCTTATTATATGAAAGGTTTTATTCCATCTTTAATTTATTTGCTTTTAAAGATAGTCATAGATCATTTTGCTAATAAAATGATACCGTACTATACATAGGCGTCTTTATAATGGGTGCAAGGTGTGCGGTGTGCACGGGCCCCTGGGTCCAGGGGGCCCCACACCGCACACCCTGCACCCAGGGCCGCCATCTGGGGGGGATTGCCGGGCCTGGAGTCCCGGGCCCGGACACTGGCAGAATAGGATGGGGCCCGCGTTACTCGATTGAGTTATAGGAGGAAGGCCTCCTCCAACCTGGGAACCCCCGCTGATGGACCGATTCCCCCTCCAGTCTATGGGGGCAGAGCCAATTAGACAAGCTCCACCCCCAAACAATCGCAAATCGCTGCATTTCAGAGGGGGCGGAGCCTAATGATGCAAGGTGCCCGCCCCATTAGCAACCTGCTGTTTCATCGGAAGTGTAAGTATGTATGTGTTTTATCATGTGTATGTGTCTGTATGTGTTAGAGTGTATGTATGTGTTTGTATGTTAGTGTGTATATGTCATGTGTCTGTATGTGTTAGTGTGGATATATGTGTATGTATGTTAGTGTGTATATGTCATGTGTCTGTATGTGTTAGTGTGGATATATGTGTATGTATGTTAGTGTGTATGTTAATGTGTGTATACTGTATATGTGTTAGTGTGTATATGTCATGTGTCTGTATGTGTTAGGTTGGATATATGTGTATGTATGTTAGTGTGTGTATACTGTATAAGTTAGTGTGTATATATGTGTATGTATGTGTGTTATATATTATATATACAGTACATGTATGCAGCGGCGTATCTATAATGGGTGCAGGGTGTGCTATGCACACGGGCCCCGGGTCTAGGGGGGCCTGCACCACACACCCTGCACCCATATTATACTTACCTCTCCATAGTCCCACGTCGACTCTGTGTCTGCGCCTGTAAAAACGGCTGGAAAATGGCCACCACGGCCATTTTCCCAGTGACCTGCGCATACGCTATAGACTCTGGGTACACTCTAGTGCCCAGAGTCTATAAGTGCGGCGCTTGTCGTGCACCGCTCAGTGCACAGCCGGCCACCGGACGGAGAGGAGGGGAGCCATGATGGAGACTGCACACGGGTCCCCTCCTCTCTAGAAACGCCACTGGTAATGTATGTATAATGAGAATTTATGAAAGCTCTTTATGAACTTTTCATTCAATAACAAAATGCTGTCTCTCCAGGACCATCTATATTGTGGATGGATTCTTGTAACAACAATTTATAGCATAAACATTTGCAGGGCTATTGTATCAAGTGATCATGATAATTTACCGATATTCAAAACATGTTACATCTCCAAGAATTGTCCCCTTCAGGTGGGGACAGTCAAACAATCAAGAGAATGGTGGTATGGTAGGGAGCATTGCTGCCTTGAATCTAACCACTGTATGTGTAGAGTTGGTATGTTCTTCTAGGTCTGCTAAGTTTTCGTGTAGGTGCGCTGGTGTCCTCCTATAATCCAAAAACATATTGGTAGACTAATTGGCTGCTTACAAATTTCATGAAATGTGTATTTTTGTGTTAGGGAATGTAAACTCCTATATGACAGTGACTGATATGAATGATTAAAAATTCCCTGTAAAACTACAGTATGTAATATGGCAGCATGATATAGCTAAACATTACTCATATTATATTATAATCCCTTGCTCTTTTAAAATGTGTATTATTTTCACTTTTTGCTTAGCCAACTCTTCAAGGAACTGAGGGTCCTTTTTTGTAACTTAAATTGCTGCTGGACTACTTTAGATCAAAAGGGGACCTAAGCAATTATATATTGACAATCAATGAATAGAACAAAGGTCTTAAAGCAGACGTTTATTTTCTTGAATAAATCTGGTTACTTAATCCCCGATCTCACACTACTCCAGGGAAATTCTGGTTATTGAACACATTTTTAGATGACAGCAAAATGAGTCCCCCAGCTGAATTACAATGGTATCTACTATGGTTACTGTAAAACCTAAATGAAAAGGTATCACTGAATGAAAAAAAAAATATATGTAACAAGCAAATTAATAATTATCAAATGTATTAATTTATTAACACAAATTCTGACATATTTAACATTATGTACAGTAATTACAGTATAATACTAAATTTTAATCTGGAGGAAGAAATATCTCATAGGCCAGGTACCAGTAAAATTCAAATAATGACTATGAAGGTTTTGTGAAGGTAAATGTATATACCAGTGAAGTGCTCCAACACTGATGATTTGTTCAATATTCACTTATTTCTCCATAAATGGAGTAAAGGACAGTTAAATTAAAGCGATTTGTAATTTCTAATAGCAAGCTGTGCTGGTCACAGCCCACTTCTTCAGATAGGAAATGTACTTCTACAATAGGTACAACATTAGCATGAGGTGATCTGAGTTGGTCTTACTGTTAAACTACAGTACCTGCACACAGTCCGATTTGTTTGATCAAGACGACAAACGGGTCTATTTTTCAGCAAATTGAAAGCCACAATATCTGTGCTACACATTATGCAATTTTTATTAGAAGCTACAGATTTTCCGCCACACCAACCTGATTTTGCATATGTCTGCCCACAAGGAGGATGACATAATAACAGGAAAACATAGGAAATATGACCAGATGATTGAGAATGCGTATGCAATGCTCGGTATTGGGAAATTGAGGTCGAGTTTTTGGTCTTGACCGACAGATTGTATAATCTAAGGAATGGGTTTGTGGTTGATTTCTAACTGATTTATTTGTGAAATGCTGAAACAATAATTCATCCACACTATACAATAAATGAGGCAAGTCACCCGATTATTGCAAAATCGGCCCAATAATTGTATAGTGTGTACCTAGCTTTAATGTGATATCCACATAAAATCTGTAATTCTCTGTAGCTAGCACCATCCGTGACAGCTGCAGTCAGTGAAAATGTGTCATTGAGGTCATGACACTACACTACACTGAAAGGTTAAACAAATGTATTATTGGAGCAAGTTCATAATAAAAAAATATATATTTTAATTATGCTGCCAGGACATATGATAATGACATTTAATAAATATTAAGTATTTAATTTTAATTGCAAGTAAATAATGTGACCAATAACAGTTTTATGTATTATTTAATCATAAAGACACCAAATATGGGCCCTCATTCAGAGCCGCTCGTTAACAGCATTACGCTCGTTGCGTTCCGATGTTGAGAAACCGCGCATGCGTCGGTGTAACACTGCGCATGTGCTTATGGCAGATTGCGAGCTTTTTGTGACTCGTTCGGCAAATTGCGAACAGGAAGTGACATGTCAAATGTAATTGACAGAACAGGCCGTTTTTGGGCGTTGACGAGGGTGGAGATGGGAAAACGCAGGCGTGGCGAGGCGTTTTTGGGGCGTACATAAATTAGCTCATGCGAACCTCAAATGTGTTCGTACCAAGTCATACATCACTGGCTGATCCTCTTTCCGTTCAAACTGCTCGCACAGCTTGGGGTCTGGATTACTCTACCACAATGGCGATGGCCTTGTCCTCTGGCCCGGGCCTCCTCGATGTTTCATCGATTTATCACGGCTTGTCAGGAAAACAATCAACTTTGGATTGCAAACCAGCTTGTAATGTTTGGTTTTTTTTTTTCTTTGGGATAGCACAAAACCGTACGCAGCTGAAAATCTCTGCTGCTAATTTCAGGATTACACAATCAATTAGCGTTTTTTTGAAGGAATGTATTTTACAAGTTTGTTAGTGTTTTGTGATATTGTAACAATATTGTCATCATGTTTGTGTGTATTGTAACCTTTTGCATTGGGCTGGATTTTTTTTCTTTTTTTTTAACAAAGTGTTCCTTAAAGAAACATTTTTTTTTAACCCTTTTTTTTTGGAAATCAAAAGCTAAGATTTCGTTTTTTCCTTGTGGTAGAGGATTAACTAGAAACCATTTTTCAAATAATGTCACAATACAGTTGAGAACAATTTGTAGGTTTTATTTTCACCACACATTTTTAAAGAAATCATGTGCATTTTGACGTACAAGTTTGGGGTCATTGTTACCCACTAATATTTGGTACATTTGTCTTTTATAAATTATAAATTTTGATCAAAAAATACAAAAAAAAAAAAAACAATTCACAAGAAAGGAGAGGGAAGTTTTGGCCAGAAAGGAATATGGGGCAAGCACAGAAGGAGTGTGGGAAAAGTAGCCAGTGCTGTCATCGTTTCTTTCCCCGTTTGGCTGGGGTAGGGTGGGCGCCAGACCGGGTCCGGGATGTCCTCTGGCTGGCCTGTCCAGAGGCAGATGTTGTGGCCTCCGGACTAGGCACAGGGCTAGGCACATTTGGAGGAATGGCTGTTGTTGTGCCAGAGGTGGAGGATCCAGATGTTCCGGCAGGAAGGGAGGTCCTGGCGGAACATCTGGCTGGCGAACGAGCTGCTCCAGGGCATTGGCGATTCGGATGTTGGCCCTGGTATTTTCAGCCAGGGCCTGACCAATGGTCACGTTGGCCGCAGCATTTTGCTCCAGGGCCTCAGCCACCCATAGCAGACTGGCGTCCATCCTCTGCAGAATCTCCGTATGGGAATCCGATTTAAAATTGAGTTCTGTGAGGAGTGCCACTGCCTGCGAGGGGGATTGCCCAGGACTGGCTTCTGCAGGGTCCTCAGCCGGATGTACTGGTTCCTCCCCTGCAGAGCCAGCAGAAATTCTGCGGCCAAGGCTCCCCTCTGGAGCAGACTCATCCGCCTGTGTCTCTGTGAGAAAAAAGAGAAAAGAGGAACATTACAATCTACATATTGTCACAATAACATTTCAGAGTTGGTTACATCACAACATTTACCTGGGCCAACATGAGGAGCCGCAAAGTCTGGCATGTCCGTATCCATGTTGGACACGCCAAACACCTCCACATCCTGCACACACCCCTGTGCCAGCTCTTCCAAATCATTAAACTCCAATGACACAGGGGTGGGACCCCCACCTGTCCCCCTTGCATGCCTAGCCCTGTCAGCCATTTTTTGCTTCAGGCGATATATGAAGTCTTGCCATCTGTGGGTGAAAAAGTAGGCATTATTCCTGCATTATTTTAGCCGGTTTTTTTTTGAAGGTCAAGTTTTTACTTACCGCCGTTTGACATCCCGGGCTAGACGGACATAATCACCCACCCTATTGACAGCACTGGCTATCTCCTCCCACATTCGCCACTTCTGGCTTACACCCATATTCCTGTCTGCCTGTGGCAGGATGTCCACACACTTCTGAACCAAAACCTCCATCTCCTTTCTTGTGAATTGTGGCTCCCTTTTCTTTTTGCCAGCTTTGGCCGGAATACTGGGACCAGCAGACTCTTCCATGTCATCCTCAACACCTATTTACATTAAAATGTTTACATTTTAGATGTCAAACTTTCATTATATTCTGGCTCAAAATAATCCTTGAATAGAAATGCGAGAAATACTTACTGGCCGCCTCTTGGCCATTGTTTGGCTGGTCTGTAGCCATTTTTCTGGTCAAAACAAGAAATACACCAGACCGTTTTTTTTGGGGCGTGACGTATTTATACATGCATCCTTATTATTCGGCCGCATCATTGATTGTGCGTTCCTATGATCCGTCCTTAATTTGAGCGGGAAAAGAAACACTATTTATGGCTTTGGGCGACTCGAGTCTAGGTGGCGGGTGTTGTTTGTTGGAGGTTACGTTGGTCGGAGTGGATTGTTGGCGGGAGTTGTATTTGGCGGTGTTTTGTGATTTGTTATCTGCGTTTTTTTTGTGTTTAACTTTCCGTTCGCATTTTTTGGTGTGGCTCTTTTAGTTGTGGTGTATTTTTTGTGTAAGTTTTTTACTGTCATCCTTTTGTAAAATATGGCTCTCCTTTTTTTTTTTTGGTACCAACAATTAATTTTTTTTTCCTTTTGTAGGTTTATTTTGGCTCTGCCCCAACGACCTTTTTGTTCTGTGACTTCTATATCGTGTATTGGTAAGTTTGGATTTTCACTTGTTTGTTAAATGTTCTGGACTTTTTTTGCGCATCTTTTGTGGACATTACTGATTTTTTCTGTGTTTTTGTGGATCATAAATTTGAGAACTATTTTGCGCATTTTTGTAGGCTTGATTTCTCTAGTTAAATTGCGAACTATTTTGCGCATTTTTGTAGGCTTGATTTCTCTAGTTAAATTGCGAACTATTTTGCGCATTTTTGTAGGCTTGATTTCTCTAGTTAAATTGCGAACTATTTTGCGCACTTTTGTAGGCTTGATTTCTCTAGTTAAATTGCGAACTATTTTGCGCATTTTTGTAGGCTTGATTTCTCTAGTTAAATTGCGAGCTATTTTGCGCATTTTTGTAGGCTTGATTTCTCTAGTTAAATTGCGAACTATTTTGCGTACTTTTGTAGGCTTGATTTCTCTAGTTAAATGCGAGATATTTACCGTTCACAATCTGGGTTGTTGTTTGGGGCCCAAATTGTGGAAGTCGTCGCAATGTCGGTTTGCTCTTTGTAGAAATGTGTGTTTATCCCCTTTTTTTTGTCTTTTACAAAATCAAGCTTACAAAATGGACACCCCAAATTTTGTCCTTTTTATGGTCTGTTGAATTTTAGGTTTGGGAAATCATGACAATACCCCGGCATGTAAGCATCTTTGGATTGTATCGTAAAGATAAGTATTTTTCTGTCTTTTTTGGGTGAAACAAACCTTAACTTCAATTCTTGCCATTTCAGGTTGATCTTGGTCGGATTATTGTGGCCATGCTCCCGGAAGCCGACCAACCTCAATCTCGTCCCAGGCGTAGGCATCGTAGGCGTGCAAGGCCCCAGATATATAGAACACGTGTCACCCTTTTTGGAATGCCTGATGATGAGGTGTTAAGGCGATACCGTCTTCCGCCCCAAATCATCATAGACACTCTCTCATTAATAGAGTGATCTGGAGCGGCAAATTGACAGTCCTACAGCAATACCACCACTTACGCAATTTATGGCGGTGTTACATTTCTGTGCCTCAGGATCCTTTCAAACCACGGTGGGAATAGTTGCCGGAATCTCCCAATCCTCCTTTTCAAGGATCCTGAGGGCAGTGATGGAGGCCCTTTTCAAGCACCTCCATCATTTTATTAAAATGCCTTTGGATATGGGTTCCCTTAGTGTGGCCCAGGCCAATTTTTACCAAATAGCTGGCTTCCCACACATCATAGGGGTTGTGGATTGTACTCACATACCACTTCAGCCTCCATCACGGCTGGAGGCCATTTTTAGGAACCGAAAACACTATCACTCACTGAATGTAATAGTGGTATGTGATGCCTCCCTCCAGATCCTGTCCCTGAATGCAAAATTACCCGGGAGTGCACATGACTCATTCGTCATCCGGCAATCAGGGATTTGGCAAAAATTAAACAACCTACAAGCTGGTGATGCGTGGCTTCTGGGTAAGTGGAGACCTTTAGTAGATACCAATGCAAAGCTTGATACACAGTGATCCTGATGTTGTCACTTCTTTTTCACAGGAGACAGTGGCTACCCTTGCATGCCCTGGCTGCTCACTCCTTATTTGGCTCCCACACCAGGCCCACAAAGTGATTTTAATTCCGCACTTACAGCCACCAGGCAATTGGTGGAGCACTGTATCAGTCTTTTAAAAGGCCGATTCAGATGCCTCCACCGCTCTGGTGGCGAGCTCATGTATTTGCCGGATATGGTTTAGAAAATTGTGGTCCTGTGTGGGATATTTCACAACATCGCCATAAGGAGTGGTGTCCCAATGCAGCCAGAGGATGCCTTGCCTGAGGATGGCCCCCCCAAGGTTGGTCGGAGGTCAGTATGTGGGGGGCCATACACGATGATGTGGTGGCCAGATTCTTTAGGTAATTATTGTCACCAAAAAAGGTATTTTACACAATGGAGAAAGGTTATTATTGGGCATTCAAATTAATTGTTTTTTATTTTCCCTTTTTTTTTTTAAATTTTAAAAATTTCGGAATGAAACGATGACTACTTCCTGCTCCCAAAAAATGACTTCATGTGGCCACATTGGATATATATTCTGGACCCAATTTGGAAACGCAACATTTGTGGAATCATGTTGGCATGCTCATTCGTCAACCAGTTCTTGATTTTTATCTTAATTTTTATTATGGTGTTTGCTGTTTTTTTCAGTTTGCTATCACTGTGTGTATTGTTTGTGACCCAACACTTTGTGTTTTTAATTTTTGGTGAATAAATTTTTGGATTTTTGAAAAACATCATTTCTTTTCGACATTACAAGCAAGTGTAAGCAGGTTCACCCAAGGAAAAGTTGCTTAATGGCTAATCCTGTAATGTGTCAATTTGCTCATTTTTTAACTATGCTTTGTGGGTAAAAACCAACACCAAGAGGTATTATGTAGAATCAGTATGTTTTAGAATCTCGGCCTAAGCAGGTTTACCTAAAAATTTACAAATTTAAAAATAAACCCCCCCCCCCCAAAAAAAAACTGGTAACTCGCCAAACCTATTGTTAGTGTTAGCTGTTTCATGTGCCTGCTTTAAAGAATCAGCTTTACACAATCTTAGTTACATTAGTTTCAAATACTTGCTGCAATAGTCTACTTATGTAAGTTTAAACAATCTAAGATTTTCAGACAAGGAATGAGACTGTATTCAAAATTAAAATTTTTATTTTGGATAAATAATTCAGGTTAAAAATAAAAAAATTTGTGGCGCAGGATCCCCGACATCCTATCCAGGACCACCAGCAGGCCGATCACATGCCCCCGCATCATTTGGACACACCCGGCTAGGTCCGCCAAACGCCTCTGGTCCTCTGTGGGTTATAAAATAGTGGTGCTTACTAAAATGAATCCATAATTTAGGAATCTAAAAAAATACTCAAGCAAAATAGACTTAGCAAAAAGTGACAATAGTGTTTCAAAAACCAAAATACAAAAAAATACTTGAACAAAAAAAAAACAAAAACAAAAAAAAAAACGTAAAAATCTTGCTACCATAAACAAGAGATACAAGTTTGAGTGTTTTGACATGTGGGATATGTGTATGGGGAAATCAGCTGTGAAATGTAAATACAAACAGATATATAACCAACCTTTAAAAATAATAAAAAAAGGAAAAGGCACGGACAAAGGATTACATCAACACATTTTCCGTAAAAAAAAGAATAAAAGGGAAACATACCATTGAGAATGACGGCTGGCCCCGAAACCACACCATCGTCCTCCTCGGAGGTGGGCACATTGCCTAAGGAGGTGGGGGGGGGTAATGACAGACTCGGGAGATGGGTTGGTCAAGAGAGGGGTGGGTTGAGGGGAGGGGGAATTTGGATGGAGGGGAAATCTCCAAGAGGGATGGGCGACAGGGTCTGGGCAGGCTGGGGTGGAGGGGGAATTTTGGGAATTTGGGGGAGAGGAGGTTTGGCTGGGGGTTGGGGAGAGGGGACGAGGGCGACGTCTGCGCCGGCGATGATGCCGTAGTCTTCGCTCGGCCCCTAAATGATGGGAAACAAATTGAGGTTAGTTTAGAACATCACCTTTCTAAACGCTAATTGGTTAACAAACAAAAAGGAAAACATGCACACGCAGATATGTGTGAAAAAAAGAAACAGGCCAAACAAGAAAACATGCACACGCAGATATGTGTGAAAAAAAGAAACAGGCCAAACAAGAAAACATGCACAAGCAGATATGTGTGAAAAAAAGAAACAGGCCAAACAAGAAAACATGCACACGCAGATAGGGCCGCAAAGATAAACATGAAAACCAAACAAAACATAACTTACTTTCCGCTATACGCTGGCGAAAACATGCCAGCAAGCGGGGCGTCCGCCGTTGAAGGTTGGACCACCTGCGCTCCAGCTGGCCGATCTGTCGGCGTGAGCCGAAGGAACGCAGGCGGCCGCGAACCTCCGCATAGGCGGCACGCTTCTCCCGATTGCTGATGGGGGGAGGCTGGCTGGTGATACGCCGGTCCATCACCTCTGTAAGAACATGAAGCTCCCGCTTGGTGAATGCAGAGGCTCTCATGATGACAATGGTGTATTTTTAATAAAACAGTTTTAATAAAGACCAGAAAATAATTTTGATTGGCTAATGTAGTTGTTAAATTAACAGGAACCATTCTATTGGTTAGTGTATGAGCCATGTGTTCTGCAGGCCAAAAAATCTATTGTGAGTTATGATAGGCTTGATGCAGTGACATGCGTAAGCTAATTTAAATAAAGAAATGAAACCAGTAAAATATGCGTGGGTAAAAACACGGAAAACAAAATGATAATTGGATCAAACATGTATTTTGGCAAAAGAAAACCATTGTTTAAACCGTACGTATTCTGCGGGGAAACAAAAACACGGACAAGAGTAAAGTTTATTGAAAAAAAAAAAATGGAAAACATGTGAAGAGCAATTAAGCTAATTGATATATTGATTGGCATGATACGATTGAAGGCTGAATGAACGAGCAGGTAATCGGAATCTGACAGGCCCACTTCCGGTTTGTACTTGTGCGAGCTTTCCCTGCAAGCCACATTGGGGATGTACGCTCGCTATGTGGCTCGCTTGTTAGCTAGAGGAGGGGTCGGTAGACTTTGGGGAGGAAGTTTAGCTGCGTTCGAAATTACGTGCGAGCGCTTAAATTAACATATTTCGGCACGTACACCGAACGTACGAACGGCCACTTGCGTCCGGGTCTGAATCAGGGCCATAGTGCAGTGTGGCACTAAAAGTTATAGTTATTATAATATGACCATAATTTATGTATAATATTACTAACCCTGTTATTTAATTTAGAAATAATATTAACACCTTCATATTTATTAAATATTTTCTGTATAATTAAAATCTTATTCTGGAAAATAGGGGCGTGGCAACATGACATGACACCACCATTTCTCATCACTCTGGGAACATTCCTTTCCATTCCATATGTACCTTAATGCCCCAAGTAGTAGTGCACCCTCTTGCAATGTCCACTGTGGTAGTGCTCCTTATGCAATGTTCCCAGTAGCAGTGCCCCCTGTAGTAGTGCCCCCAGTAGTGCACCATTATGCAGTGCCCCCAGTAATGGACCCTTATACAGTGCCCCCAGTAGTGCCCCTTATACAGTGCCCCCAGTAATACCACTTATACAGTGCCCCCAGTAATGCCCCCTATACAGTGCCACTAGTAGTGGTCCCTCTACTCAGTGACCCCAGTAGTGGTATCCCCTATGCAGTGCTCCCAGTAGTGCCCGTTATAAAGTGCCCCCAGTAGTGGTTCCCCTTATGCAGTGCTCCCAGTAGTGGCCCTTATACAGTGCCCCCAGTAGGGGTCCTCCCTATGCAGTGCTGCTTATACAGTGCCTCAGTAGTAGTTCCTCCTTTGCAGTTCCACAGCAGTGGTCCCCCCTATGCAGTACCCCTTATATAGTGCCTCAAGTAGTAGTCCTCCCTATGAAGTGCCCACAGTAGTGCCCCTTATATAGTGCCCCCAGTCCCCCCTATACAGTGCCCCCAGTAGTACCCCTTACATAGTGCCCCCAGTAGTAGTTCCCCCTATGCAGTGCCCCAAGTAGTGGTCCCCTTTATGCAATGCCCCCAGTAGTGCACCTTATATTCTGCCCCCAGAAGTAGTCCACCCTATGCAGTGCCCCTTATATAGTGCCCCCAGTAGTAGTCTCCCTTATGCATTGCTCCCAGTAGTGCACCTTATACAGTGCCCCCAGTAGTGGTCCCCCCAATGCAGTGCCCCTCATACAGTGCCCCAGTAGTAGTCCCCCTAATGCAGTGCCCCCAGTAGTGGCCCTCCCTATGCAGTGCCCCCAGTAGTATTCCCCCTTATGCAGGGCCCCCAGTAGTGTGCCTTATAATGTGCACCCAGTAGTACTCCCCCCTATGCAGTGCCCCCAGTAGTGCCCATTATATAGTGCCCCCAGTAGTAGTCCCCCTATGCAGTGCCAGCAGTAGTGGTCCCATCTATGCAGTGCCCCAGGTAGTGCCCCTTATATAGTGCCCCAGTAGTAGTACCCCCTATACAGTGCCCCCAGTAGTGGTACCCCCTATTCAGTACTCCTTATATAATGCCCCCAGTAGTGGTCCCCCCTATGCAGTACCCCTAGTAGTGCCCCCAAGCAGTGCCATTGCCCCTTACATATATAAGGACAAAGACACAAAAAAAAAACAACCTGAATCCCCGCTCCTGCTGCTGTGCCCGCCGGCGTCCGCTCCTCCGTCCTCCCAAGACGGCCCGCTCTGCAGTATGACAGAGACATCACAACGTCATGTCATCACTCCCATCATCCATTGCGGGAGCCGGAAGATGGAGCCCATGAGTAAGCTTCAGCCTGGCTCCGGCAGTGGGCGCAGCAGTCAATGAGAGTCTGTCTGACTCCCATTGGCTGCCAAAACAAACACACTGCTGCCGGGTAGTATGAGTGTACTAGCCGGCGGCGGTGTTTGTTACCGTGTAGCGTGGACTGCACTCCATGTGGTCTGCACTACACTGACCAGTGTCTTGGACCACGGTCGGCGGTGGCGTCGTCGGTCTGATAGTGCCCAGGGCATGGGCCCTGCTCAAACCCCCCTAGTTACGCCACTGATGATAAGTCATAAACAGGGTGGGTGCAAGGGTGTTCGGCACCCCCCTGAAAACTATAAATTGCAACAAATGTGTCCTCATGACATGTCTCTTTACACAGGGATAGTATTTTATAGTGTTTCTATATTTTATCTATTGTTATAATAGTGTCCGTTATTCACATTACACTACACAATAGTGTCTGTTATTCACATGCATCACAAAGTAGTACCCCTTATACATGTTATTCTATACAGTAGTGCCCCTTAGACACATTACGCCACAGTAGAGCCCCTTATACAGATTACGCAACAGTAGAGCCCCTTATACATATTACGCTAAAGTAGAGCCCCTCCTCATCATCATTCCCCCTCCTCATTCCTCTTGCTCTTCATCATCATCATCGTCATCATCATCATTCCTCCTCATCATCATCTTTTTTTTTAAATTAAACACATATGCAGGCTGCTGCAGCACTCACCCCCAAGTTGTGACTGTTAGCATGGCAGAGGAAGCACACACTGCTGCTTCCAGCTTGTAGGCAGTCAGTCTCTCCATCACAGTGCCGACTCTTCTACTGCCGGCGGAACGGCTCCTCTGCGCAGGGCACTGTGGGACTGTACTGTGAAGTGACGTTATGACATCTCTCCCACCCAGTCCCTGCAGACACTGCGGGAGACAGGGGAGGGGGCGGAGCACACAGGACAGGCAGCAGCAGCACTGCCTCCTGTAATGTATATTAGTAAAACTGCGCCCGGCAGAAAAGGTATCGCGCACACATCTACTGCACTTATACATTGCACTGGCCGCCTGCCTGTCATAGAGTTTGACAGACACAGTGGCACCAGCAGCAACAGTGGACGCAGCAGCAGAAGGCGCCTCTCCAGCCTGGCGCCTCCCTGCAATGCATGCCTTTTCTGAGTGTGTTTCGCCGGCCCTGGTCATAAATAGCTTAAACATAAGGATCTGTACATACACTATGAAAAGTGCTCACTTCCCTTCAATGTTGCCTGCAGCGTTCATGAACATCAATGCTCAGTACAATATGATGGAGTTTCACGAGAGAGCTCCTTAAATAAATAATATATGATTCTATAGGGAAGCTTTGAAAACATGCTTTGAAGGCTCCCCTAAAAGTGAGGACAAAGGTGTTTTCTTTGTTTTCTTTGTTTTTATCAATCATTGTCAATGTCTCTGTGTATAAGCCCTTAGGTATAATTTCTAGTTTATTCAGCTATGCCTATTAAACATCTCACACCAATTCTTTTAGTAAGCAAAATAAATTAATATACAGCTGTGGAGGAATGTAAATCAGCAGTGCATTTACAGTATGTTCAAGCTGCTATAGAAGAGTATAGGATATGTTAGGGAATTATTTATCATGGCACATGTCTTTCAAAGGTCGGATTTGTTTTTTTACTGTTAATGGTTTTCAATTTTATTAATGTTTGTGTAGTTGTATTATTTCATAATTTCACAGGTAACATTATGTCAGTACATTATTCTTAATGGTAAATAATGCAATATTCATTTCTAATACACAAAAAATAAAAATATATGTAAAAAAGTAACATACAGTACTGTATATATAAATGAATGAAGTCATGCTTTGTATTCGCTACTAGGTTTTAATGAAGAACAGAAATCCCACAGATACAGTACACCTCTCCACCTTGTGTTTATTTTTTTTTACCGTGACAAAGTGCCCGTGTATGCGTCGACCGGCCACCGCTGCTACCCCCCCAGCACTAAGCCCCGCCAACCAGTACTACGCCCCGCCCCCATGACCGCGGACCCCCTGCAACTCTCCCCTCCCTTAATTACACTTACCTGCATAATCCGGGCCTCCGTGATGTCCTCCATGCCTCCAGTCAGGTGATATCCCATACTGCACTGGGACCCGATCACCTGATGACCGGACCGCAGTACAGCATGGGAGACCAGCTGACCAGAGGGAGGACATCACCCGGAGCCCCGACCACTGGTCCCTGGAGTCAGGTAAGTTAATTTTTTTTTTTACAATTTTTTTTGCAGTGACTCAGCTGGCGATCTGTTTAGACCACACAGCCTATCACTGGGGCAGGCTCCCGGCTCTGCTCTCCCCGTTAGAGCAGAGCAGGAGTCCGGTAACCGGGGGAGACCCAGGATAACGCCAACTCCAGGTGGCGTTATTATCACAGGGCCTCCCCAGGTATTTTTTTCACAATTTATTTTTAGTAACTACCAGAAGGATCGCATTTCCCATTACAATTATGGGAAATGAGATCTGATTGCTAAAAATAAGTGATAATTAGGGGTTGGAGTAGAATTTTACGAATTCTACTCCAATTGCCCTGTAATAACTATAAGTGATACTAAAATAATGTGAAAAGGGTGTGAAAACACCCCTTTTCACTTTAGTTTAGTCAAAATAATGTTAATAAATAGAGCCCTTAGTATTAGTGTTAGGGGGAGAGAGGGTTTAGAGGCCCTGATTCAGAGCCGGACGCTCTGACAGAGCGCTTGCTGTGAATCAGGGCCGGTCTTTTTTTTTTCTTTTTAGAACGGCCTCCTGGCCGCTCGCATAGCTGTGGGTGACCACCCACAGCTATAGCGAGCGTCCAGGAAGATGACACTCGTGATGTCAGTGGGCCCCCCCCCAAACGGAGACGTTCACATGGGAACGCCTCAGTTTGGGCAGCCACTCCCCCGGCCCGCCCACCAAAGGGGGCTTGCTGTCACTCAACATCGACAGCACGCCCCCTTTGGTACGAGACCCAGAGCGATGGATTGCCCGTCGCTATCCGGGTCTCACGCATGCGCACGACGGAGCCGGCTGGGATGGAAGGGTTAGGGTTAGGCCTGAGGAAAGGAGGGTTAGGATTAGGGGTTAGAAAATTTACGTTCTGACTGTCGGGATGCCACTGTCGGTACTCTGACTGAAGGCATCCCATGAACTTGTTCACTAGTGCAGGTGACTATCATCATCATTGTGTTTTTGCATCTGCCCCTGACAACCCACAAATACTATGGTTTCATAAACTTATATGCGTCTTTGTGCCGGTCTGCATGTGTTTACAGTAGCGTGACCACACCCTTACTGTATATTAACTATGTTAGAGCCCTTGCCTGCTCCGTCTCACTTCTCCAGATGCAAGTGCCAGAATCACACAAGCAGAGCCATAACTAGACATTTTAGAGCCTGGGCGAGATAGTGTTGGCAGTGACTTGTTCCACAGTTTTGAGTAGAGATGAGCAGGTTCGGATCTCAGAGATGCGAACCCACCCGAACTTAGGGGATTCGAGTCAGATCCGAGCCGGCTCGGGTTTTCCCGCCTGACTCGGATCTCAAAACTAGGCAAAACGTCATCATCCCGCTGTCGGATTCTCGCGGGTTTTGGATTGTATAAAAGGTTCCACGATCGCCGCCATTTTTCATTGCGACTGTGGTGAGTGAAGAGGGAGGTAGCTGGGAGCTGTGCTCTGCTGCTGTGCATAATAGGGTTGGCTACAGTTGTGTTGTCACTCAGGGGCTGGCTACTTAATGTCCATAGGGGCTGGCTGTTGTCCATATAGGGGCTGGCTGGCTGTTGTGAGGTTGTCCTGTCCATAGGGGCTGGCTGTTGTCCATTGGGGCTGGCTGGCTGTTTTGAGGTTGCCCTGTCCATAGGGGCTGGCTGGCTGTTGTCCATAATCCATATAGGAGCTAGCTGGCTGATGTCCTGTCCATAGGGGCCGGCTGTAGTTCATAGGGGCTGACTGGCTATAGTCCATAGGGGCTGGCTGTTGTCCATAGGGGCTGGCTGTTCTGCTGTATTGTCCAGGGGGTGCTCTGTCCATCAGGGGTGCTCTTCTTCAGCAACATAGATGCGCAGGGGTGCTGTGCTGCCTGTGTCTCATTTATCATGGGGCTGCTGCCTCGCTTAGGGGTGCTTCCCCCCCAGTATGAAAAAAATAAAAACAATTTTTTGTGTGTGCGTGTTAGCCACACTGCCAGTGTGAAAATAAAACAATTTTTTTGTGTGTGCATGTTAGCCACACTCCCAGTGTGAAAAAATAAAAACATTTTTTTTTGTGTGTGGTTGGTTGTGTGCGTTAGCCGCAACTTAGCTGCGCTATAATTGCTTGGTGATACTGCTGTAAGACTGCAGTGAGTATGAAGGACAGTCACATGACAGGAGAGCAGGATCCACATAACCAGTCTTGTAGCTGCCGTCAGCAGCTATGATGACGATGCAAGGACGTCAATGTCATCTATGAAGGTCGATGCACCAGGGCTTAAGTCAGACTATGTAAAAATTTCAACTTTTACCCTGTTAAAGAAAAAAAAATCTAAAGCTAAGTCAGCTTTAGAGAAACAAAAAATTAGCAATATGCCATTCTTTACATGAAGTGGCAAGGAAAGGATAAGGTCTTGGCCTTTATTTTTGACTGGTGGTTCTAGCTGTGATGATTTAAGCCCTTCTGCTTGTAGAAGAGGTACAAAAAAAATTTAAATTGTCTCTGAAAAGTCACAGATCCCCGAGGAGAGTCCAAGTGTGTGCGCGGTTGCGATGTGTGAGCCTGACCTTTCTAATACTGTACTTGAAGAGGATCCTCCTTTCACCATTTGTGTGCCCTTTGCAAATGTGGAGATGAGCAGCACAAGTCAACATGCTGACGTAGAAATCGAGGATGCTTCTGTGGAATTGCACCAAGAGAATGAGGAGGATATTTACGTAGTTGGCGATAACAACAAGGATCATGAGGAAGCTGATGTTGATGGTGAGGATGTTTGTGTAAAAACTGTAAATCAGGCAACAGTTGTTGCCCATGGTGGGAAAAATGCCTGGGCAAAGGAACAAAAAATCCACTTCTCATGTGTGGAATTATTTCCACCCAAATCCAGACAACCTTGCCATTTAATAGTGAGTAGAGGTAAGGACCTTAGCCATCTAGGAACCTCCTCCCTGTTATGTCACTTGCAGTGCATTCATCAAATTGGAAAGGGTATTTCAAATTCTGAAACTCTGGGGACAAAAAAACAAACAACAATCAGTCCAGTGTCACCTAGATGCTCCCTTCTATCTGGATCCAAGCGCCTACAATCCACGACCAACACCTGCATGATCATCAACATCCTCATTTGTGAGCGGACTTCTCTCCTATACGTGGTTCCTCAGAAGGATTCTTGAGTGCTATGCCTGTTTCTGCTGCTGGGGGTGGATCTTCATCCCAGAAAGGAACCAAAAAACAATTGACTATTAACAGTCCTATGATAGAGGAAGTAAGTCACCCAGTTTCACAGTGGATCACTGATGCCATGACGGCTGTGCTAGTATTAGATGGTGAAATAATAGAAAATGAGGACGATAGTGTGGAGGAAGTGCAAAAGGAGGATGAGGTGGAAATTTGTGTTCTATCTGATGCTAATGAGGATGTTGATGATGAGGATGTTGTTTGCGTAAATCAGCCACCAGTGGCAGCAGTTCTTGCTCGTAATAAAAAGAAAGCCAGAAAAGCCACGTCTTGGGTGTGGAATTATTTTCATCTAAATTCTGACAACAGTTGTGAAGGCATTTGTTCCATTTGTAACACCAAAGTTATCAGAGGAAGGGACGTTAACCATCTAGGCACCTCCTCCCTGTACGTCATTTGCAGTGAATTCATGCAATTTGTTTAACAAAATTATAATAATTTGTAAATGAATAACAAGCAGTCAAGTATCAGCTACCAGCAGTTTGAACCAGCACATGCAATCTCCACCACCAACACTCTCATCATCAACCTCCTCCTTAATAATTGAAGGTAGTCCTTCCAAAAAATGTTTTGTGGGGGCCCAAACAAACCAAGGAGTTCAGCCACAAAAGTGTCAGTCCTAGTGGCTAAAGTGCTTGGTTTGTTAAACTGTGTATGTCCGTTTTAATATTCCACATAAGAGTTGGTGGGAGGGACAATTTAAATCTTGCACCTCTTTTCAGTACATTTTGCACAATTTGGGGCATTGCCGACTGACATTATTATAGTTTATTAAACTGCCATCCTGTCTGCCACTGCTGTGTGGCAATGTTTCATAGATGACTGCCGTGCATTTGTGCCGCTGCTCTGTTGCTTACTTTAGCCAGCCAGCTCACTGCAGCCTTTGGCCTATATTGATGAAAAATAGTGAAATCAGTATTGTGAGCTGTAATGATTGTTATTAAGGTTAATTATACTGTAGGAACAAAAACAGGCCCAAATTATGTGGTTTTAGATGTTTATATAATTTTTTGGAAAATATACAGATCCAAAACCAAAACAAAAAAACAAAACACCAAGGAAAAAGATCCAAAACCAGATTCAGATCCAAAACTAGAGGAGATACAGATCCAAAACCAAAACACGGGGGTCGGCACACATCTCTAGTTTTGAGGTGGTGGTGTGGTTGCATGAGTGCCTCACTTCAGTGTAGTGGCTCAACACAGATGCGCACAGACTCATCTTTTTCTTTGCAGCAGCCTCAGTGGCTGATACTGATAGTGTAGCTTCCTCTACAGGGGTAATTGCTCCAAGGGCCTAATTCAGAGCGCTCGCAAGTGCACAGCGCTCCCAAGCGGCTCGATGTTTTGACCCTGCGCATGTGCCGCGTCCGGCGTGCGCAATCTTGAGCCCCGATGAGCGACTGAGCTTCAGTCACTGTGGGGCTCGCTACAAGACGGGGCGGCTGTCGATGGTGAGTGACAGCTCGCCATGTTTTGTAGGTGGATAGGGGGGTGGCTGCCCAAACGCAGGTGTTCCCTTAGGAACGCCTGGCGTTTGTGGGAGGACCTACTGACATCACTAGTGATGTCAGTAGTGGACTTCCTGCTCTATTAGAGCAGGGAGTCCACTCGGGCTTGCGGCAGCGGAGACTCTACCCCAGGGTCTCGTCGCATGGTCTAATCGCGGTCTGAATCAGGACCCGAGTGCGGTCATGTGGTTGAGCTCTGTAATAACTTTGACTCTTATGGCAAGAAGTATCTGCCTGGGAGCACATACTGTGGGATTAACAGATTAAACAAGATGCATGTAATAAGTTATGAGCAGCTTCCTGATGGTACTATTGTCGAAGAGATCTGCAAAGTCTTGCTGAAACAAATAGTTTAATGATGTGCACATCAGATTCATGTGTATTTAAACCCAATTTAGTTCAGTTAGACCCACAATCATCTTGATATCACAATCTATTTTGTGAAATTGCAACTGTATCAATGGTGGCCACACCTATGGTTTTGATCGCCTGACCAGAATATGCAATAAGATTCACTGTGCGAGTGCCGTCAACTTGGTCATTCGGATTTGTGCTGTGAAGGAGGCCCTTAGACATGACATTACATTTGGTGTCAGTGTCCATTTTAATTCTGATGGCATTAGCAGTCCCTTTGACAGTGATGGTAGTGAATATTTCCACTTTCTTATCTGCATGGTCCACACTTTCACAATAGAACCCTGTGACTGGTTGGTGCCTGGTGTGTGCTGATAGTGCCAGGTACCCAGCAGAGCAATTTAATTGCCCCAGGGCAGGCGAGCAGAAATGTGCGATAAGTTGGCACTTTGGGTGCATGAACAGGAGTTTGTGTGCCCAAAGCAGCACTTAGACGGGTTTAGCCATTTTAAAGAGCTAAACCATGTAAAATTGGGTAGATATCCAGTCATTAGGTCTACAGTAAAAATGTTGACAATGTTTGGGTAGACAATGGAGGTTAGACAGGCAATAGATCGACGGGGTCTGAAGGTCGACACACTAAAGGTCAACACGCTGAATGTTGGCACACTAATGGTCGACTAGTAAGAAGGTCGACAGATACAGAAGGTCGACACACAAATGGTCGACAAACAAATGGTCAACGCATGTTTTTTTAAGGGTTAGGGTTTGGCACTTACTTCGACGGTTAGGGTTAGGCACCAGGAGGGAGGGTTAGGATTAGGCACTTACCAGAGGGCTAGGCACCAGGAGGGACAGTTAGAGTTAGGCACCATGGGGAGGGTTAGGGTGAAGATTGCGGCTAGAAAAATAAAATGTGTGTCGACCATTTGTGTGTCGACCTAATGACCATGTCGACCTTCAGTACCTGTCGACCTATTGTCTAACTTCCATTGTCTACCTATTTACTGTGGTCCTAATGATCCACATCCAATTGGGTGTGACATGCGCAATATGCATTGGCATCCAAAAACAATTGAATATCACACCCCAATCTCCTTGAGGAATAAATTCCGCCAGTTATCGCATCCCTGCTGATCACATATCTGATCAGAGCTGTCCTTTGCGATCAGCTCTGCGCCCTGGACTTCCAGGTTTTCTGACCCGGGAGTCCATCTGCGCATTCGCAGAGTGATGCGGCGGCCGCAAGGCAAGCTGGGAGGGATCCGACCGGATTCATCATACCAGCGCGATGCAGTAGAAGCCCATAGGCTTCTATAGGGTAACACCAGCTACCCTGCGCGTCGGAGCCCCGTCGGTCAGCCAATAATACATATGGAAAATGCGGTAGAACCCCCCAAAACATTTTTTTTTATAGCATTTTCCAGTTAGTACATGCTGGACTAGGGTGAGATAATGATGTGTGGTGGGCAGGGGCTGACTGGCTACTTTCTGCCTGGGGGACAACACAAGCAAGTGGCCCTGGCTTTTCTTAAAAAAAAAAAAACAATGTAAAAATGGTCGTCATGTATGTATGTATATATGTATGTATGTATGTGTGTCAAGTTACTTACCATCCTTCTGGCTTCTGTCCCTTGCTGCCCATTACACTCTGAAAAAATAAAACACATTGGTCCCCCACAATAAAAAAACAAACACATTGGCTCTGATAGGAAAAGACACATTGGCCCCCGACAGAAAAAATAAATAAAACACATTGGTCCCCACATTAATTGCCCCAGCCCCCCACAGAAGACTGACCTGTCAGGTGCTGCAGAATGAATCTGACCTGATCCAACTGCCTTGCGAGCCGCATCTGGCCCGTGGGCCAATGTCAGGCAATTGCAGAGCTCCCAGGTGGTCCATCTGCTAGCTGGAGCAGATGACAGCTTCTGTTTTGTGATCCATATGCATATCCCCGAAGCATAGCGGTCACTACAAATCAGCCTGAGGGAAGGGGGGGAGGGATGAGCGAGGGGCTGGGGCAAGCCACTGAGGAGAGAACAGGACCATCCCAGCGGGAACTATCCTGTGCTCCCGATGGCCTAAATCACCCCTGCATAAAATAAGTATTTAAATATTTAAACCAAATATAACAACTCTACCCCATAACACCATTTTAATTACACAATTTACTGTCTACTATTGTCTCATCCAGCTACCCTGAGCCCCCCTCCAAATAGAGATCACGCATTCAATCTCACTGCGATGATATGCTAACCCATTGCGATCGCTATGCCACCGCAGCACAACATAAGGACACCCACTTTACCTTACACACATCCGTAATGTTTAGCAAGAATGCAAAACCATCGGTAACATCGAGTACCATCGCAGCTTCACGCACACATGCACAAGCTCTGACCTTACTCAGGAATTGCTAACTTCATCGCATGCTATGAGTACTCAGGCTGCATCGCCGTGGATAATTTATGCACGCCCATTCAAACGCACTGCCACACCTGCTTTTCGGTGACCATACCCCCGTCACCTCCCACAAATGGCACTTCCTGTCAATCACTCTGCAATGGGTCTGCGTAGTCACTGAGATCGTAGTCCCGAACGCAGTGGCCGGTTTTGCGCATGCGAACTGCGATGCATATGCAGTACGCAACAATCGGTCGATTTAGTTTGTAATCACAGTTGCGATTGGTAATGAATCAGGTCCACTGTCCAGACTGTTGTGTGGACTTATTTTTTACTTACTTTTTTCAGTGGACTCTCTCTCTCTCGCTCTCTCCCTTCTCTATGATGCAGGCACCTCCACCTGCGACACAGAGCAGAAGAGCCTGCTTTGATGCTGAGCATGACATGCTCCTCCTTCCATGCTTCCATGTGCTTGCCCCTTACCTGCAACTTGCATGGCCAGTGTTTTCAGTACACTGAGCATGTGCAGTAGGGATGGCCATCGATGTGGTTACCCTCGATGGTAAAATAGCAAGTAGCCATCAATGGCTACCAACTATGCAATGGATAACCATCGATTATATTATCAACCGATGGTCATCCCTGATTTTTGACTGATTGGCTCATAGGCCAATCAGAACCTGGGGGTGGGACTTCATGGGTTCCGGGGGCGGACCTATGCTCCGTGACCTGGCACCTTGTAAAAAGAAAAAAAACAAACAGTTATGCTTATAAACCATCTGGTTTTCCTCCATCGATGGCAAAAGCATTGAACATCGTCCACAAGACAAACCATCGATGATTATTAATCACCGATAGCCGATGGCCATCCATGCTGCGCAATCTGTCAATGTGTATCCCACCCAACTGACATCCTATCACTGCCGAGTAAGCAGCCATCAGAGGCAGCGTGACGCCTGCAGTGTGATGGCCAGATGCTACCGCTGCTGCAGATCAGCACCGGTAGCCTCCCCTAACTACGTGCCTGTTGCAACACAAACTGAGCGGACTGGGAGTATCCCCCTGCATGTCCCCCAGCCGCCAGACATGGATTGCGGCCTCATGGGGACAGACGTTACCCTGCCCCCCGGCCCAGCCAACCCGCAGTGGTAGTGGCGGTGGTGGGCTATTTGGCAATGATCTTCAGGACTTTTTGTCATTATTTCTAGGTTGTGATTTGTACCATCTTGCTAATTGATGCTGGAGGTCGCATATACTAACTTATCTTTTACATTTCTGAGCACTTTTGTTGTACTGTTCATGCAGTATGCATATAATTGTAAATCCCAAATACTGTACTGTACTATTCTGTCTTGTAAACATGCCATAATCCTGTTTTTTATTGTTGAAAATTCTTCTTTTCATCAATAATTACTTAGGAAAGTTTGTGGTAGTGAAACTAGTATTTTTGTTTTCAATTAATTTAGGAATTTTTGCTGTTACATGGATTGGTTTGTCATTCCCTGTGCATTCCAATCCCAATCTATGTGCTTATTCTATATGGGTGACATTGATTTCTTCCTGAACTCCCAGTGATTTCAGAATATTGACACTCAAGAATTCCTTTAACTGTGCACCCTTAATAGACTCAGAGATCCCCACAAATATCAAATTGTTTTTCCACTGGCAATTCTCAAAGTCACCCACTTGTCGAGCAGAGAGTGAATTGTTTTGGTGCACCTTGCAAAGTGTGTACCTATTGTTCCATACCACTAGTATGTTCAAAATAGTTCATTTATTAGGTATTAGATTTTTCTTTAGCTAAAGCAGCTTTAACATTTTGGAATTGTACCAGTGAGGCCAAGTATGTCTGGGCTGGCCATAGTAGAAGAAGAAATGGATCAATTTACCAGAGTTAGATTTTGTTTTGCCATTTTGGTTGTGGAATACTGTTGGATGAAGAGCCCACAGTGCTGCCTCCATCCATGTTAGGCGCAGCTGGCGGACTGTAGGACCTGCCACAGATTGTCAGGAGGCCTGATCTTAGACATGCGCTACTGTGCCTATGCAACTTCTCCTCGGAGCACATGTTACAAGGATGTGCCCAGAGACTCTCCCCTGCATTTCAGCCATGCAGGCTCCTACAAGTGTCCCAGAACCCTATACCACTACTGCTTACATAGTGAAGCATAGGGTGTTTCACCTGGAGCACAGAAATGCTCAGCATATCCAAATGCTTCAGGCTGCATCCAATACTCAGGAATAAAGCAGGTATAATATAACTGTGTCTATATCCACCTGTAGGGATGGCCATCGCTCTGGTTACCATCGATGGTTACCATTGATGGCATGTTTGCAATTGCCCATCAATGGTGACCAACTATCCAATGGATGTCCATCGATTGTTTCACCAACTGATGGTCATCCCAGTTCTTTGACTGACTAGCCCGTGGGCCAATCAGAACTGGGGATGGGGCTTCACGGGTGTCGGGGGCGGAGCTATGCTCGGTGTCCTGACACCTTGCAAAAAAAAAAAAGTTCAGTTAAGCTTTACCATTGATGGAGGGAAACCATCTCCCCATCGATGGTAAAGACATTCAACATCGGCCATAAACCATTGATGATTATGAATCATCGATGGTCAATGGCCATCCCTATCCACCTATATTTCTGCCTGATTAACCTAAGAACTATTTAAGCTATTCCATGTGTGGACTAATTGCCACCAGCATTCTTTGCTGTGCAACTCACTTAGCACCTTATACATTCAGGGCACACTGTACTGCTTTGGCTGGATAATATATATATATATATATTGACATAATTCAAAATAACAGTGTCCTATCACCTGGCATACTTGACTACTTTTGAAAAAGCATTTCAGAGAGATTGTGAAAGCAACACTGTTAAACGCACGGTAGAGTGGACGTGTACTGCTACATCTGAGAGGCGTGTCTTAAAATGTACTTACGTCCAAATGTAAATGAGCTATAAAGGAGGTAGTAAGATCTATTTGTTAATGAAAACACGCTGATACTTTTCAGGGTGTGGCCATGTATTGTGTTTTACAAGGGTTCCATATAAGTGGCCAAGAGAAACCTTGTTTGAAAAAGCTTGTAGCCATAGGGATCATTGGGGTAGATGTATGATAGCGGCACTTAACGTGCCGCTATAACGCTTCCCGCTTCGCCTCTTTACCGAGGCAAAGCAGGAAGCACTACCGATGAGATGTATGAACATCTCATCGGCCAGAGCGGGGGAGTGATAACTCCCCCCTCCAGCACTACCCGCTAGATAGCACAGTGCATCAGCCTAGTGCTGATGCCCTGTGTCTCTGTCCCGGCCGGCTCCACTCAGCATGTGTGGGATCTCGCAAGTATCGCGAGATCCCCGCGTGCAGCCCTAGAGCCTGCAGCAGCCCCAGCAGGTACAGCGCTGTCCCTGCTGTGGGTATAGGCTAGCGCCAGGCTATAGATGTCGATAACGACAGCTACAGCCGGCCGAACGGTCATGCATACATGGCCCTGCTGCTCGGCACTGCTATCTTGTAGCGCCCCTGTCATTTACCGCCCAGACCCTCAATCATATATCGGGGAGAAGCGGTATCAGCGCACATAACGTGCGCTGATACCGCTTCTGGGCTTCATACATCTACCCCATTGTGCCTTATAACAAATTGCAGGGAAATTATACTAATGATTCCATGTCTATATCTCTGGATTTTTTTTTATAAAACAGCTTCATAATGGGGGTAAGGTGTAATCAGGGAGATTGCCAGACTCTTCAGGGAGTCAGGGAGATTACTACTATTTCAGGGAGTCTCCCTGACAATCAGGGAGAGTTGGCAAGTACTGTATGTCGAACACAGAAAAAAGAAAATTGCCCTACAGCACACTGCAGATAAATAAAAAATACTTGAATCCTACATGATAATAGAAATTCAGAGGTATTGGTTTACATACATTTGCAAATATATGAATAAGCACTGTATGTCCCCTGGTCACTCTGCTAACATATACTGTGTTGCTGTTATGAACCAGACTAACACCGAATCCTAGAAACTATATTCAACTATATGTACTCAAAAGTATCAGTACCGTTTTAGATTTATTTAATGGACAGAACACAACTGGCATAGAAATACCAGAAATAAACAATAGCTCACAAACTTGCAGTTACAGCGAGAAGTTCTGCTATGCTGTAACAGGTTTTTCCTTCCAGCGAAGTCAATGGCAGGGAGAAGGCAAAGCCATACGTTTGACACGCAGAGATCTGAAGCAGGTTGACAACAAGACAATCCGATTAGCAGGCAGAGAACTGTGGAAGGCTGGAGATAAGGCAATCCATTTAACATGCAGAGGTGCGTGGCTGTAGACAAGGAAATCCGGCTAACATGTAGAGGACTGTGGTTGAAAATGAAGCAATCCATTTAACTAGCAGAGGTGTGTGGCTGTAGACAAGGAAATACCGTAAACATGCAGCGGTCTGTAGCTGTAGAAAAGTAAATCATGCAGAGGCTTGTGGTTGAGGATGAGGAAATCAAGTTAACATGCAGAGATCTATAGCAGGCTGACAAGGTCACAAACAGGTTGGGTATGAGATGCCAGCGGATGGGATGCCGCTGGTCAGAATACAGACAGTAGCATCCCAACAGTGAAGATCATTACAGCGGTAGGTAAGTATAGTACAACTTACCCTAACCCCCATACTAACCCTAACCCTCCCCGGTGCCTAAACCTAACCTCCCCCTAGTGCCTAAACCTAACCTCCCCCTCCCCGCACCCTAACCCTAAGTCTCCCTCCCTGGGTGCCTAAACCAAACCTCCCCCCTCCCCGCACCCATACCTAACCCTCACCCCTTAGTGTCTAACCCTAACCCTCCCCCTAGTGCCTAACTCTAACCCCTAAACCTAACCCACCCCTAACCCCCGATACTTACCTTCGGGATGCAGGTGGTCGGGATACTGCTGCCGGGATCCAGGCGCTGTTGGGATTCCGGTGCCAGTATTTAGACCGTTGGCATCCCGCACGCCAGGATGCTGATTACATCCTGTCACAGACTTGAGAAGAGTAGGTCAGACTATCACCAACACTGGGGACTCGGTGAGACCATGCTATAAAGTGCTTGATTGAATCACCTGGCTCATTCCCATGACTCACACGATCAGCTACACAAACTGAGTGTTCCAAAATGGCGAAGCCCATGGCAGAAGCCCACAGTAACTGTGGTAACAGGCAGTGGCGGTTCTAGAGGCAGGCAAGCAGGTCTATTGCCCAGGGCATTGTGGCCTTAGGGCGCGGCTGCATTCACCCCCCCGGCGCAATTTAATCTGATGGCGCCCACTCTTGTCCACTGCTACTCCATGATGTGCAGGGAACGACTGCACATCATGACGCCGCCGCAGTTTATTACTGTCTAAGACAGTAATAAACTGCAGCGGCACCACGTTGTGCAGTTGTTCCCTCCCATTGTCTCCCAGAATGCCAGTGCCCACGGCACATCACGTAAGACATTCTGGGAGAGGCCGCATTGAGAAGAGGACAGACTCACGGACCTGCAATTAGTATTTTATTACTTTATTTACTTCGTATTTTATTTTCTTTATAATCTTTTTTTTCCCCATCCTTTACCACACCCCCCAATCAGTCCACACACCCCAAACCAAAGGAAACTTTCGCCCTGAGCTCCGGAATGTATAGAACTGGCCTGTTAACAAGATATACTGCACACAATTACATGCAATGCACAGAGAGCTGTACAGTATGTAGAACCTAGTGATTACCTTTGGACTGCAGTGTCTTGAACACCTGCTGCAGCTTCTAACATTTGCCTTAGAGTCATGGGTCTGTTTAAATATTTGTTCAGACCCTGGGTGCTCATCAATTTGGGGGTGGAATCATCAAGCACTAGCACTGCCTCGTTAGACTCCCTAATACAATAGTAGTGGTGATAAAGACTGCGGGGACAGTTGATCTTCGGATCAGCTGTCCCCGCACTGGAGCAATGTTGAATTTCTCTGGTGATTTTGGGGTCTATTTACTAAGCTGTGTTAGGAGATAAAGTGAACGGAGATAAGCTACCAGCCAATCGGCTCCTAACTGTTATTTTTCAAACACAGCCTGTGAGATGGTAGTTAGGCGCTGATTGGCTGGTACCTTATCTCTGTTCACTTTATCTCTAGTTCTAACACAGTTTAGTAAATAGACCCCTTTGTATCCACCGCTGCTACTCACAGCGGGTTGGATATAACTAAACTATCATTGATGCTAACATTAGCATTATGAATAGATCCCTTGGTGTTCTCACAAGCAATAAGAATCAATACACACAGTACCCTGCAATAACAAAAAAGATAGAACCTTTTGGGGTCTATTTACTAAGCCGTGGATGGAGATAAAGTGAACGGAGATAAAGTTCCAACTAATCAGCTCCTAGCTGTAATTTTTCAAACACAGCCTGTGACATGGCAGTTAGGAGCTGATTGGTTGGGACTTTATCTCCGTTCACTTTATCTCCATCCAAGGCTTAGTAAATTGACCTCTTTGTGTAGTATATGCGGGGCTGCCGAAAGGGGGGGAGCGGGTACTAATTACCCGGGCCCCGGCTTGCTGGAGGGGACTGGACAAGGTGTACAGGCACACCGGGAAGGCTTAGTCAATAGTAGTTGGTGCAGCGCGGAGCTCTTTCAGAGTGACAGCCGCTGGCCCTCAGCCCCCAGCTGCCAGCTTCTGAGGCTAGGGAAGGTGGGTGGACTGAGGCGGAACTCATGGAACGCAGTTTTGGCCCACTTGAACCCCTGAATATCAGTTATAGTTTTTTCTTTTACACTGCAAAAAGTGATTTCCAATTTTGGGGAGATTATTACTTTCTCAAGAGCATTTCTGACCAGAGAAAAATGTGAATACAAAACTGAAATTGGAAAAAAACCCCTCAAAACCTGTTTACAGGGGTTGTGGAATAGACACGGTAACTACATTAATGTCACTGCATTTGTAATAACAGAAAAATATAATGGATAGTGTCATTTATTTAGGAACTGCTGGACTCACAAGATTAAGAGAGATTGGGTACCACATAATATAATACAACAACATCACCTTGCCTGTGTAGTCAGGAATGGGTGATGTACGATTATGAAGGTGGTCTAAAAGGTAACCAAAATGACCATTATAACTACTTACTATTAGGATAACAAAGGAAGGACGTATTTTATTACTATTATTATTAATATTATGAATATATGGAAATATTTCTGTCTTTCCAAGGTGAACGGTAAAAAGGTCTCTTCTTGGAAATCATCTTGCAAAGTTCCTACATATTTTCTAAACAAAGAGACAAGGGGAGACTTGTTCCTTCACATTCACCGTATAAGGGGAGTACTGATTTGTGTTTTTTATATCCATTAACTAGTCATTCATGAATTGTATTAAAACAGCTTTTATAGACAATATATAAAACAGAACAACATGGAATATAGCCAATATTCCTTCCCCACCACATAGGCAAACAGAGCTGGGGAAACAAAATCTTCAGAAGAGAGTCAAGGACGACACCAGAACAACTCAAAACATTCCTAGTGATAAGAGGGCTAACCAGAAATAAAAACATTATATTTACAGTAGCACAACAAGTAAAAATAATGGGGTACAAATTCCACAATAGTCAGTCAGTAATATTAAAAACTTCCAAACAGTATATAAATATAAATGAAACAATATACAAAGCAGTGCTTCTCAAGGGCCACAGTAAGAAATGCACTATCGTATATGGCAGAGGGCCAGTAATTTAAATGAATAGAAAGTGGAATATTTGAAAATATATAAATAAATGTAAAGTTAAAAGTAATAAAAAAATATAAATAAATAGAAAATAAAAACAATTGAAAAAATATGTGTGTTAAAAAAGGCTGAGCCTTGTCCTTATAAGTGTACGTGTACAATCCAATGGCCACTTTTTTAAGATGACTTAGTGCTCACTGCGGACCAGCAGCAGGTATACTTAAAAGTAGGGGAGGTCCCCACCTCCCTAAAATAACACAGTCATTCTCAAGAAATAGGTCTGCGCCTGGAAAGAGTCAGTTGTATGTTCTTGCTGACGAGTGAGTCTGTATATCTATTATACACATTGTGGCTGATGTAAAACTCAGGTAGAAAAACACAGAACTAGTTGTTTATGTGTCAAAAATATTTTATTATGAGTCAAAGGGGCCTATTCATCATACCTAAAGTTTCTAAGGAGGTAATTAGGTTTAGAACTCGCATGGAGTTCTACCTAATTACCGGAGGAATTCATCATTCCTCCTCCCCTTAACTATCTATTCCGAAAAGCTGTCATTTTTGCGATGACAGCTTTTCGTGAAATAGATAGTTATCCCTGCCTGCTCTACCTTACCGCAGCTTGAAACAGTGCTGCGCATGCGCTGTTACATCTGTAAAACCAGCGCATACGCAGCACTGCCTACACCTGCGGTAAGTTTGTGTCCCCCCCTCCGCTCACCTGCCCCCCCTCCCCTCCCCGCTCACCTCCCCCTGTTCAGCACTTACCTGCCCACGCAGCAGCCTCCGGCTCCGTCTGCTATGCTGTCACGTGTTCTAGAGAAAATACTGTCATACTGTCTAGAGAAAAAAAAACTTTTTTTTTTTCTAAACTTTATTGTGTTCTGCTGGGAGAACACAATGTCAGCATAGCAGACGGAGCCAGAGGAGATACCAGAGCTTCAGAGGGAGACGCCGCGGGACCTGTCCAGCTGGAAGTAGGTAAGTGTTACCTTCTATACGCCACCTCACAGTGGCGAATAGTAACACCATCAAATTCCGAAAATACATAATTTTTTGTATTTGATGATTATGATTACGTTAGAAATTAACGCAGGGGCACTTAGCAAGGAGATATCAGTGATATCTCCTGTGGTAAGTGTGTTCATGAATACTAAAATAACGTTACTTAAGGAAAATGTCCTTAAAAATGTTATTTTAGTGTTGATGAATAGGCCCCACAGTGCTCTGAGGATTTACCCTGATTTAGGATCAGTTTATATAAAAATTTGTGTCAAGGGAAAATCTTAAGTATAGGCATGTGTACATATGTCAACCTGATCGATGATGAGTGAAGGGGGAGGGGAAGGATAATAAATAATATTGCACAATAACAGGTAGCCGTGTGTCAAGTTCCCTGTGGGATAATGAAAATAACAGGTAAGTGGGTGTCCCTCACCTCCGGTAGATAATGGCCATATTGTGTGGTGAGACTGAAAGAAAAAAAACAGTTGCTGAGGATTTATTAAGTGTAAGTAAACAGAGTAATTATTGCAACTTGCAGTATCACATTTTAATGACTTCTCAATTCTAAATTTCTGAGCTTGTATAGGGCTTATAGCGTAACAGTTTATTTTCAGCGAATCATAGAATATTCCTTAATGTATTTGCTCTGATTCTTTATATCTATGCCTATTGGAAAAGAGAGAATCATACGATTTAAATAACATTAGTGTTCACCACATGAGCGATCCACTAAGTAAAAGACTTCATAGGCATCTGTCTGAAGAATAGTACATTTTTATTCTCAGGGTGGTGCTTAGTATCTCAAGTTTAAATATTAAATTGGATGTTCAATGTGTGGCACCCTACATAATAGGTCTCTATATCAGTCTTTGGTACATGAATCCCTGTATCTGGGGTATATCAGAAAATACAGTAAAATGATAACACACAAATTATTGTGATAGCGTTCCCTATATGGGTAATCCACTTGGTAAATACTGTCAGTGTGATAATTAAAAATGAGGTATTCAGGGTCTGATTCAACGTGCACTGCTGAACGTAGATTCCTGATGTTTGGGAATCTGCGGAGGTGCCAGACCCGTTCCTCGCATGTGCAGAACAGGTCTGCGAGTACGCTTGCAAACTGGCAGCAGACTGTCAGTGATTGATAGCCTGCTGCCATATGGGGGGGGGGGAGGGGGTGGCGACAGCCTCCGTTACCCAAAATGGAGGCGTGTCGCCCATGTTGGGGGGGAGGGAAGAGGCCAGAATCTCCATCGGGTGACGGAGATTTCCTGGCCTCTTCCACTAAACTGCGGCGGCCAGCTGTGGGGCCCTATGAGTCACCACAGCCGGCTGATGGTACGCAGATTAACCGATGCTGTGTTGAACAACGCAGCTCGTTTAGGTAATTCACAGGGGGTGTGATACCTCCTGCTGCATTACCATATCTGCAAAGGATCACAATTGCAAATCTGTCTGAGTGCAGCTTTGCAATTATGAGCTATACAGAATCAGGTACTCATGACCTCATTCGGAGTCGGTCGTTGCGGCCGCAAGGTCATACGCCACCGATGTTCGCTATACTGCGCATGCGTAAAGTTCGCAATGCGCATGCGCAGACTAGCCGCTATGATCAGAAATTTCTCTCTCCTAGAACACAGCCAGGTCAGTAGTTTGAGTGAAAGAATGAGGCGTTTGTGGGTGGTAACAGGGGAAGGTGCTTGAAAACGGGGGAGTGGAGATCCGAACGCAGGCGTGCCTAATTATGGGAACGGCGTTTTATGGGAGTGCATACGGTTTATGGGAGTGCATAATTAACAAAGTAGCGTCATGGCACATGTGACATGGGAGGTTTTTACACTGACATGATCGTAGAGCTTAATAAGAGGGTATGGTCAACCTTAAGCTCTACGACCAGTTTTGATGGTTCCCGATGGTCTCGATTAATCCTTATATGCCTGGAGATGACGTGCAATGCGTACGAGAAGGGGGCATATTTTTTTGAATTCCGACTGCTTCCTCCCCTTGGTCGGCCAGCTACCGATCCGATCTTAGGGACGCAACTTGCGAGGGAATCATTTGAATATCTGGCCCCTTTTCCCGTGCGACCGTGCGGCTGCTTCGACCGACTCTGAATGTGGTCCTCAGTCCTCTCCTATAATATTAATGGCACCAATGGACACCTCTAGATTTAATACATATAAATTCCTGTGTTCAGCAATTCCTATGTGTTCTGTGTTCAGCGGTTCATGGCTACAGCGGTTCCCATGGGTGATCTGCTTCTTAAGAATTTCACATATATTCCTGTAAAGGAGGTGTTCTGTTCTCTCCAGCTAAGTACCTACACTAGTCATCATGTATGTGTCACTCACTTCTTCAATTAAACCTTAGTATTTATTCTCAGTGCTAATTATTAGAGATACACTGCTTACTATTATTGCATTAGCACTTGTCACTCTGTATTAGTGTTCTTATTGAAGGTGTGCCATTCACAAACATCACAAAACACTCTAATGCTGGAGGTGCGCCATTGACTGATATCATAACCCTCCACGCTCTGTGTCACAATTTTAATCGGAAGTGTACCAGTCACACTATTACATTAATCCTTGGACATACAGTATACTTGATGTGGAAGCAGGGGCATAATGGGAAGGAAAACCAGTCCAGGAAGTTTACGGAAACAGCCCTAATAGGGGCGGGGTCTGTTCAGGGGGTGGGATCCCTCCTCATAGGGAATGATTCTGAGTTGGATGCAGTTGCAGCCTTCCTTGCTTCTTTTGCTGCAGTTGCATCTGTGACTTTATGCTAATGCCACTACAATGCCCTTCCCTGGTGTACACCTGTGCACCCGAATGTGCAAGGACTAAGATGCCCACTCATCAATGTCTACAGATGCTGCAATCATGCTTTGTGCATCTTTAGACACCGACACCACCATCAGTCGCACCATTGAAACTTTCACCAGAGCTATGCTAGGGGCAGATCATCCATATGGCCTCCAATGTGAGCAATTCAGAGACTCTCTATGCAATCACTTTCAGCAACTCGTCCATGTCACTCAAATAACACGCTATCTTTTGCCCCTCAACACCATCCTCTGCCCCTCAGCCCCTCACCACCATCCTCAGCCCTCATCACCATCCTCTTCCACTCAGCAACTTACCACCATCCTCATCCCTCATCACCATCCTCAGCCCCTCATGACCATTCTCTGCCCTGCATCACCATCCTCTTCCCCTTAGCCCCTCACCACCATCCTCAGCCTCTCATCACCATCCTCTGTCCTCAGTCTCTCATCACCATCCTCAGCCACTCATCACCAACCTCAGCCCTCATCACCATCCTTAGCCCTCATTACCATCCTCAGCCCCTCATCACCATCCTCAGCCCCCTCATCCCCATCATTATCCCTTATCACCATACTTATCCCCTCATCATCTTCCTCAGCCCCACATCACCATCATCAACACCTCATCACCATCCCCACCTTCCTCAGCCCGCAGCCCTCATCACCTACCTCAGCCCATCAACATCCTTAGCCCCTCATCACTTTCCTCAGCACCATCCTCAGCCCCTCCTCACCTTACTCCATCTCCATCACCTTCCTCAGCCCCTCCTCACTTTCCTCAGCCCCTTCTCAAATGACTGTCCTCGGCTCAGCCCCTCACCTCATCACCACAGCCCGCCTCTATAAGGGACTGTGCGTGGGTGGGGAATGATGAGCAGCAATGTAAACCACCCAGGAGAGGCATGAGCTACAGGGATGATCAGTGCATCAAGCCGTTCCTGCACACTATGCCGCTGCTTCTGGCTAGTGGCACTCGGAAGAGCCCGCTAGCCGAAGCAAATGACAGCTTATGGTTTGCTTACCACAGCTGATGTGAGCCAGCCCGACCAGCAATGTAAATCGGCCCAGAAAATAGGTATATGGGACAGGCCTAATCCACCCTTGTACAAAAGATACTTCAGAAAACAGGTGTAATTGAGCTTGTGCGCAAATCTGAACAACCACAAATCCATCCATAAATCCTTGATGCGCCCTCAATAAACTTAGCTTACATGTGAACTCCCCAGTACCACCCAGTTGAGCCCGTGCAAGCGGGTCGATGTTGGGCCAGTGCGCATGCGCATGACGGAGGTGGCTCCATCGTGCGCATGCGCGAGACCCGGATAGCAACAGGCAAGCCGTCGCTCCGGGTCTCGCTACAAAGGGGGCGTGCTGTCGATTGTGAGTGACAGCACGCCCCCTTTGGTGGGCGTGTCGGGGACGTGGCTGCCCAGATGGAGGCGTACCCATGGGAACGCCTACCGTCTGGGGCCGGCCCCACAGATATCACAAGTGATGTCAGTGGGAGTGATCTCGGCTCTGATAGAGCCGAAAGCACTCCAGGGCTTGCGGCAGATGAGACCCTACCACAAGACCATCGCGACCATCTTCCTGGCCGCTGGCCAGGAGGCCGCTCTAAAATTCAGAAGGACTGCCCTGATTCAGAGCGAGCGCTCTGTCAGAGCGTCCGGCTCTGAATCAGGGCCTGAGTTGCATAGAATTCTGCATCACTTGTAGTTGCAAACCCTCGACTTCAGAGCTTTAACAGTGCAATAACACACAAGACAAGTCACCAAAACTGACTTTCATTCAATTCTACATCAGTCCTTTAATGCCCAGTTCTACAGAGAACTCTCATCCATACTCATTTCAAGATGCATACAGGTCTGCATATGTGCAAAAATACACAATTTTTTTAGCACTTTTTTCCTTTTAGTAATGTACGGCCATTTCACTTCCAACTCTGCTTCAGCCCCATTGTGTTCCTATATTTGTCACTGACAACATCAGCTGGACCTCAATGTTATGGAGGAGGCAAAATCATGCTGCTAATACCTCCGGACAAAATGCTGACGGTTAAAGCCCGATAGGTGTCTAAATGCAGACGCCGAAATGCAGACAGGCATCTAGATCCAGACGCTGATATCCCAACTAGCCGCCATCCCGAACAAAGGTAAGTGGGGAATGGAATCATTTATCAGCGGTGGGAGGGAGGGTTAGGTTTAGGCACCACAGGGGGAACTTAGGGTTACGCACCACCCCGGAAGTCTTAGTATTAGGCACCAACAGGGGATGGGTAGGGTTAGGCACCACTTTGGAGGACTCTTAGGGTTAGGCACCACCCCGGAGTCTTAGGGTTTGGCCCCACCTCAGGAGTTTTAGGGATAGACACCACAGGGGGGATTTAGGGTTAGGCACCACCCCGGGAGTTTTAGGGTTAGGCACCACTAAGGGAGGACTAGTGTTAGGAGGGAGGGGGGAGGAGAGGGTTAGGGTACTTATGAGCCTCAATCGGCATTTTATCTGTTTTGCCTTTCAGCATCAGTATTTGTTAGGCGGTATTAGATCCGCCGACAATACATACTGATTCCGGTTAAAGGCAGGCCTGGATGGTAATGGGTGATCAAACAAATATTAGGCAAAAGGATTGCCAGGAACAAGCCAGTTCAGTGAGGAATATCTAATACGCAAGTGGGTAACAGGACATGTAAGTTCAGAATCCCTGTTGCTCAGGCACTGATGTGTGCTCCAAGTTGTTTTATTTGGTGTCTACTGAATTCACATTCATGAACATAAGAGTGTAGGGAAGGCATGGGTTCACATGCAGCAGCTGTGAATAGGGGAGAAAGTGAAACCATAAGTAAGGGAAGCTTGTTATATATTGACTGGTTTTAATAGTAGATCCATAAATGAGTTAAGCCAACAGCAGATTAGGGCGGGGCTCAGGGGCGGACTGGGCTGGGGGGCAGGGTGCCAACTGCCCCCCGGGCTGGCACAGTTTAAGCCCTGGGGGGCCACCAGCTGACTACAGCCATACACTGCATACACATGCAGGGCTGGCCCTTCGGCATAAGTGGTTGTGAGTGACCTCATCTTCGAGGGGTAGGACTGGGAGATCCACGCCTGCGGCTCCGCCTCCCCTCCTGGACGTTCCGACTTCTGCATGACTCCTGTTACAGCAGTAGCCTGCCCGGGGCTTCAGAGGCCCTGCCCCCAAACCACAGGCCCCGCCCCCTCCCGCATCCCACGATTTCCCACTTCTCTAACAGATGGAGCCAGTTTATGGGAAGTTAGGAGCCTAGGGATCCCCCTCTCACATGCTTGTCCCTCCTTTCTGGCCCCTCGGATAAGCTTCCATGTTATCTTATCTCTGTGTCTACAACTGTCAGGTCTCCTCTCCTGCTCCCAGTGGCTGGGCATCGTGTGCATGCACTGCACAGAAGATGTCTGCCATACACAGAGGTGCCCCAGCCCTTCCTCCTATACAGTCTTTCCCACCATCCTCTTCACCATTCCTGTCTTTGCTCCCTCCCCATATCTGTGCCTCTTCCCCCTCTCCATATCTGTGCCTCTGCCCCCTTCCCATATCTGTGCCTCTGCCCCCTCCCTATATCTGTGCCTCTGCCTCCTTTTATGTTGCTGTGCTCTTTAGCAGCTTTCCTCTGCCCCTCCCCATATATGTGCCTCTGCCCCCTCCCAATATTTGTGCTGTGCTCAGACTACCCAACTCTCTTATTCTGACCACTCCCTATCTGTACATTTGCCCCTTTCCCATATCTATGCCTCTGCCCTTCCGTATCTGTGCCTCTGCCCCCTTTCATATCTGTGCCTCTGCCCCCTTCCTATCTATGCCCTTGTCCCCTTTTCCCCTGTGTGCCTCTTCACATTTGTGATTCTGCTCCTTCACCCAATGGCTGCTGGCAGCCAATCAGAAGAGACCTGACTGACGGAGGCCCAGCCATGTTTAACACCACATGATTGAACCTAAGGATGCCAGGTAAGCACAATTTTCAGTTATTAAGTCGTGTATATGTATGATATTTATTTGTGTGTGTATATGTGTATGTGATGGTTGTGTGTGCCTCTGTGGTGTGTGTGATGTGGTGTTTGTATTTGTATGTCTAGTGTGTATGATATATGTCTGTAATGTGTGGTGTAGGGATGCGGTCAGAATCCTGGAACACGGGATGCCAGCGCTTAGGATACCAACGCCGGACCCCTTTAACTGTCAGAATCACAGTGCCAGCATCCCAAAGGTAAGTAGTGAGCATAGGGGGAGGGTTAAAGGTTATGGTTAGGCACTAGGGGGAGGGTTGGGTTTAGGCACTGGGGAGGGAGACTTGGGGTTAGGGTGCGGGGAGGGGGAGGTTAGGTTTAGGCACCAGGGAGGAAGGGTTAGAGGTAAGGTAGGGAGAGGGGGAAGATTGAGTCACTACTCATGGGCTGGTGCTCTGTGCTTGCCCCCCAGGCTAAAATTCGCCAGCCAGCCCCTGGCGGGGTTCATGGACCAAGTGCATGGTCACTTTGTTTTCAGTATTTTAAAATAGTCAGTAGCAGAACTGTTTCCCTTGCAGGGGTGCTGCCGCTATTCCTCTGCACACCCTGCAATGGTGATAGTTTTGTCAGTGATTTATTAAAATCCATACTTGCCTACTTTTGAAAATGCATTTCAGGGAGATTGGAAAGCAGCACCTATGAGTGCGGCGGTAAAGTGGGCGTGTACTACATCTGAGAGGCGTGTCCTAAAATTGCCTTACATCCAAATGTAAATGTGCCCCAAAGCAGTTAGTAAGATCTATTTGTTGATGAAAACACACTGATACTTTTCAGAGAATGCATCTAGCCAGATGTATGAAGCTTTGGGAATGATAAAGTACAGAGTGATAAATGACCAACCACTCAGCTCCCAACTGTCATTTTTCAAACATAGCCTGTAACATGACAGTTGGGAGATGAGTGGTTGGTCGTTTATCGCTCTGCACTTCCAAGAGCGTCATACATCTGCCCCATTGCGCCTTATAGCCAATGATCCCATTTGAGTGTATATGTATATTTCTTTATACACTGTCTACTGTAATAGCTTCATCATGGGGTTAAAATGAAATCAGGGAGATTATTAGACTCTTCAGGGAGTTAGGGAGATTGCTACTATTTCAGGGAGTCTCCCTGACAATCAGGGAGAGTTGGAAAGTATGTTAAAATCACAGAACAAGTTCAAGGAAGCTGAAATGGGCCTCACTTCATATTTGCAGCCCCCACCCAAATATGCTCATAAAAGCAGACTGGGGTTTGCCAAAAAATGGAGTTCATCTCCAATGCTTTTCTCCAACCCCCTTATTTACTATAGCTATGAGCTCTGAGCCTTATTCTGACCCGCTCGCAAGCACTTGAGCGCTCGCGAGCGGGTCGATGGTGTGCTCTGCGCATGTGCAGTGGCCGCACTGCGCATGCGCAAGACCCGGAGCGAGAGAGAAAATCTCTCACTCCGTGGCTCACTACAAAAGGGGCGGCTTTCGCTGTTGATCGACAGCTCGCCCCGTTTTGTAGGCGTGGCGGGGGGGTGGCTTCACAAATGGAGGCGTTCCCAAGCGAACGCCTGCCGTTTGTGGGCGGCCCCACTGACATCACCAGTGATGTCAGTGAGAGAGCTTCCAGCTCTATTAGAGCCAGAAGCTCTCTGGGGCTTGCGGCCACGAGACCCTACCACAAGGGTCTCGTCGCAAGCCCGATGGTCGCGATGGTCTTGACCATCGCGACCATCATCCTGGCCACTCGCAATAGCTGTGGGTGGTCACCCACAGCTATGCGGAAAAAAAAATGCCCAAATTCAGAGCAAGCACTCTTTCAGAGCGTCCGTCTCCGAATCAGGGCCTCTATTTTTTTACTCAAATAAAACTTGTTAAAATAAATGTACAGTATTCTTTTTTTGTTTAATTATACAGATACCATTGTAGCTCATCAAAGCTGCACTGCTAATTCCCAGTCACTGCTGTTTTCAAGGCTTCCTTCGCCTGGCTGACTTAATGATTTATTCACTTACTCTGGAGAGCTACAATGGCATCCATATTAGTAACAACTATCTTTTCTTTTTAATAAACAAATAATTTGTGTAAGGGCTAGCATTGCTGCCTCACAGCACTGAGGTCTCTGGTTTGATTCCCACAATGGTCCTAACTGTGTGGAGTTTGTATATTTTCCTGTGGTTGCACGGGTTTCCTCTGAGTACTCCGGTTCCCAAAATTCCAAAACATACTAGCAGGTTAATTGACTCCTGACAAGAATTATCCCTAGAGTGTATATGTGTGTGTGCCATGCTTGCCGACTATCTGGCTGTCCCTTCCAGGAGGGCGGAGCCACGCCATCGCTTTCTTTTGGCCCCGCCCCCGCTACACACTGATATTACAGGCAGTGTGAAGCAGGGGGCGGGGCCAAAATTACGCTATTCGTCGTGAATCGCGCCACATTTTCTTGTAATTGTGGTGGGGGGCAGGAGGGGTCAGCAGATGCCGGGAGACTTGCCTGCCTTCCCGGGAGGTCGGGAGTGGCACCCGATTTTCGGGAGGCTCCCGACCAAATCGGTAGGGTAGGCAAGTATGGTGTGTACATGTGGTAGGAAGTATAGGGGTCTATTTACTAAGCAGTGTTAGGAGACAGAGTGAACAGTGATAAGAAAGTGATAAGGTGCCAGCCAATCAGCTCCCAACTGTCATCTCACAGGCTGTGTTTGAAAAATGACAGTTGGGAGCTGATTGGCAGGGGCGCCGGGAGGGGGGGGGAGCGGGTACAAATTACCTGGGCCCGAGCTTTACCGGGTTCCGGTACCGCTCCACCCCCCGTTTTTTCATCACAGCAGCCCAGCACACGCTGCTGTGTGCTGGGCTGCACTGGGAGACTGCTCGCAGCTGCTATGAAGCAGTCACAGCAGTCTCCTATGCCTGTGGGGGAGAGCGATCAAGCTGATCGCGCCCCCCACTGGTTATGCGCCGGGCTGAGGCGGCTCAGAGCGCCCCCCCTCAACAGCGCACAGCACTGCAAAACTTTTTTTTCTTTCTCAAAGGGGGCGATTAGGCCATGCCCCCTTTACCCGGGCTCGCCGCGGCTCTCAGTTGGCCTGCTGATTGCCTGGCACCTTATCACTTTTCACTCTGTCTCCTAACACTGTTTAGTAAATAGACCCCATAGATTGTAAACTCCACTCTGGCTGGGACTGATATGAATGACTGAGGTATTCTCTGTAAAGCAATGCAACATCTGTGTGCGCTTTATAAATAACTGTTAATAAATAAATAGCAACCTGTGAGCAGCATGTGTGGTGATTGGATAGGCCGCTGACAGACGCCATGAAAATCATTAGCCCATGAACGGTGCCCAGCTTTCTGCTCCCAGATTCCTCTTGTTTCAAGTGCATGATGTCATGAAGAGAAAGGGGGCATTGCTGGTGATAACCCTATTAGTATATATGGCAAAGTGAAAACATACCGTTAAGGCAACAATGGCCCTGGTTCAGAGTTGTGCGCTATTGCTGCCGCAACTGCGAGTTTTTCATCTGATGATGTACAAAAATATGCTAATGGGACAGCCGCCTGGGCTTGTACTGAAGCATCCACCAAAGCTATCGCAGCTTTCTGCATCTGCGTAACATACGCAGCATTGGAAGCAGATCATGCATACATTTACTCCTTGAGCAATCGTGCAATTTGCAATCGATTGTGTATAAAAATCTTTCCCTTTTTCAATCGATTGCTGATTGCAGAGATGCCACAATCGATTGAAAAAGGTAAAGATTTTTATACACAATCGATTGCAAATTGCACGATTGCTGCGATCGATCTCTGATGTATGGGGGCCTTAAGTCTATGGGCACTCAGAATGGCCGCCATAACTGAGACACCAGAACCCTATTTCCTGCGTATGGGATCGCAGATGTAGGATGTGACACTCCCCGGAAATGGTGGAGACACACCTTCGTTTTTAGCCCCCTAAACTCTCCCTGCCTGTCTATCACACTGCAAAAAAAAGACTAGCAGCGTATGACTACAGTAATGTACCTCAACATGTGCACAGTGTGACAAAATCACATTTAATTTGTGAAAACATCAGCATTGTGTACAATGTGTAATGTGTACATTATTCAGGCCCAATGACACGACACAGGTTTTTGTCTTATGATAAATCTGCACCTAAGTTTTAAACCGAAAACTACCTATAAGTGATGGCCCATAACTGCGCTTGCACTCATGCCTAAAATTTGTCCCAAAAAGACGAGCGTTATAATGTATGTAATATATGAAAGCTATTGGTCTGTGCACTCACTCTCCCCATCCCACAATCCAGCTCATATTGTGATTGACCCCATCTGCCCCATCTAATATTAAATGTATTCCAATGATCTTTCTCTGCTTTAAATGACCAGTTTAATAACAAGTACATATTCAGTGTTCATATCTCTATGACTACCATTTGAAATGGAAGAGTTAATGCACTGCTAAAATGTTCATGTTAACTCACAGCTGTCAGGTTTTCCTATGAGAATTTGTAGTTATATGTGAATATTATTTGTTTCATTAATGTCATTATTACATGTCAATACTTTGCTTATATAAAAATCCTTACCATCTGTGAGCTCTAACAATGAGATTTCCCTTCTTCATCAAAAAATATGTACAGCAGCTTCTATTTAATGGAGAGAAGAATCACTCAGATATAGTAGATTTATATATAAAGTCTGCTTATTAACCAAGTAAGATTATTACAAGAGCTTGGATTTGTATATACTATCAGGTTGTAAAATATGCACATAAATTTATAGTGATATCTATTAAAATATGTAGCAAAATTTTGAGAGAATGTAAAAAATGATTATCACATAATCTTAAGATTAATAGTAGTAATCAAAAGTTAACTTTATTTAATGTTTACAAACTTCCCCATGCATAGATCTTTGTTTTTGAGTTGCATTTTACATACCTATGGATTTTTGTAGATAAAGTACTGACATTTCTAAATGTTTAATGCTCTCTGATATCCATCCAAAGTTGCTTCTAATGTACAATTGGAAAAGCCACTTTTAGATTGTTGAATGCATCCTGGGATTTGCATACGCACATAACTTATTTAGGCAGGAACGATTCTAGTACCGACTTCGCTTATTCAAAATATTTATTGTAGAAGTTCACTGCCTCCCAAAGTCATTTATTCAGTTGGAGGAACTTCTTTGGTAACTCATTTTACATGCTTGGTGCATGGATTTCAATGTACAGTATCAAGTTGGTGTACCATAACCTGCACAGCTGGTTTAGCTTTCAGCAGCACATTGTTATTGCAATCTTCTGTAGGCCAAACATCTTCATTCACAAACCTTGCAATGTTGGAATGGTTTGTGTGCTCCAGAGCTTTAGAGTACATTAAAAATGACTAGGAAAGCGTTTCAGGGTCTAGTCTACCAACATTCGCAATGAAGCGACCAGCAGCATCTGTCATTTTGTCCCATATGAAGACCTTTCCGATGTCACTTCTTGTGCTTTGCATGTGGTGTCTTCATAACAGAAGTTCAAGTAGTTCTTTCGGAGTGTGGACTGGTCTGGAATTTTTTGCTTGAAGAAGTACTGAAATTCTGGCAGTTGATCTTTGCACCAAGGGATGTTCACAGTCACCACTGTACTACAAGTCTATATAGAATCTATTTCTTGAAGATGGGACATCCTGCTGCATTTGCATTAACAGCACTTGATTCTTCAAAGAACCTACTGCAATAGGCCGGTATAAAGGCTAGCAATCTACACGTAAATAAAATACAGAAGCAAAAATATCATAAGCCACTTGCTGCATCAAGGTGGTCCTAACTCTAGACAATGAAAGCCCCTGTATATTGTGTCACTAAGAAACTCAGCATTCCCTGTCAGCAACTGTCACATACAGTGTAACAAACTTGCAATGTAAGGGCTATAGTAAATGTCCAAATTCTGTGCTGTAGTGCACTATAAATACTTTACGTGAACCATAAACTAGGGGAAGGGCTGGTGAGATGCGGGCTCTGCAATGCAGGGAGGCGCCAGGCTAGAGAGGTGCCTGGCACCTCCTTCTTTGCAGCCGGAGGCTAGAGCGCAATATAACCATGCTATTACCCTACTTACCCACGTGAAATCAGCCAATGAGCGGCCGCTACATGTAAAGCTGATTGGCTAGCGGTCCGTGGGAAAAACAGATGATAGTGATCATCTGTCATTTCACGTAGTGTAAGTATATGTGACAACATATACTTACACCTGTCCGCCTTGGGTCGGTTTACTTGTTTTTTATTTTGACAAGTATGCTACGGAGAGTGGCGCCAGGATGTAGGTGAGTATGGGATCTTTTTTCCAGGTACTTCCAGTGGATTCTACATGAACAAGGGGAAAGACCAGCTGGCAGCAGGTAAGTATGTGTGAGTGAGGTAGGTAGGCATGTAATAAAGTTGTACTATACACGGTGTGTGAGTGTTGTGGTTATTTAACTATTTATTTTACAGTGGGGGTACGGGTGCCGGCCACCTGCTTGTGCTTGTAGTTCCACAAGTGCTAAAGGGCAGGCATGCTGGCACCTGTAGTTCCACTGTAAAATACAATAGTTTTGAACTATTTTTACAATACTATTACCCCTGTACCCACACAGCCCAGGGGTGCAGGGAAGAACCCCGGGCTTCAGCCTAAGCCTGGGGTTCCAGGAGAGGGAGGACCCCTTCTTGGGGGGTCCCCACCTCCCCTGAGATCCCCGGCTTGGGCTGCCTTGCTTGGGGTGTTTATGCATTGGCCGGGGAGACCCTGTGATAGGGTCTCCTGGCTGTGGCAATACACCCCAGCCGGTTTGGGTCCGGTGCTGGTTTTAAATATAGGGGGACACCTACGCATCTTTTTCTCCTATATTTAAAACCAGGACTGGCCCTGCAGCCAGGTGCTGGTTCCTAAATTACGGGGGAACCCTACACGTTTTCCTCCCGATAATTTTAGGAAGCATGACTGGCTGAGCAGCCCGGGGCTGGTTATGCCTTTTGGTGGGGGGACCCTATGTAAATTTTTTTAAAAACATGTAACCCTTTTTTTTACAGGTGCAACACACACAAGCAGCCTTCACATATCTCACTGATATGTGCAAGTAACTTGTTCGGGAGAGTTTGGCAGAGAGAAAACACTGCAAACTCGGGTGACTAGTCTCATGTAAACTTGCTACTCGGGGGAGATATCTCGATTTGCTTTACCATTGGAAAACTCACTCTCAGCTAAACTCGCTTCTTAGTAAATTTGTGAGTCTCAGGAGCCTCAAATCACCCGAGTTTCGGTAAGGATAATCGAGTTTAAATAAAAAAAAATTTGATCAGACTCTAATCTTAGTAAATTTCCCCCCTGGTGTCTATCTAGACATTGTCTACCTTTTTACTGTAGATCTTTCAATCCTTATAGTTGTAGACACTTCTGATTCAACATAGACACAAAATTTTGTCTTTGGTTTTTTGACACATTTTACACCTGCACTTCTGATGTAAAATGCTTCAATCTCTATATGAGCCTTTATTTGCTTAAATGAATATTCAACCTAAGCTGTGGGCAAATAAATTAATTTTTGCAGTCATGGTGTTGTTTCCATTTAATTTCTGAATATTCTTTGGTAGATTTCATTGAGTATCTGGGTTGACAAGCGCATGTTCCTATTTCTACTTTAAAACTACTGTACCCCCAATTTTCTTCTAAAATATAACTTTCTTGAGTATAATTTACATCTTAAAGTACTTTACAAGATTTAAGTGTATTTTATTGCTTTTATTAAATCTGTATTTTCACCTCCTTTTCTAAGCTTTTCATAAACTCCTAACAATCTCAAGCCACATTAAAGGGTTTACTAACTGCTTCTATGTGAGTCTTACTGGCAATTAACCAGTAAGCATGCAATACTACTTTTAGTAAATATCCCAAAGCCTGTCCTTTTGTTCTTAGCTCCGAACCTAGGAAAAAGACAGAAATTCTACATCAGTCAAGTTACTTAACCACTTAACTAGCGAATATTTTTATTTAAAAAAAAGTCTCTGAAATTGTGTACTTTCCTAATAAATTAATTATGTAAATCATACCTATTTAACATCATATTTAATAATGTTAATGCTAAAATTACTTCCTGTAGGCATCTGGCATGGCCCTGTGTGTGTCTAGAACACCTTTTTACTATCATCCCCCAAATCGTTTAGCATTTTTTATTCATCTTATAGAATGACTTGTAACAATTGACCCCCATAGCATCCCCCTCCCCTTGTAATGTTGATGCCACAGATATTATACCCCCACCTTTGTGGCATATTCCTGTTTGCTTTGATCCCTACAGTAGTATAACTCCACCCCATCTTAGTTCTGTAGATGATGACCCCCCTATTGAAAATAGATACCCCTATATGCTCCACCATCCATATACAGTATGCAGAGCATGTGACAGGCAGCTCAGAGGGAACCGATCAGTACCCTCTTAGCAGCAAGCAGCACTTGGATGGGCTAATGATTATAGTTTCCCTCCAAGCACTATTCCTGCACTCAGAACTCCAGAATGCAGATGAGAATGTAGACAGCTGACATCATAGCCCAGCCCAGTTTTTCACGGAAGAGGATGCAGGATGGAGTCCTGACCGGCTAGGCTTATCAATATGCAAGAAGAGGAGCAGAGCCTGCGGTCACATTGGGATGTGCCCACTGCAGGGAAAGCCTACCTGCCTGTGGTCGCATTCCATGCAACCATGCCAGGCAAGTTGTTAAGGGAGTTTGTAAATCTTAACCCTTGCTCAATGACACCCAGTTAAGAAAAACAGTTATCAGTTGACATGCCAACCAGTTTGTACCAAACTCATCACAACTATGAGCTTGTAGATCGTCTTGACAGATTCTCACTCATTTTAACTACCCCACCGGCACTTTTGGGTGACACCTGGCAGGGCTGGATCAACAATGGGGCAGTTGGAGCTGCAGCTTCAGGCCACCCATCAAAATAGTCCCGCAGCATGTGCTGTGCTGCTGAAGATAAGAAAAAAATTCTTGCTACAGGCAGCAACCTGACAGTGGCCACCCCATCCTCTTGACCGCAGGTAGCGACCCCCTTCACGGCCACGGGGGATCAAACACCAGCATCTGCTTTTATTACACTGACACCATGGAAGTGGAAGGCTTCTATAGTCCTCCCTGCACTGCTTATGCACAACTTCCCGACACCTCCTCTGTGCTGTGTGATGTCACAACGCATGTCACATAGGTACCACCCAGGGCCGGCCCAATCTATACGCCAGGTACGCGGTTGCGAAGAGCACCAGAGAAGGGCGCCACGGCAGTCACATCCAGTGAGTCACTGTTACTCACTTGCTCCCCCAGGCACCCTCACTGGACACTGATAGACTCCTCTGACAGGCAGACAGCTGTTCCGCTATTCAGAGGAGGCTTTGTACTCATTGCTCCTCCTCCCGGGAGATTGCTATGACTGGGAGCCTCTGGCAGCCCTGAGCACACAGCAGCAGCCAGAACTCTGCTTTATACTAACTGGCTGAGTTTTGTCACTTCCGGGTTCTCAGCAGGGGAGATGGGAGAGAGCATGGCTAAGGCTGCAGCTGGGCCAGGAGGCGGCTACCGTGATGGAGGAATGCTACTTCAACGCCCCTCTCTCAATGCCAGGGAATAGGGAGAGGGAGAAGGAGAAGGGGAAGCCTATGGTGATGAAGAGGAGCTGGAGCTGATGATCATCATTTTCATATGTAGGTTGAAACACAGTCATTAACTGAAACAGAAACAGCTGTGTAGGAGGCTTAAAACTGGGTGAGGAACAGCCATACTCTGCTACAAAGGTGAGGTTGTGGAAGACAGTTTCATGTCACAGGTCAAAGGTCAAACATCATGGCAAGACTGCGCACAGCAACAAGACACAAGGTAGTTATCTCCCAGGCAAAGATTTCAAAGCAGACTGGGGTTTCAAGATATGCTGTTCAAGCTGTTTTGAAGAAGCACAAACAAACGGGCAATGTTCAGGACCATAGACACAGTGGTCGGCCAAGGAAACTTAGTGCATCAGATGAAAGACACATCATGCTTACTTCCCTTCGAAATCAGATGTCCAGCAGTACCATCAGCTCAGAACTGGCAGAGACCAGTGGGACCCAGGTACACCTATCTAGTGTTCGGAGAAGTTTGGCCAGAAGTGGTCTTCATGGAAGAATTGCTGCCAAGAAGATAAAAACATAGGAACAGAGGTGCAGAAAAATGGCAGCAGGTTCTTTGGACTGCTGAGTCAACATATGAAATATTTGGCTGTAACAGAAAGCCAGTTTCTTTGCTGAAGGGCTGGAGAGCGGTACAATAATAAGCAATCTGCAAGCAACAGTGAAGAATGGTGGAGTTTCCTTGCAAGTTTGGGGCTGGATTTCAGAAAATGGAGTTGGGGATTTGGTCAGGATTAATGAAGTCCTCAATGCTGGGAAATACAGACAGGTATTTATCCATCATTCAATACCATCAGGGAGGCATCTGATTGGCTCCAAATTTATTCTGCAGCAGGATAACGACCCCAAACATGCAGCCAATGTCATTAAGAATTATCTTCAGTGTAAAGAAGTACAAGGAGTCCCGGAAGTGATGATATGGCCCCCACAGAGCCCTGACCTCAACATCATTGAGTCTGTCTGGGATTACATAAAGAGAGAAGGATTTGAGCAAGCCTACATCCACAGAAGATCTGTGGTTAGTTCACCAAGATGTTTGGTTCAACCTCCCTGCCGAGTTCCTTCAAAAACTGTGTGCAAGTGTACCTAGAAGAATTGATGCTGTTTTGAAGGCAAAGGGTGGTCATGCCAAATATTGATTTGATTTAGATTTCTCTTCTGTTCATTCACTTTGCATTTTGTCAATTGATAAGAATAAATAAACTATTAACACTTCTATTTTTGAAAACATTTTTACTTTGCAGCATTTTTTCCACACCTGCCTAAAACTTTTGCACAGTACTGTATGTATATATATATATATATAAAGTAACAAAAGCCTGGCACTCAGATTCCAACAAAAGTAGGTGCCCTCCGCAAGGGTATAGATAGATAATGTCATAGAAGGCGGCGGCACTCAGCAAAAACAAGCACAATAAGGCAGGGTCAAAAAACCTCTGTATTCACTTCTTCAACGTTTCAATCAACGAAGATTTTCATGAGGAAGTACAGGATATACATAAAACACTTACTTATATACATGGGAACCACCACGAGTGCAACTGATCGCGTCCAACAGGAACACCATCTGACGTCATCGCTACGCACTGTGCAGCGGGCGCGACGCCTGACGTGTCCATCACTAAGGAGACACGAGTAAACATACTGAGTGCCACAAACCTACACCATCACAAATAAAACACACATACAGGACTGAGAAATGCATAAGAATACATGGGGTGCGATAATGAATATCAAAGTAAAGAGCATAAGCAAAATAAGCTATGAAAAAAGGACAAAGGTATGCAATGAAAATAGAGATAGCAGGCTGAATGGGAGCATAAGAGGACAAGACAAGTCCTAATCAAAGGCCCAATTAATTAAAGCATGTTAATGACAACGTTTCATTAAGCCCATTAGGCTGTAGAGTATTGAGGCGGTGTATCCACCTAGCCTCAATCTGCAACAGTCGCTTGGCTCTGTCACCCCCCCCTCTCACTCATGGGGATGTGATCAATCATCTTGTAGCGTAAGGTCGACAGACTATGTCGTTAGTTTTTGAAATGCCGAGCCACTGGCTGATCGGTATCACCACCATTTAGGGCTTGACGTATGGCCGATCTATGTAATGCCATCCTCTCCCGCAGTTGACGGGTCGTTTTGCCAATATATAGAAGGCCGCAGGGACACCTGATAAAATATACGACATATTGGCTGGTACAGGTAAGGACGAAGTTAATCGTATAACGGTAACCAGTATGTGGATGTACGAAACTGTCACCAGTCTCCAGAAAGCTACAAGTGGTACAACCTAGGCATTTGTAATTGCCAGGTTTTTTAGTCATAAAGTGTGATTTCCTAGGGTTCCCAAAGTTGGTGATGTCATTATGCACCAACCAGTCTCGGATATTCTTACCCCGTTTGTAACAGGGTAATAAGGTAGTATTGTGTAATGCAGGTAAATTGGTATCTGTGCTGATTAATGGCCAATATTTTTTGGCAGTTTTAGTGATGAATCCACTACTGGTACTGAAACTGTTAACCCAAACCAGTTTGCCATCTACATTATTAGTGTTCCTTTGAGATTCTGTCACCATTTTCGGAGCCAATAAGGCTTTTTGTCTAGCAAGTTTAAAAGTATTGGATGAATACCCTCTACGGCAAAAGCTTTCTGTCATTTTGTCCATCTGTACTGTTTCATCAGCAGGATCGCTGCAAATTCTATGAATTCTCAAATATTGAGAATAAGGTAATCCCTTGATAAGACTATTGGGGTGATGACTAGTAGCATGCAATAAATTATTGCGATCTGTGGGTTTCCTATAGATGGACGTACTGAGTTTGCCTTTCGATAAAGTGATCAATACATCTAGAAAATGAATACTTTCAGCACTGATATCATAGGTGAACTTAATGTCTAGATCAAGATCATTAACCTCACTCATCATTTGTAGGAATTCATCCCTACTACCCAACCAGATAACAAATACATCATCTATGTAGCGCGTGAAGAACCTAATTTTGTCGGCATAGGCTCTGTTACTAAAGAATAAGTCTTGTTCCACGCGATACATGAATGCATTGGCGTAAGCTGGGGCCGCACAAGAACCCATAGCGCAGCCCAGGGTTTGCAGATAGTATGACCCATCGAATAAAAAATTGTTTCTGGTAAGCGTAAGAGACAGGAGATGAAGAAAAAAAGATAAATCGGGACCATTAAATTTTAAATTATTGCATAACAGTTGTTCAACGGCTAGAAGCCCCCTATTGTTAGGGATACTAGTGTATAGACTGACTATATCGATGGTACATAGGAAACAGGCATCAGGTAAATCGATAAGATCACGCAACTTGTACAAGAATGTAGAGGTGTCCTTCAAATAAGTATCTTCAGCTTGAATAACTGGCTGTAGGTAAAAGTCAATAAACCTGGATACTTCGTAGTACAGTGAGTCCCTGGCCGCTATAATGGGCCTTCCCGGCGGATTGAGCGGATCTTTATGTAGTTTGGGCAAAGTATAGAAAATCGGGACTTTCGGATGGCAAGTAAGTAGTGAATCCATGGTAGATTTTGTGATTAGTTGATCCTCAACAGCGGACTGTAAGATTAATGTGAGTTCATCCTGGTACAGTTTGGTAGGGTTAGATGATAATTTACAATAGACCCTGGTATCTGATAATTGCCGTAAAGCCTCAGTCCGATATGCGGAGATATCCTGTATCACAATACCGACCCCTTTATCTGCAGGGCGGATTGTGATACTAGTATCGGTGCTCAAGCTTTTTAAAGCTTTAAGTTCCTTATTAGACAGATTGGAATGTGCCTGACGTTGCAAGCCACAATAATTGATACTATTCTCTACCATATTGGTAAAGCTCCTAATCGAGTTGTTCTGAGAGACAGGTTCAAACGTTGATTTGGATTTACTAGGTAAAAATTCGGTATGTCTATCAGGCCTCTCCAAAGTCTCACTGAAGTACTCCTTCAACCTTAATTGACGATTGAGTCTATGTAGATCAATTTTACTGTTCAATTGGTTATATTGTACTGTAGGTACAAAACTAAGTCCTTTACATAGTATTGTATATTCATCGGCAGTGAGAGCTCTTGTGGATAGATTATAGACTATCTCCTTTTCTTGGGTGCTTGTTTTGCCTTGCCTCTTGCATTGGCCACCTCGCCTGGTGAATAACCTGGCTGTAAGTCCTTTTTTGCTCTCGTAGTAACCCCTAAAGGGGGTCTGCGTGATGCTGTGTTGCCACTGGTGCCAGCACATTCTGGATCGCTGGAGGGACCACCGCTAGAGGTATCAGTTTCTAAGGGAAACTTTTTATACCTATTGTAATATCCAGTTTTTAATGGTCTTCTGCCTGTTACTGGATTGTTAGCCCAGGAATAAACCTTCTTCTCTTCGTAGTCCCTGTTAACGAGGACTAATTTATTTTGTTTAAACTTGACAAGGTCTTTTTTATATTTGTCGACCTGTGTTTGGAGTTTAGCAATCCAATCTGTCGTAGTATCCTCGGTCAAATTATTCAAGTGCTCACTTTCAAAAGTTTTAATTTTGTCTTTGATGATATTGAGTTCTCTACTAGATTCTTCAACGACTAATAAGATAAGGTCGAAAGAGGCTTTGTTAAGAATAGCTGCCCACTTACGGCAGAATTCTGGATTAAGCCTCCCTATCGTAGGTGTATTACGAATCCGGAAACCTCTTGGGATTTTTTTGGTTCTGAAGTAATCACTCAAAGTGACACCATGCAAAAAATAATCAGTCTCTTTTCTTTTTAATCTATACAGTTGGGTGTAATAAAACTCTGTAGATTCAGCACCTGCAGTAGTAGATAAGTTGTCTTTAAACAAAATGCTCTCCGCATCCGTATCCGAAAATGCAAACACATCACCCACAGGTAAATCAATGCAGCTCAGCCCCGGTTGTTCTAAAGGGTCCACTTGTAGAGACATAATCTGAATCAATGGACCAACAGAAGATCAGCAACACCAATGGAAAATCGACAAAGAAAACGGTATGGTGCCCTAGCATAGAGAATGGTATCACCACCTCAAACAAATGTAAAGTAACAAAAGCCGGCACTCAGATTCCAACAAAAGTAGGTGCCCTCCGCAAGGGTATAGATAGATAATGTCATAGAAGGCGGCGGCACTCAGCAAAAACAAGCACAATAAGGCAGGGTCAAAAAACCTCTGTATTCACTTCTTCAACGTTTCAATCAACGAAGATTTTCATGAGGAAGTACAGGATATACATAAAACACTTACTTATATACACGGGAACCACCACGAGTGCAACTGATCGCGTCCAACAGGAACACCATCTGACGTCATCGCTACGCACTGTGCAGCGGGCGCGACGCCTGACGTGTCCATCACTAAGGAGACATGAGTAAACATACTGAGTGCCACAAACCTACACCATCACAAATAAAACACACATACAGGACTGAGAAATGCATAAGAATACATGGGGTGCGATAATGAATATCAAAGTAAAGAGCATAAGCAAAATAAGCTATGAAAAAAGGACAAAGGTATGCAATGAAAATAGAGATAGCAGGCTGAATGGGAGCATAAGAGGACAAGACAAGTCCTAATCAAAGGCCCAATTAATTAAAGCATGTTAATGACAACGTTTCATTAAGCCCATTAGGCTGTAGAGTATTGAGGCGGTGTATCCACCTAGCCTCAATCTGCAACAGTCGCTTGGCTCTGTCACCCCCCCTCTCACTCATGGGGACGTGATCAATCATCTTGTAGCGTAAGGTCGACAGACTATGTCGATAGTTTTTGAAATGCCGAGCCACTGGCTGATCGGTATCACCACCATTTAGGGCTTGACGTATGGCCGATCTATGTAATGCCATCCTCTCCCGCAGTTGACGGGTCATTTTGCCAATATATAGAAGGCCGCAGGGACACCTGATAAAATATACGACATATTGGCTGGTACAGGTAAGGACGAAGTTAATCGTATAACGGTAACCAGTATGTGGATGTATGAAACTGTCACCAGTCTCCAGAAAGCTACAAGTGGTACAACCTAGGCATTTGTAATTGCCAGGTTTTTTAGTCATAAAGTGTGATTTCCTAGGGTTCCCAAAGTTGGTGATGTCATTATGCACCAACCAGTCTCGGATATTCTTACCCAGTTTGTAACAGGGTAATAAGGTAGTATTGTGTAATGCAGGTAAATTGGTATCTGTGCTGATTAATGGCCAATATTTTTTGGCAGTTTTAGTGATGAATCCACTACTGGTACTGAAACTGTTAACCCAAACCAGTTTGCCATCTACATTATTAGTGTTCCTTTGAGATTCTGGCCCTCATTCAGAGCCACTCGCTAGCGGCAGTACGCTCGTTCCGAGCGATGTTCGCACATCTGCGCATGCGTACGGTTTTTAGTACGCATGCGCGAACCAGTCAGTGCGGCCGAAAATCGTTGGTACGCAATATAGCGAGGGCCTGCTATTTTGAGTGACAGAATGAGGCGTATGTGGGTGGTAACAGGGGAAGGTGCTTGAAAACGGGGAGTGGAGATCCGAACGCAGGCGTGCTTAAAGGTCAAAACGGGCGTTTTAAGGGAGTGCATAATTAATACAGCAGCGTCATTGACCACGTCACTTGGTTTTTTTTAACTCAGAACTGCTCGCAAAATAGCGGTTGAAAACACCAACCACAAGAATAGCGAGCAGTTCATACGCTGTACGATGTACTCGATTAATCTAATAAATAGCGGACATGACGTATGGTGCGTGCGGCCAGGGGGCGTTTTTATCAAATAAACGAGCGTATGTTTTGCTCGCTCGTTCAGACTTAGAGGTGGGAACAGACTGCAATTTGTGAACGGATCATTTGAATAGCCACCCCTTGTTTTTGAACGAACGACCACAAATAGCGAACGGCTCTGAATCAGGCCCTCTGTCACCATTTTCGGAGCCAATAAGGGTCTAGCAAGTTTAAGAGTATTGGATGAATACCCTCTACGGCAAAAGCTTTCTGTCATTTTGTCCATCTGTACTGTTTCATCAGCAGGATCGCTGCAAATTCTATGAATTCTCAAATATTGAGAATAAGGTAATCCCTTGATAAGACTATTGGGGTGATGACTAGTAGCATGCAATAAATTATTGCGATCTGTGGGATTCCTATAGATGGACATACTGAGTTTGCCTTTCGATAAAGTGATCAATACATCTAGAAAATGAATACTTTCAGCACTGATATCATAGGTGAACTTAATGTCTGGATCAAGATCATTAACCTCACTCATCATTTGTAGGAATTCATCCCTACTACCCAACCAGATAACAAATACATCATCTATGTAGCGCGTGAAGAACCTAATTTTGTCGGCATAGGCTCTGTTACTAAAGAATAAGTCTTGTTCCACGCGATACATGAATGCATTGGCGTAAGCTGGGGCCGCACAAGAACCCATAGCGCAGCCCAGGGTTTGCAGATAGTATGACCCATCGAATAAAAAATTGTTTCTGGTAAGCGTAAGAGACAGGAGATGAAGAAAAAAAGATAAATCGGGACCATTAAATTTTAAATTATTGCATAACAGTTGTTCAACAGCTAGAAGCCCCCTATTGTTAGGGATACTAGTGTATAGACTGACTATATCGATGGTACATAGGAAACAGGCATCAGGTAAATCGATAAGATCACGCAACTTGTACAAGAATGTAGAGGTGTCCTTCAAATAAGTATCTTCAGCTTGAATAACTGGCTGTAGGTAAAAGTCAATAAACCTGGATACTTCGTAGTACAGTGAGTCCCTGGCCGCTATAATGGGCCTTCCCGGCGGATTGAGCGGATCTTTATGTAGTTTGGGCAAAGTATAGAAAATCGGGACTTTCGGATGGCAAGTAAGTAGTGAATCCATGGTAGATTTTGTGATTAGTTGATCCTCAACAGCGGACTGTAAGATTAATGTGAGTTCATCCTGGTACAGTTTGGTAGGGTTAGATGATAATTTACAATAGACCCTGGTATCTGATAATTGCCGTAAAGCCTCAGTCCGATATCATTTCCTACAAATGATGAGTGAGGTTAATGATCTTGATCCAGACATTAAGTTCACCTCTGATATCAGTGCTGAAAGTATTCATTTTCTAGATGTATTGATCACTTTATCGAAAGGCAAACTCAGTACGTCCATCTATAGGAAACCCACAGATCGCAATAATTTATTGCATGCTACTAGTCATCACCCCAATAGTCTTATCAAGGGATTACCTTATTCTCAATATTTGAGAATTCATAGAATTTGCAGCGATCCTGCTGATGAAACAGTACAGATGGACAAAATGACAGAAAGCTTTTGCCGTAGAGGGTATTCATCCAATACTCTTAAACTTGCTAGACCCTTATTGGCTCCGAAAATGGTGACAGAGGGCCTGATTCAGAGCCGTTCGCTATTTGTGGTCGTTCGTTCAAAAACAAGGGGTGGCTATTCAAATGATCCGTTCACAAATTGCAGTCTGTTCCCACCTCTAAGTCTGAACGAGCGAGCAAAACATACGCTCGTTTATTTGATAAAAACGCCCCCTGGCCGCACGCACCATACGTCATGTCCGCTATTTATTAGATTAATCGAGTACATCGTACAGCGTATGAACTGCTCGCTATTCTTGTGGTTGGTGTTTTCAACCGCTATTTTGCGAGCAGTTCTGAGTTAAAAAAAACCAAGTGACGTGGTCAATGACGCTGCTGTATTAATTATGCACTCCCTTAAAACGCCCGTTTTGACCTTTAAGCACGCCTGCGTTCGGATCTCCACTCCCCGTTTTCAAGCACCTTCCCCTGTTACCACCCACATACGCCTCATTCTGTCACTCAAAATAGCAGGCCCTCGCTATATTGCGTACCAACGATTTTCGGCCGCACTGACTGGTTCGCGCATGCGTACTAAAAACCGTACGCATGCGCAGATGTGCGAACATCGCTCGGAACGAGCGTACTGCCGCTAGCGAGTGGCTCTGAATGAGGGCCAGAATCTCAAAGGAACACTAATAATGTAGATGGCAAACTGGTTTGGGTTAACAGTTTCAGTACCAGTAGTGGATTCATCACTAAAACTGCCAAAAAATATTGGCCATTAATCAGCACAGATACCAATTTACCTGCATTACACAATACTACCTTATTACCCTGTTACAAACGGGGTAAGAATATCCGAGACTGGTTGGTGCATAATGACATCACCAACTTTGGGAACCCTAGGAAATCACACTTTATGACTAAAAAACCTGGCAATTACAAATGCCTAGGTTGTACCACTTGTAGCTTTCTGGAGACTGGTGACAGTTTCGTACATCCACATACTGGTTACCGTTATACGATTAACTTCGTCCTTACCTGTACCAGCCAATATGTCGTATATTTTATCAGGTGTCCCTGCGGCCATCTATATATTGGCAAAACGACCCGTCAACTGCGGGAGAGGATGGCATTACATAGATCGGCCATACGTCAAGCCCTAAATGGTGGTGATACCGATCAGCCAGTGGCTCGGCATTTCAAAAACTATCGACATAGTCTGTCGACCTTACGCTACAAGATGATTGATCACGTCCCCATGAGTGAGAGGGGGGGTGACAGAGCCAAGCGACTATTGCTGATTGAGGCTAGGTGGATACACTGCCTCAATACTCTACAGCCTAATGGGCTTAATGAAACGTTGTCATTAACATGCTTTAATTAATTGGGCCTTTGATTAGGACTTGTCTTGTCCTCTTATGCTCCCATTCAGCCTGCTATCTCTATTTTCATTGCATACCTTTGTCCTTTTTTCATAGCTTATTTTGCTTATGCTCTTTACTTTGATATTCATTATCGCACCCCATGTATTCTTATGCATTTCTCAATCCTGTATGTGTGTTTTATTTGTGATGGTGTAGGTTTGTGGCACTCAGTATGTTTACTCGTGTCTCCTTAGTGACGGACACGTCAGGCGTCGCGCCCGCTGCACAGTGCGTAGCGATGACGTCAGATGGTGTTCCTGTTGGACGCGATCAGTTGCACTCGTGGTGGTTCCCGTGTATATAAGTAAGTGTTTTATGTATATCCTGTACTTCCTGATGAAAATCTTCGTTGATTGAAACGTTGAAGAAGTGAATACAGAGGTTTTTTGACCCTGCCTTATTGTGCTTGTGCTGCCGCCTTCTATGACATTATATATATATATATATATATATATATATGTGTTCTAGTCAAAACAGAGGTGCACACAGTTGTAGAATGTAAAAGATTTTTTAAACACATGGAGGGGTATTCAATATGAAACGTTAACTTCACTGTCGAAGTTAACGTTTCATATCGGAGTTTTTACCTGCGTTAAAGTATCGGGCGCGCTCCTGCTTATACCCGTATTCAATATAAAATTAACGAGAACGGGAAACTCCGAAGTTGGATTTGCGTAAAGTTACAAATTTTTCCTTAAAAAAATTGTAAGACCCCCCTAAAGTAGTAAAAACATGGGGGAACACTATGGGTACCCCCGTTTTAGCCTTTAATTGAAAGTCGGGGATTTAAATAGCCGCAGCAGGTGTTTTTTTCCGACATTGAAGAAGTGATGCAGAAGAGCACTTAGGTTATTTTTTTCATTTTTTTAAGTGGTCCCATCAAATTTGGGGTACATGAAAATGGGTACTAGAATATTTTTATGTCCCTAAAGTAAGTTTTTAAAAATTCTGCATTTGTGCACCTGCCGCTATAATTCTATTCTAGAAAACATCTCACGCATACTTGCAGAATAGCCCTGAACCTATTACCCTTTTCTTTAACAATTTTTTCCCATTTTTTTTTTTCACCCCAATTTTTAAATTAATTTTTTGGGGTGGTCCTATTTTTTTTTTTTTTTGACACAGTTCTTTTTTAAATGTTATTCCCAGGGGTGCAGGCTATTTTTTTTTAAGCCTGCACCCCTAAACCCCAATTCTGCACTTTTTTTCGACACCTATTCAATGGTGAAAAGTTATCAAAGACTTTTCAAAACTGCGATAAGTCTTTGAATTTGAATACGGTGTAAAAGTCAAACCTGCGATAATGACGTAAAAAGTGCGATATTAACGCTCCCATATTGAATACCCCTGATAATCTGTCACATAAATTGCAATAAACATTAATCAACACTCAAGCAGCCTAATCCCACTGGTAATGCTCTGATCAGTCTGTATGTCACAGACTGCAACTTTTAGTGTTGGATACCGGCAAGGACTCCTGAATGCCGCTGACTGCCACATGCATTCCTGGGCCTTATGCTAATTACAAAGATGCACTATTGGCAAATTATTCATCCACACCATCGGACATTACACCTGCCTATGGCTGGTGCAGAATGACCGATGGTCCATGGTTGCCGGTGTTAGTGGAACTACATCGACATGTATAATATACAAAATAGAACAAACAGATGGCACAAGTAGCCTATAGCAGCCACAGTATTCAAGGCAGTGGATCTCCACAAACCACACGAAGAACCACGTAAATAATAACAATGGGTATATAGTACACTTGCGGCGCTGCTACACAAAGTTTTTCTTCTATTTCTTATCCTGTCGATTTCTCCAGGTGAGGAAAAAGTATGCAATGTAGTGTCAATCAGCCAGAAAACAAATTTTCCATATACAGTATGCTTCCAGCCGTTCATCAATATAACCTAAAAAAGATAGTGTAGTATGTCCACAACTATTTTAATATGAAGATATACTGAAATAACAATAAAACAATCGGCCTTATTAATTGGCCCAAACAATCAAATCAAATATGAATAAAAGGCAGAATCCTTCAATAGCTAAAATAAACCCATACCATATTCAGCACCTAACTAGGTGCTTAAAAATGAGTAAGAAATGGGAGATTCCAGAATCCCTTTCCCTCTCCCTTCAAAGCGAGGTGCTGCGGGGCTAAACCACAGTATGGACAGTCAGGTAAGTGTACGTAAGTCCATAAAACTCCACTAACGCATTTAGAGTCCTGTTGACTATTCTTCAAGGTTGTATAGCTGACACCGACAAGCCCGCAGCCTTAAACCACTTCCCTGGTCACCGCCCAGGAGCGACCATCGAAATTGTATGGATTTCCATGCAATTTTGATCAATTTGAGGTGGTCGAAGGTAGGTGGGTAACTATGACATCCATGCTGCTAGCCACACCCTATGGCACACCCACTGTGCAGAGAACACCCCAGCATCACTGGTCACACCCTCTCATCAGTAGTTACACCCCCACTGTGCTGGTCACACCTCTTGTGAAAGCACACAATAGGCCCAGGGATGGATTATAGGCAGGGTGACAGGGGAAGTCGTCCCAGGGCCCCCACACATAGGGAGCCCCCACACTGTCCCCGACTCCTGGCCACATGCCCCAGATCAGGCCTGGCGATCGTGATCTACTGGAAGCTCACAGAGCTCCCGCCAGTAGATCGCGAACCAACTTACTTAATGTAACTGGGAACGCTGGCCTCTGAATCCTCTGATTGCTACAGAGGCCAGCGTTCCCAGTGATGCAGTGCGCAGGTGATGTCATGATGTCACCCGTGATGAGAGGAGCCTGCACTCCTCTACTGGATCCAGTTAGATCCAGCAGGCAGCAGCAGCAACAGCGGGATTCGGGAGTCCTGACGGCCAATGGGCAAAGACAGGTAAGTTTTTCACAGGGGTGTGAGCGGGGAGGGGTAGCTAGTACTGGAGGCACTATTTTATTGGGCACAACTATGGGGGGCATTGAAGAAGGGGCACAACTACAGGGGGCATTGGAGGAGAGGCACAACTACTGAAGGCATTGCAGAAGGGGCACAACTACTGGGGGCATCAGAGAAGGGGCACAACTACAGGAAACATTGAAGAAGGGGCACAACTACAGCAGACATTGGATGAGAGGCACAACAACTGGGGGCATTGCAGAAGGGGCACAACTACAGGGGGCATTAGAGAAGGGAGCCCAATGGGTGTGTGTGTATGTATGTTAAATATATATATATATATATATAAATCCTGTACATACATATACACATTTATGTGTCTGTATATATATATATATATATACACAGTCAGGTGCATGAATATTGGGACATTGACAGAATTTTCATATTTTGGCCTCTATTCACCACCACAATGGCTTTGAAATGAAACAAACAAGATGTGCTTTAACTGCAGACTTTCAGATTTAATTTGAGGGTAATTACATCCAAATCAGGTGAACGGTATAGGAATTACAACGGTTTCTATATGTGCCTCCCACTTTTTAAAGGGCCGAAAGTGATGGGACAAACTAAACAATCCTAAATGTAACTTTTACTTTTTAATACTTTGTTGCAAATCCTTTGCAGGCAATTACAGCCTGAAGTCTGGAACGCATAGACATCACCAGACGCTGGGTTTCATCCCTGGTGATGCTCTGCCAGGCCTCTACTGCAAATGTCTTCAGTTCCTGCTTGTTCTTGGGGCATTTTCGATTCAGTTTTGTCTTCATCAAGTGAAATGCATGCTCAATCGGATTCAGGTCAGGGGACTGACTTGGCCATTGCATAACATTCCACTTTTAAGCCTTAAAAAACTCTTTGGTTGCTTTTGCAGTATGCTTCAGGTCATTGTCCATCTACACTGTGAAGCGCCGTCCAATGACTTCTGAAGCATTTGACTGAATATGAGCATATAATATTGCTCAAAACACTTCAGAATTCATTCTGCTGCTTTTGTCAGCAGTCACATCATCAATAAATACAAGGGAACCAGTTCAATTGGCAGCCATACATGCCCACGCCATGACACTACCACCACCATGCTTCACTGATGAGGTGGTATGTTTTGGATCATGAGCAGTTCCTTTCCTTCTCCATACTCTTCTCTTCCCATCACACTGGTATAAGTTGATCTTTGTCTCATCTGTCCATAGGATGTTGTTCCAGAACTGTAATGGCTTTTTTAAGATGTTGTTTGGCAAACTGCAATCTGGTCTTCCTGTTTTTGAGGCTCACCAATGGTTTACATCTTATGGTGAACCCTCTATATTCACTCTTGTGAAGTCTTCTCTTGATTGTTGACTTTGACACATATACACCTACCTCCTGGAGAGTGTTCTTGATTTGGCCAACTGTTGTGAAGGGGTTTTTCTTCACCAGGGAAATAATTCTTCTGTCATCCACCACACTTGTTTTCCGTGGTCTTCCGGGTCTTTTGGTGTTGCTGAGCTCTCCGGTGCATTCTTTCTTTTTAAGAATGTTCCAAACAGTTGATTTGGCCACACCTAATGTTTTTGCTATCTCTCTGATGGGTTTGTTTTGATTTTTCAGCCTAATGATGGCTTGCTTTACTGATAGTGACAGCTCTTTGGGTCTCATATTGAGAGTCGACAGCAACTGATTCCAAATGCAAATGTCACACCTAGAATCAACTCCAGACCTTTTACCTGCTTAATTGATAATGAAATAACGAGGGAATAGCCCACACCTGTCCATGAAATAGCTTTTGAGTTGATAGTCCCATTTCTTTTGGCCCCTTAAAAAGTGGGAGGCACATATAGAAACCGTTGTAATTCCTACACCGTTCACCTGATTTGGATGTAAAAACCCTCAAATTAAATCTGAAAGTCTGCAGTTAAGGCACATATTGTTTGTTTCACTTCAAAGCCATTGTGGTGGTGAATAGAGGTCAAAATATGAAAATTCTGTCAATGTCCCAATATTTATGCACTGTATATATGCGTGTAGATATATATATATATATATATATATATATATATATATATATATTTGTGTGTATATATATATATATATATATATATATTTATACAACTTCTATTGATAGGAGGCCCCACATGTTTGTTGCCTAGGGGTCCCCACAGACCTTAATCCGGCCCTGAATAGGCCCTTCATAAAAGTCAGCTCCAGGCCCATGTGGACCTTATTGTGGTACTAACAACTGGCCACACTATTCATCAACTGAGCAGTGACAATGACTGCCCCTGCATTTATAGAGTCAGCAATGTCACCTCCAGGCTCTTACCAGGATGCAAGACAAAGCTGAGCTGTATGCCATGTCCAATGAATACAGTGGAGTTTGCACTTTAAAACCAGTGATGTTGCTTTGTTGTATCACAGCACTAGGATTGGGATACGTGTCAGGGTCCCTTGGACTAGCTGTGTGACTGAAGTGGTAGTGAAGCTAGATGGTTGAGTAATACTATTTCTCATGCAGACTAGAATAAGGTGCTTAAATATCACAACTTATAGGAGGCAGCAATAGCAGCGTACTTCTGCACAGTTACAGGTAGCAAGAGTCCACAAATATACAAGGTGAAGGTATACAGGTTCTTTGGAATAAAATTCAGGAGGTGTGTGTCATGCCCGGTTCAGAAGAATCCCATACTGAGGGGCTGAAAGCGGAGGTCCCTGGTTGAGGGAGGAATCGGAGGCGAGGGGCCTGAATGTAAGTTCTCATCCACAAGTATCGGATATTGACGAGACCTGACCAAAGGCGCTGAGTCTAACCACCCAGGAGGTGGTCACCAGTGACCCCTCCAAGCGGGATATGGGATTAGCTTCTCCCAGCAAGCAGGTCGTGGCCCTTTGGTTAGGTATCCGATATGAGTGGGAAATGGAGAGAGGTACACCACTATGGCCCAGTGGAAGTACTTCGGGAAGTACCAGTACAGATTTTATACCTATAGGTACAGAGTTGGCACAATGAGAATTGCTTCCTGAAGTGATATACAGAAAGACAGGAGGGCAGGTCCACGGAGGAGTAGGATGCTCTGCTGGCACTGGAGGAGGATGGTGATAGCACTAAAATAGACGAGCACTGAATGCACAGAGTGTGGATCCTGGAACACCGTTGGAACAGAAGGATGACTCAATGGTTGTACTCGGTCAATGTGTACTGAGTACAGGAGGTGCGAACTGAGACACACCGGAGGATGACACAGTGGTGGTACTTGATAGATGTGGACTGAGTTCACGGGGTGCGAATTAAGACACACCGGAGGATGACACAGTGGTTGTACTCGGTAGATGTGGATTGTGCCTGACCCGATAACAGAGTCCCGGGAGCCAGCGTGTGACATGTTGGACACACTGCATGGTGAGATATTATAAATTCTTCACTTTTAGCAGCTTCATACAATCAGTGACTTTGTCATATTCAACAGGCTTGTTCCTGCTTAATAGCTGGAGGGATTTATTATTAATTTACCATATAGACCTTTCTTCCTCTTCTTATTATTCTCATATTATTTTATTATTGTGCACCAGGTAGCATTTTCACTATTAAACAATATTATATGTATATATGTTTTACACTGTGTTTTATATGTGGTATATGTTCCATACGTGGATATTTGTTAGAATTGTGTTTATATATATTTTATATGAACAAAACAGAGAGGTCACAGTTATCAACAATAGTGTCTCTCAACATGCCTGCTGAGACACACTTTTTTATTTGCTTAAATTAGCCACTGTGATTGCCTGCGCAGCCTGAGTACTCACTGCGTGCAACGAGATTTGCAATTTCTGACACAGGTTAGGGCTGCTGGAATTGTGTGTGACAGGCCGATGTTTTCCGATGTATACACGGGACTGTGAGGTATTACGGATGTGAGAAAGCAGTAGTCTGCATTTCTATGCTGGTGGAGCGGAGGTAGACATTAGAATATTTTTGCTGCAGCATTGTGTGCTATTACGCAGTTGCGATTGCAACTGCAATCCGTGGTTAATCAGGCCCACAATTCATATATCAAAACATAATAGCATACAATATGCATAAAAAACGTCTCTTTTGTTGGAAATTCATATATTATATATATACAAATTTGGATTCTCACTGCACACTGCAAAAATCTGACCCCCATTGCCCTCCATCACGAAGATGATGTTTACCACTATCTTCTACACAAACTCACACTATCGGCACCACTCAGGGGTTGAAAGAAACACAAGACCACCAGGTAGCAAAAGCCAGCGTTTTAATGCTGCACATTTTCATCAGGGCAATACAAAAAAAAACATGCTCTACTCGCCATATATAGGTGCTCCCCGTCACCAATGTAGCCTCATGTCTCCCAGCCATGGGATGCAGGTTGATGATGTCACACCCAGTGCTCTCTTCACCAACATAATATTAAAGTACAAAAAATACATTAAAAGTAATGAGGCATATAATGAAAAAATATAGGCATTGTCTGCCTGCATATGAAATCATAATAATCCAATAAGAAGCAATATAGTCTGCAGTAAAACAGCAATACTCTGTACACTATCAATGTAACACAGCTGTTAGGCTCCCAGTGAGCAGATAATTAATCAAAGCAAGTAGCCAAGCTCCACATACCAATGCAGCCCAGCTAATTAATAGGTAATAGTGACATTAACACATAAAAATGTATCATAATGGTAAGACAAACCAAACTGCAATAAACAAAAGAAAAACACAAATATCACACATACCTGATGTCCTTAAAGCATCACTAATGTGCTTCATCCTAATAACAATTGATCAACTGACAAATATCTACATGCTATACAGCCAAAGCAGCCAATGTGCTGCTTGTGAACAGGTAGTCAGTTTGATCAAATAGAAAGTACAGGTAAAACAACACACAATACAATATGTACAAATAGACATCGAATGAAACAATGTAGCCCCATGGTTTCATTTAGTCCTCTTGGACTTAAAGTATCTAATAAAAAAATCGCCTCCTATTGTAGTAATAATTTTGATCTGTCACCTCCCCTAGTAAGGGGGGGGGACATGATCTATAATCATATGTTTAATTGCTGTTGGCGAAGTTACCCATCATAGCAAAAATCACTAGTGCCCGAAAGTACTGCTGCCCTTATTGCTTGTCTATGCTACATCATTCTGGTTTTAAATTGGCAAACAGTCTTTCCTACAGTATATAATATTTGCCGCACAGGCAAATTAATGTATAGACTACATATTAAGACATTCTGGATAAACAATGTCTGATTTAATTTTTTTAGCAGAGTGAGGATGCTTGACGATGTCACCTGTCTGCATGTCACGCAGCCCGTACATTTGACACAGCCAACTTTAGGAACTCCTAAAAAGGTTTCTTGGAGTTTTTGCCAAAATTGGTAACGTCTGCATGCACAAGGTAATCCTTGATGTTTCTGCCATGTGAAGGGGATGAGGGCGGGTGCGTGCACTGAACCACAGATCGTTCAGTGTGGGCACTGCACAGTATAATGAATGACTATCGTTATCGCTCAGTCCTTCATTGTCGGCAAGTGGCATGTATTTTTTGTACTTTAATATTATGTTGGTGAAGGGAGCACAGGGTGTGACATCATCAACCTGCATCCCATGGCTGGGAGACACGCCGGACATGAGGCTACATTGGTGAAGGGGAGCACCTATATATGTTGAGTAGAGCATGGTTTCTGTCTTGCCCTGATGAAAATGTGCAGCATTGAAATGTTGGCTTTTGCTACCTGGTGGTCTTGTGTTTCTTTCAACCCCTGAGTGCCGCCGATCAGAAGCTTCTGATGAAGGAGCAGGAGGTCCAAAACATGTTAAGCTGGTGATGAGAAAACTTTCCCCTGATGTGGACTGACTGCTGATCCTGTGCTAAGGATTGCTGGCTCCCGGGACCTTGTTAATCCTTACTCCATAGACCAGTGGTCGCCAAACTTAATTGAGGTGTGAGCTACTTTAGTAAAATGAAACCTGAGGAGCTACTAAAATTGTAGAAAAAAAATCTTGCTAATAACCGAACAATTGAAGGTCATTTAAGGTAAATTAAACAAAAATGTTTCATAGGAAACAACAACGCATTTTATTATTACAGTGATTCTTGTAGTTTGTAAATAAAATTTAAGCACAGGCACATTTCACTGTTAATTACCGCCTCCAAGGAGTAGAGGAGCAAAAAATACTGTATAGACAGGGCTTCTGTGTGATTTTCTTGCAGGGCTGGACGGGAGTCATAGATCTGCCAGTGCGTAGACACGGCACAGCTGCGGCAAGCACCTGACGTGCTTCCCTGTGGCTCCACCCATGGCATCGACACCACGGGGGAGCACTTCCTCCTAGTTTACTCGGCAGTACTGCAGCTACGTGAGCTACCAAAATTAAGACCGCGAGCTACCGGTAGCTTGCAAGCTACAGGTTGGAGACCACTACCATAGACCATGTGGAGTGGTAGGCGCAATGCATATCTGAGCAGGCTGTTCCTATTGGGATACCTCTTGGGTGTTTTTACATGCTTTTTTATGTTGATAAAATGTGAATTTAATGTATGAATAAATTGTTACCTTTTTACATCTCCTGTGTTGCACTATTATCCTTTTTCTCTATTTTTGAGACTTAATGAATCCTAAAGAATACATGGAATAGATGGAAAAATTAACATTTGTCTTTTGGAATAAAAAGAAGGATTAAAACTCACAGTCACGGATGGAACTATCCAGTTACTACCTTGAACATTAATTATAGAGTAATGGTGCATACACACGGTACGACGGGGGGACGTTCAGATAACGATAACGATCGTTATCTGATCGTCCTCCATGTGTTGGATGATCATTATCGAACATCCAACACATGCTGCAAGCCCCTTACAACTATAACAACCCGCGATTAATGATTGTGGGTCCCTATAGTAAACAGGCTAACCTAGTCGATATCGACAAGGTATGCCTGTTTGCACGGACTACCGACGATGGTCGATAACGACTATATGTGGCTGCGTATCGACCATCGTTTGGTCATTTGCATGGACCAGAAGCTGTCAGATTTAAACGATAACTATAGGATTATTATCGTTATCGTACAAATCTGACAGCTTATCTGACCGTGTGTACGCTCCATAAGATATACAGCTTTTATTTTGGACTTTTTATGTGGTGTGGTGGACATTTAGTAATCCTGTGGTAAATTAGCGCAATTCCCTGACAATATTACTGTATCTATGGATCATACAGCCCACCAAGAACCTTTGCAATCTGGCTGGACCAATATGCAATATGCAGCGCCTGTCTTTGTGTATCAGTGCCTATTTCCCCATAGATTGTAAGTTTGCGAGCAGGGCCCTCTTACCTTTATGTCTGTCTGTTATTACCCAGTCTTATTTTATTAATATTCTATTACTGTTTTGTTCCCACTTGTAAAGCGCAACAGAATATGCTGGCCCTATATAAGTAAATGTTAATAAATAAATAATACTACTTACAAGTAGCAACTAATAGTCATATTGTTTGACTTGTTTTCTTATATTATATAATATTTTATCAATTATTATTAATTATTATTATTGTTGTTTTTGTTAATAATAATAATAATAACAACAACTGTTAATGTTGTATGGCTAATAGACTTTCACAGTTGCTAATATTTGTTTTTCTTTGGTCACCTCTAAAACTATTTTTAAATGTTATTTAAAGTTGACTTGGACTTTAAATAGCAGAATAGTACTTCCACACAGCATGTGTCTAGCTAGCGTCACCTATAGACCCCTTTATCTGCTCGTTGTCCGAATTCTGTCTGCATCTGCATTGATGCCATCTTCTTTTGAATAACTGTCAAAAACATGCCAAAGCAGAAGCAATTACTACATAAATGCATAATCTTCATTCTGCTAGATACCAATGTTCTAGCTGGTAATTGATTAGATGCCATATAGAAGCTGGAGGGCATCCAAAGACAAATCAAAGCCCTTAGTGAGGGTAGTAAGTCAGTATTACCTATAAGTATTTGTGGTAATGTTAAAACATTTTTTGTATCTTGTTACTTGAATTAACAATGTTTATTCTCATGTAATACTTAAATGTATTTATAACTTCACATTAATGCACATATAATAAACTGTGTTTCATGATCAAGAACAAGAAAGAGTGTAGAGAGGACTGATTACAGTATGATATCCACAAGTCACCTACTAAGTTGTTTGCTAATGCGCATCTGCAAACAACCCAATTATACTGAGAGGTTATCTCTTTCCTGATAGGTGATCTTCAATTGAATCACTAATTATATGAATACGAAGGGGCTGCCAATATTACAAGGACCAAACATTAATTCTAACGCTTGAGCTTAAATAAATAGATAAACCATTTTTGTAATGGGGGCACTTGGAGTATACTAAATTAAGCTATGGGAACATAAAGGGTCTGCCATAGATGGAGGAAATGAGCATTAGCACACTATTGTGGAAAGGTAGAGCTCCAGCCCCTGTGTCTCTGGCCATGGCGGTACAATCCCCTTGTTCCTGTCCGCGCCGTCATGTTGTTGGTGCTGTTGGCTCTGGCGGTACACATGTCAGGACCTCCACTGACTATGAGCATGAATGCCGCCATGCTGCCCTGGGTGAACTGACCGCTGTGCCACCAATGAGGATTCAGTTCCCTGTTATCTCTGGCCAATCCACGTTCAGCTACTCTTATAAAGGAACTACCAGCAGTGCTGGCAAACTGCCAGTGCAACAAGTCTCACAGCTTTCAGTGTGAGTCGTGTCCCTGCGCTCCTCAGTGTACTTTCTCTGAAATTTCTACTGTGGCTTTCTATCCAGCCAAAGCACCACCGATATCAGCCTGGTATCCAGCCAAAGTCTCACCGGTACCAGGCATGGATGCTACGATGCTGCCCTGGGTGAGCTGACCGCTGTGCCACCAATGAGGATTCAGTTCCTGGTCCTCTGGCCAATCCACGTCCAGCTACTCTTATTAAGGAACTACTGGCAGTGCTGGCAAACTGCCAGTGCAACAAGTCTCACAGCTTTCAGTGTGAGTCGTCTCCCTGCGCTCCTCAGTGTACTTTTTATGAGATTTCTACTGTTGCTTTCTATCCAGCCAAAGCACCACCGGTTTAAGCCTGGTATCCAGCGAAAGTCTCACCGGTACCAATCTGGAGTCCTATCAAGGTCTCCCTGGTACCAACATGGTGTCCAACCAAAGCACCACTGGTACCAGCCTGGTGTCCAACCAAAGTCTCATCGGTACCAGCCCAGTGTCCATGTAAAACACCATTGGTACCAGCTCAGTGTCCAGCCAAAGTCTCACCTGTACTAGCCTGGTGTCCTGTCAAAGCACCACTGGTACCAGCCCGGTGTCCAGCCAAAGTCTCACTGGAATCAGTCTGGTGTCCAGCCAAAATCTCACTGGTATCAGCCTGGTGTCCAGTCAAAGCCTCACTGGTATTTGGAAACAAAAGAGAGGGGTTCAGCACCAGCAAAAGAGTTTCACAGGATATTAGTAGAATAAACCAACATTCGACATTTGAGGGATCAAAATCCTGAGTATGACATCTTGGCGGTGTACCACAGAGTTAGTAAGTTAATGCATATTCACACAGAGAAAGAAATAAGACTCCCTCCTAAGCATTTTTCCACACTTGCCTATAACTTTTGCACAGTATTGTATCTGGACAAATATCTGGGTGCAATGGCATTTTCTAGGCCAATAACTAGTTTTTATTTATGTCCCGGTACAGGCGAGGAATTACTGTTCTTGTAAAATGGAATCGAGATGGAAGTTGGTAGCGGGACACAGTACCTCAATTAACTGTCTAAAGCCACAGGCATTAATGGCTCATATTGGACACAGATCTAATGCTAGCATAGCCATTATGGCTTCAGTGATCCAATGTGCAACTGGATAACTGCTTTCATACTTCCTTCTTCTTGCAAAGGATTGTATCACAGTCAATTGTTTGAAACTAGTCTTCTTGGTCCCCTTCTGAGATGAAGATTCACATCCAGCAGCAGCAATGGCCCAAGAGGCACAATGATTCATGTGGGAAATCCTGGATAGGGGCGGAATTAGTTAGCCTTCACAAATTGGATGCAGGCGAACTACTTCCGATCAATAATGAGGAAATTAGTGATGAAGGTGTTGGCAGTGGAGATTGCATGTGCTGGGATCTATTAGAGAGCTAGCTGATGCTAGACTGCTTGTTATTATTTTACCAGATTTTTCCAAAAACTTTGCATGAACTTGTTACAAATGATATAACAGAGAGAAGGTTCCTAGATAGTTAACATCCCTATCTCTGCTTACTTTGGCTTTACAAATGGTTCAGATGGCTTGACAAATGTTGTCAGGATTTGGGTAAAAATAATTCCACACAAAAGTTTTTTTTTTTATCTTTTGCCCAGGCATAACAATGGCTTCTTTTTATCATGGGCAAGAACTGCTGCCACTGATGGCTGATTTTGACACAAACAACATCCTCATTATCAACATCCTCATCAGTGTCAGATACACTAATATCCCCATGACCCTATTGTACTTCTACAGTAGCATCCTCAATTTCTATGTCACCATCTTTACTTGTGCTGCTCATCCCCACATTGTAGAGAGTGCAGAAATCATGGAAAGAGGCTTCTCTAAGAGTACAGTGTCAGAAATGTCAGACTCACACACTCGTAGACACACTCAGACTCTCCTCTGGCATTTGTGATGTTCAGCCTTACAAATGTTTTGTTTTGTGGACTGATTTACCTGTTTTAATGGTGACACATGTCGGTGTAGAGTGAGACGGTGTTGTATGTGAGGTTTCAGAAGATGCCTGGCCCCAAGTTCTGCAATAGGCATTCTAGTGCATGGAACATCAGTAGCAGGACCACCACTCACAAAGGAAGGACATAACCTAATTCTTTCCTTGCCATTGTGTGTGGTATATGGAATGTTGCCAATCTTACATTTTTCTGCAGTAATTTTTACCTTTTTATTAGAGGTGATGTTTTCTTTAACATTGTGAAATATTGTTTAGATTTCAGGTGTCATTTCTTAAAATGTATTTCCCTTGGACCACCTTTAGTAGATGGTGAAGTACTACCATGACTGCTGGCAGCAGCCACAGCACTGGTACTGGGTATGCTGTTCCGGCTCTTCTATCGACTGATCCATATAGACTCACAGTGATCCTAGTATAAGGGTGACACCCTAATGATGTTATATTTTTTAGACACACAAGTTTTATTATTTAAATTTTTTATAACAGTGCCTGAACACACAAAACAGTGCTTCACAGCGCTCCTAGTAATGGTGGCACACTAATAACGTTATATTTTTTAATGCACACGTTTTATATTATAAATGTTTAACAGTACCTGAAGGCCCTAAACACACAACAAACTGCCTCACGGCAATCCTAGTATAAGCTGGGTGGCAACCTAATAATGACATTACATTTTTTAACACACAAGTTTTATATTAACATTTTTAATAGTGCCTACAGCCAGCCCAAAATATATAGTAACCCAGCCTTAACAGTGCTCCTAATTAATATTATTATTTTTTTTAAAGTGCCCATATACCCACACACCCTCTCCGTCCGGTCTCCAATGTGAAATGGCACCTGATCACGAGGGGGAGACTTTAGTATGCAATCCAAAACACACAAGATATGATGCCGGGAAGATGATGTTTTGCCTCGTTTTGAGATCCGAACATGCCGGGAAGACCCGAGCCCGGTTTGGTTCATCTCGGAAACCTTAAGTTCGGGTTTGTTTGTATTCCAGGAATCTGAACCTAAACATCTCTAGCGGGTATCTCCAACCTGAACTTAGCTCTAGGAGGTTAGAAGCCACATCCGAGGGATAGAGCCCACCAGCATCAGCGGCTGTTTCCAAACTAAGATATTTCCTTAATGCAGGCTAAAAAAAGCAAAGAGATTTTCTCTTGTGCAGCATTGGTGGTATTAAAGGGTTCCCAAATCTCCTTCCAATTCTATTTCCAAATAAAGATAGTCTCTTGGTGCAAATTGATTAAAAATAAAAACTCTGCTGACAATCCTTAAAAAGCAAACTGAAATTAGTCATCTTCATTGGTTTATTGATTTCAGCATTTTATTAAAGTAGCACCAGCTTTTTCTAATACCTAATAAACTGGTTTGTCCCTGTATGCTCTAATTCAGTGGTTCTCAGACTCAGTCCTCAGAACCTCACACAGGTAATGTTTTCCAGGTCACACAGGAGGTGCACAGGTATATTCATTACTCACTGACATGTTTTAAAAGATCCACAGGTGGAACAAATAATTTCACGAGTGATTCTGTGAGGAGACCTGGAAAACTCCTCAGGACCGAGTTTGAGAACCTGTGCTCTAAGTCATAGGTTCTCAAACTCGGTCCTCAGGATCCCAAACAGTGCATGTTTTCCAGGTCTTCTCACAGACAGAATCGCAAGTGAAATAATTAGCTCCACCTATGGATCTTCTAAAATGTGTCAGTGAGAAATGAATACACCTGTGCACCAACTAGGTGACCTGGAAAACGTGAACTGTGTGTGGTCCTGAGGACCGAGTGTGAGAACCTCTGCTATAATTAAATCCAGACAGCATGAACCCATTCACAACCAAACTAGTTAGACCAGTGGTTCTCAAACTCGATCCTCAGGACCCCACTCAGGTCACATTTTCCAGGTCACTCAGCAGGTGCACAGGTGTATTCATTACTCACTGACACATTTTAAAAGATCCACAGCTGGAGCTAATTATTTCACTTGTGATTTCTGTGAGGAGACCTGGAAAACGTGCACTGTTTAGGGTCCTGAGGACCGAGTTTGAGAACCTGTGACTTAGACATTGGTTGAAATGAAAATACCTTTTTAAATGCTTCCAACCAAACATTGTAACAGCTGTTTTTTTTGCAGAACTTGAGTGCTGCTAAAACCACATATTTTCAAGCAGGGAAATAAGGCAAATATCTCCTGAAGTGTTACCAATTTATTATAAAATTAAAAGTTGCCATTTAATGTAGGCAGAAGCAATAACAAATGTAATACAATAGTCGTGTAACATTTTTTAACCATTTTATTGACCAAGGGATACACTATTTGTAGCTAAGTGACCACACAATTTTTTTTGTTTTCACTAGAATTAACAAGACTAGCCTTTTTATTTGTAAGGGTATGTGAGTGATTTGTATACTGTATTTTAGTTGGCAAATTACTTTCTGCATAGCTCTCAACTGTCCTGGTTTAGGCACCCATCTTGAGGGGACTGTCATTCAGCCTGGAAGATGTCACTTTTGTCCTGACTTAAGTGAATGTGGGAAGCATGGTGACAGGGCCGGATTTACCGCTTGGCAACCTAGGCGCCCGCCTAGGGCCCTGCAGATCCCATGGGGCCCGTGGACGGGTCCCCGTAATCCGGCCCTGATCATCTGGCAAGCTCAGTTGCGGTGCCCACTGCAATGAAGATGGCCATACAGCAGCATTGACAGCGCCCGGCCATAACAAAGAAGTAGGGGGCGGTCCAGCATGCCTCTTCTCCTCCCCTATAGTCTCCTCTCCTCCTACTGTACCTCATACTCTCTGCGGTGGGGCGGCCGGTAATGAGTAGATAAGAGAGACTGGGCAGGGCTAGCTGACCGCTGTGCTACTGACTGATAGCTGAGTTTGTCAAGTCAACTAGCAGGGTGACAGTGCGACGCGATACACAGAGGGCCTAATTCAGAGGTGGACGCTAATGTGTCTTTTTCTGCACCGCATCTGCGTCTTTATGCTAATGCCACAGCCGATGGGATGCGGCACTAATCCTCCAATTTGCATATTAAGATGACCCATCAGATGCACATTGGTTGCACCATCAAAGATTTCACCATCCATATGGAGGTGAAACATAGTCTAAGTCAGTGCAACTATGAAAACAATCATAGTCACTAACCGTGACATATCTGTGTCTAGCTAGCCACCCACCTGTTACCACCCAGGAATGCCCACTGAAATGACCTCTCTCAGCATCCAAATTTGTCTGTGTAAACATTGTGGCACATGTACAGTGCGACTCGCATTCACAGACTAAACAAATTGTCCGCTTGCATCTAACATCGTCACTGCATCCACATCTGAATCAGGCCCTGACTGTGTGGCAGAGGCAAAACAGGGATGACTGACAGCCAGTGGCACTGCGCAGATGCAAACTAAATAATCATTTAGATCTGCGGCTGCAATCGATAGCGGAGATCCTTTTGGGGCTCTACCATCTATAAGCAATCATCAATGGTTGTGAAACATCGATGGTCGATGGCCATCTCTGGGCCTGATTCAGCGCTGAGCACTCGCAACCGGGTCAATGTTTTCCCACTGGGCATGTGCACGACGGAGTCGGCTCCGTCGTGTTCATGCCCGAGACCCGGCTAGCGACGGGTGTTCCATCGCTCCGGGGCTCATACCAAAGAGGCGAGCTGTCAATGGTGATTGACAGCTCGCCCCGTTTGGTAGGCGTGGCCGGGGTGTGGCTTCACAAACGGAGGCGTTCCCAAGCGAACGCCTGCCGTTTGTGGGGGGCCCCACTGACATCACAAGTGATGTCAGTGGGAGAGCTTCTGGCTCTATGAGAGCCAGAAGCTCTCTGGGGCTTGCGGCCACGAGACCCTACCACAAGGGTCTTGTCGCAAGCCCGATGGTCGCGATGGTCTTGACTATTGCGACCATCATCCTGGCAGCTTGCAATAGCTGTGGGTGGTCACCCACAGCTATGCGAGCGGCTAGGAGGCCACACAAAAAAAAAAATGCCCAGAGTGTCTGGCTCTGAATCAGGGCCTCTTTCCTGTATATACTGCAAGACATTATACTGAAGGTTTCCTGTTCTGGAAAAGGAATTGGCAGAGGTGTTTTTTTATTTGTACATATTTGTTTTTGGAGTGAACCTGCTTATTATTAACATGGTTATTTTTTGTTTCACCTCTTCTGTCCTTGCTAATCAATATGACTTAGGGGCCTATTCATCTTCACTTAATTTATACAAAAGCAGATGAAAAATAAAATTTTCACCTTAATCTGTATAATTTAAGTGTCAGGGCTATTCATCATTCATGTAACGCTATATCACAGATATCTCCTATATAGTCCCCATACTATAGTAATATATAGTCCCCATACTATAGTACTATATAGTCCCGATACTATAGTACCATATAATATGAGATATGGTAAGAACTTACCCTTGTTATCTCTATTTCTACGAAGTCCATAGGGTTCCACAGGATACCTTGGGGTATAGGTGTGACGTCAGTCGCAGGGCACCAAAGAGTTAAGCTTTCAGCCTCCCAGGATGCACTAGGTCCCCCTCCTATACCCCGCCCCCGGGCCAAGGCACCTCAGTTAGTTACCAAGCCATAGGCCGGAGGAGGAGAAGGAAGAGAGAGAACAAAGATCTGGACACATACAAGAATCACATTCTCACCAGAGGGAGACGGAAAACCGGTGACCAGAGCAAAGCCCATCTGCAGCACAGGTGCGACAGGGCGGGAGTCCTGTGGAACCCTATGGACTTCGTAGAAATAGAGATAACAAGGGTAAGTTCTTACCATATCTCATATTTTCTACTTCAGGGTCCATAGGGTATCCACAGGATACCTTGGGGATGTCCCAAAGCAGTATCCTTTAAGGGTGGGGACGCTCCTGTGCAGAAAGGAGAATCCGCCGCCCGAAGGAAGCATCCTGAGAGGCGAAGGTGTCAAACCTGTAATACCTCACGAAGGTATGGACAGAAGACCACGTAGCAGCCTTGCAGATCTGAACTGCCGAGGCACCACGTCGAGCTGCCCACGAAGGACCCACAGACCTAGTGGAATGAGCCTTCAGAGAAGGAGGGACCGGTAGGCCTTCATGAAGATAAGCTTCAGAAATAGCCATACGGATCCAGGCTGCCAAAGTTTGCTTTGAAGCAGGCCAACCCTTTTTACGGAAGCCAAAGAGGACAAACAAAGCGTCCGACTTCCTAAACGAAGAAGTGCGGTCAACATAAGTCCTTAAGGCCCGCACAACATCCAAAGAGGCCTCACCCACGGAAAGACCTGGTGAGTTAAAGGCCGGAACAACTATTTCCTCGTTAATATGAAACTGGGAAACAACTTTGGGAAGAAACTCGGGCCGAGTGCGGAGCACTGCCCTGTTCCCATAAAAAAACAAGAAAGGGGGTCTACAAGAAAGAGCCCCTAACTCAGAAACACGTCTGGCCGAAGCAATGGCCAGAAGGAAAACAGTCTTAGCTGTTAGCCATTTAAGATCCACTGAGCCCAGTGGTTCAAACGGCGGTCCTTGGAGAGCCCTCAGGACCACAGCCAAATCCCAAGGCGCCACAGGTGGAACAAAGGGCGGCTGAATGCGGAGAACACCCTGCATAAAGGTGCGCACATCCGGGATTGTAGCAATCCTACGGTGAAACCAGACAGATAGGGCCGAAACCTGTACCTTCAAAGAAGCAAGGCGAAGCCCATGATCTAGTCCCACTTGCAGGAAGGCGAGAATCCGAGACAGACGAAACTCCCGCGGTGCATAACCTCTCGGTCGACACCACTGGAAGAACGTATGCCACACGCGATGGTATATCCTTGCGGAAGACGGTTTCCGAGCTCGCAACATGGTACGCACCACAGAGCTGGAAACCCCCGGGACCTCAGCATGGCCGTCTCAACAGCCACGCCGTCAAAGACAGCCGAGTCAGGTCCGGGTGAAGGCAAGGACCCTGAGACAGAAGGTCCGGTCGTAGCGGCAACCGCAGAGGAATGTCCACGGACAGACCCTGAAGGTCTGAGAACCAGTGCCGTCTGGGCCACGCGGGAGCTATCAACAGGAGCGTCCCTCCTTCCTGTTTGAATTTCCGGATTACCCGTGGAAGAAGGGAGACCGGAGGGAACAGGTATGCGAACCGGAACGTCCACCGGACGGACAGAGCATCCACCAGAGACGCCCCTTCGTCTCTTGTGCGAGACCCGTACACCGGCAACTTGTTGTTGTGCCGGGACGCCATGAGGTCGATTTCTGGAAGACCCCACCTGTCCACCAGTAGTTGAAAAACGTCCGGGTGCAGGGACCATTCCCACGGATGAACGTCCTGGCGACTTAGAAAGTCCGCCTCCCAATTGAGCACTCCCGGGATGAAGACCGCTGATATGGCCGGAAGATTGCGCTCCGCCCAAACCAGGATCCGAGAGACCTCTACGAGAGCCGCCCGACTGCGAGTTCCTCCTTGCCTGTTTATGTAGGCCACGGTGGTAGCGTTGTCCGACTGGACCTGCACCGGGCGACCCTGGAGAAACCGCTGTGCCTGCTGGAGAGCATTGAAGACCGCACGGAGTTCCAAGATATTTATTGGAAGCTCCGCTTCTGTCGGCGTCCACCTGCCCTGGAACAAGTGTGGACCCGAAACTGCTCCCCAGCCCCGAAGACTGGCGTCCGTTGTCAACAGGACCCAATTTGGAACCCAGAACGGACGTCCCTTGTTGAGGTGGGTCGTCTGTAACCACCACGTAAGGGACAGGCGAACCTCCTGGGTGAGCACAATCGTCTGGGACTTCAGAGACTGAGTCAGCCCGTTCCACTTGGACAGGATCAGGTGCTGCAGAGGTCTGGAGTGAAACTGGGCGTATTCCACCATGTCGAACACCGACACCATGGAGCCCAGTAACCTCATCGCCGAGTGTAAGGACACCCGGCGGCTGTGCAGACAACTGCGCACCCTTGACTGTAAAGCAGAGATCTTGTCCTCCGTCACGAAGATCCTTTGCTGTCCCGAGTCCAATAAGGCTCCAAGATGCAGAATCCTCCGAGACGGGATTAGAGTGGACTTCTGCCAGTTGATTAGCCAGCCGTGCCGTTGCAGCAGTGCAATGGTCAGGTCCAAGTGGCGTAACAGGAGCTCTGGAGATCCTGCCACCAATAACAGGTCGTCCAAATACGGCAACATGCGGACTCCCTGCAGCCGCAGAGAAGCCGCCATGACCGCCATCACCTTGGTGAAAACACGTGGTGCTGTTGCCAGGCCAAAAGGTAACGCCCGAAACTGGAAGTGATCGCTGCTGATTGCGAACCTGAGGAACTGTTGATGGCGCCAAAGAATAGGGACATGCAGGTAAGCGTCCTGTATGTCCAATGACACCAAGTAGTCCCCAGGTTCCAGCGCCAGAATGATGGACCGTAGGGTCTCCATCCGAAACTTCGGGACCCGCAAAGACTTGTTGAGTGCTTTGAGGTTGAGAATCGGACGATATGACCCATTGGGTTTCTGTACCAAAAATAGATTTGAATAGAAACCCTGGCCCCTCTGGGAGAATGGAACCGCCACTATAACTCCAGCCTGGAGCATAGTGTGCAATACCTTCCGCAGCTCCGTAGCCTTGTTCCGGTCTGATGGGAGACCCGTGGTGAAGAAGCGAGCCGGGGGTCTGTGCCGGAAGGAGAGGGCGTATCCGTGAGAAACCACCTCCAGAACCCAAGTGTCTGTCGTAGTGGTCGACCAACACTGGGCGAACTGTAGCAGGCGGCCTCCCACCCTGGGATCCCCCAAAGGGAGGCCCGGACCGTCAGGCCGCAGGCTTGTCATCTGGCTTGGGGGCCGGACGTCTGGTACTCCATGCCTGCTTCCGGGGCTTGACCGATTTCTTAGGGCCAGCCTGTCGAGGAAACGACTGTGGTTTGGGCCTGCCCTGGGCCCTAGATGACCGAAAGGACGATGGTCCCGAACCAGAAGGAGCAGCGGCCGACGGGAGACAGGCAGATTTGGCTGCCGCCAGCGTGGCCACAATCTTATCCAGATCCGGACCGAAGAGAACTTCTCCGGTAAACGGCAACGCTTCCAGACCTTTCTTGGAATCTGCGTCCGCCTTCCAGGATCGCAGCCACAAGGTGCGACGAGCAGCAACCGCTGCTGAAGAAATTCTAGACACCAGAGTACTAATGTCTAGAGCCGCCTCGTTGATGTAGGTGGCCGAATCACGGAGATTGCCAATCAACTCCGCCTGATCGGCCGGACAGTCGGATTCAAAAGAAGCCTCTAATGAATCCGCCCAGCGCTCCATCGCTCTGGCAACCCAGCAAATGGCCATAGCCGGCCGTGCTGCCCCCCCTGCAAGGGAATAAGCGGACTTCAGGCAGATTTCTACCTTGCGGTCCGTAGCATCCTTAAGGGAGGACATGGATGGCATCGGCAATGTGGCACTACGGACAAGACGGGTCACGTGAGAATCCACCTGTGGAGGGGATTCCCACTTCGCTAAATAATTATCCGCGAACGGATAAGCCACCGCCAGGCGTCTCTGCGGCTGGTATCTTTTGCCAGGTTGTTTCCACGCCTCCTCTAAATGGTCCACCAACTGACCCGAAAGAGGAAAGACTGTGGCATCGCCCTTCACATCTTTGAAAAAGGCATACTTAGATTTAGCCGCTGGGGGAACTTCGTCCTCAATCACCAAGGCTGTGCGGACCGCCCGAATAAGTCCAGGAATATATACTTTGGACTTAGCATCAGCGTCCTTAGTATGGAGAGGTTCCTGATCGTAAGGATCTAGAATCTCCCCATCATCAGACGTCCCTTCGTCATCCTCATAAGGAGCGGACAGAGACGCCACCGGCCTTTTATGAGACCGCATCACAGACTCCCCTTGCAACACATCCGACAAGTGCTGTACAGAACTCGTCAGGGAGTTAACCCACACTGGCTCCTGAGAACCCGGGAGCGGGGAAATAGGGAGACTGTGGGGTACCACCAATTGTCGTGGGAACCCCTGCATGGGTGACGACACCACAGACTGCTGGGACAAACCCATCGGAGTAAACGCGGGCTGCGGAGCTAACTGGCCCACTAAAGCTGTTAACGCCTGAGCGAAACAAGCCCAGGGCGGCTCCTGTACCGGTGCTGTAACCGTAATAGGCCGCGCCATGGACAAACACTGCCGGCAAAGGCCCTCCGCGCTACCCTCCCCCTCCGCTAACGGTACTTTGCACGTGGTACACTGTAGCCGGAGGGGAAAATCACTTTCAGACATGATGGCACCACGTATGTGACCTCTCTCACCAATTAAGTATTAAATAGGCGAGAGACCACCCTGCAGCACCGCACCGCAAGGGCTTTAGCAGAAAGAACAGGGACAGTAATAAAGCTGACAGTTTAGATGAAGAAAAGATTACAGGCAGCAGCGCTAGCACAGTCACATACAATGCAGAGAAATAACAATTCCTGCACTAACAGATCACTCAACTACACAGACACAGGGCCTGGTAGGACACAGCGCTGCATACACAGACCTGACCACAGCGGAGGAGAGGTATGCGGGGGGACCCAGACCACGATGCTTCCGTCCAGCGCTTCCAGCAGCGTTCACCATGCGTTCTGGAGAAGATGGCCGCCGAGGAGCAGAGAGGAGGCTGGCCTGGGGGAGGAGCGCTGCCACAGGACCAGTCGGCAGCATGCAGAGAGGGCTGTGTGCAGCGGGGGAGGTGCCGGCTGTGAGACAGGGAAGGCGCGCTCCCCTGGCATGCATTTAACCCCTGGGACGCCGCAGCGCTACCGCTCTGCTGCGGTCCGCTGTCCCAGGGGGTAGTGGAAGCGCAGGTTGGTCGCCTGGCTCCACGCTGCAGCCAGTCCCCAGGGAGCCCCCTGCCTGGGGACTTAGGACCATGTGATCAGCGGGGACCCACCGCGGGACCCCGCTGCTTACCTCTGTCCCCCTTGAATCCGGCCATGGTCCGGAGCATCTGGGGTCACCGCTAGCTGTGACCCCAGACGCCCACCAGCATCCCCGGATCAGTACCGGCATTCTGGTACCGGCGGGGTGTAGGGAAGACAGCATGGACGTCAGGACTGACTGTCCATGCTGTACATCCAGTTGTGCAGCCACAGCTGCATGAAGAATAAGCTTCAGGGGCTCTTCTAGCCCCCACTCCAACAGGTGCACCCGACTCCGGCCGGGCACCAAACTAAACTGAGGTGCCTTGGCCCGGGGGCGGGGTATAGGAGGGGGACCTAGTGCATCCTGGGAGGCTGAAAGCTTAACTCTTTGGTGCCCTGCGACTGACGTCACACCTATACCCCAAGGTATCCTGTGGATACCCTATGGACCCTGAAGTAGAAAGTCCCGATACTATAGTACTATATAGTGCCCATACTATAGTACTATATAGTTCCCATACTATAGTAATATATAGTCCCTACTATAGTACTATATAGTCCCCCATACTATAGTACTATATAGTTCCCATACTATAGTAATTTAGAGTCTCCATACTATAGTACTATAGAGTCCTCATACTATACTATACTATACTTTACTATACTATAGAATGGAGATGTAGAAATTATGAAATTCATCAAGTTCCGAAAAAGCATTTTTTTCGGAACTTGACAGTGATGTTGTACATCACCCTAAGATGGCACACAGCATCCGATGCAGCAGAAGGATCTGAAAAAATCCCTCCCTACTGTATCCATTTACCTGCCCGAAGCTCCCTCCCAGCTAGTGTGACGGGAGCGGGCCAAGTCTCTGTGGCAGCAGCAGCTCAGTCTCTCAGGCAGAAGCAGCAGCTTAGCCGAATAGGTCCCCCGCACAGCAGCAGGTCTAAGCAAGGGGGGTGCCGCACAGTCTCTGGCGGCCGCGGAGGGGGACCTACTTGGTGCATGCAGCTTAAGAGGGACTGGTGAAAAGTCTCTAACTTCCCGAAAAAATGCTTCATAGAAAACAGTATTTCGGCCGTGATAGTTTAGGGCAGGAGGCATGATGAAATGATGAATGCCTCCCAAACGGTGTTTGAACTCGCAGCGAGTTCAAACCATAATTGTCACAAGTGATAAATATGTTTTGATGAATAGACCCCAAGCTGGTTACACACTATACAATTCTCAGGCTGACTTGTCAGATATTGGGTCGTTGAACTGAGAATTGTTTAATGCGTTGATAACCTGTCAAACTGTCACCGACATAGCATGTGTTGCACATGGCTTGTGATCAGAATTTCTCTAGTTATCAAACTCCAAAGGCAACAGATACCTTTTGAAGGGACTATACCAGTTCATTTCCCAAACTCGGTCCTCAAGGCACCCTAACAGTAAAATTTTTAAGGATATCCATGCTTGTGCATAGATGCTATAATCAAACTGATTGAGGCACTAATTAAGCCACCTTTGCGAAAGTATGTATATCCTGAAAAGTGGACTGTTAGGGTTCTACCACCGAGTTTGGGGACCACTGGACTATACAATTATACCTGCACTGTGCACATAACATGGTGTGACAAGCCATGCTCAGCAGTGTATATTGAATAGTGTACACGTAACATGGTGTGACAAGCCATGTTAAGTGTATATTGAATAGTGTACACGTAACAAGGTGTGACAATCCATGCTCAGCAGTATATATTGAATAGTGTACAGGTAACATGGTGTGACAAGCCATGCTCAGCAGTGTATACTGAATAGTGTACATGTAAGATGGTGTGACAAGCCATGGTCAGCAGTGTATATTGAATAGTGTACACGTAACATGGTGTGACAAGCCATGCTAAGTGTATATTGAATAGTGTACACGTAACAAGGTGTGACACACCATGCTCAGCAGTGTATATTGAATAGTGTACACGTAACATGGTGTGACAAGCCATGCTCAGCATTGTTATTTATGGGCCTCCGTTTACTCATAATCCTTGTTGCTGCCATTGGTGTATCCAGGGGGACAATCAGGGCGATCGCCCCCCGTAACACACAGCCACAGCCCCACCCACCAACTGATTCTGCAGGGAGTCGGCAGGAGCAGTGCAGCTCTCTGGGGTGGGCAGAGTAGAGGCCAGGTACAGGACGAGCTGCCGGCACCAAGCGGAACCTGGCCGCGGCAACCACATACATACAGACAGGCACTGCACTCAGCTCAGTCAGCTGTCAGCCTGAGTACCCGGAAGGCCAGAGGAGTAGGAGAGGCATGGGATTTGTAGTTTATGTTTTACTAGTCAGACTCTGAGCAGTAAAAGATAAACTACAATCCCATAAGGCATTGCAGCAGGATGAGCTGTCAGCAAACATGTGGCTGCTTAGCACTGGGGGATGTGTCATGTGTGTCTCCTCCTGTTTGAGCCAGGTAAGAAATCATCAGATGCAGGGAAGCTTCCAAGAAAGCCAATTAAAGTATATGACACAAATTAGTGACACTGGGATATATTTCCTACATGATTAGGTCCCATGTCAGTATTTTATACACTGCTACATGTATCTAGAGTAGCCTTTCTGTACATATCAGCCCTTTTAGAAACCCATGATTGTGTTTTATCAAGCATGGCATAAACCAATACTGACCAAAATTGGGTGATGGGCAAACAATATATAAGGGGTGAGCCAGTGATGGGCATAAAATATATATGGGTGAGGGAAGGGGAAGATGGGCATAAAATATATAGGGGTGAGGGGAAGGAGCAATGGGCATAAAGTATATAGGGGTGAGGAGAGGGAGTGATGGGCATAAAATATATAAAGGGTGATGGGAGTGAGTGATGGGCATAACATATAGTGGGTGAGAGGAGGGGGTGATTGGCATACAATACATTTAGTCACTACATTGTAGAGACAAGTTGTAGATAAGAGGGCGAGCTGCCTAATGGAGCTGCTGGGGAGAGGGGGCAGAGTGCTTAGAACGGGTCATAAAGACAGGAGAAGAGAGGGAAAATTGTAAAGAAAGGAAAATAAAATAGTAAAAAGATAAATAATGAATGTACAAAAAGCTATGATGTGAGGTCACTGTCTAAGAAAGGGAGGAACCAAGACCAGTAGTGTGAGGAGAATGGAGTAGAGAGGGGCGGGGTCAGGATTCATTCTTAAACCATCCCCCATAAAAGAAAAATCTAGATCTGCCCCTGGTTGCTGCACACATGCTTGTGCATTATTTGCTCTTTTTTATCCTTAGAAGTACACAGAAGGTATTTAAGACAGGGGGTAAATTTGCTAAGGGTTGATTTTCAGTTCCATTCTATTTTGTGGTGATTTTGAGGTGAATTGGTGGTGATTTTGACAATCAAGTTATTACTAAGGCAAAACCGACTCAAAATTCCCAGACATTCGACTTCACACACAAATAGAACTTCAGTACTTCACCATAGTCATCAGTAGAAAAGCTTATTTACTAACAGTCAATTTGTAAATAGTCTAAAAATCGACCAAAAATCACCATTTTTAATAGAACCATCAGAAACAGTTCTATTTTATTTTAGATCATGTAGAATTGTCTGAAAACTCAATGTGATGGAAAAACATAGGAGAGAACCAAGTGGGCACTCTAGCTGTATAAATCAGGCATTTAGAGGCATAACAATTATTTTTTAAAAATAGTGGATATGCAAAATAGGACTGGGATGAAGGTTTGTGGGTAATACAGTGCATGTGACATGTTTTGGCCAGTAGGAATGCTTTTGTATTATTTTGTTTCTATTTGGGATCTATTGAGGGTGAATAGAACACATTTAGAACTTCAAATAGAACTTCAAATAGAAACCACTACCCCATCGAAATCAGAATCAAACCCAAAATCAACTGTTAACAAACAATCTATTTTTAATAAAAACACTCTGGTCAATTTTGTGGGGATGTTTGTTCTATTTTGGTCGATTTTAAATGACACCAAAATCGACTTTTAGTAACTTTACCCCATGGGGTGCCCCTATGCTGTAACATTAAGGGCTCTATTTACTACAATCCGCATATTGAATGCGGATTGTAGTGTGATATTACCGAGTGAATTCGCATTGCGAATTCAGGCAATATCACAGGGATTTACTATAAATCCCTTGCAGGGACAGAGCTTGCGATAAAGCTCTGTCCCTGCGGATCCCATCCGCACTCTAGTCGCGGTATTTTCGGAAAAAATACCGCGACTAAGAGCCCACGCATGCGCCGACCGACCACCGCTACTACCCCCCCACCGATGCTAAGCCCCGCCCCCGGTGCTAAGCCCCGCCCCCCGCAATCGCGGACCCCCGCGACCCCCCCTCCTTCATTACACTTACCTGCATCCTCCTGGCCTCCGGTGATCTTCTCCGGGCTTCCCGATCAGGTGATCTCCCATACTGCACTGGGGCCCGATCACCTGATGACCGGGCCCCAGTGTACTATGGGAGACCAGCTGACCGGAGAGGAGCCATCACCGGAGGCCCGATCACCGGTCCCTGGATTCAGGTAAGTAAAAAAAAAAAATGTTTAATTTTTTTTTTCTTTTTTTTACAGTAATCAGCTTGCGGTCTGCTTAGACCACATAGCTGATTACTGGTACCGGCTCCCGGCTCTGCTCTCCACGTTAGAGCAGAGTGGGAGCCCGGTAACCGGGGGAGACCCTGGATAACGCCACCTCCAGGTGGCGTTATTATCACAGGGCTTCCCCCGGTATTTTTTTACAATTTATTTTTAGTAACTGTGGTCGGATCACATTTCCCATTACAATTATGGGAAATGCGATCTGCTTTACTAAAAATAAGTGATACTGGGGGTTGGAGTAGAATTTTACAAATTCTACTCCAATTGCCCTGTAATAACTACAGGTGAAACTAAAATAATGTGAAAAGGGTGTGAAAACACCCTTTTTCACTTTATTTTAGTAAAAATAATGTTAATAAATAGAGCCCTAAGAGCCTAGTGTCATAATTAACGAGAGAGAGTTACTGGTAGGAAGTAAATATTAAGGAGTCAGTCATACCAATTATATAGCAAAGGAATATCTGAAAACATTGTTGTCTCTTTGCAACATAACAACAGTCAGTGGGAAAGAAGAGTCAAATGAAAGACACTGCAGTGCTTGTGAAAACTAGAGGGAAGAGGTTCGCAGCTAAATTAAGTATTGCAGAATGGAGTCAATGGATGGCGTAATGATGTCTAAAGATGAGAGCAAAGAGAGACAGATGGCAAATAAAAAAATTGTATATTTAATAATTTCGAGTGCTGCCTCCATGCAGTACAGTACTTTGATTTTATTTAGTGACTACAAGCCGCTAGAGGAGTGCACTGCCAATTACTATACCTTGAGGGGAAGTACATGACCAGGTGATTGCGCTCACATAATAGTTATCAGCATAGGGTGTTTATCCTCCAAGATTTTATACAAATCAATCCATATGTAGATATCTTTATAATGTAAATAGAAAAGAGGGTTTTCACCAAATGTTAAAGCATCCAAAAAGGTGTAGTTTTATGACCAGCTTTCATTTTGTTGATGTATGTTGATGTGTCTTGACAATGGTTCTTAAAAGAATCTGTGATGATCCTGTCTGCTACAATACAGTGTTTATATTAGTTTTCAGATTTACCTTGCTGCCTGGCCTGCAGGTCAGGTTTTCTGTTTGTCTTGTGAACTGTTGCTGTTGGAGCATGTCAGCTGATTGCATTCTGTCCAGTCAGAATGTTCCTTGCCTCAGCTGACATTAGCAACCAATCAGAGACTTGCAATCCTTATGTATACCTTGTCTGCCTTTTGTTCTGTGCGAGAGCATAAGTCATTCTTACACTATAACAGCCTGACTTCCTAGCTCCTGCTTGCTACTAGCTATTACTATCCCTGGCTCCTGTACTCCTCAATTCACCTTTTTTCATACTTTAAAATTGGGATGTAGTTATGAGACCGGCAGCCGGGATGCCGCTGGTCTCAATCTCGATGGGGAAAGCCCGACACGGGACTTAAGATAGGCGTCGAAATACTGACGCCTATCTTAATCCTGACGCCGGAATCCAGAAGGATGCCTGCCCGAATGAGGTAAGTCCGGGGGCATCTTGGCTGTTAGCTGAGGAGGGGGGTTAGGTTTAGGCAGTGTAGCGGGGTTAGGGTTAGGCACCCCTAGGGGGGCGGGTTAGAGTTAAGCACCACTAGGGGGGTTTGGGTTAAGCGCTAAGGGAGGAGGGTTAGGTTTAGGCACGAAGGGGGGAGACTTAGGTTTAGGCACTAATGGGGAGGGTTAGGGTGCAGGGTAGGGAGGGTTAGGCTACAAGAAGGTAGGATTAGGATTAGGGTGAGAAGGGGGGAGGGTTAGTATACTTACCCAATCCCTATCAGGATACCAACCATCGGGATGCCGCTGTCGGTATTTTGACAGGAGGCATCCCGACAGCTGGCACTACGTACCGATCCTTTATATATATATATATATATATATATATTAGGGATGAGCGGGTTCGAATTTACTCGCATTACCGCAAGTTCGGATGAGTTCGGATTTATTTTATTGGCTATCCAAAACACGTGATAGCTGATAGCCAATTAAATAGCTGTTTTGAGAACCGAGTAAATCCGAGAAAATACGAACTGGCTCATCTCATATATATATATATATATATATATATATATATATACATATATATATATATATATATATATATATATATATATGTATGTATATATACTATATAAAATCTAAAATTTGTCCTTCTGTCATTCTGTCCTTCTGTCTTTCTATACAAATCCACAGTTTACAACCCAAGATCGTGAAATTTTACATACGAGCGTATTAAAAAACACGGCGGAGGCAACTAAAAAATACTGAAATCAAAATTAATTACTGTTCATTTTTAATTGATTAAAAAACACAATTTTTGCATAGCATTCACCCTCTACAGGTCAGGTACGGAATTAGAAAAGGATTTAGCTTATCTACTATTTTTTCTTTTCTATCCCTACTATCTACTATATAAAAGCGAACATTTTTCCTTCTGTATTTCTATACAAATCCACAGTTTACAAGCCACAGTTTACAAGCCAAAATCTCTCATGGTTCTACTCCTAAAACACCAAAGAAGAATAAAAGCATTGTCCTGTTTGGTTTATTGTTAGATGCAGATTTGGACACCATTCTTCTTGGGCCATCTGCAAGGTCAATAATAAAAATAATAAAATGTTATTTTTGTTTAATTTCATAATTTGATTTTATAACATGCATTTTGCTACATACTAAGGAATTATGGAATTTTATTCTGTAGCATATAATCTAAGTCTCTGAATATCATTTACTATGGCTCTCGCAAGGAGTTTACAGTACCTTTTAAATGCTGGATGAATTTATAACCACTATTGATTAGGGATGAGCAGGTTCAGTTCTCAGATAACCGAACCCACCCGAATTTCGGGGATCCGGGGCGATCCGAGCCAAGCTCGGATCTCCCTGCCTGCCCCATATCCCTCACCCGAGACAAAACCTTGCGATCCCACTGACGGGTCGTGAGATTTTGTATTGAGTGGGCTTAACGCTGATTGGCTGAGAGAGCTGTCTGTCATGGCTATCAGCTAATCAGCATTAAGGCCATTTAATATGCACACAGGAAGCAAAAGAAGATGGCGCCCGCCATCCCCCGCTGCCTGACACCACCGGCACCCCCCCGCTGCCGACACCACTGGCACCCCCACTGGCAGCATCCCCCACTGCCAACACCGCCGCTGTCAACACTGCCGGCACCCCTGCACTACTGCCCCATGTACTGAGGACACCGTCAGTGACCCTCACACTGCCGACACTGCCAGCACTCCCACACTGAGAACACCACCAGCACCCCTGCACTGCCAACACCGTCAGCACACATGCACTGAGGACATCGCTGGCACCCCCGCTCTGCCAACACCACCGACGCCCTGCATTGAGAACACCCCTGCACTGCCGACACAGTCAGCAAACCTGCACTGATAACACCGCCTGCACCCCCACACTGCCGATATCGCCAATAACCTTCACTGAGGACACGTCCAGCACCGCAGCACTGCCATTCCACGTACTGAGGACACCGTCAGCAACCCCCGCACTGCCGACACAGCCAGCAAACCTGCACGGAAGACACCACTGACACCACTGCACTGCCGACATTGCCGGTACCCTTCACTGAGGACACTGCCAGCACCCCAGCACTGCCATTCCACGTACTGAGGACACCGTCAGCAACCCCCGCACTGCTGACACAGTCAGCAAACCTGCACGGAAGACACCACTGACACCACTGCACTGCCGACATTGCCGGTACCTTTCACTGAGGACACTGCCAGCACAGCAGCACTGCTATCCCATGTACTGAGGACACCGTCAGCTGTCAATGCCGGCACTCCCACACTGAGGACACCACTGGCACCCCTGCACTGTCGACTCTGTCAGCACACATGCACTGAGGACACCGCTGGTACCCCTGCTTTGCCGACACCCACCACTAAGGACACTGCCAGCACCCTCGCACTACTGCCCCACGTATTGCGGACTCCGTCAGTGATCCGCACTGCTGCTACTCCTACACCAATGAGGACACCGCTGGCACCCCCACTCTGCCGGCACTATGCACTATGCACTCAGGACACTGCCAGGGCCCCCACTCTGCCAACACCGCCACTCTGCCAACACTGAAGGCACTTCTGCACTGAGGACACCACTGGCACTCTCGCATTGAGGACACCGCCAGCAACCCCGCACTGCCAACACTGCTGTCACAGTAAGTGCACTATTGGTGTATCCAACCCACACTGTATAACACACTGTATCTGTGTTGGAACGTGGAAGCCGAACTGCCACATGTTAGTGCCGCCCACTGTGTCGCTTAGCTTAGTCAGCCAGCTAGCTGGATGCAACCTTTTGGCCTTAACTAGATGAAAAAAATAATATTGTGAAGTGGTCAAAATTTATTGGAAATGACTGGAAATAAATGTAATTGAGGTTAATAATACTGTAGGAACAAAAACAGGCCAATTTATGTGATTTTAGCTGTTTTTATGATATTTTAAGAAAAAATCCAGATCCAAAACCCGAAAACAAAACAGCAAGGAAAAAAATCCAAAACCAGATTCAGATCCAAAACCAGGGGAGATCCAGATCCAAAACCAAAACACGTGGGTCGGCGCACATCTCTACGTATTGATATTAAGCCAGGCTTATTATGAGTCTGAATATGGTAAAAATTGCTTTCTGCATCCATGAGCAGAGATCTTGTGGCCTGTCTAAGGAGAGGTTGGAGGATGATGTGTAAACAAACATTCTTAAAATCCCGGGCAACGCCGGGTCCTCCAGCTAGCATATATATAAAATGAAAAATAGGCATTGTAGTGATCAGTGAACCATTTGTTTAGTACATAGACTAATAGATTAAATATAAATATATAACATTAAACAATACAATACACCTGGAAGACTGGATTACTTTTTCAGAAAAAAAACGCATAGGTTGGCCTCCCATGCAGTGTATGGTGGATACCTCTGAGGATGATGGCACTGGAACCGGTGGAACCTATTTGAGTTTCTACACTGCAGCTGGTTTCCGGAGAGTTAAGACAAGCACTTACTGTAATTGATTTTATATTGTAATTGTTTATAACCAGATTTAGTAAATTGTGTACTTAAGATAATGCACTAAGTGGTTGTGCACCTTGTATTTTTTTGTATGTCTCTAAGATTCTACGTCTGAAGAGTTATCCCTGTGCCATTGATTGTGGAGTCTTCTGACTAAAGATTCTACAGATAGGCTCATTATACCTGATTAGATGTTGTATATATGTTTTTGCCAAAACACTTTATTCCTTTTTAAAGAATAGTATACTATGCCTTCCCCCCTTCTGCTTGTGTTTAGATTCTTGTAATTGCTCAAATAATTGTAGATTGGAATGGAAATAAGCAACTGCCATCCCTGAGAATTCCATATGATATCCATCGGACATTACCTTTTGCTCCAAAGGGCAATATAATAAAATAAAAATATATATAAAAAAATATTATCTCTCCTTTTCTCAATCCTCTCTGGGTGATAAAACACATACACATATATTCCCAATGTGTAATGAGGACATTTCTACTTATAGGACCTGCTAACCCTTATTGGCCCTTGGTTCAGGGTCATCTGTGTTTATCTGCCATCTGCTGCCTCCCTGGCTTCCTCCTAATCTACCTTGTGCTTTCTTTCTGATTGCTGTTCTAACCACTCATCACTGACCTTTCCTGTTTATGAAAATCCATATCTGATTTGATCCTGACCTACGACTTCCATTCTGACCTGGAAACGGTGCTGAACTTTGATGTGTCCTCACCTACATCTGTGTATCATCCCATTGTCAACTGCTCCATATTGGCCTTAACCTGTGGGGCCTTATCTCCTTATGGAGGTCCCTGATGAAGATTAGTTGCCCATGAGAATCTGTGGCTAGCTTCTACTGATAGCAGCACATTAGGTCTACATCCACAGTCTGTGAGTGACAGAGAGGAATGCATTTTGAAGTATTCTGCCTGTTCTCCCAATTGTACATCAGGCACACATGTAGATAGTAAAGTGTAAATACATTTGCACAATGCTTGTGGAAGGTCTGTGTGCAAATTTGTTTCTACTACATGTCATGTGTAAGTATTGCCTACCTGTATCCACTACTATACTGCTTGCTGGCCAGTCAGATTAATTTACATCCTGGGTTTGTAATGAGTATAACATGAATTCCAGTGTCAGATATGTGTGTTTTTAAACTACTACTAGCTATCAGATGTACACAATTGTATTTTACAAAGCAAATGGGTGCGTAAACATTTTCACAAAGAAATTCCAAAATATAGGTATGGACAGGCATACATATAAACTGGTGTGATTGTTCTTTGGAATAGCTCTTCTCATTCTTCCACATAAAAGAGGAACTCGCAGTTAAATATATATAGATCCTTGCTGGAGATGGCAGTTTGAATTCTACTTCATAAATGGCAAACAAACTATGGGGTATATGTAATAGGCTGCAGACTTCAGGCATCGGCGAGTTCTGTGTCAGATTAACTGATGTTTTAAAGTAGCAGTTATTTAAAAGGCAAAACTAGGTTGATTTTGCCTTTTAATTGACTGCTACTTTAAAACATTGGTCAGTCTCTCAAGGGTATATGTAATAGACTGCGGTCAGTCCGCAGTCTATTACATGTACCCCTATCTCTGGGAAAAACAGCTGTTTTTACTACAGATTGGGCTTTTTGTGGATTGATAAATAACCCCATAAAGCACTTATCAATTGTATACATAAACACAATGCTAGTTACATGAGTTATTATTACCATTCTTAAATGTGCTAAAGAACATTTAAATTGCCAGTGTGCATGTAGTCTAAATGAGTTTCACTAACAATATGACATCTATTGCCATTCCTTCCACAGAGCAGTCTTATGTCTGTGCTATTTATGTGAATTATATTGATTTACACTAAGCATAAATGTACTCACTGTGCAATACTTTTTAAATTAGTAGAAAGGTTATTAAACTGAGAAACATGTCTCTATAGCAGTCAAACAAGACTTGAAATATGGATTTTTTTTATATCTTCTCTTTTCCCTGGGCATGCTTATTAAACTAAGCAGAGAGCATGAAGTATCACCATTTTGCAGATATATACTGTATATATTTTTTCGCTGGCCCAGGTCTAACAAGATTTATATAAACTGTGATGTGAAATAAACAGCATACTTGAAACAAAATATTTGCTATAATTGATTCCAACAGAATATTTGAAAAGCTAAATTGTTATTATGAACACACCAAATTAGATACAAATATTTTTAGATATCATTTATTTGATATTCATTTATCTGGATTTCAGCTATTTTATCTACACATAAAATGCCTGATTAAGAGATATCCGCAAAACCAATGGTTTGCGTACATCTCTAATGGCGGGGGGACTGCGCATGTGCATAACCCATTCTTTGCATGTGCAGAATGGGTCCTGCAAGCTTTGGGGGCAGGGAGGGAGCGATGTATATGCGATCCCGATTCTTCAGACGCAGACATCGGATCTGAGATGCCGACAGGAGGCGCCTTTTCCCTGTAGATGCCTCCAGCAGGCTGCTGTGTAAATGCAAACAATTCTGAACCAGGGCCGGTTTAAGGTCTGTGGAGGCCCCTGGGCAACAAACATGTGGGGGCCCCTATCAGTAAAAGTTGAAAATTATAATATATATGTGTGTGTATGTGTGTATATATATATATATATATATATATATATAAATAAAACAAGTCACATTAGGTCGGCACTCCCTTAGTTAGAGACCGTGGTGCCAGCAACTCAATTTCCAATTAACACATAGCCATTTGCATATATATATAAATATATATGCACGCACATATATATATATATATAATGCACATATATATATTTTAAGACACATATATGTGTATATATATATATATATATATTTTATTTTTTTTAACACACATGCTGTATATACCCAAATACTACCCTCATTCACCAATTACTTCCCTCCTCTGTCATGCACTAACGACACCCCAGCAGAACCCAATCACCCTCTTACATTCACAGCACTCCGATATTCCCCCATACACTGCCAACACCCAGACACTCTTCTCATACACTACCATCACCCAGGCACCCCCTCCTATACTACCAACACCCAGGCACCCCCCTCCTACACTACCATCACCCAGGCACCCCCCTACTACACTACCAACACCCAGACACCCCCCTACTACATTAAAAACACAGACACCCCCCTCCTACACTAAAAACACACAGACACCCCACTACTATACTACCAACCCCTAGACACCCCCCTACTACACTAAAAACACACAGACACCCCCTGCTACACTAAAAACACACAGACCCCCCTACTATACTACCAACACCTATACACCCCCCTACTACACTACCAACACCCAGACACCCCCTCCTACACTAAAAACACAGAACCCCCCCCCTACTACACTAACAGCACACAGACACCCCCTACTACACTAAAAACACAGACACCCTCCTACTACACTAACAGCACACAGACACCCTCTACTACACTACCAGCACCCAGACACCCCCTCCTACACTAAAAACACAGACACCCCCCTACTACACTACCAGCACCCAGACACCCCCTACTACACTAAAAACACACAGACACCCCCTACTACACTAAAAACACAAACACCCCCCTACAACACTAACAGCACACAGACTCCCCCTCCTACACTAACAGCACACAGAGACCCCCTCCTACACTAACAGCACACAGACACCCCCCTCCTACACTAACAGCACACAGACACCCCCTCCTACACTAACAGCACACAGACAACCCCCTCCTACACTAAAAACACAGACACCCCCACTACTACACTACCAGCACCCACCCCCTCCTACACTTAAAATACACAGACACCCCCCTCCTACACTAACAGCACACAGACACCCCCTCCTACACTGAAAACCCAGACACCCCCCTACTACACTAACAGCACACAGACACCCCCTCCTACACTAAAAGCACACAGACACCCCCTACTACACTACCAGCACCCAGACACCCCCTCCTTCATTAAAAATACAGACACCCCCTACTACACTACCAGTACCCAGACAGCACCCCTACTACACTACCAGCACCCAGACACCCCCCTCCTTCACTAAAAATACAGACACCCCCCTACTACACTACCAGCACCAAGACACCCCCTCCTACACTACCAGCCCCCAGACACCCCCTCCTACACTACCAGCCCCCAGACACCCCCTTCTACACTAAAAACACAAGCAGCCCCCCTACTACACTAAAAACACAGACACCCCCTACTACACTACCAGCACCCAGACATCGCCTCCTACACTAAAAACACAGACACCCCCCTACTACACTACCAGCACCCAGACACCCCCTCCTACACTAAAAACACACAGACACCCCCCTACTACACTACCAGCACCAAGACACCCCCCCTACTACACTACCAGCACCCAGACACCCCCTACTACACTACCAGCCCCCAGACACCCCCTCCTACACTAAAAACACAAGCAGCCCCCCTACTACACTAAAAACACAGACACCCCCTACTACTCTACCAGCACCCAGACACCGCCTCCTACACTAAAAACACAGACACCCCCCTACTACACTACCAGCACCCAGACACCCCCTCCTACACTAAAAACACACAGACACCCCCCTACTACACTACCAGCATCCAGACACCCCCTCCTACACTAAAAACACACAGACACCCCCCTACTGCACTAACAGCACACAGACACCCCCTCCTACACTAACAGCACACAGACACCCCCCTCCTACACTAACAGCACACAGACACCCCCTCCTACACTACCAGCACCCAGACACCCCCCTCCTACACTAAAAACACACAGACACCCCCCTCCTACACTAAAAACACACAGACACCTCCTCCTACACTAACAGCACACAGACACCCCCCTCCTACACTAAAAACACAGACACCCGCTCCTACACTAACAGCACACAGACACCCCCTACTACACTACCAGCACCCAGACACCCCCTCCTACACTAAAAACACACAGACACCCCCTACTACACTACCAGCACCCAGACAACCCCCATCTTCACTAAAAATACAGACACCCCCTACTACACTACCAGTACCCAGACACCCCCCTCCTTCACTAAAAATACAGACACCCCCCTACTACACTACCAGCACCCAGACACCCCCCTTACTACACTACCAGCACCAAGACACCCCCTACTACACTACCAGCACCCAGACACCCCCTCCTATACTAAAAACACAGACACCCCCTCCTACACTAAAAACACAGACACCCCCTCCTACACTAAAAACACAGACACCCCCTCCTACACTAAAAACACAGACACCCCCTCCTACACTAAAAACACAGACACCCCCCCAAGTACACTACCAGCACCCAGACACCACCCTCCTACACTAAAAACACACAGACACCCCCCCTCCTACACTAAAAACACAGACACCCCCCCAAGTACACTACCAGCACCCAGACACCCCCCTCCTACACTAAAAACACACAGACACCCCCCTACTACACTAACAGCACACAGACACCCCCTCCTACACTAACAGCACACAGATACCCCCCTCCTACACTAAAAACACAGACACCCCCCTACTACACTACCAGCACCCAGACACCCCCTCCTACACTAAAAACACACAGACACCCTTCCTACAACACCAGCACCCAGGCACCCCCCTACCTTCCAGCTGCAGTGTACTGCTTGTGCACTGCTCCACGGTGCTCACTGCGTCCACTGTCAGAGCAGAGGAAGCTTATCCCGGGCCCCGGCCGCCTTGTGTGTGGGCGGAGAAGAAAGGACAGGAGCGGAGGAGCCGATAAAGGAGGTAGCTCGGTCAGTTTGAAAAGGGGGCGGAGCCAAATTGAGGGAGGGGTGGGGCCTAATTGCAGGCCTCGGCACCATTAAAAGATTTTAAAAAATTGTTTATTATGGGGATGTGGCTGGGGGCAGTGTGTGGGGACCCCCTATGTGTGGGGGCCCCGGGACGACCTCCCCTTTCGCCCTGCCCTAATCTGGCCCTGATCAGGACAATAGATTAGTCCCACTTGTGATTGAAATTATGCATTTAACATATTTTTTAATGCCAGAGTGCTTGTAAATAAATGTGAAAATAAAAATCACTGTTCCACATTTGATAATAGGCCTATATACTCGTATTTGTATTTTATGTGCTTTCAAGTTGAGTTCTACTGCCCTGTATTTAAAGTATTTCTTGTTCCATTTTAGAATACCCAACATACATAAGTGCAGATAATAATGCCCATTGTAAAGACAACCATTTGCAGATAAGAAGGATTACATATGCTTTTCAATCATGTTTAACCTTAACAAATTGACAACTTCCTCCATTCACAGGTGATATTGTTGACATTGTTTTGTTACATTACACTGGGTGACCAAATTATTATGACCACCAGTCTATTTTATGCAAAGTAGCTATTCTGCAGATAATGCTGACATAGGATGTCTGACTCTGTATAAGAACAGAAAGGTGAAGCTATGCGTAGACTAATGAATAGTAATGGGCAAACAACATGATCTGATGGACTTTGAATGTGGAATGACTGTTGGCACTGACAGCAGCAGTGGTGCAATCATTAGAGGAGCAGCTGCACTGGTGAATTGTTCAAGGTTGGCGGTTGTTGTAGTGTACACAGAGTGGACGAGCAGACAATAAACTGGGTCTGAGTGCAAGGCCTGTGGTTGTAAACAGCTGCTGGATGCTCAAGCAGAAAGAGGAGTGGGCAGACTTGATCAGTCCCACAGGCGGGCAATAGTGCACCATATTCCAGATAATCTGAATCAGGGAGCAAATCAGATGGTCTCTCAATGAACAGTACGCTGCACATTACATTGCATCGGCTACAGATGCATGCGGCCTTCTGTGCACCATTGTATCTGCTGCAAACAGGATGAAACGCCTCCAAGTTGGCTCATGAACACAGGAATTGGACAGTAAATGATTGGAAACAGGTCATGTGGTCTGACAAGCTATTTTCTCTAATAGGTACATTTTACTAGACTTCAGACATATCTCTAATATTCTTGTATGTGTGCTAACTTTGTAAGATTATAGGGTGTATGGTCTTGTATAATTTAGTACAATGGACTATTTGTTTCCTTTTATCATCTCAGAAAACTCCTCTAAAGGTACCTACCCACTACAGGATATAATGAACGACTGAACAATAACGACATCGTTATCTTTCAATTGTACATTATATTGTGCAGTGGACCTTGAGCCCACACTGAACGATATATCGTTCAGTGCCGGCACCCTCCCTCATCCCCAAACCTGCACAACCTGGCGATATCGTCAGGTTGGACAGCAGGTTTGGGCGATGAGCGACTGCATCAACGACCAGCGGGAACGCATATCGCTCGTCGTTGATGGCATATCCACTGCACAATGTCGTTTTCGTTCAATCGTTCATTATATTGTGTAGTGGATACTCAACTGTAGATGTCTACTTCTTGAAGTCCATTACAGAATGACCTTCTTCTTACAGACATTCTGTTAACTTATTTAAAAGTAGAATACAAATATAAAAATGTATTAAAAAACAAAATGCAGGTATTGTCTGTTTCTTTTCATCACAAATAAATATTTACTGCTTCAATGCATATAACTGAAAACTTCCCTAAATACAGTATATAAAAGGTATCTGTTTTATAACTTTTTGATTTTTGATTTATATGGTTCAATCTTTAATTATTTTATCTGCCTCCCAGCAACCATTTATGACCTAATGCCATGTACATACAAATAGCTTAACATGCCTTCAGAAAGTGCATAATTATGTAATTTGATTTCCAACAAAAAGTAGCACATTTATCCAGAAAATTGTTAATTTAACATCTCTGTACATTAGTTCTTTATAGTAAACCCTGTTATTTTCTAACATTGTTTAAAATGTATAAATCTGAATGAAATGTTGTTTGCTAGCTACAGCAGATTTACTGTTTAAAACAGTATTATTAAACACCCCCCGTCTTCCTGTATCTCAACTTAATTTCCCTCACCTCCTCCCTGTCTCTCATCTCTTTACCTCTACCTCCCCTTCTTCCCATCTCTTCTGTCCCCCTCACCTCCCCCATCTCCCTTTCTTTCATTTGTCCAACTCACCCTGTGGCGTAACCAGTGCTCGAAGTGAGCCGGTATGCAACGGTATAGCATACCGGCACTTCAAGCAAGCACTACTTTTTTTTTTAACTAGCTTGGAAGGAACAGCTCAAGGGCGGAGGCGTGGCTACAGCCGCAGTGCTGAGAGAGAAAGCTACAGTACATGCCTCCGCCCGGCACCCGCTCCACTGACTAACACCGCTCAGTGTCAGTGGAGGACAACCCCTAGGACTACCCAAACCCCTAGTGCCGCCCTCTACGCCAGTGTGCCCGTCCCCCACGAGCAGATTCCCCCTCTGCTAAGTCCGGGCTGGGCTGGACAGAGGGGCAGGATGACATCTTCCCCCTTGCCGCTCCCATTTTAAAGATAGGGGGCCGCTGAAGCCGCACGTTACATTACATACCCTGCGGCCAGGAGACAGAGAGAAGACGCTCACCCTACCGTTCTGTTCAGTGAGAGCGGCCGGGGAGCTTCTTCTCTCTGTCTCCCTGCCACCTGTCACATAGCTGTCCGGCAGCCGCATCGTCCGACGGTGTCTAGCAGAATGCTGATTGGTGGATGGCTCTAGTACCATTCACCAATCACAGTGGTGGGATGTCTCCCCACACTGATTGGTGGATGGCTGGAGCTATCCACCAATCAGAATTCAGAAGGCTGCAGGACTAGACAACAAGAGATTGCACTGCAGGCAGGGTAAGTACAGCAGGTTCCATGGTTGGGTCGCCTCATAGATCTGAGGTCTATTATACTATTTGCAATGAGGGAAAGAGGGAGAATAGATTTGAACCATACACTTTAATAAAAAGGGAAGGCAGATGTTTAATGAGGGGATATTTGTGGCATTATTTTTCATTTTGTAGCGTGTGTGTAGTACATTATTTTTAATAAGGGGAGTGTGTGTGTGGGGGGGGTGGCAAATCTGTGGCTTGAGTCTTCATGTGGAGCACTATTACTATAGTGGGCACAACTACTGTGGGCAATGTATAGAGGGCACTACTACTATGGGCAATGTATAGAGGGCACTACTGTGAAATGTATAGAGAGCACTACTACTGTGGGCATTGTATAGAGAGCACTACTACTGTGGGCATTATATAGAGGGCACTACTACTGTGGGCATTGTATAGAGGGCACTACTACTGTGGGCATTATATAGGGGACACTACTGTGGGCATTGCATAGGGGGCACTACTACTGTGGATATTGTATAGAGGGCACTACTGTGGGCATTGCATAAAGGGGCACTACTACTGTGGGTATTGTGTAGAGGGCACTACTACTGTGTGGCATAATGTATATAAGGGGTACTATGGTGTGGTACACCACGCTGAAAAAGGCGCACACCTTAAGGACATACCCCATTTAAATGGCCTCCCCCTTTCCCCGCTGCTCGACGAAGACGCGCGCATAGGTACAACCTTATATTTTCCATACCCCTACGTCAAAATTCCCACTTCGACCACTGGGCGTAACTATAAATTTTGCTCCCCCCGAAAAAAAAATGTTTCTGGCGCACACCCCCATGGCATTTTGGTAAAACCAATACAGGGACGTTTCTAGGCAATTTGACTCCCAGTGCAAAAAGTTAAAAATGCGACCCCCACACCCCATAGACAGTTTACATTATTTGTCATTTTTCCTCCTTATGGTATTGCCCCTTACACATTATGCCACACTCAGTAATGCCCATTACACATTATGCCACACACCGTAATGCCCATTGCACATTTTGCCACACACTAATGCCCATTACACATTATTTCACACACCATAATGCCCATTACACATTATGTCACACACCATAATGCCCATTACACATTATTTTACACTCCACATAATGCCCATTACACATTATGCCACACACCATAATGCCTATTACACAATATGCCACACTCCATAATGCCCATTACACATTATGCCCATACCATAATGCCCATTACACAACATGCCACACACTGTAATGTTCATTACATATTATGCCACACACATTTTTGCCCCTGACAGCATTCTATGCCCCACAGTAAGGCTTCTAATTACTTTTAAATTACACTCCCATCTCCTGTCTCTTATCTATGTCACCACCATCCCCTGTCTCTCATCTCTGTAACCTCACTCTGTATCTACCTGTCTCTCATCTCTGTCCTCACCTTACACCCTGTCTCTCATCTCTATCTCCCCCATCTGCCTGTCTCATATTTGTCCCCCTTCCCTTGTCTCTCTCCTTATCTATGTTCTCCATCCACTCCATCTGTTTCTCTCTCATCTCTGTCCCGAATGTCAATGACAGCATTCTATGCCCCACAGTAAGGCTTCTAATTACTTTTAAATTACACTCCCATCTCCTGTCTCTTATCTATGTCACCACCATCCCCTGTCTCTCATCTCTGTAACCTCACTCCGTATCTACCTGTCTCTCATCTCTGTCCTCCTCACCTTACACCCTGTCTCTCATCTCTATCTCCCCCATCTGCCTGTCTCATATTTGTCCCCCTTCCTTTGTCTCTCTCCTTATCTATATTCTCCATCCACTCCATCTGTTTTTCTCTCATCTCTGTCCCGAATGTCAATCCCTGTCATCTCTGTCTCCATTTTCCCTCTTCCTGTCTGTCACTCTCTCTAATCATTCTAATCTCTGTCCCCAATCACACCTGGGGTACTGGGGTAATGAAGCTTAAGCACATGAACATGAAATTAATGGGCAACGTGTTATACACTGGAGACAGGAGAAAGATGATTTAGAGAAGATGTCCAGATCTAAACATACTAGACAAAATGGAGCAGTGACTTGACTGCATTTAGAAGATAATATTGAAGAACTAATGGGAGAGAGGACAATTTTTTATCAACCGTAAATAAATATCTGCAAGCAAACCTTATGGCTCGACAGATGGGACTGGACATTTTTATAAGTGGTCCAAACTGGTACATTGGCCCTCATCCAGACCCACTCGCGAGCGGCTGTCCGCTCGCAAGTGGGTCGATGGTCTGCACTGCGCATGCGCACAACGGAGGGAGCTCCGTCGTGCGCATGCGCGAGACGCGACGAGCGAAGGACTTTCCTTCGCTCGGAGTGTCTCATCAAAGGGGGCGTGCTGTCGATGTTGACTGACAGCACGCCCCCTTTGGTGGGCGTGCCGGGGGTGTGCCTGCCAGACGGAGGCGTTCCCAAGGGAACGCCTACCGTCTGAAGCCGGCCCCACTGACATCACTAGTGATGTCAGTGGGAGTGATTTTGGCTCTGATAGAGCCAAAATCACTCCTGGCCTTGCGGTTGAAAAACTCAACCACAGGCTTTTGCTCGCAGTTTCGATGGTCGCGATGGTCAAGACCATCGCGACCATCATCCTGCACGCTCGTATATGCTGTGGGTGGTGACCCACAGCTATACGAGCGTCCGGGAGGACGCTCCATATTAAAAGAGGTGGGCCCTGATTCAGAGCGAGCGCTCTGGTCAAAGCGTCCGGCTCTGAATCAGGGCCATAGTACCATTTTATGAGAAGGAAAAATGTATCTGTTTGTATGAGAACATCTGTCAACACCTTCTCTCCGATTGGAAGGAAAAAAGCAAAGCACCTTGCCAATATCATTGAGCAGAGTTATTAATATGGATGTGGTCCACTTTCTTTTGACTGTACATCAAACAGGATTGTGAACAAACAAGGGCAAAAACTGACTCAATAGCAACAATAGGAATATTTTTTTATTAAAAGTCCTTCTTACTTGTGCCTAACATGGGAAACATTTAAATCCAATATACATATTTAACTGTACCAAAAGATGATTTTCCAAAAGATACAATAATTTGGGAGAAATTTACAATTTTTCCTGCTTACAACACACCAACTACAAGAATCAACTTGGCAGTGCCAGAGCAACAAGATAATCAATGCCATTTACTTTACCTTTCAGTGGTTTTAATGTTATGGCTGATGGTTGTGATAGATCCTTAGAACGGACTGGATCTCACTTTAAAAATAGGAGAAACAACTCAGAGTGCCTGACCATATTAATAACCTTCCTTACTACTTTATGGGCGCCATTTTGAAGAAGACCAATTTCTCCAAACAGCTCTATTATAATGCACCAAATAAACTCTTCTATATACTTTTATTTATATTTGCCTCCTCTATATACTTTTATTTATATTTGCCTTTCTTACATTCATTGGTCTCCCACATATATTATTACCTACAGGGATTATCCTTTTAAACCGGACCATAGTCATATCTGGTCAGGCGCCATTTTGCTGTAGCGTATTTAAACACAGCATTCGCATAGCCTTTCATATATATAATAGTAAGCAGGCAGTAATTTGTGTCCTAAATAAATAACACATATTTCATAATTTACATATATCAGAACCTATCTATCTACTAATCTATACAGTCAAATCACATAAATACTGTATATACAGTATATAATAATAATCTTAACATTAAAAAACATATCATAAATTCATATATACATCACCGCATATTTATGCTTAATAGTGTACCTAATCCTGATTTTGCATCATATCAATATAAGTATAATAGTAATATTAACATTAAAAAACATATATTAAATTCATTCCTATTTATGCTCATTAGTGTGCAGGGTTAAATTTCTGCATGACATTTAATTGTCATATTCTTGAGAAATGTATCATTGTTTACAAATCCTGGTCTTAAAGGACTCTCTTATACACTACTATCATAAAAAGAGGATACCATATCCTACAAGGATCCCAACAAGGATGTCTCCATCCAACAACTGTTAAGCCCTTAGGCAATGGAACCTTCAGGGATATGAAAGAAAGACGTATATGTAAGACAAGCAATACATAGGAGCAGTTTTTAGAACCATAGTGTTTACTACTCATGTCATTTATATGATAGAATGTGTATTCAGCAAGAAATACATTGGGAAGACCAAACGTCAACTTGAACTAAGAATACTAGAGCACATGGGAAATGTGGTGAATAAAGTTACGAACCATAGTGTCCCTAGACAGCACTCCCAATAATCCCAATAAGGGGATTATTGGGAGTGCTGCATCACAACAAAGTATCTGTGAATGGGATCTGGACTGTTTTAATAGAGACACTGCGCATACTAAAAGGACAGCATAAATTTTGATATATATATATGTGTGTGTGTACAATAAGTATATATACATACATACAAGTACAGTATGCATGTAGTGAATGTAGGGCTACATATTGGGGGCCTGGCAAGTTGGTGGTTCCACACAGCATGCTTAACTGGCAGAGGCCAAACTAGGGTGGGCTGGCTGCTGATAGTTATAGGGGGTGCAAGTGAAGGTGCAGAGAAAAATAGCTAATGTAACACTAGACAGCAATTTGATAAGACATTAGGCAGCTGCAACAGTCCCACAACAGCAACCACCTGCTCAGAAGAATTGTCTTTTTCACTTCCTGTTTATTTTTTCTCTTCCTGGAGGGGCATTGAGCGATATATGCATTAGTGGGGACAGTGAGAGAGCTGTGGAGGGGCAATGGGAGATCAATAGACTAGAGGGGGAAGTGTGAGTTTAGGAGGGGCAATGATATATATGGAGTGGACAGCCAATGAGCTGTGTAGGAGGCAATGTGCAAGCTATGGACTGGATGGGACATTGAGAGATCTATGGACTGGAGGGTGCAGTGAGAGTTGTGGGGGCAATGAGAGATTTATGAACTGGAGGGTGCACATTTGGCTTTTCAATACATGGGACTCATTGGTTCCAGTAGTCATTATAAGAGAAGTACCCAGATCATGCATTGCTTGATTGATTTATTGGTTGGCTTGTTAGTTACTAACAGTACTAATAACTTTAAAGAAAAAGCAGACATGGACAAACTATTTAAAAACAAGTGGAAAATGTATTAAGCAACACGGATCATGCTGCTATAAATCTTCCTGCTTTGCCTCTTTACCGTGAGGCAGAGGCAGCAGTACCGATGAGATGTATAAACATCTCATCTCATCTGCCATAGTGGAGGAGTGAAAACTCCACTTTCAGCAATCCCTGTCAGAGCCCGCAGCGCATCAGCCTACTGCTGATGCGTGGTCTCACCTCCTGGCTGGCTCTACTGGACATGCGCAAGCTCTTGCAACCATTACCATATCTCGCGTGCAGCCCGGCAGCCACCACAGCTAGGGACAGTGCTGAAATCGATTCATACATTGCATAGCATATCAGCATGCTATTTTGTAGATAGCAGCGTCAATAATGGCAGGGGAGCATAGCGCATTTACTACCCAACCCTATATTAATACATGGGGAGAAGCAGTATCAGTGCACATACAGTAACATGCGCTGATACAACTAAACCCCCATATCACCCGTTCATTCATCTCCCCCAAGTTTCAACATCCCAATGAGATTTTTGAAGTGGAATCTGAACACAAACAGCAAATCATAGGCCTCAGGACAATACAGGCCTCAGGAGATTTAAAACAGAGTAAAAGCCTAGTCGAAGCTGGTAATTTTATGATATGATGGTACTAATCTATGCCTGGATGAGAAGCTGGTGATGGATTTTATTGCAAAATACAAAAGAACATGAAAGCCCCAGTAAAAAACAGTAATATATGCTGCCTGTCAAACACACAATCTTGGCAAAGCCCATAGTGAAAAGTGGTGTATGATGGAATTGCCCTTGAGCCCTCCCACCCATCAAAATATTGTAAATTGAAAAGGACATGCACAGTTTAACAACCAAGCACTTCAGCGACAGGGCATAAAACTTTTGAGGATGAAGTGCTTAGTTTGTATTGATACCTAATTGTCACTATTTAGTGCTGCAGGTCACTTAAGAAATAATTGCTTTCCAGTCCAATCGTGCAATTCCAAAGCACAAAAAGTTATATATGTAAACAGGGAAAGCTTTAACCATTAGAATAAAAACCAATAAAAATAGTACGGCCGATACATACGCTTTGCATTACTGATCCCAGTATGCAGTATTTCAATCCTGAAGCCTGCGGTCACCGTCACCCAAAGAAATAGAGAAATGACTGCATACTGCACTCAGCCCACAAGCCTACCTTCGGTGCAGATTACAAAGACAACAAAGGCACGTAATAATAGATTCTCATTGGTTCTTGCTTCAGGTCACTCTGGTCATTGGTTAGTTCATATGGTGTCATTAGGGGTATGTCTCAGGTCTCCAACAGCTTCTTTGTGTAGTTTTCCCACTGAAGAGCTAGTTAAACTGGCTACCGACACTTCATACAAGATGGTAACATGCTAACCAATAACTCCCTATGATCCATAACTAGCGGACGCATGATGCGATCTCCTTGCCGATAGAACCAGAGATCTGCGAATAAAGAGGGATTTAGTATAATACCAAAAATGACCTGTCCACTATATTCCGAACCTTAGATCTAATTTAAGTACATATTACATCTTAATCATTATCTCACAATTCCTTAAATAACTCTGATTATTAACCGTAGTGAATGGGAACCATTCTATACATATGCGTTTGCATATGTGCATCCATGTAATGTTCGTATGGATGTGAGTACACATGTGAGCATCTATGTGTATGCATGTGGATACACATATGAGCATCTATGTGTATGCATATATGTTTATGTGTGTGTGTTATGTGCATCAGTGTATGTGTAATGGATTAATATATATATATATATCCCTAACTTTATCCATTTCTGGCATATTTAACATTAAGCTTGCCTGAACCAAATTCCAAGGTGTCATAAACAAAAAGGTGGTTCTGCTCAGAGGAGATGAGCAGATGTTTGCTGGAGTCATGAAGTCTGATAGCTCATCAAAGGCTTTCCTTTGCTTATTTGGAGTGTAAATGTCAGTTCCTCTGAACCACAGCAGCATCGAACAAAAGGTATACAATTATAAAGATATGCAGGTTTCTGACAATGGTCTTCCTCTGCGCATACCAATATCTGTGTGCCCTTTAACATACACACACAGACATACACATAAATCCTGTTTCCCACACACTGACTCAACCTGCATTAATATATATATATATATATATATATATATATATATATATACGTATTTGTGCACATTGGATTGCGCCGACACAGAGCAGCGTTCATCAGACTATAGATGACCAAATCATCAGATAATAATTGTACATCAATCATACTCAATTATTTGACTTCGACAGTGCACACTTTGATAGCAAACATAAAACTATCACATTCTGATCTTAACCTTTCCAGTCATGCATAATAATGTATTATTCAATGTTCTAAATGGTGTGACACAAGTCGGTCATTGAACCGTTAATAATGCGTTTCAAGAGGGTAGAACAACCCTTATACGCACTCAGCGGATCTATACGCACCATGGGTAGGATGTGGGATCTCATTGAACCTATAAAGGATGTCTGGAGAAAAGAGACTACATTATCTAGGATGTTTAAGGGAACATTTACAATAATTATTATTATACATGACTTTGCCTGTTCACATATCTGTAGGCCTATTCAATGTCGGGATTGTAATGCAATCCTTCACTATATTAGCGTATGTGTTATGTATGTTGATCATACAGGTGGTAAGAGATAGAAAATTCAATTTGGAGAGAATCATAACAATATGATTTTCATAGTTCTAAAATCAAAAGCCTATGGTTATTCTTATTCTGTTATCTTCGACAAATGGAGTGAGGGCACGCTTCTGGAGTGTTGTCATTTTAGACATCTGTTCTGGATAATCTGGATCCCGATCCTTCCAATCTGTGTCTCGTTCAGTCATCTTCGGATTCGTGTAGCCATCTACCAGGAATATTGTCTGTCCACAGCTGGGCCTTGTCAGCATCTTAAAATAAGAAATTTGAGATATCAGTACTTTTGAATGTCTCCATCTATTACCAAGTCTGACGTCTTATCTTCCACACAATCCGTCTACAGTCTTCAGATATCCTGCTGTTGGCTTGAGTTGCCTATATGGACGAAAAACAGATTCTCTGGGCGTTCATGGTTCCCCCCCCCACTGTGATAATTTAGAATTTTGTCGGCTCCATATTGGAGTTTCCAAAAAACACAACTTATTGACATTGACGAGTGTTACAGACTCAACTTTACATCATTTTCTCCACTGGGTGGCAGTCAAGATCCTACAATGCCTTTTCCTTTCTCACTTTTGATGAAAATCTCCAAATAATTATCCCTAATCTGGGAAATTCAAAATTTCCAACCTTAAAATACCCATGTAAATCCTGGGCTTTTTAATACACTTTGACCTGTATTCCGATGTGCCGAGGAACTAGAAAAAAATGTTAGTATACATAATACAGGCATGTCACAATGCAACTAATTCTTATCTATTCTAAACATACAAACTGTTAATAGATATGCCCAGTTCACTTAGCAATAACAGAAAATTATCCTGTGTAACCTGTTTAAATATAAGACCAATTTTGAAAAAACCTTAAATATATTTTCTCATTGAAAACCCCTAGTAATTCCAGGCATTACCACCTTTGCTGGGAAATGAATATGTATTTCCCTTACCTACTACTCCTCCTAGGACCCGTGAGTGTCCCTATTGTCCACAAGAGGTAAAACAGCAAAATTACAACAGAATAACAGGAGAAAAAACATACATTCTGCTGAGTTATTGTCACTGCAACAATTTCAAAACTGTATGATCATATGCATATTTTATGATCTATGGCAATCCTCCTGTTCTGGTGGATGAAACCTCCACCCTTTGGTTATCCATAATACCTACACCACAATTTAACTAGGTTTTACAGGGATATATATACACAAAGATATCACATTTGCGCATGCTGACAACAATCACCTGGGATTTCTAAAAAACATTCCTTATGAACTGTTACCACTTATAACAGCTTCAATGTCATTTGACACATACATTACTTCATGGGATAAACACCTTATGTTTAGTTATTAATCTTTCCAATATCCTCAAACCAAACCTTGTACACCCATCTTTCAATTCCTATGAATTTGGTCAGGGGTTGCAATACTTACTTATTACCACTAGGGGATTTTAGAATCCTTTTCTCCGATATATATTATTATACTTTACCTGTACCCAGTCTAGAGAACAATTGCATACCGTAAACATTGTTATAAGCATAAAAGTTCCATTATCACCTGTCTTCAGCAACATAATGACATCTCCTTATCCACTGCAGTAATGACAAACCTAGATTTCCTTATCTCTGCTTTTCATATGATATCTCTACTTCTAAGACATATCTCATGTCCAACGTTCTGGGTATTACACATATTACATTGTTTCCCAATATGTACAATATTACATATAGTGCTATCTTAAAATCATATTTCTTGCAGTCATCTATACTTACCACATGACCTGTTTACCTACAGGGAAACAATTATTTAGACATCCTAACATCTGTGGCATCTTAAATGACATGATCCATGTGTACCTTTACCTTTATTACAGAACTTGCCGACCTGCAATTCAGTCTTTTCTAACTCCATTCTGCTTACCAGTATACATAGAATGATTATCACAGGACTCATTGCAAACCTGCTATATGATCCTATTAATCATACCCTACCCTGCTTAGAAATACATCACCTGATTCTAAGCTTCACGGCGGTATTACCTATATACCTGTTACAGGATTGAATAAATGGGTTAAACACAAATACCTCCCTTGGTGAGTTCCTTATTCTATTTACAGAAATCCATATCAATCTGAGTTATGACTAGTGTACAGGGTCAGACTGGGCCATAGGGGTACAGAAAACCTCCGGTGGTCCCCAAAGCACCATTCTGACACTACTGGTGTATTACTTTTTTCTGTCTGTATTTGGTGGAAATGAACTCCTCAATCCTTAAAAGATTGAAGAATTCATTTTACAGATCCGAGATCACCCAACAAGAATAGCTAATTCACGTCCTTCAGGTTCTCAGTGCGTGCTTCTGCTCATAATTCTTCCCACGTCGCTAAATGCATTACTCGTGCAGACAACTATGAAAGACATGTCTCTATAGGAAATAAGGGTTAAAATTGAAACAACAGAATATCTTACATAACAACAATAAGTGCTTTTACCGCTACATCTCAGATATTCTTAAGCATCTTATATCTCTTAATGTTGCTAACTTTTCCCTACAGTTTTCTTTTATCTTGTATCACTACAGACCCCAGACACTGGGTCGTCCTTGCTGCACTATATGTGTATAGCAATCAAAGCATCCTATAAGCTAAACATGCCAGCTTCCACAGGGCCCATAACCGCCCTTATTTCCTTGACAAGACACATCCAGTAACCTGATTATATTAAACAATGTACTATGCATATTTCAGCAAACCTTCAAATCATACTCAGTTATAACTGCAAGGTAATGTGTGGTTTACATGCGATCTAATACACAGATAACACACCATATGTCATAATTTACTCAGAACTGAATTCTTAACCTAAAATAAATCTATAAACTGCTATACATACAAACTGCACACAAATGTACACATATAAACTACACAGAAAACTATGCAGCACATACAAATTCATCACAGAAAACCAAGATCATGTGAGCACAAATAAACCATAAACCTCTGTATTGCAGATATCAGTTCAGTAATGCTCTATATTACACAGATCCCTATTTTCCAAGATTGTGTGTAAACCCTCCCTCCTTTTATTCACAATCAGACATTGAGAACAACAGAAGGTCATAAATACAAATCATAATTCACATTAGTGCTGCATTCTAGCTCCTGTATAAACCATGATTATTCATAACAAACATCTTAAAATTTGCCATTTATGTTTGTGACATTCTCAGAACACCCCACATTGGAGCAATACTGCAATATATATATATATATATATATATATATATATATCACATTCTAATGTGTAAAAATAATTTTATCATCACTAAAAAAAAATGAATTTCCAGCTACATTCATTTGCTTCAAATATATAAAAATTAGTCATATCTGCATTGGCTGCTATTACTTATTAATTCCCCAGTACTTTAAAACAGGCATTGTACATGTGTGACTTTAATGCCCAATTTTCACTGCAGATATGCTGGCGGGTGACCTATATGATATAGGCAGCACAGACAGGGCTAATACAAGATACCTTTGAATAACCAAGAATTACCATTTCTTTAATGATAGAGCCTGCTTTTCCGTGTGACTTCAGTCCTGTAAAAATACTCTTTTTGGAAAGAAACTATTATCTTGTACAACCATTAAAAATGAACATAAGTAAGTTTATAATTAGTACTGTGAGAATTCAATGCTGGATTGATATTCTTATTGAGACGGCCACCTTATAACTAAGTTAACCTTCTATCTATTGTAACTTTGAATCCCAATTTTGGTTAATACTAGATCAAAGTGAACTACTTGTAAACAACAAAATAATCTATTGTCTAGACTTCCAAGTAGCTTCAAGGAAAAACCTGTTCTTATTAGCATACAGTAACTATTCTGAATTGAATTCCCAATTTCAATATTTACTGTAAACAAAGACACCTGGCTTTACTGAAATGCACCATGATTAAAAATTGCATACACTTAAAATACAGTACATTCCAAAATCATCAATAACCACCTAAATATCTAAAATGTTAACAATTGCTCTTTTATAGCCATGATAAATTATTTTGCTTAACAACACACATTTTTCCTTTAAGCCATTACTTTTTACATTAATCTCACCAATTTCGGTCATGGCTGAATTTACAGTGGGTTAATTTTCTTCTTCAGAAACCTTACCTTAAAGTGCCTTAACACAGGAAAAAAAATAACTTGTTACATTTTTATTATTATTTTTGGTATCGGCCGTACTATTGCATGCGCTTCTCTTTACATTTGGTAGCGTGACCTTACATGATGCTGTTTTGCGTCACATACATGCTCCCTTGCATCGCGTGCACGCCATTTAACCACGTGTGCCCCTTGTGCTGCCACAACTTTAAACAGTCATTGTATTTTACTCGTTTCTTCAGTGATTTGACTAAACATGTGTTATTTCTAACATTATTCAATACCTACAAATTGAAACTGACAACTTTCGGAAAGGGTTTCACATATACTTTGGTCATTTTGACCCATATGTCACAGTTCACAGTTGCATACGCACTATACTTTCCATACATTATATACCTTGCCAAACCTGTCGACCCTTCCATGAGCAGCACATCTTCGACCATTTCTAGCGTTTGCTTAGCCCCCATTCTGGAAAATGCTTAGCAACTTATCACTAGAGAATTTCGACTGGTGAACGATTTCACGAACTATGTTCACGCACTCCTTTCAGTTGTGCACAGCCAGCCCGCTAAGCATTTCAGTCAGCTTACACAACGAGGAGCAGAATACCTGCCTATTGTGATCAATCCTGCTTGCGGCGAATTTAACCCAAGCTTCGTCCACTCGCTTCCTACTTTGAGTTACTTTCACCTGGTAGAATTTAAGTGTTCCAATAACACTTACCCTTGCCAGTGATTTTCTCCCCACAACTACCCAAGTCACAATCACAGTTTACGCAACTATGCGGTCCGATCGCATTGCCCCAGAGAACCTAACTGATTAATGGGCTTTGCGATTACTATTGGGTGTTGGACCGAAAAACTGCCGCTGGTTTTTCGTACCACAATATACCTGCTTTGTATACTGGCCCAGTAGCAGTTTGCCTTGTCAGACACCTACCGAGTTTCCACTGTCTCTTTTTAACAGTAACCTTTTCACATCACAAACACACATTCGCATTCATATACCTTTGCTTTTGGCCAGAAAAATACTTTCCTCTTGGCAGTACCTATTCAGAGGTGTTCTACTAACTAATCAGACTATCTATCAAAACAATTGTTTAAACATGCAGCAGCAATACAGGGCAGACGCATATGCTATTTGCGAATCGCCTATTGCAGCGCAAAAGTGACAATACGAGCAACAGACTTTTCTCTCTTGTCCCTAGGTCCTAGCCAGCGCCCCTTAGATCACCCGAAAAATGGAGATTTGATTTCACAACACTGAGTATTAAACAGGTTTTAAAAACACATTGCGTTCTTACCCGAATATGATGCATATATCCACCCTTTATTGAGGAATCAAAATCCTGTAGCATTGAATGATTTTCGGTAGCGTGACCTCACAGCTGATGAGCCCCCATCTATTGATACCTAATTATCGCTATTTAGCGCTGCAAGTCGCTTAAGTAAGAATTGCTTTCCAGTCCAATCGTGTGGTTCCATAGCACAAAAAGTTATTTATGTAAACAGGGAATTCTTTAACAATTAGAATAAAAAGCAATGAAAATAGTACGGCCGATACATATGCTTTGCGCTACTGGTCCCAGTATGCAGTATTTCAATCCTGAACCTGCGGTCACCGTCACCCAAAGAAATAGAGAAATGACTGCATACTGCACCCAGCCCACAAGCCTATATTCGGTACAGATTACAGAGACAACAAAGGCACGTAATAACAGATTCTCATTGGTTCTTGCTTCAGGTCACTCTGGTCATTGGTTAGTTCATATGGTGTCATTAGGGGTATGTCTCAGTTCTCCAACAGCTTCTTTGTGTAGTTTCCCTGCTGAAGAACTAGTTAAACTGGCTACAGACACTTCATACAAAATGGTAACATGCTAATCAATAACTCCCTATGATCCATAACTAGTGGACGCATGATGTGATCTCCTTGCCAATAGAACCAGAGATCTGCGAATAAAGAGGGATTTAGTATAATACCAAAAACGACCTGTCCACTGTATTCTGAACCTTAGATCTCATTTAAGTACATATTACATCTTAATCATTATCTCACAATTCCTTAAATAACTCAGATTATTAACCATAGTGAATGGGAACCATTCTATACATATGTGCATTCGTGTAATGTTCATATGGATGTGAGTACGCATGTGAGCATCTATGTGTATGCATGTTGATACACATACGAGTGTCTATGTGTATGCATATATGTTTATGTGTGTGTGTTATGTGCATCAGTGTATGTGTAATGGATTAATATATATATATATCTATCCCTAACTTTATCCATTTCTGGCATATTTAACATTAAGCTTGCCTGAACCAAATTCCAAGGTGTCATAAACAAAAAGGTGGTTCTGCTCAGAGGAGACGAGCAGATGTTTGCTGCAGTCATGAAGCTCATCAAAGGCTTTCCTTTGCTTATTTGGAGTGTAAATGTCAGTTCCTCTGAACCACAGCAGCATCGAACAAAAGGTATACAATTGCTAAAGATATGCAGGTTTCTGACAATGATCTTCCTCTGCGCATACCAATATCTGTGTGCCCTTTAACATACACACACATACATAGACATACACATAAATCCTGTTTCCCACACACTGACTCAACCTGCATTAATATATATATAGATATATATATACGCATTTGTGCGCATCGGATTGCGCCGACGCAGAGTAGCGTTCATCAGACTATAGATGACCAAATTATCAGATAATAATTGTACATCGATCATACTCAATTATTTGACTTTGACATTTGTTTGGGCACCCACAAACCAAGCTACCAATGGGCTTAAGGCAGCTAACAGTGTTGTTACTCATTGTCACAGTTGGAGTATACACTAGAGGGTGGCCAGCTTTAGTAAACTAAAGCTGGTTGAAGGGACTCCAAATTGCCTTTTTTTCCTCCAAGTATTGAAAGGGACTGTGTGACATGCTAATTTGTACATAATCCTCCATCATTCATTTGATGCTTACTGTATCAGATTGAGCCACAGCAGGTGTCAATAGTTGGCAACTCTTTTACGCATGACTAGATGTTCTAATGTTTCACTCTTGTGTGCTGAGTTGACTCATCACCATCACCAGTGAGTCTCTTGAAAAAAGTCATTTTTTTGCCTGGCAGCATCATTTGCAGGAGAAACTGAAGCAGGATACATGATCATGTCATGTGCCACTTGAGCTGACAACTTGCTCACCAGTAGCTATTTGCATCTCTTAAGATCTGTGTCACGTGGAAAGAAATACATTATATATGACTTAACCTATGATCAAGCATGGTTGCCAAAGTATACAGATACAATTGGTCCTGGCATAGCAGGAAAAAAACTTGATCTGCAAGTCCAACATAATTAGCAGAATCACTTTAGTTTCATCTACTACTTCAGCTTCTCTAGCTGCTATTCCAGTAATTTAATTAAGGGTATGACCTGACTTAGGCTGGCAGTGTCTGAACTCACTTCATTGGTTACTATTTCAAATGATTTCAGTAGCTTGCATAAAAATGAAAGTATTTTCCACGTTACTGGACTAAGGTAACATGACCCCCTCACCCTATCTCATGGTTTGTTATGTACGCTTGAATGGCTTTTTCCTGTAACTCTAATTGCAGAAGCATATAAAGGGTGGAATTCAACCTGGTTACTACCACTTGCCACTGCAATCTTCTACATGTGGTTGCTAAATGATAAACATGCCCAGAAAATTTTCAAGCCATAGTCCGCAAGTCCTGTATGCACCTGTCAGTTTTTAGGAAATTCCAAATGACCAAGTTTATTGTGTGCAGAAATTATGCTACTTGTTCAAAATCACATAGTTGTAATGCTTGTACAATGTTACTTGCATTATCAGAAATTACAAATTCTGAGGAGACTCTTAGTGGGATATGCCATTTTGCTATCGCATCCCTGAGTTTTCCAACAGATTGACTTTGGTGTGCCTCTTAGTGAAGTCAGTGATACAGAGTTTAGCCTGCCTGTGAATGAGCTTGTGTTGTGTGTTAGATACTGCTGTTGCTTAAGGGGATACATTTACCAAATGTACTGTCACAGTCATGTAATCATTAGTTTGACTAGTACCACTGGTCCACATATCTGTAGGTAAGTGGATAATCAGTTCAATGGCATTTTCTAGTCAAAGAATAACTTTTTTTTAACTGCTAGGTACAGGTGAGGAATTGTTGTTTTGGTAAAATGGAATGGGGATGGAATTTGGTAGCTGAGACACATGACTTCAACTAATTGTCAAGATTCATTGATGGCAGATATTGGACCCCAGATCTAATGCTCACATAGTCATCATGGCTTCACTGATCCGCTGTGCAAAAGGATGGCTGCTGTCATACTTAATTCCTCTTACAAATGCTTGTTACAGTGAATAGTTGTGAAACTACTAGTCTTCTTGGTCCCCTTCTGTGATGAAGATTTACCCCCAGCAGCAGCAGCTTTATGAAGGATAGGAGAGATGTTAGTTAACCTTTGCATATTGGATGCAGCAGTGCTACCTCTGATTATTAATGAGGAGGTTGATGATGAAAGTGTTGGTGTTGGAGATTGCATGTGCTGGAATCTATCCATGCTGCTAGTAGCTGACGCTAGACTGCTTGATATTGTTTTTTAGGATTTGTCATATTTTGATAAATAATCTGCATGAACTGCAAATTACGTAACAGAGAGGAGGTGCCTAGTTGGTTAATCTCCACTTACTTTGGCTTCACAAATGATATAGATGGCTTGATAAATGTTGTCAGTATTTGGGTAAAAATAATTCCTGACAAAAGAAGTGTATGTTTTGGTCTTATGCGCAGGCATAACAATGGCCTTCTTCTTATTACTGCATGAACTGCTACCACTGGTGGCTGTCTTACTTTGACACAAACAACATCCTTCTCCTGAAATTTGTCGATTTTTTTCTTGTCTAACAAATTCATCATCAACATCCCCATTAGCATCAGATACACAAATATCCCCCTTATACTGTTGCACTTCCACAGTAGCATCTTAAATTTCCTCATCATTATTTTTGCTACTATTCATCCTCACATTGGCAGGTAGTTAAGAAATTGTGGAAGGAGGCTTCTCTAGGATTACAGTGTCAGACATGCCAGACTCATAAATAGCCCTCATGACCACCATTAGACTCTCCTCAGGGATCTGTGGTTTGTGAAGACACAGTTAGTTCTTTAGCCTTTGTGTTCTTTTTGTGCACTGATTTGTCTATTTTAAATGTGACACATCTAGACTCAATGCGAGAAGGTGTTGCATTTTTGCAATACGCAGTCTAGTGTATGAAACAGCAGTAGCAGGACCACCACTTGCAAAGAAACGTGTAAAAATGCCAACATGCCATACACCACTGCGTGTGGTGTATGACACGTTGGTATTTTTACATTTTGGCAGTTTCTGTTCCTTTCATAGTTAGAGGTAATGTTTTCTTTACGATTGTGAATTACTGTTTAGATTTGAGGTGTCCTTTACACCTTTCACCTTGTCTTTCTTCAGTAGAATTGAATAAGTACTGGTAGCACTAGTACTGGGTTGCTCCTGCTCTTCTATCAACTGATCCATGATTGGTTTTATTTGTTTACACCAGGACAGGAGTAAAGCTTGAATTGAAATAAAATGCTTTGTTAACCCTTATTTATTTTTGGGATGCACACTACGCACAGTTATATAAGTTGCCTTTAGGAAACGTACACTTTTGAAAAAAATACTATATTAATTCAATTATGATAATAGTCTTTTCTGGGAAAATTACGTTTTGCCTGAGATCCAAGCTTGGTGGGAAGGCATGAGCTGGGGCTTACTCAGACACCCTAAGTTTAGGTGTATTCAGTTTTCTGATATACTGAACCACTCTTATGTAGTTATTTGAAGTTTTTTAATTCTAATTGAGCACAAAAGGGACACCAAATGTGGGCACATTTTCTTACATATGATAGATTATTTAATAGCAATGGTGAGGCTATGTTATTTGTCTGAAGAACTTTAATTCCAATTAAGCTCTATAAGGACACCAACAGGAGGCACATTTTCTTATACATGATAGATATTGTAATAGTTTAATATTTCTTTGTGGCGAAAATGATTTACATTTTTGGTTTTGAACATGTTCAGTTAGTAGATTTTAGTTTCCACAATACATATGAAAAGGAGAAATTATAAGAATATGACTCAGTAGCAATACTAATTCATTCCAGCTACTCCCCCACCACCTCTTTGCTGGCCTTGACTTTAGACCATATTGCACTTAGCTGTAACTCAGTTTTCATAAAAAAACAGTGGTACAGTTTAATATTATAGTTACCAATGTCCAATGCATCTAGATATTCACAGAATAAAGGTGCGTAAACACTAGATGATATTTTACACGATTCACCCGATTTCGACACATCGGAAGGACAAATCGTGCAAAAAATGTCCAAATCGTGTCCACTCATGATTACGATGCCAATACACTTACCCGTGGATCGTACATCTTTAGATCTTGCCTGCTGCAGGAAAGATTTGCCCATCTCATACACGATTTGGTGCAATAGATAGATTTTGTGCACGATAGATCTTTAGTCAGATTGGACACTTTTTAGCACCATATAGTGTCCTGGATTGCCTGGGAGCTGCCGGGGAGAGTTCAAGGGAAATTGCTCACGATATGGCAAAATAATCTATTATACCCCCAACATAACAAAGCATTTTTTAAGCAATACATATATGACCCCCACCCCCACACACACTGCTAAATAACTGAAAAATAGCAAGCATTGTAATAATTGCTAGAAAATGACTTTCTGGTTACTATTATAAATAAATGTTCTGTGACTATAATTATTTTTTATCATTTTTCTGTTTTGTTTTCCTATTTTAATCTTATTACATATAATAATTTTCTTTGTCTAATTATTTGATCAAATTCTGATTATGCTAATAACATTTATAACAGCAAATGTGTCCCTATTAGGATTTAGAAGAAAATCAAGCAGTTCCTGCAAATCTCACTGACTTTAGGGCCTATTCATTATGTTAATTATTGGGGTCCGATAATTAACATTCCATCTCGCCGTGAGCACCAGAGCAATTCATCATTGCTCCGGCACAAAGACAGCTGATCCAGAAATCAGCTGTCTCCCCAAAGTTCCTTTTGAAACAGTGAGACAAGTGCGCATGTGTGACCTACAGGTCACGCATCCGAATAGATCCATCTTCGCCAGAATATTATTTTTTCGGAGCTTGATGAATTCTGTCCCCATAATAGTGTATAGTGACATCGGGTCATTCCGCAAGAGGAAGGTAAGTAGGAAATATCTTGATGAGTGGCCTGATAACGTAATTTCTATAATTGCAGGTGAAAATTTTTATTTTCACCTGCCTTTGTAGAAATTAAGTGATGATGAATAGGCCCCTAAATAGTTAGAATGTGCAGTATGCTGTACAAAAGATTTTTTAATACACCTATTTCCCCAAAACATATGAGGCCTCAGAGCCGTAACTAGACTTTTTGTTGCCCTGTGCCAGAAAGAGCATTGGTGCCCCCCCTATTATTTTTCAAATAGGGACATAAGAAATGCCCTCGAAAAGGGCCATGGCCTCATGGGGAAGGCCCAGGGAATAAATAGGGTAGGCCAGGAAATGCTGGGGATAAAAGAAGAGGAAGTGTCAAGTGAGCAGAGGCGCTCCTAGGTATAGACAATCTAAGCAAATGCCTAGGGCATTTGTAATGCCTAGGGGCATCCAAGCCTGCCTAGGGCCAGTGGAGGTTTGGTGCAGGCATGGCCAGGGCACCTGCTGCTGGCTGGGCAGAGACCCTGGCAGCTGCTACTGCTGCTGCGCAGCATCCATGATCAGAGCTCAGCCGATAGCTCTGGCATCAGCAAACAGTGAGCAGACTGCGGCAGTACAGCCGGCGGCAGTTTGTGGTGGCAGAGTACCTGGATGGCAGCTAGTGGTTAGCGCCGAACCAGCTCGGAGGCGTCACACAATCAGAATGAGCTTCTGCGCATGGGCAGAGGCTCATTCAGGAATTTAAGTAATAGTCACGGAGTAGTGAGTCACTCCACATGGCTCTGGGCTCCGCTTCCAGTAATCAGCACACACAGCTGCGGCCAGCCAGCCTGAGACGGGAAAAGCAATTCCGCCGCCCCGTGCTATGCTGGGATAGGGAGGTTCTGTTCTGGGTGAGTGACCCTTCTGTGAGGCCACGAACATTTTCAGGATCCCACTGGGAGGGGGCACCACCCAAAATCTTGCCTAGGGCACTAACTTGGCTTGGGCCAGTTCTGCAAGTGAGAATGATAATAAACAGAAAATTGACAGACTCGAACAGTGCCCACTGCCCTGCAGTGCTCTGTGCCATGGCACAGGTCGCACTACCCTAGTTATGGCCCTGTAAGTCATGAGCCAAATGTTATACTGTATGTGGGACAGAAATCCAATTGCAACAGTGCAGCTTTATAACTTTATTTGCTAGAAGTCATCTGTATATTTGTGTAAAATACGCATTTACAGTATGCACTGTGAGAACCAACTACTGTATGTGTAAGCAGGGCCAATAAGAGCCGGCCCGGGCCTGAGTGAATGGGGCATGGCCTAATCATGGGAGGTGTGGTCACCCCCTTATGAACAAAAAACCTAGTTGCAGCGGAGGGGGGTGCTGTGAGCTCCTCAGCCCAGTGCAAATCCAGGGGGGGATGCGCCCCCCCACAGGTAGAGGAGACTGCTGCTGCTGGACTGACAGGTAAGAGGGAGGGGGGGTGGACGGCATCAGACCCAGGCCCCGGCCAGGCCCCTCCAGAAAGCCAGGGCACGTGTAATTAGTACCCGCTCTCCCCCCCCTCTCGTCCCTGTTTGTAAGCATACAGTATGTCCATGTTCAATTTTGACACATTTATGACTCTTTAGGCTTAGAGAGAAGGAATGTGGCACAGTGAGCAGGACTAAGCTGCAAGGGTGTTTAGGCAGCAAGGTTGTGTTTTTGTAAATGCGAGTGAGGTAGATCTGGATGCTTAGGCACATATGCATGTCAGGATGTGCAAATCTTGAACATGCTAGAGGCTAGTACATTAGAGAAAAAATAATAAAAAAAAACATGGTTCCCCTAATGTGAATTAAGTATCAGTGCTCCTTGCTGGACTGGTTGCTGAAACCAGCACCAAGCTGTGGCAGGTTTGGAAATCTGCAACTTTAGGGCACCTGTCATAGTGGGACAAAGCCGATTGGCTAACCAGTTTGGGGTTGGTTAATAGGATGGCGGGGGATCCCATATTGTGTGTCTCTCTGCTATAGCGTTACTCCCGTGGGCGTAGCTATAGTGGGTGCTGTTATTTTGAGGCCCAGAGGCTTAGCAGACCAGTCTCTAGGCTCTGACTCCCCTGCCTGTACCCAGGACATATAGTTGTCTACCAAGTTCCTGGAGTTGCAGGCTAACCATTTGGGTCTGACCCATTCCCCTGGGTGTAAAGGGGGACTCATCTGCCCTTATATAGGTGGTAGTCTCCATCTCTCCCTCTCAGTAAAGCTCCACACTGATTTCATCCTTTTCCTGCAATCCTGTTTTACCCTCACAGGCACAGTGTGAGAGTAGGCTTCTCATTGATTACTGCTTTTTTGAATTAAGCTGGGGGTGAGGAGTGAGCTCCGAGATTAAGAAGACCCAAGGCTGTAACTAGCTATGGGCGACCGGTACCATCGCAAAGAGCGCAGAGGCTCTGTGGGCAGTAGAGGAATGGCACCATGCAGCCAGAATCAGTGTAGCAGTTCCACCCGTAGTGTCCGCTAGACATTACAGGCAGGCACCCTGCCCTGTTTGCTGCCTGGAGAATCCTGAAGACTCTCTGTGCACTGCTGCTAGAGTCGCAGGTGCACTATGCGCAACATCATGATTGTTGCACAAAGGGGCGGATCTATATCGCTAGTTACATCGCTGAGAAGACCTCCGCTTAAAGTGACATTTCCAGCTGGTTGGTCCCAGTGGTGTCACTATGGGGATGCAAGGGATGCAGGCCACACCCGGGTGTCCTCCACCTTCTAACTGTCGTTTTATAGACTGTGCTAAATTATAGCTAGAAGCTCATTGGTTGCTATGCGCAACTTCTCCACTTTATTTCTCTTGAAGATTTGATACTTCTCCCCCATAATATGAACTTGGGCACTGTAATGTATGAACTGGGAGTGTGGTATTTTTCCCTCTGATTTTCCAGTACCTGCAGAGGCTGAGAGGTTAGCTGCTTCAAGCCTGGTGGCTCTCACAGGCATCTGAGCCATCAGCTTTCAGCAGCGTCTGAGTCACAAGCTAGCTTTTGGCAGTGCCTGAGCCGCCAGCAGGCTTTTAGCAGCAGCTGTGTTATTTGATTATGACATATTGAATGTCAAAATTTTGACCATGTCGACATTTTGATGTCGACTTTATAATTTGTCTATATTGTAATTACATTTTGACCCTGTCAACATTTCAAACTGTCTATAAACTCTAAGAGGGGTATTCAATATGAAACGTTAACTTCACTGTCGAAGTTAACGTTTCATATCGGAGTTTTTACCTGCGTTAAAGTATCGGGCGCGCTCCCGCTTATACCCGTATTCAATATAAAATTAACGAAAACGTGAAACTCCGAAGTTGGATTTGCATAAAGTTACGAATTTTTCCTTAAAAAAATTGTAAGACCCCCCTAAAGTAGTAAAAACATGGGGGAACACTATGGGTACCCCCGTTTTAGCCTTTAAATTGAAAGTCGGGGATTTAAATAGCCGCAGCAGGTGTTTTTTTCCGACATTGAAGCAGTGATGCAGAAGAGCACTTAGGTTATTTTTTTTATTTTTTTAAGTGGTCCCATCAAATTTGGGGTACATGAAAATGGGTACTAGAATATTTTTATGTCCCTAAAGTAAGTTTTTAAAAATTCTGCATTTGTGCACCTGCCGCTATAATTCTATTCTAGAAAACATCTGCCGCATACTTGCAGAATAGCCCTGAACCTATTTCCCTATTGTTAAACAATTTTTTCCCATTTTTTTTTTCACCTCAATTTTTAAATTAATTTTTTGGGGTGTCCCTATTTTTTTTCCAACTTTTTTTGACACAGTTCTTTTTTAAATGTCATTTCCAGGGGTGCAGGCTATGTTTTTTAAGCCTGCACCCCTAAACCCCAATTCTGCACTTTTTTTCGACACCTATTCAATAGTGAAAAGTTATCCCCGTTTTTTATCAAAGACTTTTCAAAACTGCGATAAGTCTTTGAAATTGAATACGGTGTAAAAGTCAAACCTGCGATAATGACGTCAAAAGTGCGATATTAACGCAAAAACGATGTTATCGCACCCATATTGAATACCCCTGTATAACTCTAAATTGTGTCCTTGTCTAAATGATGTACCTGCCTACAGGCATTTAGTCCATGTTTTGGTTGTCTAAATTTTGACTGTCTAAGTAATATACATAACCCGACAGGGGCAGTATTGATATTAAGCGGGCAGCTAGTATAGGCGATAACAATGTTTAGTGGATTGATGGTGGATATTATGTCATGCAGTTGCTTTTTATAATATGTAGAGCTATTAATTTAATGTAGAGCTAGTTAGGCTAAAATATAGCAGGGGTTAATGTTGATGCAATGTGGAATCTCAATTAAATATGTGACTTTCAATTAAATGCTTGTGTTAGTTGGGGGGGAAATACTTCCTGCTGCTTGCTTGTGTAGAGGGATTAATGTAGAAAAGAGTTAAAAAAAGGGATTTGAATCAATTTATAGATACTCGATAGATATATGTTATATAGATTTGTTGAGATGGTTAGCACAGATATCTAGCTGTCATCACTTTTAATGGTACAGCTGCCTAACCACATGTAATAGTGGTTTAACTACAGGAGTGTTATATATATATATATATATATATATATATATGTTATATAAAAATGTCAATTTAAATCAACATCTAATTTAAATATATATATATATATATATATATACACAGTAGCGCACGCAGGGGGGGGTTTCTGAGTACCCAGAAACCCCCCGACAGACTGCAGTGCAGGCAACAAGTTCTTAAGCCCTGCCCCCTCCTGGAAATTTTGCCGCTATTCGCGGGTCAGTATGGAGGAGGTGGAGCCAATATGATGCAATTTAATTAGATTTGAGTCATTTCGCCCCGCCCCCCTTAAGACAATGGTGTCAGCCTGCTATAGACCCTGTCCCTATCAGATCTGCTGCAAGGTAAGTTTTTTGTAATGTATGTGACATATGTTTGTGTGTGTGTGTAAGGAATATGCATACTTGCCTACTCTCCTGAGAGTCGTGGGAGTCTATTGTCTGGTGTGGCACTCAGGGCTTGTTTATACAAATAACTTAAGACACGTGAAGATAATTTCAACGTGTCAATCCATGTCAGATTGTCATCAGGAAATACAGAGAGAAAAACAGTGTCTTACCTTACAGACACTCACCCAGCATGTGAACCAGTGACTCCCAGCGGAATCCCGAGCCGAGCACGGGGAGCAGGGAGCACATGGTGATGACGTCGTCGGCGCATCAATGCCGCGCAGGTCAGTGAAAACATCCCATCACCATGGAAACATATTACAGTAGCGATACACTGTAGAGAGACACTGGATATGGCATTCATTGAGATAATATCACAGCTCTTAGAATTAGTCTAATCTATGCTGAGCTTTACTCATTTTTATTTATTATGGAAATGCTTGATTATATCATGCCTTTATTATTTTTGTATACCATTTATGTTGCATATTTATGTACGTATTGGTTTGCAAATTTTTACAGTGTATCACTTCTGTAATATGTTTCCATGGTGATGGGATGTTTTCACTGATGTGCGCGGCATTGATGCGCTGACGACGTCATCACCATGTGCCTCCTGCTCCCCGTGCTGGGAGTCACTGGTTCACACACTGGGTGAGTGTCTATAAGGTAAGACGCTGTTTTTCTCTCTGTATTTCCTGATGACAATCTGGCATGGATTGAAACGTTGAAATTATCTTCACGTGTCTGAGTTATTTGTTTAACAAGCCTTGAGTGCCGCACCATTAGACTTGATATATATATACAACTATACATATATATTGTATGTATGCGGTCATGCTATGATATATGCACACCTTGCTGTTCATTGTGATGCACAAGGCAGAAGGCCTGTTGTGACAAAAAAGTTCTATGAGGAGAATGGTGTAGGGTGAAACAGATACAGAATAGGAGGATAAAATAGTTCAGAATAGACTGTTTAATTTGAATTATCTTTAATGAATAAACATGTAACTGGATGACTGTGCAATTGAATAGGGTTGGGTAGGGGATGCCAGCGCTTGAGATCCCGGTGGTCAGAATCTCTATGCTGGCATCCCGACAGGGTTAGGATACAGACACCTGTGGGTAAGTATCAAAACCCTACCCCTAGCCCTAAACAGAACCCGCCCTCCTTGCAGCCTAAACCTAAACCCCCCCTGCAGCTTAAACCTAACCCTTCCCCCTAGTGCCTAACCCTCCCCCTACTGCCTAACCCATAACCCTAAATCTCCCCCTAACCACACTACTTACAATCGGGATGCCAGCGGTGGGGATGCTGGTACCGGGATTCTGAATGGTGTCGGGATTCTGGCGCCAGTATTCTGAGCACCAGGCATCCTGACAACCAGGATTGTGACTACATCCAATTGAATAAAACAGTTCCACATTAATAACTACTGTCATTGTGGTTCATTTTAGAAAGAAAGCATGTGTTGTACAGTGACTTGTGCTGGCGGGAAGTGCTTAATGCTTCTTTAAGGCCAATTCTGGCATATCTACTCACTGTTTTCTGTGCTAGATTCTGAAGTGGTTGCTCAGGTAAGTTCTGTTCAGGTTCTTTGTCCATTGAGTCATGAAGTAATTTGGCAATTTCTTGAAATTTTGATGTCAGAAATGTGTATGTCAGTTAGGTAGTGATGTGTATTCCTGCCAGAGTGAGGCAGTGATGTGCTGGTTTTCTATGAGCAGTGTGTCCCTGAGAGATGTTATAGCTTACACATATGGAGTGATACAGCTGTGGCTTTATGATGAGGTTCAGATTACAGTTGGAAGTAGACCAGACCTGATGTTTGCGGTTGTGGAAAGTCATGCATGGTCATGTGTTTTAGTGGGTTTGAATCATGCTGGTTTTATCTCTCTCAATTTACCACACCAATATACATATATATATATATATATATATATATAGTTCCACAAAAGTTGGCACTCCCCAAATCCCAAATCAACAGCCGCGGTGCTCCACTCCTTGGAAATAGTAGACAGCAGCACAATGAGAGGAACTCAAACGGACTTGAAAATCAAACACTGGGACATAGTGGTCCAAATCACATATGCTTTTCTATATACATATTGATTGCGGTGATTTATTTAGTTCATGACTAATTATCTGCTATGCTGCCTTTGGTTTTTTCATGATCTTTAGTGGATAAGGGACTATATTTATGGATTTTGTATATATGTGTTTATTACACTTTTTGCATATATTATTGCATATACTAATGTTGCATTGATTATGTTCGGAGTATCATGTTACTGTTTAGGGGGTTATTATATATTTGCACTGCATTGCACAATTCTTTTCTTTTAGTTTATATCACATTTGTTTATTGTATATGGTTTGTGTATACCAGTTTCCATAGTGCTGATTCTGTGATGCCTTACCTGGTTACCATGACTCCGTTTCCGGCTGACGGAGTCCGACCATGTGATCCGGGTGTGATGTGAACCCGGAAGTGTTTGAGACGCGGGCCCGGCGGTGGCGCCGATCGCACAGGATTCGCTGTGGTGAGTACACATTTATGTATTTATAGGTGTATTGTTCTGACTGTTTGCTTATTCACTGTCCTGACGAAGGAGTAAAATCCGAAACGTTGATTTGGACCACTATGTCCCGGTGTTTGATTTACAAGTCTGTTTGAGTGCCTCTCATTGTGCTGCTGTATATATATATATATATATATATATATATATAGTAAGGAATCTATATTAGAACCTCTATACACTCCTTCCTATACCTTCTAATATCTGCCTATACCTTCTAAGGATGACGCTAATTTATATACGCAGTCATACAGTAAATAAAGACTTCAGACCTGGAATCTGTGGTACCAAAGCACAAGTATTATTCAAGTAAAAGTACAGTCAGTTACACGCTATTGATCCAGACACAATTAGGCGCAAAGGAATTATACAGACCCAAGTACAGTATACATACGCAGCGCTTCCGGACCAGATGTTAGGTATCAGCAAGAAACCACTTTGTCAATCAGCATTCAGCAAGAAGACTAAGACCCAGTGTTGGAGCACACATATTTATACCCCCCAGAAATAGACAACACAATAGGGAAGTTTGTTGCTGATGCCATTGGTTCCCAAGGGGGATACATCTGTTACAGAGCATTTAACAGGCTGATTCAAATAGACACAACCCAGCCTCCAACAACTGAGGGTCTCTGTTTCCCGCCCCATGCAACATTCTAACAGTTGTTCATATTATATACATTTTGTTGCTTGAAGTCTCTGCGGTCCATAAGTTGAGAATGCATGATGCGATCTCCACACCGATAATACCGGAATTCTGTTGAAAGAGTACGCATCAGTACAAAACCAAACACTGCTTACTTAGCATGTATAAAACCTTAGTTACCAAATAATCTTTATTTCACAACATTTATACTAAATGAACAAACTTAAATCTTATCCCTTAAAGCTTATGGAACCTTGTATGTGGATATGTAATGTGTGAGTATGCGGGGTTTGATATAAAGACGCTAGTTAACTTGGAGCAGATGCATGCGCATAAAGCTAATGAACAGCGTTTTCATATAGGATCTTATGCATTCGCTAATATGCGATTAGTTACCATCGCAATTGTGCGTATTAATGTGTGTATGAGAAATGGTGCACTTACATCTCACTTAAACTAAGTGAACACCTAGCAGTGTGGAATGCTGAGCCTTATAGTTCCCCACGCCCTCCCTCTCTCAGCAGCCCCCACCCTTCCCAGGCTCAACAGTAAAGTCCTTTATTCTCCCAGGCTCTTGTGTAAATGCAAATTAGCACAGCTACAAGACCCAAAACCTAAGATAACACTCTTGGCTTTGAAGGTATTTTTATTGCAGGAAGCCTGCTAATGTAAGGTGTGTATTCGAGCAGGGCCACCTGGAGTGAGAGCAGATGTTGAATCCAGGAAGCTTGTCTACACAGGCTAGTTGTCACGTGGCCATTTGCTCTGTTTAGCTAATGCAATATATCCTTTATGGGAATTATAATAATATACACTTTATCCAGAGCACCCAAACTACATAAAGTCATGAAATAGGCTTTTGGTGAATCGCTGTAACTTATGGCGATGGTCACAGATGCAATCGCATGATGCTAATAGTAATATCGCCACATGTACTAGTGAGTGAGTTTATCTAAAATGGCGCTTAGGCAGCCATTTGCAAAATGGCGTCTTGCGGCGAGTCGCAAGATGGTGTCGCTGCGATTCAATTTTAAACTGATCTTGTCTCAGCCAATAATCCAGCTTCGACAGTCCACCCTTTGATAGCGAACAACATGCTATCACAATCTGCTATTAGAATTTAATTCAGGCTTACATTTACATATTATTTAGTGTTATTATGGGATGGCACATGGTGGTTCTTAATCCATCAATAATGTGTCTCTGAGTGGGGACATAAAACTACTATTATACGCACACCGCAGATCTTGGAAGATCATGTGAAAGGTGTGGGGATGCACCAGTCTTATAAAAGGAGTCTTGAAGGGGACTTTACATTATCTGAGGTGTTTTAAAAATAACATTTCAATAATACATTCTATGCATGTCTAAATATATGTATACCAAGCATTTCAACATGTGTGAGGGTCATAACTTCTGGGGCTACTCTTCCCAGGTAACACAATAACAGTATTAAGATTGGTCAGACACTCCCCTGATTGGCATTGCGCTCCTCCTGATTCTCCATCAGCACTGCCATCAGCTCCCGTTTCCTCAATCAGTCCTCCATCACAGACACTGGATATCCCCAAACAGATCATCACAACAGAAACTCTGGAAAAACAGAACTAGGATGACCACAGCAGACCACTACATTGCTGGAAGCACTGATCTACTCATTTCTTTAGCTCAGATATCTCACCGTCACCTTTTCAATCCTCCCGGCACAAGCTCACAATCGACAGGTCCATGCCATCGGCTCTGTCTCTGCCTTGTATCTCCACTGGCCGGTTAACCTCCCTATAGTGAGTGGAATGGACCCATGTATCTTCCTCGGCCACCCTTTGAGGATGTGGTATCGTCAGATACGGACCTTTCCACTGATCAGTCAAACAACCTGAGCTAAAAAAAATTTGGATCATAACAAAAACTCCAGATTTTACATCATGACAGTTTGCATTAGACATGTTAGTTAATAACACTTTCAATTTCGGTTATTCTCATTCATCTTCGCGAGACCCTGCACAGTAACCTCATTATCATATTTTCACATGAGGCTGCCTGTTTGAACAGTGGGCCTGATTCAGAGCCGGACGTAAGTGGCCGTTCGTTCGGCGTACGAACTAAAAAATGTAAATTCAAGCGCTCGCTCGTATGTTCGCTCGCAGCTAATCTTCCGCCCCATAGTCTCCCAACCCCTCCTCTAGCTAGCGAACGTTCTAAATAGTGACCGTCCGTCTCCTCTTTGGTTGCAGGGAACGCTCGCACAAGTCAAATCCGGAAGTGGGCCTGTCATTTTTCGATTGCCTGCTATTTCAAGCTGCAAACATACTTTAATAGATTAATAGCAATCAGTATATTCATTAGCTTAATTGGTATTCACATCTTTGCAATCCGTTTTTTTTCACTGTCAATAAACTTTATTATTGTTCGTGTGTGTCATTCCTTCCGCAGAATACGTACGTTTGTACCAAGGGGATGGTTTTTCAAATTTTTAAGTTTGTTTGTATGCTACTATTGTTTTGCGTTAGTTTATATGCAGATTTTTCATCTTTATTAATAATATTTAAATTAGCTTACGCATGTCACTGCATCAAGCCTATCATAACTCACATTATATTTGTGAGGGTGTAGGTCACATGACTCACAATAACCAATACAATGCTTTCTGTTCATTTTCAAAGTACATTAGCCAATCAAATTTTTTCTGGTACCTTTATTAAAACTGTTTTGTGTTGAAAAAATCATTGCCATCATGAGAGCTGCAGCATTTACACGCAGAGAACTCCTGGTCCTCACAGATGTCATGGACCGGAGAATTACTTCGTATCCGGCCCCCATCACTAACCGCCGCAAGCGGCAAGCTTATGCGGAGGTGCGGCACCGGCTGCGTAACTTGGGCTACCGCCGCAATATCGGCCAGCTCGAAAGGCGCTGGTCCGATCTCCACCGCAGATCCCCACGCCTTTTGGCCAATTTGCGTTAGCAAATAAGCGAAAGTAAGTCTATTTTTTAAACATTTTAAATGTAAGCATACCTGCGTGTGCATGTTTTCCGTCTAGCCCTGTTAGGACATACCTGCGTGTGCATATTTTCCGTATTGTTTTTTTTTTTTAATACATTTTTGGTTGTGTAAATTTTTAACAAAACCAAAAAAAAAAATAATATTAAAATTTTTTCTCCATCATTTAGGGGCTGAGCGCAGACTACAACGTATAATACGTCAATGACGTCGGCCTCGTCCCCTATCCCCCACTCCCACCCAAACCTCCTCTCCCCAACCTTCCCCAAATTCCCCCTCCACCCCAGACCGGCCAGACCGTGAGGCCCCTCCCTCTCCTAATATTCCCATCCCTCAAAATTCACCCTCCCCTCCACCCCCCCCTCTCTTTTCATCACCCTCCCCTCCACCCACCCCTCTCTTTTCCTCCCCCTCCACACCAAGTCAAATCTCCCCTCCTCCATCGGCCCAGCACTGGCCCACATCAGAGGAGGACGATGTCGGGGCTCCAGGACCAGTCATCAATATGACCGGTATGTTTCCCTTTTAAACTATGGTTGCTTTTGCATTTTTTTTATTTTGGGTGATGTTGTCCTTTTGCCTGTGCATTTCCAATTTGTTAAGTATTTCTAATGTTTTGGATATATATCTTTGCAAAACAATGTCTAGGATGTTTTCCCCTTACACATATCACACATGTCCAAACACTCATACTTGTGTCTTTCTAGTTTACGGTACCAACAAATGTAGTGTTTTTGCGTACTTCTACCTTTTTTTTGTTGTCTTTTTCTGTGTAATTTTTTTAGTTTTTATTTATACAATCTTTGCGTTTGCCATTACTTTGTTTTTTTTTTCTCTTTTTTTAAAGTATAGTCTGATTTTTAAGTTGTTTGGGAACATATAAATTAAGGTGTCAGTTTAGTAATCCACACATTTTTTTAACCCACAGAGGACCAGAGGTGGATGCAAGAAATGCAGGATGGCTTGCACAGGTTGAGGGGCCATGTTGTAGGCATGCTCATGGTCCTGGATCACATGTTGGCGCTCCTGCGCCACTAATTTTTTTGTTGTTTCTCCATAAAAATGTTTAAAAAAATAAAATATATTCATTGTCTGTAAATATTAGATTGTTTAACCTTACATAAGTCGACTATTGGAGCATGTTTTTTTAAGTAATGTAAATTAGATTGTAGAAAGCTCAAGTAAGTATGTAAGCTGGCACATTAAACACCTAACAATACCAATAGGTTTGTAGAATTAACAGCAATTTTTTTTTTTTTTCAAAAGTAGAAAATATTTTTAGTTTTTTTTTGGAAAACTTGTAAACACATTTTTTTTGGGTTAAAGATAGAGAAGGGAGCACACATTAGTTCGGAAAATCACACACTACATTTACTGGTAAAACATGATTTTACACTGAAAAAATAAAAACACATTAGTGCACTAAATAGTACGCATTTATTACAGTTAAATAAGGAGACATTAGTGCGCTAAATATTACGCATTTTTTACAGTTAAATAAGGAGACATTAGTGCGCTAAATAGTACGCATTTTTTACAGTTAAATAAGGAGACATTAGTGCGCTAAATAGTACGCATTTTTTACAGTTAAATAAGGAGACATTAGTGTGCTAAATAGTACGCATTTTTTACAGTTGAAAAAACACATTAGTGCGCTAAATAGTACGCATTTTTTACAGTTAAATAAGGAGACATTAGTGCGCTAAATAGTACGTTCATTTTAAATTAAAAACAACTCAAACATTATTTTGCAAAAGAGTACGCTATATTTAGTGGTAAGACATGATTGGTCCAAGAAAAAAAACAAGATTACTTAGCGAAACATATGCGAAGACCAACACATCGAAATTGTAACTTCATGAAACTAAAAACACTTACCAAAAACAGACAAATATCCCAAATTACAAAAACTTCAATGGGGCAATGCCAAAATAACTAAAAAAAAAATAATAAGTACTAACATTTGTAAACTATTTACTATTATTTTTTACGGTGGTTTTTAAAAAGACTTACTCAAAAACTCCCCCCAAAAAAGCTAAACAATAAAACAAAAAGCGAACGGAAATTAAATAAGTAAGAAACCAAACAAAACGATCACAATAGAAAAATACGCCTCAAACTCCAAATACCACCAACACTCAACTCCTACGCCAAACCTCCAACATGCATAACCCGCCACCTCGACTTGAGTCACACCAAGCCATAAATAGTCTTTATTTTCCAAATTAATTTTCTCAAATTAAGGACGGACAATAGGAGCTCACAATCAATGATGCGGCCGAATAATGCTGACGCATGTATTAAAACGTCACTGAAAACCCCAATCGGTCTGCTGTAGTGAGACCTGAAAGTCAAAAATGGCTAAAGAGCAGCAAAGCACTGGCCAAGAGGCGCCAGGTAAGTATTTGTCTTTTTGGGACTAAAGGATTCTGTTTAACAATAATTTGGGTAACGTTTGACATTATAATTTTTACAATCTTTTTAAAAAAGGATTGGAGGATGCCATGGAAGACGCTGCTGGGCCTAGTAGGCCAACTAAACAAAAAAAAAAAGGCAGCCACAATTCACAAGAAAGGAGATGGAGGTTTTGGTGCAAATGTGCAATGACAACCTGCCACAGGCACCAAGGAATATGGGTGCAAGCCAGAAATGGAAAATGTGGGATGACATAGCCAGTGGTGTCAATAGGGTGGGTGATTGTGAACGTTCAACCCGGGAGGTCAAACGCTGGTACGTCAAAACTACATTTTAGTAAAAAGTGTTTACAGGTCCAAATACTGCAGGAATAATGCCAACTTTTTACCCCACAGATGGAGCGACTTCAAATATCGGCTTAAGCAAAAACTGGCTGATAGGGCTAGGCATGCAGGGGGGACAGGTGGGAGTCCCACCCCTGTGTCACTGGAGCTCACAGATTTGGAGGAGCTGGCCCAGGGGTGTGTGCAGGATGAGGAGGTGTTTGGCGTGTTGAACATGGATACCGACATGCCAGACTTTGCGGCTCCTCATGTTGCCCCAGGTATTTGTTGTAATGTTAACAACTCAGAAATGTGTTTGGGACAATATCTAGATTATAATGCTACTCTTTTTTCTTTTTTCTCACAGAGACACAGGCGGATGAGTCTGCTCCAGAGGAGAGCTTTGGCCGCAGAATTTCTGCTGGCTCTGCAGGGGAGTAAGCAGTAGATCCGGCTGTGGACCCTGTGGCAGACAGTCCAGGGCATTCCCCCTCACAGGCAGTGGGCCTCCTCACTGATCTCAATATTAAAACGGATCAGCAGGCCGAGATTCTGCTGAGGATGGACGCCAATCTGCTACGGGTGGCGGATACCCTGGAGCAAAGTGCTGCGGCCAACGTGACCATTGCTAAGGCCCTGGCGGAAAATACTGGGGCCAACGTGCGAATAGCAAATGCCCTGGAGCAGCTCGTTCGCCAGCACATGTTGGAGCTGGCCTCCCTTCCTGCCGAAACATCAGGACCCTCCACCTCTGGCACAACAACAGCCATCCCTCCAAATGTACAAAAACAGACAAATCTCAGGTGCACAACTCCAAATTATTAATAATATATAAATGCAATAAAATTTTGCAATCAATAGAGGTTTTGAGCATAATCTTGGCCAAGGTTATGGGCCTACCCACCATATCCAGGTAACCTCTGTAGGGTAGGTCCCTAACATACTACGATTCAAATCCAGAGCGCAGGATACCCCCAAACTAGCCCAGCTAAGCCGCCCAGGGCACCGCCATAGTAAGAAAAGTGCAGTGTGAAAGAGATAGTTAGGAGCAGCTACTGCTGCATATAAAGAATGAAAATAAAAAGTGAGGTACATATATAATAAACAAACAGTGAAGGGTTAAAATGTGTTATAAAAGAAAAATGTGTTATAATGCGGTGCCCTGAAACAGATCAACCAAATGTGCCTAGCCCTATGCCTAATCTAGAGGCCACAACATCTGCCTCTGCCAGGCCAGCAGAAGGACATCCCGGACCCGTTCAGGCTCCCTCCCTACCCCTGCCAAACGGGCCAAAAGGCAATGACAGCACTGGCTAATTTTCCCACAATCCTTCTCAGTGTTTGCCCCATATTCCTTAATGCCCAAAACCTCCCTCTCCTTTCTTGTGAATTTTTTATTAATTGTGTTTGTTTGTGGATTTCAAATGCCACTTATTTTGTTTGTGTGTTTTTAAAATCATTTGTTATTTGTTTTTACGTTATCAAGTTTTTTTTATTTGCCCAAAATTTGTTTAAAAAAATTATAAAATCCTGTTGAAAATCTGCACAATTCTATTGGTAATTTATTCAAAAACTGGTTAAAAGATAAACCCGCAAACAACATTACAAACATTACAACGGAAATCTAAACATTTTTGAGGGACAAATAAACCAAGGGTTAAAAACAATTTATGAGTTTTAATTAACAATTAGCAAAAGACAAAAGGACGATTGTTTTCTTGGCCCCTAAAAAATGAAGAAAAACAACAAACCTGCGTACAATATTGTTGCCCGAAAAATAAATAAATAATAATTTGGCAAAAACACGCAAATGTTAAATAAATTTGTAAGCTAATTGATTGTCTAACACAGAAATTATCAGCTGAGTAGTTCACCTGCGTACGGTTTTTTGCTACTAAAAAAGGCTATTTGCTAAACTCATTACAAGCATTTTTGCAATTCAAAACTGATTGTTTTTGTGTCCTCAATTGATAAATTGGGAACCCATCGATGAGCCTCGGGAAGAACGAAGAGACCATCGTCATTGCGGTAGAGAATACCAGACCACAAGCTGAGCGAGCAGTTTGACTGGAAAGTGGATCAGACAGTGACGTAACACTTTTTCCGTTCACATTGGCCGTTCGCATCAGATAATTTATGTACGCCCAAAAAACGCCTCGACACGCCTGCGTTTTCCCATCTCCACCCCCGTCACCGCCCCAAAACGGACAGTTCTGTCAATCACATGTCACTTCCTGTTCGCTATTCGACAAATGACTGAAAAAATGATCGCAAACAGCCATACGCACATGCGCACTGTTACACCGACGCATGCGTGGTTTAACAACATCGGATGACTACGAGCGTATGACCGCTTACGAGCGGCTCTGAATGAGGGCCAGTATCTCAAAGGGGGGCAAATAAAGGAAAATACAGTCTGGGATAATCTTAGTGTTGTTACCCATCACCTTACACATGTTCTTGGAAACGTCACCTGTAAAATAAGTCCCCCTATAATTTTTTTATAATTCTAGGGATATAGTATCTGCATACAGGTTCCTGCAATTAAATCTTGTTATTAATAGCTACTGCTCTAAATAATGCCTGGGCCACTGGGTTGGATAGTATTCCGAGTATTCGACCTTAGCCTGGCATAGCTGCCGTTTATCCTTAGCAACCTTGTGTCCTGTGAGTGGGAGATAAAGCACAACAGTTTGATATCATTTAAACATGACCTAAAATACAACAATAAATCATCCACATTTTACATTAGAACAGACCCATTGATAGGTTGAAAAGATAGTAAACAGTCATATAAGGCCTGGGGTTGCCTATGAACCCATGGGAAACTCGTGTTCTTGTGTGGAGTTCTCCACTTTGCAGTTCTTACTTATGTGTCCCACTTGGTGACAGTTAGAACATCTTTTTGAACAGGGTAGATTAAAGGATTTTTGTGGGAGTTGAGCAAGAGGAAAAGATGGTGGGTATGGGTAAGGATATGGAGGATAAGGGTATGGTGGGAGGTATGAAGTTTGTGGGTAGCATGAGACCTGTGGTTGTGTATGATATGTGGGGTAAGGATGTGTTTGCTGTGGTGTGGGATTGGTGAGGACGTGTAACTGTTCAGGTGCAGGTGTGTGTGTGTGGGTGCAGGTGTGTCGGTTGGCTGTGATGTTATTGTCATTCCTTCCAGAGCTTGGACACTGACAGACATTAGTTTTTCGCTCTGGGTCTCTCTCTTCTTTGTGATATTTTTATCATGTTCTATGGCAGATTCTATGAGTGTATCTATTGTGACTCCCCTCCTGCCAGGTTGTGAGGTCTGAACCCGAGTCTTTAAGTCGTCTTTCAGACCGTCCATGAGTACCGTGACTATCATTCCCCTGTGGTGAGTGCTATCTTTAATATCGTCTAACCCAGTGTACTGGGTGATAGCCTGCAGAGCCCGGTCGCAATAATCTTCTGCAGAGTCACTCTCCTTTTGCTTTATGGTGAAAATTTTGTTCCAGTTAACTACTACTGGAAAATATATACCCAATTGAGTTATGATGCGGGAAATATTATCTTGATTTACTTGGTCTGTTAAGGGAACGTCACCATCCAATACACAATCCGTGATAAATTTTGTCACGTCAGTATTGCGTGGTAGACAGGCCCTTAACACCACACGCCGATCTTTATTAGTTGGCTCATGTGAACTACCCAAATTTCTCAAAAATCTTTGACATTTGGCTAATTCCTTTTTGGGATCGGGGAAATCATTTATGATGGAATTTAGTTCTGCTCTTGTCCAAAGACAATGCATTACTACTTCCCTCGTGGGCACTACACTGTTTGCATCTGCGTTTCCATTCGGAACAGTTATCGTCCGAATAGGATGCAGACCGGTAGCGCTGCTACCTTTGACCTGGTTACCTGGCTGGGGGTTTAATCTGCTGCTGCTACGTATGGTATTAACAACTTCCTCTACGGGTGCAGAGTGTGTTAGCACTTCCCTTGCTGTTACCGATGGAGATGATCTTCCAAGATCCGCGGTGTGCGTATAATAGTAGTTTTATGTCCCCACCCAGAGACACATTATTGATGGATTAAGAACCACCTTGTGCCATCCCACAATAACACTAAATAATATGTAAATGTAAGCCTGAATTAAATTCAAATAATAGATTATGATAGCATGTTGTTCGCTATCAAAGGGTGGACTGTCGAAGCTGGATAATTGGCTGAGACGAGATCAGTTTAAAATTGAATCGCGGCGACGCCATCTTGCGACTGGCCGCAAGACGCCATCTTGGAAATGAAATCGCAAGACGCCATTTTGCGAATGGCCGCCCAAGCGCCATTTTAGATAAACTCACAATTAAGTACGTATGGCGAGATTTATATTAGCACTATGCGATTGCATCTTTCATCATTTCTCATATACACACTAATACGCACAATTGCACTGTTAACTAATCGCATATTAGCGAATACATAAGATCCTATATGAAAACGCTGTTTAGTAGCTAAATGCGCACGCATCTGCCCCCAGTTAACTAGCATCTTTATATCAAACCCTGTATACTCACACATTACATATTCACATACAAGGTTCCATAAGCTTTAAGGTATAAGATTTAAGTTTGTTCACTTAAGGTGCATACACACTAGACGATATGCTCCCTGAGCGATATCGTCTAGTGTGTCCCCGGCAGGCTGTGCTCAATGTCGTTCATGACATTGAGCACAGCCGCTGAACGATATCATTAGCGATATCGTTCAGCGCCGGGCTCTCTCACCCATTCCCTGACATGCAGCAACCTGACGAGGTCGTCAGGTTGGCCTGCATGTCAGCCCGATGAACGAGGATGACGAACGACCCGCGGGAACGCGCGTCGTCGTCATCGTTCATCTTTTTTGTGTTAAACATGGACGATAAAGTGGACGACTGAACGATAACGATATCGTTGTCGTTCAGTCGTCCACTTTAATCGCCCAGTGTGTACGCACCATTAGTATAAATGCTGTGAAATAAAGATTATTTGGTAACTAAGGTTTTATACATGCTAAGTAAGCCGTGTTTGGTTTCGTACTGATGCGTACTCTTTCAACAGAATTCCGGTATTATCGATATGGAGATCGCACAAAATGTATATGATATGAATAACTGTTAGGATGTTGCATGTGACGGGAATCCAGAGACCCTCAGTTGTTGGAGGCTGGGTTGTGTCTATTTGAATCAGCCTGTTAAATGCTCTGTAACAGATGTATCCCCCTTGGGAACCAATGGCATCAGCAACAGACTTCTCTATTGTGTTGTCTATTTCTGGGGGGTATAAATATGTGTGCTCCAACACTGGGTCTTAGTCTTCATGCTGAATGCTGATAGACGAGGGGTTTCTTGCTGATGCCTAATATCTGGTCCGGAAGCGCTGCGTATGTATGCTGTACTTGGGTCTGTATAATTCCTTTGCGCCGAATTGTGTCTGGATCAATAGTGTGTAACTGACTGTACTTTTACTTGAATATTACTTGTGCTTTGGTACCACAGATTCCAGGTCTTAAGTCTTTATTTACTGTATGACTGCGTACGCAAATTAGCGTCATCCTTACAAGGTATAGGCAGGATATTAGGAGGTATAGGCAGGATATTAGAAGGTATAGGAAAGTGTGTATAGAGGTTCTGATCCAGTATCGTTAGTTGGGGGCTTGTAGTGAAGTCACTTACCTACTCACACGGTACATACGGCTATCGATATCTCAGCAAAGGGTGGAGTGGCCACATGCAGGGTTTACCTGCAACCGCTTTGTGCTGAAAGATCGCTATCCGTTTCTGTGTGAGCCAAGGAAGCTGACTAGAATCCGTGGACAAGAGAGGAAAAAGTTTGTTTTCCTTTGTTGATAGAACCTAACATTTAGAGGGGTGCTGCAGTATTGAGTACGTGGCTGAGTCGCAGTTTTGCGCACAGTAAAGATGCACTTTTGTGTATGCAGCTAAAGGTTGTCATACGGTTGTGTGGCAGTCGCATTATTGTGTATGCGACCGGTCGCACAATAGCGTATACGCACCTCCGGTCGTGCTGCCACGTGTTTAAATAAAGCCGTTGAGGTTTACATTTTTCAATTGTTATCAATATGTGGGTTAATGTGTATTTTTCTGCGCAGGAAAAAAGTGTGTAACAGTGAGTGTTTGTTGGTAGGGGTAACTTGTTCCCTACAGTTAGAGGTACCGTATGACCTTTAAGGGCTAAGTGCTAGTCGCTCGGTAAGCAGCTTTACCGTTCTATACAGAGTAGCAGGTGTACATGTTGTCTTTGTTGTAGAGAGGTGCATGGAAGTAGCCGAAATACAAACTTCCATAGGTGTGGAAGTTGCCTTTTTGAAATCTTACCCAGGTGTGTGGGCGCCGCCGACTTAAATCGTCCACAGGTAAGTGAAAGTATCTTGATTGTCTTTCTCCAGTTTAAATCTTTATTGAAAAGCGTAGGATTTTGTCTCAGAATGGGAGCCGCGCAAACAGTAGAGATGTTAGACAATGATGTGCTTCTAATGGAGGTGCCGATCGGATCGGATCGTCGTATTATGCATACTAAGTACGGTACTTATGTGATAAGGTATTGTGATGTATGGTTTAAAATGATGATGAAGAGTGTTAGACTGTTTCCCAGAATTAGTAGTTTTGATAAAAATGTATTAGATAATGTCCGGGATCACATCAGTCTGATGCGCTCCCGAGAAAAAAAGGTTAAATATTATGAATGTTTAAATCTGTGGCAGCATGAAGGGGATGCGTGGCTTAAAATTGCGCAAGCGACGCATTGCTAGAGAATACATCCGCGATGCTAAATTGCAATACGGGCGAGACGCAAAATGGCGCGCAAGTGCGGCACGGTAGAGTTGTGGAGAGTATTGCCAGCAGTTCACGCTCACCTCCCCCCCCTTATGTGGATGGAGGTGCAAGTACAGTTATCAAAAATACCCATAAAAATGTAACAAGCAATTTGTACCCTCTCTTAAGCAACCATAAGGAAAATGTTTATGATATGGATGATGAGCCTATTGTAATGTCTGCCATTTCCCATGCTGTGCAAATGATAGATGCTGCATCACCACAATCACGAGTGGTGCCGCCATCTCCATCGGTAACAGCAATGGAAGTGTTAACACCCTCTGCACCTGTAGAGGAAGTTGTTCATACCATACGTAGCAGCAGCAGATTAAGCCCCCAGCCAGGTAACCAGGTCAAAGGTAGCAGCGCTACCGGTCTACATCCCATTCAGATAATAACCGTTCCAAATAGAAATGCAGATGCGAACGGTATAGTGCCCACGCGGGAAGTGGTAATGCATTGTCCCTGGACAAGAGCAGAACTAAATTCCATCATAAATGATTTCCCTGATCCCAAAAAGGAACTAGCCCAATGTCAAAGATTTTTGAGAAATTTGGGTAGTTCACATGAGCCAACTAATAAATATTGGCGTGTGGTGTTAAGGGCCTGTCTACCACACAATACCGACGTGACAAAATTTATCACGGATTGTGTATTGGATGGTGACCAATAACAGACCAAGTAAACCAAGGTAACATTTCCCGTATTGTAACTCAATTGGGTATATATTTTCCAGTAGTAGTTAACTGGAATAAAATTTTCACCATTAAGCAAAAAGAGAGTGAAACTGCAGAAGATTATTGCGACCGGGCTCTGCAGGCTATCACCCAGTACACTGGGATAGAAGATATTAAAGATAGCACTCACCACAGGGGAATGATAGTCACGGTATTAATGGACGGTCTGAAAGAGAATTTAAAGACTCGGGTTCAGACCTCAGAGCCTGGCTGGCGGGGACTCACAATAGATACCCTCATAGAATCCGCCATCGAACATGATAAAAACATCTCAAAGAAGAGAGAAGCCCAGAGCGAAAAACTAATGGCTGTCAGTATCCAAGCTCTGGAGGGAATGACGGTAACATCACAGCCAACAGACACACTTGCACCTGCACACACACTTACATCTGAACAAGTATATGCCCTCACTAACTCCACACAACAACAAACACAGCTCTATCCCACTAACCCGATACAACCACAGGTCCCATACTACTCACAAACTTCATATCCCCCACAATACCCTTACCCTCCCTATCCTTACCCATATCCACCACCTTTACCCTCTGCTCAAACCTCACAACAACCCATGCCTTCACCCGATCCACGAACATGTTTTAATTGTAAACAAACAGGACACTTAAGTAGAAACTGTACAGTAAAAAGAGTAGGAACCCCAAATCAGGGAAGATCTGGATATCCCCATAAGGGATATGCACAGAGACCAGCAAATGTCCAGCAGGCACCAGCTCCAATTTTGGCCGTAAATGCTTTATTGGAGAATGGTAGCCAACGCTAGGGGTCAGGACATACCTGTAGTCTACAGATAGTCAGGTTAACGGGAAGTACTAGGGAAGAACCGGTCATGATGGCTGATGTAGATGGTACTGAATATCCTTTTCTTGTAGACACAGGGGCGACTAGGTCAGTGATAAAATCTCCCATTAATTTACAGGTGACCAACGAGACAGTACCAACAATGGGTGTAATAGATAAAGTGGAACATTATCCTTTAACAAAGTCCACAGAGGTTACTATTGGGCCGTTGCATACCAGGCATTCTTTCCTTCTGGCTGCTGTGGCTCCTACTAACCTGCTGGGTAGAGATATGTTATGTAAAATGGGATGTGTTATATATTGCACCCCTGATGGTGTATTTTTAGATATCCCAGAGAAAGTTGCACACGAGGTGCGGGATATGTTGGACACTCTCCAAAGGATAATGTATCACTCTACAATTTTAAATGAAAATCCATCTCAGATAGATGAAATGTTGTCCCAAATTCCAGATTCTCTTTGGACTAAGGATGGACAGGACACTGGATTAATGGCAAATGTAAGCCCTGTAATGTTAGGGGTTTTTCCAATAATTGAGTAATTATTGCAACAGGGAATTTTAGTTCGTACAGCTAGTATAGCCAACAGTCCCATTTTTCCAGTGAAAAAAAGTGGTGGGAGGGGTTATAGGCTGGTACAAGACCTTAGAGGTGTTAATAAGGTGGTAGAGAGCCAATTCCCTGTAGTGCCAAATCCAGCTGTCATTCTGATGCAGATCCCACCAAATGCAACCCATTTCACTGTCATTGACCTCTGTTCTGCTTTCTTCTCTGTGCCTCTCCACCCTGACTGTCAGTATCTATTCGCATTTACATACAGAGGGGTACAATATACATGGACACGGTTACCCCAAGGTTTCATTGACAGCCCCAGTATCTTTTCCCAGGCATTGCACGACTGGTTACAATCTTTTCAACCTGCCAATGGATCTGTTCTAATTCAATATGTGGACGATTTATTGCTATGTTCTGACTCGTTTATGTCATGTTTGAATGATACTAAACTTTTTTACTTCATCTCTCGCATACAGGACACAAGGTGGCTAAGGACAAACTACAGCCGTGCCAATCCAGAGTAAAATATTTGGGACACTGCCTAACCCAGGGTTTATGACATCTTACAATGGATAGAATCCAGGCCATAGAAAACATGACACTGCCGCAGAATCAACAGCAAATTCGTACCTTCTTGGGAATGTGTGGATACTGTAGAATGTGGATCCCAGTTTTTTCTATTTTGGCCTTGCCTTTACAGGAATTAGTCTCTTCCTCAAAGCCCGATCATGTCATACACACAGAGGAATCAGAGCAGGCCTTCCTTAATCTTAAGGATAGTCTGACAAAAGCTCCTGCATTGGGAATACCTGATTATGAAAAACCTTTTGATTTGTATTGTACGGAAGCCGATGGTTGTGCTGCAGGTGTCCTTACACAAAAACATGGTGATGCCAGTAGGCCCGTAGCAATTGGACACTGTAGCAAGATCACTCCCCACTTGTTTGAGAAGTGTAGCAGCTACCGCTCTATTGGTGAGTAAAAGTGAGGACGTAGTACTGGGTCATGATATGATTGTCTACACTTCCCATGCTGTTTCTGCTCTGTTGAACTCAGCTCAAACCAGACACGTCTCTTCAGCTAGGTTTACCAAATGGGAACTAGCTGTAATCGCACCCGCAAACATCACTGTTAAATGTTGCAGCACGCTGAATCCAGCAATGTATTTACCATATGTACAACATGATGTACAAAAGGTGGAAGTAGAGGAGTTGCTAGCGGTAGGTGAGTTCAGCAGACATAATGATATGCACGATTGTATGACATATCTGAACCAGACCTTTACTGCTAGACTTGATATACATGACACACCTTTAGAGAATGTGGATGTGACTTTTTATACGGATGGGAGTTGTCATAGACAAACAGAGACAGGTGAATTATGTACAGGTTATGCTGTTGTAAATGACACAGACATCATAGAAGCTAAGCCTCTTGGTCCTCCTCACTCAGCCTAGGTGGCAGAGTTAGTAGCACTAACTAGAGCATGTGAACTGGCAGCAGGCAAATCTGCTAACATTTACATTGACTCGAGGTACGCGTTTGGGGTGGTGCACGATTTCGGGGCTCTATGGTGTCTGAGAAATTTAATGACAGCAGCAGGCACACCAGTTGCACATTCCCGACACATAAAACATCTTTTAGAAGCAATCTAACTGCCCAAAGCGGTGGCAGTAATTAAAAGTAAAGCCCATACATGTGAGGATGATCCGGTGTCACTGGGCAACAACAGAGCCGATGAAGCTGCAAAATGGGCAGCAGGGTTAAAAAAATTTTCTCCAACTGAAAAAATTATGTCTTTCCAAACAATTGATATGCTGAAATTAATTGAGATGCAAAATTTGTGTTCAATTTAGGAAAGATCCATTTGGAAGTCCAAGGGATGTGGGCAAAAGTTCTCCGGGCTCTGGAGGGACGGACAAGGTAAGCCAGTAGCCCACAAGGCATATTACCCCAGCCTGGCTGAGGCAGCACACGGTCTGACTCATCTGGAAAAACAATGTATGTGCAAGTTGGTGAGAGCATACTGGTGTGCACCAGGTTTTTCTTCATAAGCAGAAAAGATAGCAATGTCCTGTCTGACTTGCTTGAGGAAGAACATAGGGAAAGCGATCCCTACCGAACCGTCCCACATTCCACCGACTGATGGACCTTTCCAGGTGATACAAATTGATTTCATCCAATTACCACCCTGCAGGAACCTTAAGTATGTATTAGTGTGCACGGATGTATTTTCTAATTGGGTTGAGGCCTACCCAGCGGCCACTAATATTGCTGCGTTTACTGCCAAGAAAATAGTTCAGGAATTTGTATGCAGATACGGTATCCCTAAAATCATTGAGAGTGACAGGGGTACTCATTTCACAGGTGATGTTTTTCAAAATATGTGTAAGCTGATGGGTATTAATAGCCGTCTTCACACCCCCTACCGACCGCAAGCCAGTGCCAAGGTAGAGAAGATGAACAGGACTATTAATAATAAGTTAAGTAAAATCATGGCAGAGACTGGACTAGGATGGCCAGAAGCATTACCTTTGGTCCTACATAGCATAAGGACCACTCCTAGACCCCCTGTAAATCTGTCCCCATTCCACAGGAAGATCTAAAGGGTAACAACGAGGTAACTGTAAAGTATCTTATATCAATGAGTAAGCAGTTAAAACAACAGCAGCAGAAACTGAAATTGTTGTCTAATGATATGCCTGAAACTAACTGTCATGATGTTGAACCAAGAGAATATGTTATGATCAGAAATTTCTTGCGTTCAGGTTGTTTGACTGATCAGTGGGAAGGTCCGTACCAGGTGCTGCTGACAAGTACTACATCTTTGAAGGTGGCAGAGAGAGATACCTGGGTCCATTCCGCTCACTGGAAGAAGGTCAATCAACCGGTGGAGAAGCAAGTCAGAGACAAAGCTGATAGTGTGGACCTGTCGCTGGCGAGCTAGTTCCGGGAGGATTGAAAAGGTTGTAGTGAGATACCTGAACTAAAAGAAACTTGCAGGTCTTGTTGTGACAATGGACACGCCTGCTGTGTTCATTTTCATATTCTCTTTTAGAGTGTTCACCATCTTGGTCGGTTCGGGAATATCCAGTTTCTGTGATGGGAGACCGATCGAGGAAATGGGAGCTGATGGCAGTGCTGATGGAGTGGAGTCAGGAGGAGTGCAATGCAATCAGGGGAGTGTCTGACCAATCTTAGTACTGTTATTGTTAAGAGAGCTGTCATTCCGGATACTCGGGGACGGTTTGGAGGTTTATCGTCTGAAGATTCCTGTATTTGTGAGCTATGTGGGTCCCTAGTTGATGAGAACTCTATCCAACGGTGCCAACCTAAATATAACCCGTACTGGGGTGGGTATCCTTTAGAGGATTATCATAGCATGGAAGGCAAAGTGTTAAATTAAACTGATTGCTGGGTGTGTTCACACGTGCCACAGGGACAGCATAACGTAGGGTTGGTGCCATTTCCGCTGAATATCACGGAAATTTTAGAATTACAGAAAGGGAAAACATTGGATGGAAAATTCCTCTCATCTAAACCACCTCATTTCAAACTCTATCAATTCCAAGTAGATAGATCACTTTTGTGTTTAAACATAACCAACCCCAATAAACCCGGGAGTTGGGAAGTGACGGGGAATATTCAGACGATGACCTTCTCACAAAGAGCTGATAATGAGTCCATAAACCATGATCTGTTACGCTCAATTAAATCTGGTGGGAAACATTTTAGGTATCGGTATACATTGGGTTCCACCAAAGAAATTATTGGTAAGGTGCCAGATGGTTATTGTGCTAAAATAATACAGCCAGAGACTTGCATGAACCAGATGGAAGACCCAGAAATAGGATTGTTTGCAAGAGACATGTGCTTAATGATAATGATGCATACCATCCCTTATGTTCTCCCTGAAAATGTATATTTTATATGTGGAAGAAAAGCGTATAAGTGGCTCTCCCAGAGTTCCGAAGGTTTGTGTTACCTGGGAAGAGTAGTCCCAGAAGTTATGACCCTCACACATGTTGAAATGCTTGGTATACATAAAAACACACTGTCACCATATCTTCACACACAATATGAACACAGAGGCAAAAGAAATATGATACCTGGTGACGTGCATAAAGCCACTCAGTTAATCAGTGAGACAACTGGCTTTCAAGTTTTAGTCGCATTGGATCCCACCAGGATTGCTCGGGGTACATTAAATTTTAGATATATTCAGGAACTTGCTAAATTGATAGATAATATCACCGAGATGTACGTTGACACATTCAGGTATACAGGGAGAGAATTGCAAGCATACAAGAAAGAACTGGTGCAACACAGGCTAGTGTTGAATTATTTAACTGCTGTTACTGGAGGGTATTGCGTAATGTTAGCCACCCAGTTTGGAGTAAAATGTTACACCTATGTCACCAATGATACTAGCGACCCCATGGAGGTGATAGACCGAAAGATGGATGAAATTCTGCAGCTAAAATGGGAATTTCGTAAGAACCATAATGCTTCAGTGGCTGAAGTAGGGGAAAAGATAGAAGGATGGGTTTCATGGCTGAACCCAGTAAAATGGTTCTCAGGTCTAGGGGAATGGGTCCAGGAAGTGATCGCCAGCATAGGCAAATTCTTGATCCTTATACTAATTGTCATCATAATAATTGGCATATGCGTCCGGTGTGTTCCTATTGTGTTGAAGTGTGGAAAATGTAAAAATAGAGTAAAACGCAAGAACGAAACTATGATGGTGGTCAGTAATGACAATATGAATACCGAGGTAAATATAGAACTGCATTACAACCCTGAACTAGGAAATACCATCATTTAATGTATTATATTTAGACATGCATAGAATGTATTATTGAAATGTTATTTTTAAAACAGCTTAGATAATGTAAAGTCTAAATTCCCCTTCAAGACTGCTTTTATAAGACTGGTGCATTCCCACACCTTTCACATGATCTTCCAAGATCCGCGGTGTGCGTATAATAGTTTTATGTCCCCACCCAGAGACACATTATTGATGGATTAAGAACCACCTTGTGCCATCCCACAATAACACTAAATAATATGTAAATGTAAGCCTAAATTAAATTCAAATAATAGATTATGATAGCATGTTGTTCGCTATCAAAGGGTGGACTGTCGAAGCTGGATAATTGGCTGAGACAAGATCAGTTTAAAATTGAATCGCGGCGACGCCATCTTGCGACTGGCCGCAAGATGCCATCTTGGAAATGAAATCGCAAGACGCCATTTTGCGAATGGCCGCCCAAGCACCATTTTAGATAAACTCACAATTAAGTACATACGGCGAGATTACTATTAGCACCATGCGATTGCATCTTTCATCATTTCTCATATACACAGTAATACGCACAATTGCGCTGTTAACTAGTCGCATATTAGCGAATGCATAAGATCCTATATGAAAACGCTGTTTAGTAGCTAAATGCGCACGCATCTGTCCCCAGTTAACTAGCGTCTTTATATCAAACCCCGCATACTCACACATTACATATTCACATACATGGTTCCATAAGCTTTAAGGTATATGATTTAAGTTTGTTCACTTAGTATAAATGCTGCGAAATAAAGATTATTTGGTAACTAAGGTTTTATACATGCTAAGTAAGCTGTGTTTGGTTTCGTACTGATGCGTACTCTTTCAACAGAATTCCGGTATTATCAGTGTGGAGATTACATCATGCATTCTCGACTTATGGACTGCAGAGACTTCAAGCAACAAAATGTATATGATATGAATAACTGTTAGGATGTTGTATGTGGCGGGAATCCAGAGACCCTCAGTTGTTGAAGGCTGGGTTGTGTCTATTTGAATCAGTCTGTTAAATTCTCTGTAACAGATGTATCCCCCTTGGGAACCAATGGCATCAGCAACAAACTTCTCTATTGTGTTGTCTTTTTCTGGGGGGTATAAATATGTGTGCTCCAACACTGGGTCTTAGTCTTCGTGCTGAATGCTGATAGACGAGGGGTTTCTTGCTGATGCCTAACATCTGGTCCGGAAGCGCTGCGTATGTATACTGTACTTGGGTCTGTATCATTCCTTTGCGCTGAATTGTGTCTGGATCAATAGCATGTAACTGACTGTACTTTTACTTGAATAATACAGGTCTTAAGTCTTTATTTACTGTGTGACTGCGTACACAAATTAGCGTCATCCTTACTAAAGGGCAATTGGAGTAGAATTCATAAAATTCTACTCCAACCTCCATATTTTTAGTAAGGAGATCGCATTTCCTATAATTGTAATGGGAAATGTGATCTGGCCAGAGTTACTAAAAATAAAATGTGAAAAAAATACCGGGGAAGTCCTGTGATAATAATGCCACCTGGAGATGGCGTTATCCAGGGTTTCCCCAGGTTCCCCGACTCCTGCTCTGCTCGAACAGGCAGAGCAGAGCAGGGCCCGAGTGATCATGCTGTGTGGTCTAAACAGACCACAAGCTGATCACTGCAAAAAAAAATAGTTAAAAAACAAAAAACTTACCTACATCCAGGGTGATCGGTGCTCCGGTGATGTCCTCCGGGGCTCCGGTCAGCTGGTCTACCGGCTCCTGCTCTGAGAGAACATCATCGGAGCACCGATCACCGGAGGTAAGTGAAAGTGAGGGGGGGTCACTGTCATGGAGGGGGGGGTATGGTGAGCTGGTCAGCGCATGCGCAGGCACCTTATCACTTTATTTTTTGCGAAAAATACAGTGACTGCGACGGGATTCACAGGGATAGAGCTTTATCGCAAACTCTGTCCCTGATTTTCGATAAATCCCTGTGATATTTCCTAAATTCGCAGTGTGAATTTAGGTGAAAATATCACACTACAACCGCATTTTAAATGTGGATTGTAGTAAATAGAGCCCCTAGTGATAAGAAGGATTACATAGATTTTGGAGCCAATCTTCACTGAGAATTGAATGAATTCTCATGTTTCCATCGCTTTAAATGAAGAGTAAATTTGGATAATCTGGTTCTCCTTCATTGATTGATAGTCCCTACGGGATTTAAAAGCAGAAGATAGAAAACTGGAATATGAATACAGATCATCTGTAACTTTCCCAGTGTTTCTATCACATATCCCTCCCTCCTGCTTTGACCTACTTGCTGTCTTTAAAGAAGAAAAAAATCTCAGGACAGTGAATCTGCATTTGCTGGCTTCCAAGCCTATGCTCTACTGTGAATATCAAATTGTGTTATGTAAGGAACCAACTGGTAACATGCCAATTTTTCTCTTTATTTTTACACATTTATCTCAAAAGCGCATGTTTGATAGTAACTTAAATTCCCTACAGTGCTCCCCAGCATTATAACACAAAACAATAGCAATTCATTTAACATTATTCAAAATCCAATATGTCCCTTAGGTAAAACCACCCCCTCAATTCCACCCAATTTTGGCAGCCACTGCCCTAAGAGACAATACCTGAGCATTTCTAATGCACACTTAATTTAAAAAAAATGTACATTTCCTTTTGGACAATGGGATATTGTTTCTCATTGTCTTTTTAGTCAAATAAATGTGATTAATCTACAGACTGCTGTTACCGACTCTGACCATATACCTAAGGTTACCTTTGATGCCTGAAAAATATTTGCTGCTTCATTTTGTAATTACTGTGTTCCATTGGTAACATAATTGAAAGTGACAGTTAAGATGGCAAAATTGGGTATATAAACCACAGGTAATATATAATAAAAAGCTGTGTGTCTCGTTTTTAGACGTTGGGGTCACATTTAAATAGCTTCAATTTGATTAATTTGGGATTTTGTCAACACATCAAAATAACTCCGGCGTTTGTGGTTGTTTAATCCGCTTTAATATATAAAAAATTATTATATTACACCTATATAATATTCACTTCTGCAGACTTCTTTCATGAGCTTGTGAATGCTCAACATAATATTTAAAGCAATTAAATCACACAGCTGGACTCTGCGCTAATAAGTATTGTGAAATGGCAGAAAATAAATAGGACTCGATCATAAATGTAAAAAATCTTTTATATATCTTTAATTCGGTGTAGCTATTATAACAATAATACTATCTACAAATATCACTAAAACAGCGCTAAGGGCCTGATTCAGAGCCGGACCTTATTTGCGAACAGTCGTTCTGAAAAACGGGCAGGCTATTTAAATGAAGTGCTCGCTCTTTGCGGTCTGTTGACGCCTCTAAGTCTGAACGAGCGAACAAAACCTGCAGCCGCTATTCTGATAAAAACGCCCCCTGGCCGCTCGCATCCTACATCATCTCCGCTATTTTTTAGATTAATCGAGTACATCGAAAGGCGTCTGAACTGCTCGCAGTGCTTGTGGTTGGATTTTCCTACCGCAATCATGCGAACAGTTCAGGCTAAGAAACAATCAAGTGACGTGGTCGATGACGCTGCTTTGTTAATTATGCACACCCTTAAAACGCCCGTTTTGACCGTTTGGCACGCCTGCGTTCGGATCACCACTCTCCGTTTTCAAGCACCTTCCCCTGTTACCACCCACAAACGCCTCATTCTATCACTCAAATTATCAGGCATTCGCTATTTTGCGAGCACATGAATTTCGACCGCACTGACTGGTTCGCTCATGCGTATTACGAGCCGTATGCATGCGCAGTTGTACGAACATGCCTCGGAGCGAACGAGCGGCCGCTTACAAGCGGCTCTGAATCAGGCCCCAAATGTCCAATATCTGTTCATCAATAAGCAGCAATTCAACAGAAATGAGTTTTTCACATAGATCCTTCGCTGATGGAATAGTGCAAATTTGGAAACTGATGCCGTCAGCTGATTTATACTATGCAGAATCTATAAGTAGTGATCACTATCCGATAACAAAGTTATATGTGTAGGCGGCCAAATATTTACCCCATCCAATGTACGATCTCTGTCCCAGGAGTGTAATAAGTCGCAGCTCAGCCGAGATATGCCTAGTTATATTTTAATGCTCACCCTGTCAAATCAATCTCTGCCCTGGAGGGGTTATGCCGCGGCTCGGCTGGAGTCTGCCTTGGGTCTGCAGATCACAGCCGGCTACCAATAGATTACACACAGTGACTCACAGCAGCATGCCTGGAATCGTGATAATAAATGGATCAATCCTCAGCTTGCTGAACATTCGGACATCAGCGCATAGACATCTCAACCACGGAGGTAGCAACTGGGGGATCCCTCTGACACGTTTTGCCCTGGAAACAACTGGAGGCTTTCTCAAAGAGTCCGCCTGCACAAATAACTTTGTTATAATACAGTGATCACTACTTGTGGATTTTACATAGTATAAATCAGCTGACGGCATCAGTTTACAAATTTGCACTATTCCATCAGCGAAGGATCTATGTAAAACACAAATTTCTGTTGAATTGCTGCTTATTGATGAACAGATATTGGACATTTAGCGTTGTTTTAGTGATACTTTTATATATTGTCATAATAGCTACACCGAATTAAAGGTATATAAAAGATTTTTTACGTTTATGATCGAGTCCTGACTATTTACCGGTGCGGGAACAGCTTCTCCGAAAAGCAGCTGTCCCTGCAGTTATTAACACTGCGTTACTTACCTTCCCCATGGCTGGCTTCTGCGCATGTGTTATCAGAGGTCACGCATGCACAAGGCCGCTGGGGAGGCAGTAAGGAGGCGGCGGAGGGATCAGCTTGGATCCCTCTTCGCATCCCCGGAACTACTTCCCATAGGAAGGAGCAGGGCTCCAACAACAAGCGCCATCTGTTCTCGCATGCAAACTCTGAAAACTTTAACTATTTGGAGTTTGCTGAATATCAAGTGGTCCTGTCTGACCCCCGATGATGATGTCCCATTACCTAAGATATGCAGAAAATAGCATTTCTGCATGTGTAATGGGCCATTTAGTAATGATGAATGGACCCTTAATCCTATACATCACTTTGTGCTGGTCATCAACCCTGCCTTAAGGATAAAGTTTAACACTGCTTGTACTGTGGATAAGAGCTACGCCTTATTAGGTCTCTGGATGGCTACATCATAATAAAGGCAGCAGCATATTATCTGTCAACGCTTCAAATATTATCTGTGAGTGCTTCAAATTATATATATGATTTTCTTAACTGTGGCTGGTGCTGATGTAACCTAAAACGTAACAATTTGTTTTAAAGCAATCCCTCCGATGTCCAGGGTCCTGTACGCTAATGACATTGACCACTACCCTTTTGTTAGGTCTACATCGGTGAGCTACAGACCCTCCAACATGCCCCTTTCCATCAGGTACAAAATGCTCTGCTCCTGGACTTCCTTCTTAATTTATGATTGCAGTCACCTGTGCTGAATTAGCTAATTGATGGGTGTTTCACCACAGGTGACTGCAATCATAAATTAGGTGGGAAGTCTAGGAGCAGAGCATTTTGTACTTGATGTAATGGGTCATGTTGGAGAACCTGGAGCTATCAGGCAGTTCCTAGGCTTTCCACCTCATTGAGAATATTAGAAACCTGCACTGCTCCTTTATTTTGCAAGCTGCCTGTTGGACAAGATTTTACCAAGGGTTCCCTCTATACTGGTATAGATAAACAGTTCAAATGTTGTATACTGTATATTGTCCTGACTGTAGTCAAAATACATAAAATTACTGTGGGGTATTTTACCACACAAACATTTATTAAATGACATGCATGTTTATGAAAATATGAACTAGGATAAGTGGAACAGCTACATTAATCTAGTTAGAAAGACATGATGGCAACAGTTTAAAAGTGCAGCAGTAGCTAAAGTAATTGGTTTTTTTTTGCACAGCACCAACCAATAGAATAGAACTAGCAAGTTACCATAACAACAGACACCTGGCTATATAGGAAGTACAAGCCAGACACTGATCACATGACCCTGAGGAAGCCCTGTGATGGGGAGAAACTAGCTGGTCAAAGAAGCACACACAGACTGGAACACAGAAGCAGCGCGAACCAGCAGTTACCAGTCATGGAGCACTGTGGCTCACCAAGTTGAGCATAAAGCTGGAGTCTTCTGTTTGACCAGATTTTGCACAAGGGGCCTGATTCAGAGCCGCTCGCAAAAAATGAGCACTCGCTCTGAATCAGGGCGGCCGCTTTTTTTTTTTAAAACGGCCTTCTGGCCGTTCGCTAATCTGTGGGTGACCCACAGGTTCTGAGAGCGGCCAGGTGACGACCATCGCGACTATCAGGCTTGCGACGAGACCCTTGTGGTAGGGTCTCGTCTGCCGCAAGCCCCAGTGAGCTCTCGGCTCTAAGAGAGCCGGAAGCTGACTACTGACATCTACTCGTGATGTCAGTAGGGCCGCCCACAAATTGCAGGCGTTCCTTCAGGAACGCCTCTGTTTGTCCAGCCACCTCCACGCCTACAAAACGGGGCGAACATATTTTCGCAGCAAGTCTGCATGTGTAATCGCAGCTGCAATCGCAATAGGGATCAGTAATGAATCAGGCCCTCTTTTTGCACCTTTAAGGAAAGGCAGTTTATTCAAATTTGAGGCAGCAAAAAGCTACTGCAGATTTGCCAAAGACTACAATTGTGGCTGCACAATATACTGTAAAAAGCACTTTTCCCTTACATGGATATAAGAACCTTTATAAAAGCAGCATTTAATAGGGGTAGCCTTTCACATCAGTATGCCGGATACCACCCGGGATTTTGTTCACGCACCCATCCCGGGTGTGGCCCGGCTGAGACCACTTTAATACTGGCGGCCCGACACGGCACTAATGTCGGGTCGATGATGTCACCGCCATCATGTGGTGAACCGGCACTTGGAGATGATCTCATCTCCATCGCCATCTCTTCCTATGCAGTGAACGGGACCCGGATCGCGTTGACCTGGGTTACCCATTTACACTGCACCGTGAGCCAGGTTGAACACATGTTCAACCCTTCTCGTGACCAGGAGTGAAGTGCTGGGTCTTTCGGGTTGCTGCGCGGTCTCATACAATAACCTGGGTTAGTGTGAAAGGGGTATAATAGAGGTACCAACTCTGCACAAATGTTTTCAAGAATCATTGCATATTGAAATTAATCATTGCATGATTGCATTGTTTTAATTGTGCATTGTTTTAGTTGTTTTGCTGTACACAGCATTTGCATGTCATTTAATAAATGCTTATGTTTATTTTGACTAGTGCCTAGACTTTCATTAGTTTTATTCACACAAGACATAGGCTAACATGTATGATCCGGTTTCTAAATTAGAACAGTGAAACTTGATGTCACAAAACCACACTATCACTCAAGCTAAGTAGTCACTCTTACCCTGTTCAGCTGTGCTTCATCAAGGTGGGTCACTCTGTACCAGAGCGCTGTCACTTTAATCCTGAGGGTCATGGGGACCCTCAGGATTGGCTCATGTTGGCACAGTTAAAGTGAGCACCAGTATTCAGTCTCTACCTGTCTCCTGTGCTCACATGACTGCCTCCTCTTATCCCTGACAAGAGTGCCCTATTTAAACGTGCACCTGATGCTAGCACCTTGTTTGAACAATGTGTAGTTCTATACTCCTGTGTCATTCTTCACTTCCCAGTGATCTCACTCACTAGTGAGTACTACCTCTGATCCACTGCTTGAACATGTGCTATTGGATGCCTGAAAGCTGCTGCCTCTAAATCTGTACTGTCTTCTCTGCTGCACTGTGCTGGATCCTGCTTCCAGCTTGCACCTACCAGTCTGTGCTCAAGCACCGGTCTTATTGTGGTTCAGCTACTGTTGCCTCCGGTCCCATTCAAGCCTGCGATCCCTTCCTGGCTGGCTGCTATCCTCTCTGGTCCCAATCTGGTTTAAGCCTGCAGTCCCATTTCTGTACAAGTCTGAGGTCCACTCCAGCTGGCTGCAATCCTTTCCGGTACCAATTATGTTTCTAGCGTGCAGTCCCACTCTAGTTGGCTGCTGCTTTCTCCATTCCCATTAAAGTTCAAGTCTGCAGTACCACTTTGGCTGGCTACTATCCACTCCAGCTAAGCTGTTGTTACCTCCGGTCCCATTCCGGTTCAAGACTGCGGTTCCACTCTGGCTGGCTGCTGTCCACAATGGTCCCATTCTAGTTCAAGGGTGCAGTTCCACTCCGGCTGACTCCAGTACCATTCTGGTTCAAGCCTGTGGTTTCACTATGGCTCAGCGGCTGTTACCATCAGTCCGGTTCAAGTCTCTGGATCCAATCCAGTTTCACATCTGCTACCTCTTGTCCCAATCTGGATCAAGTAAGGTCTGGGTCTGTGTCTTATTCCTATTTCCAGCCTGCATCTAGTCTACTGGGCATTCTAAAGAATTTACTAGTCCTTCCAAGTGCCAAGTCTACTACTTATAGTGATCCTCACTACAAGCAAGTCCAGTGAGTAAAACTCTCTTGCTTATTGCAGGTTCAAATTGAGTATACTTTCACTGTACTTTAGCTTTGGTCCCTCTGCTCACTATACCATTGGAACCTCTATTGATGATGGTTGTTGCCCTGAGGGTCCTCTCTTAGAGTGTTAGTGTTTGAGGGTCAGACGGCCCCTCTGCCGGGCCGTCTGACACTGCCTGCCGGGCCGGCTGACATCGGCTGCTGGACCAGGCCAATTTCTATGTGCTGGGCCGGCTGCCATGCTTCCTAGATTTGCATTCCTAGGGAATGCAAACAGGAAGCTGTCATCTGCTCTGGCTAGCAAGCACTTCATAGTGCCGTTAGCCAGGAGCAGCGCTGCACAGACGCGGCAGTGCAGCAGAGTGTATGGAGCTGTTGCTCCAGCCAGGGAACGGGTAGAGTGTGGCTGTGTTAGAAGGGGTGGTCCATTTGTGCACAAGACCACCCCTCAGAAGTGCGGGCAGCGAAACACACCAGTTTGGACTCAGAAGCAGGATTGCCGGGGGCAGGGTGGTTCCTCATCCTCCTCAGCTTCCATTCCCAGCAGTACTCCAGCATGGTCTGAATCCTTCAGCCGCCGCACTACTGTCACAGCATAACCTGGTGCTCCAGGTTAGAAGCCCAGGTGTCCTATATGCAAATAGATCACAGCCTGCCTGTCCAGCTGTGAGGAGACTACAAGCCCCAGCATACTTTGTCAACTAGATGTGCTGGGACAAGTAGTGCCACCACAGCTAGACAGGCCCTGAAAAGACAAGTGATTTTATATATTATATACTCGTCGGACAAAACAGTTAGTTACTGCGCATATATATGTATATATATATATATATATATATATATATATATAAAAACAAGCCGGTAGCTGGCATTCCTCCACTGTCAGTAAGTGCCTAGGTGCCCTCAGGATAAGTGTATATGGACAGTAGAAAGCTATATATATATATATATATATATATATATATATAGAAATTTTAATGAATTTCATGGAATTCCTCTTGCTATGAATTTGTACACCTTGCTTTCAGTCTTCTTTAGTTACATACATGCACACACACACACACGCGTGCGCGCGCACACGCACATATCATGCCAGTGCCCTCACCCTCCCTGTAACTCACCCTCAGTGTCTGTGCCCTCAACCTCCCTGTAACTTACCCTCTGTGTCCCTGCCTTCACCCTCCCTGTAACACCCCCCTCCGTGTCCCTGCCCTCACCCTCCCTGTAACACCCCCCTCTGTGTCACTGGCCTCACTCTCACTGTAACCCCCCCTCTGTGTCCCTGCCCTCACCCTCCCTGTAACTCCCCCTCTTTGTCCCTCCCTCACCCTCCCTGTAACTCCCCCTATGTGTCCCTGCCCTCACGGCAGAGCTTATTTCCCCTTCATGCTAGGGACCTGGAAGTGACGTGAGTGAGGGCAGAAGTGCAGTTCCCATTCAGGCCACCTAAAGAAGAAACTTGTCCCCACCTAAAGAAGAAAGTTTTCCACTCGTGGGCTCGCTGCACTCGCCATGTTTCGTAACTCCCCCTGCGTCCCTGCCTTCACTCTCCCTGTAATTCTCCCCTCCACTATCCTTGCCTTCACCCTCCCTGTAACTGCCCCTCAGTGTCCCTGCCTTCATCCTCCCTGTAACTCACCCTCTTTCCCTGCCCTCACCCTCCCTGTAACTCACACTGTGCATCCTTACCCTGCTCGTCACCTTATTCTCAATATTCCTGCCACTCATACTCACTGTCACTTATGATGCGTACACACTACACAATATGTTCCCTGAGCGATATCGTGTAGTGTGTCCCCGGCAGGCTGTGCTCAATGTCGTTCATGACATTGAGCACAGCCGCTGAACGATATCATTAACGATATCGTTCAGCGCCGGGCTCTCTCCCCCATTCCCCAACATGCAGCAACCTGACGAGATCGTCAGGTTGGCCTGCATGTCAGCCCAATGAACGATGATGACGAACGACCCGCGGGAATGTGCGTCGTCATTATCGTTCATCGTTTTGGGGTTAAAAATGAACGATAAAGTGAATGACTGAACGATAACGATATCGTTATCGTTCAGTCGTCCACTTTATCGCCCAGTGTGTACGCACCATTACTCTGACCGTCATTGTCCTGTCATTCAGTCACATTCACCTATGTATCACTCACACTGACCCGCAATGTCCCTACACTCATCAATTACAGTCCTGCCATTCACACTATCACTCAAGCTAAGTACCACACAAACACCCACAATGTTACTGTCACACACTCACCCTAGAGGCGGGTATCCACTTGCCGACAATGAAGGACTGAATAATTAGGTTATCAGTCGTTCATTATACTGTGCAGTGGATATTGTGCCTACACTGAACGATATGTTGTTCAGGGCAGGCACCCTCCCTCATCCACGAACATGCTCAACCTGACGCTATCATCAGTTTGACCGTCATGTTTGGGCGATGAGCGATGCCGACAACGACCAGCGGGAGAGCGCATCGCTGGTCATTTCCGGCATATCCACTGCACGATTAATGAACAACTGAATGATAATAAAGACGTTATCGTTCAATCGTCCATTTATATCGGCAAGTGGATACGCGGCTTAACACTCACGCTACGTAACACACAATCACCATCAATGTTCTCCATCACAAATAATTAGCAGGAAAGAATGTCAGAACAGAAACAGACACAGACAGAGGGGAGGAGAGCGAGAGGGGGAAGAGAGAGACAAAGTAATGGGATGAGGGAGAATATCAGCGCAAAAAGGGAAATTGTGGAGGGAGAAAAGAGATATGGGGAAAAGACAGAGCGGAAAGTGAGAGATGAAATAAGAAGGGGGAAGAGGGGAGGAAAAATGGGGCAGGAAAGAGAGAGAGTGAGTAGGAAAAAAATAAATTCAGGCAGCACTGGGGAAAGCAATAGGGCATTACATTTAGATTGTGTGTGTATGTATATATGAATGTTTTTAAATGTTAAGTTTTGTGTGGATTTTTTTTGCTTTCATGTGTATTTTGGGAAGAGTGTATTAGCCGTATCCACAGTAAATTTTCACACACACACGCGAGATTCACACTGGGTATTATGTAAAAAGCAAAGTGAAAGCGTCATAAAAACATATTTATTGTGTCCAACTCAGAATCAGGCCTAGTGAGGAGGGATCCCGCCCCCCTTAACAGACTCCACCCCCTCAACAGACCCCACCCCCATTAGGGCTGCTTCCATAAATTTCCCGGGCTGGTTTTCCATCGAAATCCGCCCCTGGTCACATGGCCTTTATGCTGTCTGCTAGTCTTCAGAGTGATCTCATTCTGTGAGCTGATTGGCTTTAACGGCAGTCTTTAGCCAGAGATCCTTGATGATTATAGTGTTTTTGCATTGTCTCTATAAGGGGTAAGTTTACTAAGATTGCAATCTCGGGTGAAAATATCGGTTTTTACCAACTCGGGAATTTACTATTGTTGAAATTGGAGGTGTTTGTTGTTTTCGGTATGCCAATTTGCCCATGTTTTTCCGGTAAAATCATCCGATTTGACTAATAGAAATTAAATCTCCATCGACTCAACTCGGAACTACTTTTCATAGAATTCAGCAGTACATGGGAATTCACCATTATTCGTGTTGTTCAAATCGGCCGATTTGGATGTAAATCAGGGAGTATAGCACTTTCAAATAGAACACCTCTTGGCAAGCGTGTTCAGCATGTATAAGTAATTAAGAACACTCAGCACACAATTATGATGCCTATAAAAGGGACAAACCAGCTGCATACCTTCCTCTGATTACATCATGGCTGAATTCAGCAGCATGGCTGTTATGCAGGGTGCTGTGGGATTCTGAGACTCTACCATCAGGCTGAAAGGACCCAGAAGCAAGAAACTGAGCAAGGTCAGCAGGTTTTGCAGGTTCCGCAGTGGCTGTGCCGGCCACGTTTTTTTAGAGGGCGTTTAAACCTGAACACATTGGTCGATGCTGAGGTCATACAGATGTTCGGCTCAATCAAAACAACTTACTCCATCGTATGACCATGTCACACTTTATCTAGACTCTGAGATAGCATGCTCACCAGGGGCAATTTAAGAGAGGAGAGGGCCCGTGTGCAGCCTCCGTTTGGGCCCCCTTCTCTCCATCGGCGGCTCAGCGCGGCACTGAGCACTGTAGATTCTGGCTTCGGGCCAGAATCTACAGCGCATGCAGAACACAGGGAAAATGTCCGCCCCCATTTTCCCAGTATGTGTTTGCTGCTCTGCAGCGCCAGTCCAGCGCTGGAGCAGCACTTTGGGAATCGGCGGAGGGGTAAGTATGATTACCTATGGGTGCAGGGTGTGTGGTGTGGACCCCCTGGACCTGGGGGCCCGTGTGCACCGCACACCTTGCACCCATTATAAAGACGCCTATGATGCTCACTCTCTGTTTCAGGCCTACATAAACTCCTGGCTGTGTTGCGGTTTCTGGCTACTGGGAATTTTCAGTCTCTCACTGGTAGAGTCATAGGGATCTCATTGTCCACCTTATCCTGCTACCTGACCCAGGTTTTAGCTGCATTGCAGCCTTTGATTGCTGACTTTATCTGTTTCCCTAGTCAGGAGACACAGTGGCATGCAGTCAGGATAGCCTTTTATGGTATTGCAGGCATGCCAAATGTGCTGGGTGCGATTGACTGCACACACATTGGGCTGAGACCACCTAGGGCGTATGCACATGTGTATTGAATAGGCACCATCAACATTCTACTAATGCACTAATGTGCAGGTGGTTTGTAATGCAAACATGAAAGCAATGAGTGTTGTGGTGGGTTACCCTGGCGCATGTCATGACTCGTTTATTCTCAGTCAGTCATCCCCTCATGAGAAATTTGAGGCCGGAGAAATTCTGGAGGGTTGGCTACTGGGGTTTTTTTATTATTATTTGGAAAAAGACAGTACACATGTATGTTTTTATAATCATTTTTTTTATTTCTTTTTTTAAAAGGGGACTCAGGGTACGACTGTTGCTCCTGGCTGCTGACTCCTTTGTTGCTTGCTGAATCCCCTGCTGAACACAATTATAATGAAGTACATAAGGCCACTAGAGCGGTGATAGAAAGATTTTTTGGGCTACTGAAAACTAGTTTCCGCTGTCTGGACAGTTCTGGTGGCATTTTGCTTTATAATCCTTCGAAAATCTCGGGTATTGTGCTCAACTGCTGTTTTTTACTTAATCTGCGGATTTTAGAAAATGTTCCAAAAAATGTAGCCATGCATATTTACATTTTTAAGGCAGAGGGTAGGTATGTACTTGAAAGATAAATTACTATACTCCATATATGCAGTTTACAATGTGTCTTTACTAACATTTTTAGTACAACAAGCTAAAAAACCAAAACATTTTATTTAACTAGATAATATGCATAAATGATTGGTTAAGGTAGACATTAACCAAAAATATATCCACTGTTTGGACTTTTAAAAAACAGAATAAACTAATTAAATATATCACATTGATCTCACAGATGAACCCTAGTGGATCGGGAAGCTGGCGGATGGGAGGCTTGGTCAGCTCGTCTGCATAGGGATCGCCTTTCTGGACTTACAACAGGTGTGTTGAGAGGGGTGGTGACACCTGATGTACTGGATTATGGTTCAGGGAGGAGGGAAATTATTTGGGTCCCTATTTGGGAAGTAGTGGTATTTAAATAACGAGATGCTGCATTTCGTGATTGAAAGAGCAAAATTAGGGTCTGCTGGTTGGTTGTATTGGTCTCCAGCAAATGTAAGTAGGCTTGATGGAAGCGTTGGTTGTCTTTAATAAGCCGAAGAAAGGAGTCATGGAAGCTATTGTGGTCTGCTCGCATTAAATCTAGTGTGTTAGCCACCCGGGTTACCTCATTTGTTAAAGTGCTGACATTTTGGTTAACACACTGAGTAGATTTGTTTGGGCAGCAATCTGCTGTATCTGGGTTTTCAGGCATTCCAAATGTTTGGTCTGATGTTGTGACCATGAGGCCCAAAACTGATCCTCCCGACTTTGAACTACGTCAGAATGTTCGCTAAATTGTTGAGCAGGAGTTGTAGGCATCATCGGTGGTGTAGTAGGGTCGTACGACACTGCTTCCAAATTTAATGTGAATGCCTCTTCACTTCTACGTTCCTCAGGGATGGAGATAATGTGTTGCAGGCAGGATATCCTCTTCAGGGTCTAAAGAATATAGCAAGGGTAAGTATATTCCTTATAGTCAAACATACTGTATGTTAACATGTTGTACATTACTCTTGTTTTTTATTTATCAACAAAACAAAAATAAGTGTCCTATAACACAACAATAATATCCTTTTTTGATTATTAAAAAATGTATGGCTATGTGTTTCTTAATATTAGTCCGTATTTTGATTACACATTGTAGATAAGACAAAGACGGCCGTGTAGGTTAAATAGGGCGATTTATACGCTTCACAACTACAACCAAATGCACCATCGGGCAACACGAACCCCAAAAAATCGGGTGCTTAGTAAATTCACAATTTCACAAATGAAAAAAACATCTGTGATGGATCGATATGATCCATGTTGTTATTCGGATCAAATCGGGACCAACACAAATCTTAGTAAATTTACCCCTATGTGTGCTTCTTTTTCACCTCAGCTTGTGACCTTGACTCTACTATTGTCCACCACAGGGATAGACCTCTACTTGTGTTTTTCCCATAGCTTATACCATCTATTGCTAACTACTGTATCACTTGTTGCATTCACCACATCCCATTTTCATTGCTTCTGCCATGTCTCTGTCACACTACTGTATGCTGCTGAAATGTGCCTCTGGGTACTTTTCCTACTACACCCTCCAACTATGGTCTGTTACTGTCTTTAATGAACTTTTCCCACTGATTACTTTTAGTACTACATCCTATATTCTTCATCTGGTACTTTTTAGTGATACATAGAGGATAGTTAGTTGCAGTATCTAGTTTCTGTTGCAACTGTCAGGTGGGTAATGGATGAAAACCCGTATTTGGAATTGGTGAGACCTATTACTGAGATGCGGAGTCTAACATGCCAGCGGTGTTCACCATGGACCCCCGCAAGGAGGTATGGACTTGGCTGTGTCCGACACGCAGGTCGCGGCCCTCAGACTAGGTTCCCCAATACAGGTGCTAGTGAGCTCTGGATGGAGCAGAGTACGATGAAGACATACAGCATAGTCGACAGGCTGGGCCAGAACCAAACGGACAAGATGGTACCAGGCAGCAGATGTATGCAGGTCGCGGAGGACAGCCAAGGTCAAAACCGGAATACCAATACCAGTACCAGGAAGCAGACAAAATCAGGTCACGGGAACAAGCAATGAAGTCACAAATGGAACACTGGAGTAAGGTTTGGGAGTCTATACTCTGGCACTGGAGTGGTCCCAGGTACTTCCTTATGTAGGCAGAACTCACAAAGAAGTTGGGGTGCATGAATATCCGAGGCCTTGACCCAGCAGCGTTCTTCAGGACCATATCCTCTCCAGTCCACCAGGAATTGGACTGTACTTCGAGACACTCTGGAGTCCAAAATCTGCTTTACCTTGTACTCCTCTTGATGATCTACTGGAATAGCTGAAGGAGAGTCACAGGGTTTTGAAAAACTATTACGGACCAACAGTTTCAAGAGAGAGATGTGAAAGACATTTGGAACCTTAAGCATGCCAGGGAGATTTAGACGATATGCCACCGGGTTTATCACTTGGAGAATCTGGAATGGTCCAATGAATTTAGGGGCAAACCATCATAGGCACCCTCAGATGTACAGTAGATGTTTGGTTGACAGCCAAACTCTGTCCCCAGCACATAGTAAAGGAACCTTCTTCCTTCTCCTGTCTGCAAACATCTTACCATATACCGTGAAGATGCTCTGCACAGGTACTTCTTTACCTATCTCCATATATTAAGGAACAACTTAACCATATCACGGATGACTGGAAGTGACACCGAACCAGGGGCTGGCAATTCCGGTAACACGGTATAACCCACACTGGATAAAGAATGGAGAATGGCCCACTGTCTCATGAAACAAATCATTGTGAGCGAATTCAGCCAATGGAAGGAACCCAATCGTCCTGATTGGCCGACACATACACATTTGAATGATTTTTTCCAAATTCTGATTCATCTGCTCCATCTGACCATTACTCTGGGCATGGTAGTCTGATGAAAATCTCAAGCTAACCCCAAAACATTTACACAGTGCCCTCCAAAATTTGGAGGTAAATTGCACCCCACGATCTGAAACAATGTCCTTGTGGAACCCATGCAACCAGAAAATCTTCCTTATAAAAGCTTCTGCTAGCTTTGGAGCCGAAGGTAGACCTTTCAGTGCAACAAAGTGGGCAGCCTTGGAAAACCTGTCCACTACTACCCAGATGGTATTAAACCCATGACAAGGAGGTAGATCTTTCACAAAGTCTATGGAGATGTGGGTCCAAGGATGACTGGTAGTGGAAGCACAGGCCCTAGTGTAGAGTGTAGATCTGTATAAACTGTCACCGGAAACTGTAACTCCTGAAGGGCCAACTTGATGGCTAGTAGTTCTTTATCCCCAACAGCATAATTCCTCTCCAGCGCAGAGAACTTTTGGGAGAATAATCCACAGGAATACCACTTGCTCTCTACATCCTTCTGCAACACCACTGCCCCATCATCAACCGTGGAGGCGCCCACCTCCAGGAAAAAATGTTGGTCACAATTTGGTTATCTCAGAATGGGTGCTGAAAGGAAGCACTGCTTTAGATGAACAAAAGCTTCCTTTGCCTCAGGAGGCCACACTCGAGTGTCTTGACCCTTCCAGGTAAGAGCAGTGATGGGAGCTGCAATGGATGAGTAGTTCCCGATGAACTGGTGATAGAAGTTGCAAAAACCTAGAAAGTGTATTGCTTTCAACCCGATTGGACGGGACCAGTTGACAATGTCGGTAAGCTTCTCTGGATCCATCCGAAAACATGGACCTGAAATGATGTACACCAGAAATGTTAGTTTCTTTTGCCCAAAGGAGCAATTTTCAAGCTTACAGAAAAGCTGGTTGGCCCAGAGTTGTGACAGCACCTCACATACATGTTGGCGATAACTCGCTATATCCTCAGAGAATATCAGGATGTCGTCCAGGTATACCACCAAGTACTTATATAACAGGTCCCGGAAGATATGATTCATGTACTTTTGGAAAATAGCTGGGTCATTACTTAATTCAAAAGGCATGACTAAGTACTCATAGTGGTCATCACGAGTGTTAAAGGCTGTCTTCCATTCATCCCCAGATTGGATTCCGATTAGATTGCAGGCCCCATGAAGGTCTAGTTTGGTGAAAATCTTTTCCCCTTTTATCCACTCAAAGAGCTCTGAGATCAATGGCGTTCAGGCCCCGTAAGCAATACACAGTCGCAAACTTCCATCTTTTTCTTAACAAAAACTAGGCCAGACTCCCTGATAAACCCGCTCCAGATTCTCCTTAATGTATTTGGACACTGTCTGGGATTCAGGAAGTGAGAGAGGACAGACTCTTCCATGAAGGGGTACTTTCCCAGGTAACAAGTCTATAGCGCAATCCCACTTCCTATGAGCGGGAACTGTCTCAGCTACCTTTTTAATGAATACATCCCTGAAGAACTGGTATGGAGCTGGAAGCAGATCTTCTGGAGAGATGACTGAACTCTGAATGGTATGGTGTGGAGGTTTGACAGATGACAAACATGACCCATGGCATTGAGAACCCCACGACAAGATGCTCGTGCTCTCTCTCTGTGGCGAAGATCTACCCTGATACACAAGGAAATCAAATCATCCAAAGAAGTTGGCAATTCCCTGGATGCGAGTATATCTTTGATTTGCTTTGACAGCCCTTCGATTAAATGTGGTGACTAAGGCTTTGTTGTTCCATCCTAACTTTGAGGCCAGGGTTCAAAACTGTGACGCATACTGTCCTGCAGATTGGTTGCCTTACTTCATCTGCAGAATAGCTGACTCTGTGGAGGATACTCGACCGGGCTCATCGAAGACCATCCGGAAAGCTGCCAGAAAATCAGTGCTGTTATTAACCAGGGGGTCATTCCTTTTCCATAGCAGAGAAGCCCAGGCCAATGCCTGACCGGATAGTAACAAGAGCACATAAGCCACTTTCGTCCTTTCAGAAGGGAAATTCGCTACCTGGACCTCAAACTGAATCGAGCACTGATTCAGGATTCCTCGACAGCCTTTGGCATCCCAATCAAGCTTCGAGGGATTTGGAATCTGTAATGACACGGAAGCACCTGCAGCTTGTGCCCTCATCATACGTAGTGGAACTGGTTGTACCAGAAGTGGCGGGGCGACACCAACTCGTTACATTAGTGTTTGCAAACACTTCTGAGACTGGTCTTGTTCTTGTTTCTCAAGGTGGTTCTCAAGCAAGTCATGTGGTGACAGATTACCAGCAGCATCCATGTTTGGCCAGAGTATTCTGTCACAACTCTTGGGTGGGTAATGGATGCAAACTCGTATTTGGGATTAGCGAGACCTATCACTGAGGTTCCGGCGGTGTTCACCAGCGATCCCCGGAAGGAGGTATGGATTTGGCTGTGTCTGACACACAGGTCACGGCCCTCAGACTAGGTTCACCAATACAGGTGCTGGTGAGCTCTGGATGGAGCAGAGCATGATGAAGATGTTCAGCGTAGTTGACAGGCCAGGTCAGAACCAAATGGACAAGATGGTACCAGGGAGCAAACATATGCAGGTCATGGATGATAGCAAGGTCAAAACCGGAATACCAATACCCACGGGAGCCGCAGTCACATGGGTATTGGAGCATGCAGCGTGCCCCTGGCGGCTGTAATAATGGCAATGCCAGGTAAGTAGTTGAGGCAGCAAGCACTGCACTGTGGACCTCCCATCCGCTGCCTCACAGACACAGCCCGACTCCAGCGCTGCTGGACCCGGTATGTGGACTGTTGTTTTATGTATTTCAGTAAATATGGTCATACAGAACAATCATCTATATAACCCCACAGATTGGTACCACAGTGTGAAATACCAATTAATGTCTGCCAGTCTCCAGTTGCCATGGGAACCAGTCACTCTAATAAGAGGCAAGATGAAACATCATCAAAAACCCTACTTCCAGCCGTGCTGGTCTGACATGTCACTTCCAGTATTTGTGCCCATTTCCATGCAACATCCGGTTTGGGCATACGTGACATCACTTCCAGTCACAGCAATAGTGATGGCAGGGACTTCTGGGTGTGGCAAGAACAAGCACATACAGTGTCTAGGAGGGTGGAAGTGAACCAGGTCACTTCCGGTCGTGGCTAGGAGCGAGATATTCAGTACATTTACCTTCAATTGGTCACACTGTGATGGATAGAGATATGGACTAATGGGCTTTAGGGTAGGGCGGGACTGATTACATCATTATAAGAAATTCATTTTGTTATTTATTGCTTAAGTAAGTTTTGGTTTTATATGTGTACCACCATAAGATATAATCATAATCTCTCTCTCTCTCTCTATATATATATATATATATATATATATGTATATATATATAAAATGTCGAAACTGGTTTATTGGCTGAGACAAGATCAGTTTAAAATTGAATCGCAGCGACACCATCTTGCGCGAATGGCCGCCTAAGCGCCATTTTAGATAAACTCACACTTTAGTACATGTGGCGATAATACTATTAGCATCATGCGAATGCATCTGTGACCATCGCCCTAAGTTACGGCGATTCACCAAAAGCCCATTTCATGACTTTACGTATTATAAAGGATATATTTAAGAAATGGCTTTACAGTATGTCAAAATTGGATTGCATTAGCTGAACAGAGCAAATGGCCATGTGACAACTAGCTTGTGTAGATAAGCTTCCTGGATAATGTCTGCTCTCACTCCAGGTGGCCCGGCTAGAATACACACCTTACCTTAGCAGGCTTCCTGCAATGAAATAACTTCAAAGCCAAGAGTGTTATCTTAGGTCTGGGTCTTGTAGCTGGGCTAATTTGCATTCACACAAGAGTCTGGGAGAATAAAAGGGCTTTTCTTTTGAGCCAGGGAAAGGTGGGGGCTGCTGAGAGAAGGGGCATGTGGAACTAGAAGGCTCAGCATTCAACACTGATAGGTGTTCACTTAGTAAGTGAGATTTAAGTGCACCATTCCTCATACACACATTAATACGCACAATTGCGCTGTTAACTAGTCGCATATTAGCGAATGCATAAGACCTTGTGTGAAAACACTGTTTTATTAACTTCATGCGCATGCATCTGCCCCAAGTTAACTAGCATCTTTATATCAAACCCCGCATACTCACACATTACATATCCACATAAAAGGTTTAATAAGCTTTAAGGTATAAGATTTAAGTTTGTTCAGTTAGTATAAATGCTGTGAAATAAAGATATTTGATAACTAAGGTTTTATACATGCTAAGAAAGCCGTGTTTGGTTTCGTATTGATGCATACTCTTTAAACATAATTCCGGTATTATTGGTGTGGAGATCGCATCATGCATTCTCAACTTATGGACCGCAGAGACTTCAAGCAACAAAATGTATATTATATGAACAACTGTTAGGATGATTGCATGGGGTGGGAAGGCAGAGACCCCCAGTTGTTAGAGGCTGGGATGAGTCTATTTGAACCAGCCTGTTAAATGCTCTGTAACAGATGCTTCCCCCTTGGGAACCAATGGCATAAGCAAGAAACTTCTCTATTGTCCTGTCTATTCTTGGGGGGTATAAATATGTGTGCTCCAACACTGGGTTCTTAGCTTTCTTGCTGAATGCTGACTGAGGGGTTTCTTGCTGATGCCTAATATCTGGACCAGAATGCGCTGTGTATGTATACTCTACTTGGGTCTGTATAATTCCTTTGCACCGAATTGTGTCTTGATCAATAGTGTGTAACTGACTGTACTTTTACCTGAATAATACTTGTGCTTTGGAACCACAGATTCCAAGTCTTAAGTCTTTATTTACTGTATGACTGCGTACGCAAATTAGAGTGATTTATAGGTAGGATATTAGAAGGTTTAGGCAGGGGTATATAGAGGTTCTGATCCAGTATCATCAAAAATAAAGCCCCCGGTTTAGGGGTCTGCCTGTTCGTTAGGCTAATCTTTTGATCACTGGATGGATTTTGATGGGGTTTTCACATTTCTATACAGCATTGGTCGAAGAAGATTTAGGTGTATGAACCATTATCTGTGACAAAAGGGAGTCGAGCAGTGACAATTTTAGTTAAGAAAAGTCATAGAAAAAAAATCTTGTACCAAGCTGCTGTATAGGAGCTGGCCATGGTGCTGAAACAGCAAGAGACAGTGAGAACCAATCAGAGATGTTCCCTGTTGTTTAGCAGCAGCCTATACACTGGAGGGAGTAGGGTCATGTCTGAGACAGACAGCGAGTGAGAGACTCCAACGAACCCATGAAGATGCCCTGATGCAGACACAGTAGCCAGAAAAGGAGCCAGGGGAGGCATAGCTATCCGAAATTTTAATAAAACAAACAACCATCAGAACACTATCAAATGTTTTCCATTCAATGGTGGCAAACATTGTTCCGCCACCATCAAATTGTAAAAACACTACCATCAGAACAAAAACATTGATGTTTAGTAACCATCATATTCCTATGTTTATCCCTATGCTGAACCTGTAGACGGACTTGAGCCACCACTCCCCAATGATGTTCCCGCTCAGCCACATGGAGGCACCTCCCATTGAAGTCAGTGTTGTTTTCAGGCATGGCCATGAAAGAGAGGAAGCTCAACAGTAAGCCCAGGAAATACAGGGTACATCGTGCCAAGAAGACATTGCTCATCGCCGTGTTCGGCAGCCAAGAAGGAGAGCGCATAAAGGCTGTGGCTCCAGCCCCAGGGACATACTGCTGATAATTCTTATGGTAGCTGCAATACAAATCACTTACCCATGATACTCCTGCCCTTCTCAGCACATCCCAGTGGCTGGGTCCCAGCCGGCTACAAGGCAGCATCAGTGGGGGTTGTGGTGACACTGGTGAGATGCAGAGGGCAGTGGGTTGTAGTGAGATGCAGAGGCCGGTGGTGTGATGCAGGGGGTTGTAGTAAGAAGCAGGAGTGAGAAGCAGGGGCCTGTTGTCAGAGGCAAGGGGCTGCGGTGCAATATAAGATGCTGTGGTGAAATGCAGGGGGCAGTAGTGAGAAGCAGGAGGCTCATGCGAGATGCAGGGGGCAGGAGTAAGAAGCCGGGGCATGTTATATATTACAAGAATATGTGATATATGTTTTTTAAACTAATTTGAAAGATAAGACATTTCATTGGCTGAACCTTGAAAAAGACCTTCAGCTGAAATTTTAAAAAAGACCATTTTATGGTGGAAACATGTTGGTGGAGGAGCTGTTTTGACTGACTACAAGGTGTAAAAGTGGGACTGAAGTTTTTGATGGTCAGTGTGACATCAACATCTTTAACCACCGCTACATTTGAGGCTCTGGTCTCAAAATTATTTGGTAGAATTCCATTTCATCTACAGTTTTTATGTACTATTAGTTCTTTTGTTTGGATGTTTTATTATATTAAAATTATTTTACACTATACCACTCTTTTTTTAACCATTGCATGTTGGGAGGATGACTTCCTACGGATGATAGTTGGAGGTTGCAAACAACATTGTGTGAATACATCCATACAAGGGACAGACATATTGACACTTAAACATTTGTGGAACATTATCAACAAAGGAATGAGAATCAAACTCAGAGACTTCCGCTATACACATCAAAGGAACGTATTTTAATTTTTCTTCATATTGTGTTCAATCAGGATTCAGAAGTAGTATTTCTTTTGAATGATAATCTAGATAATATGATGCAGAAACTTAGCAATGCATTAATGATAGAGAGTAAACTATGGAGGGAGGTGGCAACATTAGAAAGATACTGTACATTGCCCAACAAGTTATACCCAAAGGATTAATTCTAGATAAAGTTTCATCCTTTCCCACCACTACTGAGGATTTTAAGCGAGAGTGGGAGTCTACCATCAGATATTGTTCATTTTCACTGTTAAATCTCATTGTAGAAGAATGGAGAAGGGAGCTGATTAAATTGAAGAAAGAGATAGAGGATTTAAGAACTTTGGTCACCCCTGTCACTAACCTTCCAGAATACATTGAGATGGAAAAGGCCATATAAGTCATATTAAAAAAGATGAAGGAAAATATTATTGAGAAAATGGTTAAGAAATTCAATATAAAGGGGATCAATATGTTGAATGAAAGTGATGGGGACCCCCCAAAAAATACATACCTATTAATACATGATACATGGGTGTGGTCGGGATAGTATGTTCTAGTGGTGGTTGAGCATAGTGAGGTATTTTTTTTAAAGAAAAGAAAGAAAGAAAGAGAAAAAGAAAGAAAAAGAGAGAAAAAATAAATTAGATAAATAGATATATATCTATATTGATCTATCGATTAAAGGGGACATCTTATTTTGTATTATACTGATGGGCACACACATTATATCTATGATTATACTGATGGAGATTCACATTATATTTATTATACTGATGGGGATGCACATTATATGTATTAGTATACTGATGGGGACGCATGTTATATTTATTATTACACTGATAGGGATGCACATTATGTTTAAAAACTAAAGACAGCACATATAATTACTGTTCTACTAAAGGGGGTACATATTATTGGATTAAAAGGGGCACAGATTATTATAAAACTATGCTGTCCCCTTTGTGGGATGGTCACATCCCTCTAGTTGATGACCACACCTACCCAATGGCTGGTCATGCCCCTGTGGGCACCCGCCATTGCATTACCCTGGTGGGCCCCTCATGCCCCAGTCCAACACTGGCAGTAGAACCGAGTAAAGGGGGACCTGTCTATCCAGTCATAGTAACTTCCAATGTCTAATAGTTTTAAATAATAGATATCACTTCTATAGTTTTATTAAGGCCCTTTGGATGGAGAGACCTCCTGGCAACATAAATTCTTACATTTATCAACCACCCCTAGCGGTAATGGGAATTTGTTCCAATCCAACAATTCACATGCTACTCGGATCACTATTATGTCATTAAAAAATATATATATGATAGACTATGTGACATCACTTTACTAGTGATATTACGACGGTGCTCCATACATTTTCTTTTGAGCGCCCTGGTAATGCGGCCCACATAACTTAGACTGCAACCACAGGTGATAAGATAGATAATGTATGGAGAATCACACTTGATAAAACTGGTAATGGAATGACCATCATTCTCATTGTTTACAATAATGGGGGAAGTTTTTCTTGGCATAGAGGAGCACATGGTTTAACATGTATTCGAACACTTATAAAACCCACAGGGTCTAGATGGCAATCACTGATCATGTATAGCTAATGTGTCAATATTGTTAGATACTTTTACAGTCTTTAAATGGCTGGGGGCCGATATAGGCTTAAGTGTTTTGTTTTTCTTGTATATGATGGAAGGTCGTGGAGGACGTATCTCCCACAAGATATTATCTTGTTTAAGAATCTAATCATTTCAATAAATGTCCTTAGTTTATTTTTTACAACAATTATAATTACAGATAAAGGATAGTTCTCTGGCTGAGGTGTTCCTCTCTATGGTGTATTGGTCACTCTCCTTTTTAAATTGTAAAAGACATGACCTATTCATCGCCAAAACTTCAGTTAAAACTTTTTGTAGAAGGGCTGCTGTGTAACCTCTTTGCCGAAAAGACTCCATTAACTTGTTTTAGAAACACCTCCGCAAGGGAAAAATTTCTACGGAGGTGACTCAATTGGCCCTTAGGAATGTTCATTTTCCAGTATTTGTCATGTGCACTGTTAAAATGCAAGCAGAATTGAGTAATGACAGGTTTGATGTAATTGGATATAAATGTAGTTAGAGCCATTGGCTTTAAGGGGCACATCCAAAAAATCTAAGTGATTCCTATCATAGTTGAATGTGAAGGATAAATTAAAGGTATACGTGTTTAATAAATAAACAAAATCTTGTGCAGTGCATTCCCATCCCAAATAATAAATAGATTGTCAATGTAGTGGCCATAGAAAACCAGGGAAGTGCCAAAGCCTCCACCCCACACAGAGAGGTCCTCGAATTCTCCCATGTAGAGGTTGGCGTAGCTGGATATGAACCTGGTTCCTATAGTCGTGCCCATGACTTGAAGGTAAAAAGATTTAAACAAAGAGAAAATAATTGTGCGGTAGAATGAAGGAAATGCATGCAAATAGAAAAGACTTTTGTCCCTGTGCTATGTTCTCATCTTGGGACATCAAAGAGAAATGTTTTGGATATCCAATTGGTGAAAGATGTTTGAACATCTAAAGGCAGGAAGACATATGAATCCTTCCATACTATATGTTGTATATTTTGAAGAAAGTGAGTGGTTTCCCTCAGATGAGACCTAAGTATAGGGACACAAGGTTGTAGAATAGAATCAACATAAAAAGATTGGAGGAGAGAGAATTAATACCAGAAATAATAGGACAGCCAGGAGGTTGAAGTAAGGGATATAGGAAGGTGATAGTAAATTGGTATAGTAGGAAAAGGGTTGAATAGGAAACTCCTTGTATCTCTGGATATGACTCCGTCAGCCACGGCTAAGTCTAAAATAATCTTGAGTTGGTTGGAGTGGAATCTGAATCCAGGATATGATAAAATTAGGGATTATTAAGTTAAGTATACAACTCCTTAATATAGTCGATCTTGTTCTGGACTACCAGACTTCTCGCTGCCTTGATGATAATTGTGGTATCCTGTGTAAGAACTATGAGGGCTCTCTTCTCTCTCCTAGGGGTATATTTGCTAAAGTGAGTTTTTAGAAGTGGAGATGGTGCCCAAAGCAACCAATGAGATTCTAGCTATTATCTTCTAGTAGGTGCTAGTTAAATGTTAAGTAGAATCTGATTGGTTGCTATGGGCAACATCTCTACTTCTAAAAACACTCACTTTAGTAAATATACCCCATAGACAAAATTAGTTGACCTGATCATTTATGTGCACATGGACTTAAAATCCTCTAGTGTAATTTAATAATAACAGATTCTGTAGTATTACTTTTAGCAGATATCAGAAAGAAATCCAATTTAGTTTTGAAATTAATGGTCCATTGTACATTGACATTATAAGTTTAATCAATTGTGATAGAGCTGGGAGAAAGTATGTTACCGTCTTCCCATAGATCTTGCAAAGCAGATATAGAGGTGGAGTCAGTAGAGTCCAGGACAATTGATTGATACATTGATACATAATCATCTTGATGTATGTCAAGGTGTTTACTGGCGAAATATCTTTTGTGGCATAATGAGCTGATGTAACGGTTCAACTCCATGAAAGGCTCAAACATAGTGGTTAGTGGTACGATCAAATTTAAGTCCCTTGCTCAACAAGGAAAGCTGGTCCTTATCTAGCTGTCTAGACAAAGATTAAATACAGTACATTGAGCGGAATGGACCCCATTACTTCTTCTTTGTTGGGTCTCCTACTCAGAACCTTTTTTTATACGCCATCTGAAGATGACGGATGCTCCCGCAGTAAAGCTCCAAAAATATTGTATTTTCGGAGCTTCCCCATACTAGTGTGTGGGGACAGCGGACCATTTCGGGAGAGAAAGGTAAGCAGGAGATATCTGTGACATCTCCTGCATTACCTTTTTGATGAATGGCCCGAAAACTTAATTTCTACAAAAGCATTGTAGAAATTAAGTGATGATGAATCGACCCCAGAGTGAGGTACTGAACACTACCATCCTCCTGGCCTCCATTCACAAAGTGCTACTTTTCAGGAGTTACACAGAAACTGATACAGTGTGCCTTATTTATGAATAAACATCAATAACAATGTTTTTCTTAATAACTGCTGATCTCAAAGATAAAATAAACAATCTCTTATCACAGCTATTGTATTCCAAAATATGTGACACTGAGCTAACTTAACCATGTTGTGGAGGAAGTTCCAGGTGATCCAACTAAAAAAAACTGTAAAATATGGATTTTAAAAAAAAAAAAGTCTTTAAACATTGAAATAATGCTTTCAATGATTTTCTATAACCACTGCCGCAATGCTTGTTAAATACTGTAGGCTTCTATATGCAAAACATAGGAAAGCTATTGCCAGCGTAAATCCTATGATGTATAGGAGGAAGCCACATTATGGTAGAATTTGCAGCTCTTTGAAAAATAGTCACCAATGAGAGAAGTAGGGAAAATGCTTCTTCTCCTGTACCCACTCCTCTCACATGGTTACTCACTGCACTTGCTCATTGTAGTGAGCAGCCAGAAATTTTGGGACCATTGAAAGAGCAGATGAATTACATTATGCAGCACATTGTAGGTGCCAAATCTAGAATAGACAGCCATGTTACTGTAAATGACATTTCCCAGAAATCTTTTCTCCAGACAACTAGCAGTAGTTATGATATATGGAGTCACTGTATAAGGAAATTAATTGACCAGCTGTTGCAGAAAATGACATGTCTTTGGAAACTGAAATACCTCTCTTTCATCCATTTTAGCTCTGCAGTATAAAATATTTTTTCTCAATACATGTCTGTAGAGTCATGACTTATTCCCGCTGTGTTATTTAGATTCATAATTAGACACCATTAACCATTATGAACTTGGCAGCTTGAGAACTAAAGCAGAAATAATGGTTGATTTTTCTAAATCTTAAGTTTCAGACTAAAGTTTTCTGTTGCCTTCTGTGCAATTCTGTGTCAAATAATGGTAATTTAGAGCCTGGGGCTGAATGAAAAAAGCAGAGTTATTTTTATAGGAAGCTTGTAGACGTGTCCGTTGCTGCACCATCTGACTGACAGATAGTGCCATAAATACATTGCCTCCCTCATTCCAGTTGTCCCTTGAGATGCTGTGTGCAGCTTATTGCTGTAATGCTATAAGCTGCTTTCCCTGGTCTTTACACAAAAATAAATGGTTGATTCCCAGGACCATTAACCTCTTCATGGCATTAAAAGCTTGCCATACATTTCTTATATATCTATGGCAACGTGACCTTTTTTCTCTACAAAACAAAGGAATCACATCATAATCTATTTAATATTACTGTTTAAAGAAGCATTTTAAAGGGTATCATGTAAAAATTAACTGTTAAGAGGTTCCATCCTGAACGCACACAAAAAACGTAAAAACTTGAGGACACATCAATCATCACTGGTGCAATCACTATCAATATGACAAGTATATAAATTAGAGCAGATTCTCAGCTTCTCAACATTCACATTCACAGACGGGAAGACACAGATCCAACTCTTTTAACCTGTTGAGTCCACGCATCATCTTGGCATATTTCTTTTCTGTTTTGTTTCAAAATTTTACCTAGTGCTATCATTTTCTACTATCATTTTACCTAGTGCTATCATTTCTACTATCATTTTCCCTAGTGCTATCATTTCTACTATCATTTTACCTAGTGCTATCATTTCTACTATCATTTTCCCTAGTGCTATCATTTCTACTATCATTTTACCTAGTGCTATCATTTCTACTATCATTTTCCCTAGTGCTATCATTTCTACTATCATTTTACCTAGTGCTATCATTTCTACTATCATTTTCCCTAGTGCTATCATTTCTACTATCATTTTACCTAGTGCTATCATTTCTACTATCATTTTCCCTAGTGCTATCATTTCTACTATAATTTTACCTAGTGCTATCATTTCTACTATCATTTTACCTAGTGCTATCATTTCTACTATCATTTTACCTAGTGCTATCATTTCTACTATCATTTTCCCTAGTGCTATCATTTCTACTATCATTTTCCCTAGTGCCATCATTTCTACTATCATTTTCCCTAGTGCTATCATTTCTACTATCATTTTCCCTAGTGCTATCATTTCTACTATCATTTTACCTAGTGCTATCATTTCTACTATCATTTTACCTAGTGCTATCATTTCTACTATCATTTTCCCTAGTGCTATCATTTCTACTATCATTTTCCCTAGTGCTATAATTTCTACTATCATTTTCCCTAGTGCTATCATTTCTACTATCATTTTCCCTAATGCTATCATTTCTACTTCCAATCAAGGCTATAAAAGGCCTAGTTGGATGTGGCTCACAAGCCAGCTCTTGTTTAGATGCTACCCTCTGTACCTGAGAGGTGAGTGCAATTAACTGCAATTTAATGGTGTGTTGAGCATAGATGCTAGTGTAAAGCTGCATACACACACAACGATTTTATTACCAATGATTTTCTGTCAGATTATCTGTCAGATTTTTTAAAGTGTAATGAACGATTTTTTTTTAACTACAAACGATTTTTGCATATTCCCTTAATGAAAATCGTTGAGTTGGCCAGTCTGACTGAACTACAAACTACAAACGTGAACGCGCATGATCGATAATCGTTCATTGTTTTCACTCAGAAAGTGAACGATCTGCCTGATGTACTACTGACCTGGGCTCCTCCAGCACTGGCCTGGGTGTGGGTAAGTAGTACCTGCTCCCCCCCCCTCTCAGCGTGGGAACAGCAGGGTTATAATTAAAATGAACTGATCGCTAAAGATGGTAATTTCTTGACATTTCTACATACTTGTCACTTTAGATGTATCTTGATCAAATCTTGACTTCCATATTAAATTCACATCTGATGAGCATACTGTTATCAATAATCATAATGAAGATGTATATGCATGCGATTGTTGGATTGGAGATGTAAGTTATCACCTCTATTGTCCTTCTGCATCCAGCTAGACAACCAAGAGAAAAACAATATAGGTAATATGTTAGTAATACCACAATTATCCCTCATAATGAACTTGGCTGCCTCATAAATGGGCCCAGTAGTTAACTGTTTTTAGCTTCTGTCCCGTAATTTTAATAAATGAGAATCCACTGTCAAATGTAAAGTAAATGTATACTTGATAACTTTTAATTTCCCTGGGGAGATACTGTGGACATTCCCAGGGGCAGGTTTATGGATTCAGTTGGATGTGGAAATGTGATTTGCATCATCTCAGCCCGGCACTTTGCTGCAGAAATATGCACTCTTTGACACTGTGTAGCATGGGTGGGACCATGATGACATGAGATCATGGTACTGATTATGTAAACCTTGTCACCAGTACCTGGTCCTGCCCACCACTTCTGGGAAGATGGTCTACACGGGAGAACTCCGCAAGTTATTTAAATGACACTTATGAGTAAATGTAAAGTAAGTGGATGTGAGACTGAAGGAATCTGAAAAGTGAAAACCATAAGCACTGATTTGTGTAAAGTAAATTGTATGATAATGTTGAAGCAATGAGACTGAAATGGTAGGGGATATGCAGGCGCGAGAAGCCCTAACACCATGATTCTAGGACAAAAAGTTACAGTTAGAAAGATAATAGTCTAAAGGATGAAAGTTGTATGTTTAAAAAAGCTGATCTTGTAGTGTATTCCTTAAGGGGTAAGAAGTTTGTAGCATGGTATAGAAATCTTTGCTTTAGACTGTGCTGACACTGCTTTCACAGTTCGGCTTCTTTATGTAACTGTGTAACCACAAGGATCTGATGTTCTTCATCCAATGATGCTTTAAAATAGGGATGTGCAGGCTCGGTTCTACTCGGTTCCGTTCGGTTCTTTTTACCGAACCTTATTGGCTATCCAAAACTCGTGACAGCTGAAACCCAATAAGATCCGGTAAAAAGAACCGAACGGAACCGAGTAGAACCGAGCCTGCACATCCCTACTTTAAAACCATAACCTTGTAACTACATGTTTATATAAACTATTTGATTTGATAGCTAATAAATACAGACTTTGACTTTGTAGTGAATATGCTATCAGTTATACCCACGGGATGTAGTTATTATCCCAGCTGTCGGTATGCCAGCGTCGGAATCCCAGCACCAGTCAGAATCCCGGTGCCAGCATCCCGAATGCCGGCTAGGCTTAGGCTGCAGGGGAGGGAGGGTTAGGGGTAGGGTAGTACACTTACCTCCTTCTGTCAGGATTGTGACCCAGTCGGGATACCGGTGTTGGGATTCTGACTGCCGGGAACCTGAGCGCCGGCATCCTGTACCCAACCTATAACCACATTTACTGTTTAAAAATATGACTGATCATTTGCCATGTCTCTTAGAGTGTGTCTTGATACTTCCACATGCACCACCTCTTCATTTCAATTTTTTATTCCCTAAATGATGCTCAGTTTAGCCTTTTTCAACCTTGTTTTTAATAAGCCAAAAACAAATTTTTTTTAATAAACAAAACAAATTAATGATTATAAAAACATCATAGACCTTGATATCAAACTCTTTTTTTGAAACCAAGGCGGTCTATTTACTAAGCAGTGTTAGGAGACAGAGTGAAAAGTAATAAGGTGAGAGCCAATCAGCTCCTAATTGCCATCTCATAGGCTGTGCTTGAAAAATGACAGTTGGGAGCTGATTGGCTGGCACCTTACCACTTTTCACTCTGTCTCCTAACACTGCTTAGTAAATAGACCCCCAAAGGACAGTTTAATAATTACATGAAAAGAAATGTAGTCAAAGAGAAAATATTTTAGAATAATGACTTGATACAAATGTATAGAATACAATTAAATAGGATTCATCATAATCTAAATTAAGGGCCTGATTCATTATGCTAATGCCACAGTCGATGATCTTCCAACAGAGATGCCACAGGTAGCTGCGCTCATCGGTCTCGGTGCGTCGCTGCACCATTGGTCGCACCATCGAACATGGCGTCCTGTGCCACCACTACTGCATCTTTAGATGCCTGCGTCTCCCTATCCACACCCCTGCTACCTCCAAGTAACGCCCACTGAAATTCAAGGCTCTTGCATCCAACTTCATTCTGCGACTCCCGGCAGTAACCATGGGGATGAATGCACAGTGTGACTCAGACCCGTGCCCAGACTTAAAACATTAGCCAAATGTGTGCGGCATTGACACTGCTTCCACTTCTGAATCAGTCCCTTTATATCTTGCTTCATCATAACAATAAGAATCAAATGACCAAAAGCACACACATAAAATAAAACAATAAATGGATCCAAGCCTAAGCGCAACCGTAGCTGCCCAATTCAACAAGGACTTCTAGTGTCACCACATACTAAATACAATAAAACAGAAAAATGGAAGTCCTCGATATAAGCGCTAGAACAAATCAATAGTATATGACAGTATCAAACCATCTTTAAATCAAGAAACGTAGAGAGACATAGAAGATGAGTTTAAACAAATCTGTCCATCCAAATCCTTTTTCGCCTTCCTCATCAATGGTTTGGAATAACATACTGTATATATATTTTAAAAAAGGAGACAATGTATCGGTCCTTATTTAAACCAAGATAAGGTCACAGCAAGCCGAGATACTCAAAATAACTTGACGCACCCTACTCACACGGAGAGGTAAGTAGGTAAGGGTGTAAAGGTATCTTTCAAGGCACTATCATCACGTTATAAAAGACATTAAATAAGTAAGGGGCGTACCCAACTTACTGCACCATGTGTGTATACAATCCTATAGCAGTTTCATTATAAGTGAGCATGCCATATACTCACATACGGCTTCGGATGTTCGTTCCTATAGTGGTATCTTTAAGTTGGTCTGAGTTATGGATATCCACACAATCCTCATATGGCAGAAAATTTATTCATAAATACATAAAAAAATAGTCACAATATAATATAAATCCAAACTGAGTTAGGGATGATCAAAAGGCGTAAATCCATGAAAGACTCAATTATGACAATTCCAGATATGTCACAGAGTCAAAAAAGTCAATCCCTTTTACGCATTCAATCCAGATGGTGGGTTCATACAATACACAACCAACGTGTTCTACCTGCAGGTCTTTATCAAGGCATAACACTAGAGGGTCACGGATCCAACTTATATACCCTCACCTCTACACACATTGGAGAAGGTGGAGTCTGAACAAATAACACACATCGAGATACCAAAACATAGTCAAATTGATTAAATATGATTCAACCCAAATAATATGCATAAAACGTCCCACACCTTTATCCTGTATTCATCTGGCTACAGTATAATTTATGCTCATTTTGAAGTCCAAGTTGAGCCCCTTGGGTCCAAGTGTCCCCAACTTGAAAATAGCTTGCATTTCTGCTCTAGCCAATCTTTCCTCTCTATCATTTTTTTTCACCAGGATTTTGGAACTTCAAATTCCAAGATCCTGGCAAAAAAATTATGGAAAGGATAGATTGGCTAGGGCAGAAATGCGAGCTATTTTCAAGTTGGGGATGCTTGGACCCAAGGGGCTCAACTCGTACTTCGAAATGAAGTGGTTCTGCCTTAAATTGCATTATTATATTAGGTCCGTTTTCTTCAATAGTATCTTTTCGATATGCCTTTTTAAATCTTTTTATATGTCTTTTTATATGGTTTCCAAACTATAAGCATTATTATACGATTTTAAGAATGGTGTTATTTATTTATTTATTGTATTTTATTTATTTATATATGAATTTATTTTTGTGTTATATACCCCATAATACATGTTTGCATTCCAACACTGGTAAGCGGAACTGCTTCTAGTCTGAGTGTACATCCCAGGTGCCGGATATGACAAAGTCTGGTCGCACACTTTAGATGTATAATCGTGTCTCTGATGAGTCACCTGCATGTGACTCATGACGAGAGTTGTCATCATCGGCGCCAGCTGGTGCGTTACAACAGTGGAACACATTGCGATGATGAGCACCACCCCTGTGATTATCCCCAGAGGCAGCTGATGCATCCCAGTAGTGGAACACATCACGAATATGAGCATTACCCCTACGATTGATATAAGGTATGTTGTAGCCAGATGAATACAGGATAAAGGTATGGGACATTTTATGCATATTATATGGGTTGAACCATATTTATTAAATTTTATTGTTCAGACTCCACCTCCTCCATTGTTTATAGAGGTGAGGGTATATAAGTTGGATCCGTGACCCACTAGTGTTATGCCTTGATAAAGACCTGTGGGTAGAAACGCATTGCTTGTGTATTCTATGGACCCACCATCTGGATTCTATGGACCCACCATCTGGATTGACTGTGTAAAAGGGATTTACTTTTTTGACTCTGTGACATACACGGAATTGTCATTATTGAGTCTTTCATGGATTTACACCTTTTGATCATTCCTAACTCAGTTTGGATTTAAACTATATTGTGACTATTTTTTTATGTATTTATGAATACATTTTCTGCCATGTGAGGATTGTGTGGATATCCATAATTCGGACCAACTTAAAGATACCACTATAGGAAAGAACATCCAAAGCCGTGAGTATATGGTACGCTCACTTATAAAGAAACTGCTATAGGATTGTATAGATACATGCTGCAGTAAGTTGGGTACTCCCCTTACTTATTTAATGTGTCTTTTATAACATGATGATAGTGCCTTGAAAGATACCTTTACACGCTTACCTACTTACCTCTCCATGTGAGTAGGGTGCGTCAAGTTATTTTGAGTATCTCAGCTTGCTGTGACCTTATCTTGGTTTAAATAAGGACCGATACATTGTCTCCTTCTTTTCTCTTTTTTATTTATATGTTATTCCAAACCATCGATGAGGAAGGAAAAAAAGGATTTGGATGGACAGATTCGTTTAAACTCACCTTCTATGTCTCTCTACGTTTCTTGATTTATAGATGGTTTGATACTGTCATATACTATTGATTTATTCTAGCGCTTATATCTGAGGACTTCCATTTTTCTGTTTTACACACAAAATAATTTGTTAAAAATAGGATATATTTTATTTTGCCATTTGTGAATCAAATGAAACTCCTAAGGCAGTAATATCAAAGTTAGTTAAAATTTTAGAGCAGTGATTGACTGTAATTGAGAGTTTCTGATTAAGGAAAATAATAAACTATACTACAGTAGCTGGCATTATTAACTAAAAAGTTAAATCAAATTAAAAATGTATCAACAACCAATTATAATTAAATAGGTCCTATCATCATTTTATGAGGTCTTCTTTAATTAACTACAGACTATTTAAAACCTAAAGAACCTCCCATTTTAGTGGGCCACTAATCAATCTGGCTAACATGTTAATTACTGCCACTGTTGCTCTCCATGCAACAACAGCACTACAGACACATTAGTTGAACTAGCAAGAGTCAGGTCCTATTTGTGAAGTGGCCTAGTACTGCTTGATATGCAATTACATTCTGTGCATGCTTGCTATCTGGCCTTTTTCCAGCCATACTGGGATGATTATTATTTATTTTGCTATTTCCAAAGCCTATAACTTAATGAAAGAGTCCATTTAATATGAATGTAGATGCCCAAAGATATATTTACAAAGTTGGTTTGAGGGTGCAAAAATTGGTAGTGCTTAACTCTTTGGGGGCTATTCATGAAAGATTGGAGAGAGATAAACTTTTGAGAGGTAAAGTACCAACCAATCTGCTCCTAACTGTCATGTAACAGGCTGTGGTTGACAAATGTCAGTTAGGAGCTGATTGGCTGGTACTTTATATTTCACAATTTTATCTCTCTCTAAAGGCCCCTACACACTAGACCATATTTTGATCGATTTGACCAGTTCTGATGGATCGGAATGACAAATCGTTCAAATACTCAAGTGTGTACACACTATGCGCACTTCCATGGTGTAGTTCATCGCAACTTCAGATCTTTTGTACATGCAGGAAGATCTGTCAAGCTCATTAACGATTCCCTGCAGATCGTGCAGTGTGTACGCTCTACCGAACGACCAGGCGATGTGGTTACATTATATAGTTAGCGATCTAACCACCAAATGATGCAATGCACTAGATCGTTTGCCCGGGAGTTCAAGGGAAATCGTTGACGACATTGCATCGGTTGCAAGTCCTCTAGTGTGTACCTAGCATTAGATTTCATGAATAGCACCCTTTATTACTGTGTTGACAATGAGTTTGGAGTTTATTTAGGGGTACATAGGGGGATGTGGATACTGGCAAGGACTGTTTATCTGTAGCGATGAAGGAAGATAGCGGAAGAGATGGCTAACTCTCCAAGGACATGAAGGACATGTTTATAGCCATCCCGTTCAATGTTTTACAAAGTCAGGAATTGAGGAGTGTACATGTAAATTGGCAGTAGCAGGTGCTCAAAACTGTAGACACTTCGAATTATAATGACATATGAAGATAATAAAAAATGTTATGCCTCTATCTAACTGTTATAATAAAGAATTATATTAATTTTATGAATAGCACTGGAGAGTTCTGATATATATATATATATATATATACATATATATCTTTTTAATCAACAAGGTAAAGTCATATAAAAGTCACAAATATCCTCACAAAATAGGTCTCCAATCAGGGTGACAAATTGCTCTGTCTGGGAGCACCTAGCAGATGGATGTGTTTAAATAAGATTATTCTGATTGTTCAAGGTTGAAGTGGACGAATGAAATCAAAGTTGATGTGGAGATTGGAACACAAATAAGATTTTTTTTTTACCAGAATGACACCTGAGTGTACTAAATTACTTTGGAATATACTGTGACAATCAGAGATGTTTATCAATATACTACCTAAATAAGAAACAGTATGAATTGATTTGTTTGGTATAGCATCTGTAACATTATAATATAACTTGCTGCAGAATTACAGTAATTGGGGATGTGAATGCTATGCAATAGAATAACAGCAAAATACATGTTAAATAAATTTATTGTGACAGGTACCCTTGAAGATAACAGCATTTTAACAAGGAAGAGAGCATTTCACTAGGTGATTTCAGCAGGCCGAGATTACTATTATTACTATTGTTGTCATTGATTTGTAAAGCAACCAGTGCTCTTCAGACAGTGAGGAAATCAGAGCATACGTAAAACAGGGACATACAAGGTAGACAAAATAAATGCAGACATGAAACCATGTAACTGCTTTATGTCTAATGCATTATGGATACCTAATTAAAACCTCTATGCAATCCTGTCTATACCTTCTAAAATCCTGCCTATACCTTCTAAAATTGTTGCTATTTAGCGTAATGAGTCGCACAGTAAATAAATGCTTTCAGACTTTGAATGTGGTTCCAAAGTGCAAAAAAGTAATTATTCAATATAAAAACAGATGGTTACACGCTGTGATCTAAAGACAATTAGCGCAAATCATACAGACCCAAGGTACAGTTGTTATATATGCACGCGCTCTGGGCCCAGATACCGGCATCAGCATTATTAACCTCCGTCAACAACACAGCAAGAAGACTCAAGACTGGGGTCAGAGAGCCCACATATATACTCTTACAGGGATAGGCAATACAATAGACAAGTTTGATATGATTCCATTGGTTCTTCTTAAAGGTGCTTCTGTTACAGGATAGTTCATAGGTCAATTCGAATTGACACAAACAGCCTCTAACAACCCCTTGTGTCCTTTTTCCTGCTGCATGCTAATCTAAGCTGCTAACATTACAGAGTATGTTTTAATGTTTTAACTCTCTATAGTTCATAGTTTGCAGACACATGTTGCGATCTTCTCACCGATGATACCAGAAATCTGTTGAGACACAATGGATCAGTACAACACCAAGCACGGTCTGCTTACCATGTACTAAACCTTAGATATCAAATAACCTTTATTACACAACATTAATAATTACTGAATAAACCTTGAATATTACACTTTAATACTAGGGAATTGAGAAAAGACGCTAGTTAGCGCTGTGCGACTATGTGTTTTGTGGAGTACACCATGGTACATGTTTTGCAGGTATAATCATTTTATATGTTTTAATGACTGTCTGTATTTGTATGGTGAGGACTTTTAACTTATTTCTACGGCGTGGGAATTGCACGACGCTAAATAATAGCATCGCCGTATGTACTTATAATGGCGAGTTTCACTAAAATAGCGCTGGGTGGCCAGCCGCAAAATGGCGTCTCATTGCCATTCGCAAAATGGCGTCGCAGCGATCTAATTTTAAACCGATCTTGTCTCAGCCAATTATCCGGCTTCAACAGTCCACCCTTTGATAGCAAACAATATGCTATCATACTCTGATTTTAAAATTACTTTAGGCTTACATTATGACATATTATTCAATGTTATATTATGGGATGGCACAAGGTGGTTCTTAATCCATCAATAATGTGTCTCTAGGAGGGGACATAAAACTACCCCTATACGCACACCGTAGATATTGGGAGATCATGGGAAAGATGTGGGGATGCACCAATCCTATAAAGGAAGTATTGAGGGGGAATAGGGACTTACATTATTTAAAAATAACATTTTAATAACACATTTTATGCATGTCTAAATCTTATACATTATACGATGGTACCTTCTAGTTCAGGGTTGTAATGCAGTTCTACATTTACCTCAGTATTCACATTGTTACTTCTGACCACCATCATAATTTTATTCTTCCGGTTTACCTTATCTTTACATTTTCCACATTTCAACACAGTAGGAACACACCTGACACATAAGCCAATTACTATGATGACAACCAGTATGAGGAGCAGGAGTTTACCTATGCTCGCAATCATTTCCTGGACCCACTCTCCTAGACTTGAGAAACATTTCACTGGGTTCAACCATGAAACCCATTCCTGTACCTTCTCCTCTACTTCTGCCACTGAAGCATTATGGTTCTTTCGAAATTCCCATTTTAACTGCAGAATTTCATCCATCTTCCGGTCAATTACCTCCTTGGGATCGCCGGTATCGTTTGTAATGTAAGTGCAACACTGTAAGTGCAACACTTTACTCCAAATTGGGTGTCCAAAGTTATGCAAATAATTTAACACTAGTCTATGTTGCACCAGTTCTTTCTTGTATGCTTGCAATTCCCTATCTGTATACCTGAATGTGTCATCATACATCTCAGTGATATTATCTATTAATTTAGCAAGATCTTGGATATATCTAAAATTTAGTGTACCCCGAGCGATCCTGGTGGGATCCAGTGCTACCAAACTTGAAAGCCAGTTGTCTCACTAATTAACTGTGTGGCTTTATGTATGTCACCAGGTATCATATTTCTTTTGTCTCTGTGTTCATACTGTGTGTGAAGATATGGTGATGGTGTGTTTTTATGAATACCAAGCATTTCACCATGTCTGAGGGTCATAACCTCTGGGACTACTCTTCCCAGGTAACACAAACCTTCTGAACTCGGAGAGAGCCACTTATACGCTTTCCTTCCACATATAATATATACATCATCAGGGAGAACATAAGGAATAGTATGCACATGATCATCAAACACATTTCCCTCACAAATGATCCTATCTCAGGTTCTCCCATCTGGCAAATACATGTTCCTAGTTGTATAACCTTAGCATATTCTACCAATCATTTCTTTGGTGTTACTCAGTGTATATTTATACCGGAAGTGTCTTCCACCTGACCTAATTTTGTGCAACAGTTCATAATTCATAGGCTCACGGTCAGCTCTTTGTGAGAAGGTCATCATTTGGTTATTCCCAGTCACCTCCCAACTTCCTGGTTCATTGGAGTTGGTGATGTTTAAACATAAAAGTGTTTTATCTGCCTGGTACTGGTGGAGTTTAAAATGGGGTGGTTTGGTATTAAGAAATTTTCCATCCAGTGTCTTCCCTTTTTGCAATTCTAAAATTTCAGAGATATTTAATGTGAATGGCACTAATCCTACATTATGTTGTCCTTGGGGCACGTGAGAGCACACCCAACAGTTGGTTTGGTTCAAAATTTTGCCCACCATGGTGTGATAATCCTCTAAAGGATACCCACCCCAATACTGGTTATACTTAGGTTGACACTGTTGGATGCATCTCTCGTTGACTACGGACCCACAGAACTCACATATACAATAGATAGACCTTCACACTGTCTCCGAGTATCCAAAATAGCAGATCTCTTAACAATTACAGTACTAAGATTGGTCAGACACTCCCGTGATTGGCATAGCACTCCTCCTCTTGACTGCACTCCATCAATACTGCCATTAGCTCCTATCTCCTCTATCGGTCCCCGTCACAGAAACTAGAAATCCCCGAACAAATCAGGATGATGGAAACTCTGGAAGAGAATATAAAAATTAACACATCAGACCAGTCCATTGCCGCAGCAAGGACCTGCAATTTCTATAGCTCAGATATCTCAATGCAACCTTTTAGCCCTCCCGGAACAAGCTCGTGATCGACAGGTCCACGTTATCAGCCTCGTCTCCACCTTGTTTCTCCACCGGTTGGTTGACCTTCTTCCAGTGAGCGGAATGGACCCAGGTATCTCTCTCGGCCACCTTCAAAGATGTGGTACTCGTCAGCAACACCTGATACGGACCTTCCCAATGATCAGTCAAACAACCTGAACGCAAGAAATTTCTGATCATAACATATTCTCCAGGTTCAACATCATGACAGTTTGTTTCAGGCATATCATGGGACAACAATTTCAGTTTCTGCTGTTGCTGTTTTAACTGTTTACTCATTGTTATAAGATACCTTACAGTTACCTCATTGTTACCTTTCAAATCTTCCTGCAGACTTATAATCAAATGAGGTTGTCTACCAAACAGTATTTCAAAAGGGGACAGATTTAGAGGGGGTCTAGGAGTGGTCCTTATGCTATGTAGGACTAACGGTAATGCCTCTGGCCCTCCTAGTCCAGTTTCTTCCATGATCTTACTTAATTTATTTTTAATAGTGCTGTTCATCCTCTCCACCTTGGCACTGGCTTGCCGTCGGTAGGGGGTATGAAGTCGACTATTAATACCCATCAGTTTACACATATTTTGAAAAACATCACCTGTGAAATGAGTACCCCTATCACTCTCAATAATTTTAGGGATACCGTATCTGCATACAAATTCCTGAACAATTTTCATGGCAGTAAACCCAGCAGTATTAGTGGCAGCTGGGTATGCCTCAACCCAATTGGAAAACACATCAGTGCATACTAATACATACTTGAGATTCCTGCAGGGTGGTAATTGGATGAAATCAATTTGTATTACCTGGAAAGGTCCGTCAGTCAGAAGAATGTGGGATGGTTCGGTAGGGATCGTTTTCCCAATGTTTTTCCTCAAGCAGGTCAGACAGGACATTGCTCTCTTTTCCGCTTGAGAAGAAAAACCTGGTGCGCACCATAATGCTCTCACCAATTTACACAAACCTTGCTGTCCCAGATGAGTCAGACCGTGCGCTGCCTCAGCCAGGCTTGGGTAGTATGCCTTGGGAGCCACTGGCTTATCTTGTCCGTCTCTCCAGAGTCCAGATGACTCTTGCCCACATCCCTTGGACCTTCAGACTGACTTTTCCTGGATAGAACACAAAGTTTGCTTCTCAATTAATTTCAGCATATCAATTGTTTGAAAAGTCATGATTTGTTTAGTTGGTACATTCATTTTTAACCCTGCTGCCCATTTTGCAGCTTCATCTGCCCTGTTGTTGCCCAGTGACACCGGATCATCCTCACATGTATGGGCTTTACACTTTATTACAGCACTTTGGCAATTGGATTGCAAATGCCTTTGGCAATTGGATTGCAGTTAGTAGTCCTTTTATATGTTTGGAATGTGCAATTGGTGTGCCTGCTGCTGTCATAAATTTTCTCAGATGCCATAAGGCACCGACATCGTGTACTACCCCGAAGGCGTACCTAGAGTCAGTGTAGATATTAGCAGATTTACCTTCTGCTAATTCACATGCTCTCTTTAGTGCCACCAGTTCCGCCACTTGGGCCGAGTATGGTGGGTCTAAAGGTTCGGCTTCTAGAACGTCCTCGTCATTTGCCACAGCATAACCTGTACCTAACTCTCCAGTGTCAGTTTGTCTATGACAACTTCCATCTGTGTAAAATGTCACATCTACATTTTCTAAAGGTGCATCCCGTATGTCAGGTCTTGCAGTAAAGGTTTGATTCAGATATTCCATACAATCATGTGCATCAATATACCTGCAGAACTCACCTGCCAGCGACTCACCTCTCTCCACCTTTTGTGCATCATGTTGCACGTATGGTAAATACGTAGCTGGATTTAACGTACTGCACCTTTTGATGATGATGTTTGCAGGTGCTATTACGGCTAGTTCCCATTATGTGAACCAAGTTGAGGAGACATGTCTGGTTTGGGCAGAGTTTATCAAAGCAGATACAGCATGGGGAGTATAGACAATCATATCATGGCCTAGTACCACATCCTCACTCTTACTGACCAATAGAGCAGTTGCTGCTACACTTCTTAAACACGTTGGGAGTGATCTTGCCACAGAGTCCAATTGTGCACTGTAGTATGCTACGGGCCTACTGGCATCACCATGTTTTTGTGTGAGGACCCTGCTGCACAACCATCGGCTTCCATGCAATACAAATCAAAAGGTTTTTCATAATCAGGTATTCCCAATGCAGGTGCTCTTGTCAGACTATCCTTAAGATTAAGGAAAGCCTGCTCTGATTCCTCTGTGTGTATGACACGATCGGGCTTTGAGGAAGAGACTAAGGACCTCATTCAGAGTCGGTCGAAAGCGGCCACTCGGTCGTACGCATCCAATGTTTCCAAACCACGCATGCATATGGTTAGTTGTGCGGATGTGCGTACGAGACTTTGCGATCCAAAATGCTGACGATCGTACGGTTTACGAGCAGGAAGTGGCTTCCGAGAGTTGATTGACATGAAAGGCCGTTTGTGGGTGTTGATGGGGGTGGTGGTCTAAAAACGCAGGCGTTCCTCACTGTTTTCAGGGCGTTTTAGGGCCGTACATAAATTACCTGCTATGACCGACATAGAAGGCCGGCAGCAGTAAAACGTCACTCTGCGAGCAGGTTAGAGGCCTGGCTGATCATACAACTTGAGGTTGGGTATGTGCTCTCTAAATCCCCAGAGTACAATCGATACTATCGCATGTTACTGATGTTAGGAGTGATGTTTCTATTTTGAGCCACACAATGCAAGCAGCTAATCATTTGTTGTAGCTAATAACACTGCTAATTGGCATGTAATTGAGTCAGCTGCGTTTGCATTAGCGAATAATAAGAATAGATATATTTCATGGGGATTGCTTATTCTATGCGGTTTTTTGTTAATTTTTGGTGTAATTTGCACACAACACAAGCGGCCGCAACCATCAGAAGAAAATTAACATACAGCGACTGACAATGACTGACAACGATTGACTCGATCGCTAGCTGCTATCACTCATTAGCTAGAGGAGGTGCTTTGTTCATGTATGGGCGTCACTTTGGTTGGGATCGCCCAGCCGTGCAATTGTTTTTTTTTCTGATTCTCGATCGTGGCCGCTTACGACCGACTCTGAATGAGGTCCTAAGTCCTGTAATGGCAAGGCCAAAATAGAAAAACCTGGGATCCACATTCTGCAGTATCCACACATTCCCAAGAAGGTACGAAGTTGCTGTTGGTTCTGCGGCAGTGTCATGTTCTGTATGGCCTGGATTCTGTCATTTGTGAAATGTCGTAACCCCTGAGTTAGGCAGTGTCCCAAATATTTAACCCTGGACTGGCAAGGCTGTAGTTTGTCCTTAGCAACCTTGTGTCCTGTTTGCGAGAGATGAAGCAACAAAAGTTTAGTATCCTTTAAACATGACATAAACGAATCAGAACATAACAATAAATCATCCACATATTGTATTAGAACAGATCCATTGGTAGGTTGAAAAGATTGTAAACAGTCGTGTAAGGCCTGGGAGAAGATACTGCGGCTGTCTATGAAACCCTGGGGCAATCATGTCCATGTGTATTGTACACCCCTGTATGTAAAGGCGAACAGGTACTGACAGCCAGGATGAAGAGGTACAGAGAAGTAGAACAGAGGTCAATGACAGTGAAATGGGTTACATTGGGTGGGATCTGCATAAGAATGACAGTTGGATTTGGCACTATGGGAAATTGGCTCTCTACCACCTTATTAACCCCTCTAAGGTCTTGTACCAGCCTATAACCCCTCCCACCACTCTTCTTTACAGGAAAGATGGGACTGTTGGCTACACTTGCTGTACGAACTAAAACTCCCTGCTGTAACAATCGCTCAATTATGGGATAAACCCCTAATTCTACCTCCTGTTTTAATGGGTACTGGGGAATTTTAGGAGCTTGCCTACCACTTTTTTGATTTACCATTACGGGACTTACGTTTGCCATTAATCCAGTGTCCTGTCCATCCTTGGTCCAAAGTGAATCTGGAATTTGGGATAACATTTGATCTACCTGAGATGGATTTTCACTTAAACCAGCAAAGTGATACATTATCCTTTGGGGAGTGTCCAGCATATCCCTCACCTCATGTGCAACTCTCTCTGGGATATCTAGAAATACACCATCAGGGGTACAATATATGACACATCCCATCTTACATAACAAATCTCTTCCCAGTAGGTTAGTAGGAGCCACTGCTGCCAGGAGGAAAGAATGCCTGGTATGCAATGGCCCGATAGTGACCTCTGTGGATTTTGTTAAAGGATAATGTTGCACTTTACCCGTTACACCCATTGCTGGTACCGTCTTGCTGGTTACCTGTAAGTTAGCGGGAGATTTTATCACTGACCTGGTCGCCCCTGTGTCTACAAGAAAAGGATATTTAGTACCAGCTACATCAACCATCATTACCGGTTCTTCCCTAATACTTCCCGTTAACCTGACTATCTGTAGACTACAGGTATGACCTGACCCCTAGCATTGACTCTCACTCTCCAATACAGCATTTACGGCCACAATTGGAGCTGGTGACTGTTGTAGGTTTCCTGTACTCTGTGTATATCCCTTATGGGGATATCCAGGTACTCCCTGGTTAGGGGGTCCTACCTTCTTCACCCTACAGTTCCTACTTACATATCCCACTTGCTGGCAGTTAAAGCACCTTTGTGAGTGGGGTGGGTGAAAGGATTGCTGTGTGGGTTGAGCAAAAGGGAAGATGGTGGGTGTGGGTGAGGATATTGAGGGAAATGTGGTTGTGGATAGTACGGGTTTTGTGGCTGTGTGTGATAAGTGGGGTAGGGTTGTGTTTGAGGTGGTGCAGGATTGGTGAGGATGTGTAGCTGTGCAGGTGTGTCTGTTGGCTGTGATGTTATAGTCATTCCTTCTAGAGCTTGAATACTAACAGCCATTAGCTTCTCACTCTGGGTCTCTCTCTTTTTAAGGATGTTCTTATCGTGTTCAATAGCAGATTCTATGAGGGTGTCTACAGTGACTCCCCAGCCAGGTTGTGAGGTCTGAACTCTGGTCTTTAGGTTCTCTTTTAGACCATCCATAAGTACAGTGACGGTCATTCCCCTGTGATGAGTGCTATCTTTAATATCCTCTAACCCAGTGTACTGGGTGATAGCCTGCAGAGCTCGGTTACAATAATCCTCTGCAGATTCACTCACTTTTTGTTTTATGGTGAAAATTTTGCTCCAGTTAACTACTACTGGAAAATATACACCCAATTGAGTTATAATGCGGGAAATGGTACCTTGGTTAATTTCATCTGTTAAGGGAATATCTCCATCCAATACACAATCCGTGATAAACTTTGTCACATCGGTATTGTGTGGAAGGCAAGCCCTTAACACCACTCGCCAATCTTTAATGGTTGGCTCGTGAGCACTACCCAAATTTTTCAAAAATCTTTGGCATTTGGCTAATTCCTTTTTAGGATCGGGGAAATCTTTCATTATGGAACTTAGCTCCACTCTTGCCCAAGGACAATGTATTGCTACCTCCTTTGTGGGCGCTACACCGTTCGCATCCGCATTCCCATGCGGAACCGTTATTGCCTGGATGGGATGCAGACCGGCCGCACTGCTACTTTTGACCTTGTTACCTGGCTGGGGATTTAGGCCCTCATTCAGATGCGGTCGTTAGATGCAAGCGGTTGCACTGAATCAGGGAGTCCGCTTGCATACTGAATGGCCGCCTCCTTGTCGATCGGTACCACCCACAGCTTAACGACCGACCAGGTTGATGGTCGCAATGGTGATCACCATCGCGACCATCAGGGCTTACGACCAGACCCTAAGGTTGGGTCTGGGCACTCGTAAGCCCCAGGGAGCTTTCTGCTCTGATGGAGCAGGAAGCTCCCCACTGACATCACTGATGATGTCAGTGTGGCCGCCCACAAAATGGTAGGCGTTCGTAAAGGAACACCTCTGTTTTGGAAACCACCCCCCCGGCCTGCCTACCAAACGGGGTCTGCTGTCGATCAACATCAACAGCCACCCCTTTGGTAGCGAAACTCTGTCGCTCCGGGGCTTGCGCAGTGCGGCCACTGCGCGTGCGCAGGCCTAACCATCGAGTCAGTTACGAGTGCATCGGCGCTCACGACCGACTCTGAATAGGGTCCTTAGTCTATTACTGCTACGTATAGGGTTAACATGTAAATAAGATGGCGGCACCACTTGTGCTTGTTGTGGTGGAGCATCTTACATGTGTACAGCATGGGAAATGGCAGACATAACAATAGGCTCATCATCCGCATCATAAACATTTTCTTTATGATTACTTAAGAGAGGGTAGAAGTTACTTGTTAAATTTTTATGGGTTTTTTCAACAACTGTACCTGCACCCCCATCCGCATAGGGCGGCGGTGGTGCGTGTGAACCACTGGCAATACCTACCGCAACACTACCTTGCTGCACAAGCGTGCTATCTCGTGGCGCGCACGCACCGCAGTTTAGCGCTGCATGTGTACTCTCCTGTAACGTGCTTGCGACCCTAGTTTGCGTCGCTTGCACACCTTTAAGCCACGCATCCCCCTCACCCTGCCATAATTTTAAACACTCGTTATATTTTACCTTTTTCATTCTAGAGCGCACCATACAGATGCTATCTCGGACATTGGGCCTGATTCAGACCCACTCGCGAGCGGCTGTCCGCTCGCAAGTGGGTCGATGGTCTGCACTGAGCATGCGCACGACGGAGGGAGCTCCGTCGTGCGCATGCGCCAGACACGACGAGCGAAGGACTTTCCTTCGCTCGTGTCCGATCAAAGGGGGCGTGCTGTCAATGTTGATTGACAGCACGCCCCCTTTGGTGGGCGTGCCGGGGGCGTGCCTCCCTGACGGGGGCGTTCCCACGGGAACGCCTCCCGTCAGAAGCCGGCCCACTGACATCACTAGTGATGTCAGTGGGAGTGATTTTGGCTCTGATAGAGTCAAAATCACTCCGGAGCTTGCGGTTGAAAACCTCAACCGCAGGCTCCGGCTCGCAATTTCGATGGTCACGACCATCGCGGCCATCAAAATGCACGCTCGTATAGCCTGTGGGTGGTGACCCACAGCTATACGAGCGTCCAGGAGGACGCTCCATGAAAATGGAGCCCGGCCCTCATGCAGAGCGTGCGCTCTGCTCAGAGCGTACGGCTCTGAATGAGGGCCCTTGTTCAATACCTCCTTATCAAAGCTGCCAATTCTGGGAAACGGTCTAACACTCTTCATCGTCATTTTAAACCATACATCACAGTACCTAATTGCATAAGCACCGTACTTAGTATGCATAATATGGCATATCATATAACATCTCTACCGTTTGCTTGGCCCCCATTCTGGGAGAACCCTAAGATTTTCAATGGAGATTTAAACTGGTGAAAGACAATCAAGATACTTTCACTTACCTGTGGACGTCTTAACAAGACGCACCCACAAACCTATGGAAGAATAACCAGGCTGCTTCCACGCACCTAATCCCTTTTTGACTACCTTTCACCTGCTAGCATGTAGGCATTCCAATAACACCTACCCTTTTCATTGATTTCGTCCACCCTCTACCCAGTTCACGATCACAATTTAGCCAAAACTGTGCGGTTCAATTACAATGCTCAAATAACCCTAACTGATCACTGAATACTGTAATACCACTGAGAGCCAAAACTACAACAAAGACAACAACTACACCTGCTTATGTGTTAGAACGGTATCTACTACTGAGCTACTAGGTCGACCGTTGCGCCTAGTCCTTAAGGGTCCTACTATACCCTTAACTAGGGAACTGTTGTCCCAGACTATGGCAACACTGATCAATGTATTTACAACAATGCTATCTATCAATATCACACTGCACTCTCAACGGCTTTGTTTAAAACACGTGGCAGCAATACTCAATACTCTCTCAGCAACAAAGTGGTAGCAGATTTCGAAGGCACAATGCATTCTCCTGCTAGGCGCCTCCATCCTTTTGCTGAGAGATCGCTACCGAGTGTTACCTAGTGACCGGTAGCGTGATTTCACACTGCGAGCCACCAAATATGGATACCTAATTAAAACCTCTATGCAATCCTGTCTATATCTTCTAAAATCCTGCCTATACCTTCTAAAATTGTCGCTATTTAGCGTAATGAGTTGCACAGTAAATAAATGCTTTCAGACTTTGTATGTGGTTCCAAAGCACAAAAAAGTTATAAAACAGATGGTTACATTTTGTGATCTAAAGGCAATTAGTGCAAATAAATCATACAGACCCAAGGTACAGTTGTTATATACGCACGCGCTCTGGGCCCAGACACCGCCATCAGCATTAGAAACCTCCGTCAACAACACAGCAAGAAGACTCAAGACTGGGGTCAGAGAGCCTACATAAATACTCTTACAGGGATAGGCAATACAATAGACAAGTTTGACATGATTCCATTGGTTCTTCTTAAAGGTGCTTCTGTTACAGGATAGTTCATAGGTCAATTCGAATGGACACAAACAGTCTCTAACAACCCTTTCTGTTCTTATTCCCGCTGCATGCTAATCTAAGTTGCTAACATTACAGAGTACATTTTAATGTTTTAACGCTCTATAGTCCATAGTTTTCAGACGCATGTTGCGATCTTCTCACCGATGATACCAGAAATCTGTTGAGACACAGTGGATCAGCACAACACCAAACACTGTCTGCTTACCATGTACTAAACCTTAGCTATCAAATAACCTTTATTAAACAACATTAATAATTACTGAATAAACCTTGAATATTACACTTTAATACTAGGGAACCTTTCATGTAAGTGTGCAGTGTGTAAGTATTGGGGAATTGAGAAAAGACGCTAGTTAGCGCTGTGCGACTGTGTTTTGTGGAGTACACCATGGTACGTGCTTTGCAGGGATAATCATTTTATATGTTTTAATGACTGTCTGTATTTGTATGGTGAGGACTTTTAACTTCTTTCTATTGTGTGGGAATTGCACGCCGCTAAATAATAGCATCGCCGTATGTACTTATAATGGCGAGTTTCACTAAAATGGCGCTTGGCGGCCAGTCACAAAATGGCGTCTCATTGCCATTCGCAAAATGGCGTCGCCCTGATCTAATTTTAAACCGATCTTGTCTCAGCCAATTATCTGGCTTCGACGGTATTTAGTAAGCACAATACCCCTCCCGTTTGGTGAGAGTCACACCACTACAGGCCAGTGTTGCTGATTCTGGATTTACAGCTCATACAACCTAGGGATGGACATTGGAAGCCCACCATCAAATGAAGGCTGGGCTTCCACCATTGAAACTTTCGATGTGATGGTAACTAACCATCACATCAAAAGAATTTGATGGTCAAAACTATTTAAATGGCTAGTGGCAGGGGGCTGAGCCTCTGTGAACGGGGGCGGAGCCTCGGAGCACCTCCGTTCACGTCACTGTGGGGATCTATTCTCCCATTGCTCACCAGCAGCGGTATGTGCTTCACCTTCGCAGCGAGCCATCAGATGGGCATCGGAAAGCTGCATCCGATGGCTGGCAGCCATCGAAGTCCCGATATTCGATGGAAAAAGCACTTCCATCAAATCGGAAACATCGATGGTTGCTAACCATCGGTTTCTGATGCCCATCCCTAATACAACCTCACTGCCCCATAAAACGCTAATGAAACAGCCCAATTAAATAACATAACATCATAACTGAGGAAGATATTTGACACAATATTGATGTTTTTACACAACACAGGACTCATCCCTTTCCTTTCCTGTAGCTAAGGTCATTCCCTTGAAAAACAGGTCACCCAAATACAGGATACCCCACCTAAGCATTCCTGATTATTAGCATAGTCATTGTAATACTTAGGTTTCCATCCCTCCAATATGTACCATATGCTGCCATCTACTACTTGTCAGGAACTGTCCAACCACATATTCTTATTACCTTTTAAATTCATCACCACTTGCCCCTGTGTTTGTATGCCTCTGCCACTAGCACACGGAACCTCCATCTGGAAATTAAATAGTGCATAAGTTGTCCCCTTATCCATCCGTGGCACATGTTTTGGATACAAGTTAATATTTTTCTTAAAACACATAAACACTAAATGCCTCAATAGATTAAGGACAAGGGTTGATATTGAGGATAACTTATTATTATATTTTATTGACAAGACGCCACAAGGGTTTTTTAGTGCTATACTAGGGGATAAAACTGACAACAGGATACATAAGTACATGCATATAAGGAAGGTATATAAATCCACATAGATACATAAGTACAGTGAGCAGTTAGCTAAATCAAATAGAGAAGACAAAGTTGTTAATGGCCATAACCACGCCCATCTTGTGCTAATGATAACATACCCTCCTGTCCTGGAACCTCTGCTCAAATAATTTCACCCCAACACTACTGGGAAAAGCTCATAAAAGTAATCTTACTAAACAGCCTTCATATTGTGCTATTTACCTTGCAGTATGACTCCAATTGCCCCATAATCCACCACTTCTGTCTGCCATGTTGATCTTCCATTGCACCTTTCCGGAGACTCTTCCATATTCTCAAATGCTCACACACTATTATGAAATGATGTGGGAACGGTAAGACTTCTATTGTATCCATATACCGGAAGAGAGCTGATGAATTTTCCAGTTTCTCCCGACTCACATTAGCTAGAATAATCCCTGGGATCAATTTTTAAATATTCTCTCTAAGAAAGTCTGAGAGACTCTCGAATTTTGGGTTGCTGTCCTGGCACCCAGAAAAGTAGTGAAGTGGGCGGTCCAGATAGCTTGATGATGGGATTCACACTGAATCGCATTATGTTCGCCCTGCCCCATGCTTTACAATGCTGATAATCACGGCATTGTTTTATAGGGTGTTAGGCCACGATGACACAATCACAGCGCTAAGCCCACCACAGTGCCCACTTAGCTGCGCACTGCCCCCCCTCCCCCCCGCACCACCGTATGGGGCAGAATAAATGTGGGTTATCCATAGTTTGGAGAGTGCCTCTTCAATGGCAGATTTTAGCTGTTTTGCTCTATCCACTAATTCCTTTTCACATGGAGAAGTTTTTCACTTCTCAAACTACTTCTCAAAATAGGATGAAACCTATTTTAGCACCTATGTGTTTTGTATTCAGGCAAGTACTCAAGTAGATTTAACCATTCCACATCATTAGTCTTATTGATTGTTTATCTCCTGTTACCACTATTAACCCTGATCATTCCTAATCCAGTCTTGTCCCTCCTTCCACAATTATTTGCTTGTTCAAGGGTCTTCTATAGTAATCTTTTATTAAAAATTTTATACAACAGTTTTTTCTTGAGAGAAAATAGTGAACATAGGCATCTTTGAAGTCAGCAGGCTACAGTTTGTCTCAGCAGGGAACATCAAGACAGTTGTATGAGGTTTATGATTACTCCTGGCTGGAGACAGGACCAGTTGATTTCAAAGATTCACTTTGAATTAATTGGAAATATTTCTATCCTTTGTAAATGCAAATTACAGTAGTTATGCAGTAATAACCTGTCTAATGAATATTACTAGTAAGTAGCAAAGTATTATTTTATTTACTATTGCTGTGTTAAAATGTTCCCATTGTTTGTATTTTATCCCACAATACCATATACTAGCTTTGAGTTTTTCTAAATTAGCAATGATGATGAAAGTACACCCAACCATTTTATTATATATAAAATTATTTTTATTATCTACTGTAGCTCTCAGCATGACAGATGCCAGCATTCTGAAAGCTGTAATCATTATTTTTAAAAGTGTTTTTGGCAAACTAGCTAAAAGATACAATTTTGCATCTATGAGGGCAAACTGAATGTAGCTTTTTAAACATGGTGAATATAATGTTGCGCATTAAATGAAACAAATTACAATAAATTTAATATTACCAACTGAAGTGGAAGTAAACTGTTTTACTATTTCAGTTAAATACTAAATACATTTTCCTCACTGTAAAAATGCAAATTAACACTATGTGGATCTTAAACTACAGTACATCAAGTCAAAGCATTTGAACCTAAATGAAACTAGATGTTATTTGTTAAACTTTCAATGGTTTTGTTGCAACTGGGGCACATTTATTAATTGATGTAAGTTGCATTTTTACTGGGCCAAAAGGACTTGCATCCAACTACGTTAAGTGTTAGCAGTTGGCTGGGGTTTATTACATCTCACATTTGGAATGTGTCTCTTTAAAACCCCACTGTCACAAGCCGGCGCACTGCTAATGCTGTGCGAGGCGAACGCGGCACCAGCATTCGTTGAGACTCCGCCTACCTCCGGTCTGTCATTCTGGGGCTGATCCAGATTGGCTCCTGAGTCCATATCCTGCTGCTATGAACACTGCTCCGATGCCGGTGATAGCGTTTTCACGTGTTTCCGGTTGTGCCCAGTCGAGTTCCAGATTCCAGTTTGCCATGTCTATTCTCTGCCGTTTGTTTCATCCAGGCAGCACAGTCCGCATAACATCTGCTGTTTGCTGCTTGTGACATCTAGGCGGCACGGGGTTCATCTCTGCCCTCAGCCGCTAGTGTCATCCCAGCGGCACAGAGTGCACTCACATCCTAGGGTGCAATCCAGCGTCCATCGGCTTGTGTCAACCCAGCGACATTAGCCGCATCTCAGCGTCCTGAGTACGCAACCCAGCGTACCAACGCCAGTGTCAACCCGGCGACATTAGTCGCACCTCTGCATCCAAGGTGCGCAAGCCAGTGTACCAACGCCAGTGTCAACCCGGCGTCGTTGGCCGCACCTCAGCATCATAGTGCGCAATCCAGCGCACCATAATCAGAGACTTTTCGGCCCTCAAGGCTGCCACACAACCCAGAGGCTGCATCCTGTCCTCAGCCCACAGGCCGCAACAAGCCAAGACCAACCAGCCCTCAAGGCTGCCACACAGCCCAAAGACTGCATCTCGTCCTTGGCCCACAGGCCGCAACAAGCCAAGATATCCCAGCCTTCAAGGCTGCCACGCAGCCCAAAGGCTGCATCTTGTCCTCGGCCCACAGGTCACATCAAGCAAAGGCATACAAGCCCTCAAGGCTGCCACAGAGCCCAGAGGCTGCATCTGGCCCTTGGTCCGCAACAAGCCAAGATATACCAGCCCTCAAGGCTGCCACAACTAGCCAGCCCTCAAGGATGCCACACAGCCCAAAGGCTGCATCTTGTTTACGACCACAGGCCGCTACTTGCCAAGAGTTCAACCCTCAAGGCCGCACTGTGCTGAAACTTTCTAGGCAGTGTCCGCCTAAAGCATCGCTTCTTAGAACTGTGAATGACTCAAATCTGCCTGACTAACCCTCTGTTCCTAACACCCACACATTGAATGCAACTCAATGTGGATTGTGTTTTAGAATGGTGTACAATTGAAGAAATGATCCAAACAAAATCCAAATACAAAGCAGCACTTTGATCTAGCTCCAGTGGGGCAGCCCAGGGGTGTGCTGGGAGGAGGAGCAGTACCATGGTGTGTAAACATGTCCCAATTGGGACACATTTGTTGCTGACGCTGTATACAGGCATCGGATTCCAGCATCAATGGAAGAACTGCTACAGCCTTTATCACCGCTCGCAGTCCAGCAGCTGACCTGGAACATTTGCAGTGAGCCAATCACAGCTCATTGTGTCATAGGCCCACCTACTTGCTCTGGCTTTTATTAGCCAGTGCAAACAGCATGAAGTCAGAATGACAGCAGAGGGGGAGCATACAAGAGTTACCAAAGGGGCGAGGAAGATGCCCCACAAAAGAGATGAACTGATGGGAAGATCAAAGGTGACTGGACGAGGTGGCAGACAGAAGCCAGAAGACTAAACCTGGCAGCAAGTGGGCTCTTGCAAAAGAGCTTATACTGGCCCCCTTGCTGTTTAGGTGAAGTCTGGTGACAGTCTACTAGCCGGCGAGAGTCAAGTCAGCAGTGAGAGGCAAGAGAAGATCCGGTGCATGGCAAGCTGAGGAACAGCACTGACCCCTGCGGGGTAGGGTAATAGCAGAGGGTACCCCTTTGTGCCCAACAAGGTCAGCAGAGCAGGTAAGGTCCCAGAGGGACAACCTTTCCTCCCATTGCCACTCTAGAACAGAAGGGTTAGTCAAGTTACAACCAGATAAGTGGGTGCTAGGTCTGTGGTGGTGGTGGGGGGGGAGAGGGGTGCACTAGTTAAGTTCTTGCCTAGGGCACCAAATTGGCCAGGGCCATCACTGACTTTGATATATACCTTTTACTCAATGTGGTTTTGGCTTTTGAAGCCAATGCAGTCAAAAAGCGCTGACTGAAATTCGGTTGCTAGTAAAATGCACGGCTACCTAAAAGTCACTGATTTTTATGGTCACTGTGTCTTCTCTGCTCTCACTACACTCCTTGTGATATTCTATACATAAAGTATGTAAAAAGTATTCAGAAACCATAGCGTGAAGGAGCCCAATAACAAAATGCAGAAAATGTTTTCTTATAAATGTGGTGTCTGCTAAAACAATGGAATATAAAACATTAATATATACAGATGACACATGGAATAATGTATGCTCTTATATTCTATTATTTTCATGACTTAAAAAAAGATGTAGCTGAGGTTTCAACAGCCAATAATTCAGAAGACAAAAGGAAAAGTTGTAATCAATTATAGTGGATGTCCAAAAGCGATCAGAGGCAGGACTTGGAAGTGATGTTGATGAAATGCAAGTACACAAATTGTCATAGACTTCCTGCAGGGGCGATCATAAAAAGCAGAAGCATGTTCAGCTGTCACATATACTGTACATTTGCACAAAAAAAATTGTACTGTGTGTCTACATTTTTTCAGGTTCATAACTAACCTGTAAAACATAAAGAGAGAGATAGGACAATTCTATGTATGAATCCAAATCCAAGACCTAACATTTCCAGAACAAACATATTCACAATCTCTGAAGTTACTTTCATCACATCACTTTTATACAGTGTAAACTGACAGTCCAGGGTCATCCTTCTGTCTTGAAGTCTTGCCAATTATCTTGTTTTATTCTTCTTAAACTTTTATCAAGGCAATGCCTACCTCAATGCTCTAATGGTCACTTTATGTAGAATCGGTATGATTTACCGCCGGACCCCTTGCCCGACGGTTGGAATTCCGACAGCAGCAACCCAGCAGAGGTGGAAATCCCGATCGTCAAAGGTATGTATATACTATTTCTACCCCCTAACCATAACCCTCCCTTAGGGGTGCCTAACCCTAACCTTCCACCCCCAGTGCCTAACCCTAATCCACTTCTAAGTGCCTAAACCTAACCCCCCCTTCCCTGCCGCCTAAACCTAAGTCCCCCCTGGGAACCCTAAACCTAACCCTCCCCTCCCGTGGCTGGGGGGGTGCCTAACCCTAAGTCCCCCCCGGGGGTCCCTAACCCTCCCTCCCCCTAGCCTAACCCTACCCTCCCAGAGGGGTGCCTAACCCTAAGTCCACCCTGGGAACCCTAAACCTAACCCTCCCCTCCCGCGGCTATCCGCGCTCGGTTCCCGGCATCCCTTTGATCGGGATTCCGGCCGTCGGACTCCCGGCGTATGTCTAATGACAGGCGTCGGCATATCGACGCCTGTCTTTAGACCCTTGCCGGGATATAACAGTCGGGAAGCCGGCTGTCGGGATTAGGTCCACCGGCTTCCCTACTGCATACCCTTTATGTATACCTCACAATTGACAATCCTAATTTTGGTGCTTTGTCCATCTATCCCAATCAGGCCTGCCTGCAGTTGGGTAAGTATGCATAGCAGTGCAGCAGTGAATGGGTGCAGTGTGCATGGAAAGCACATCATGCAAACGGTAACAGGACATGTAATGATCCAATGTGCCATCGGTCATGGTGAAATGTGGTTACTTTTCCTGTACCCACACTTGTACCAAGTACCCAACAGGAAATATTGTGAGGTATGCTCTATGGGGATACATATGGCATGCCGGCAGTAATGCTGTCGACAGTCAATATGGCGACATGAGATTGCGAACATAAATCATTATTTAAAGCATTTTAACTGTGTCAGTATTATAACTTTAAAGTTAAACATGATGATTTACGATACAAATAAAATGTTTACATATCAACACAACTGTGTCAACAATCTTCTGTCGATGTAACACTGTTGACATTCACTGTAAACAGCATTACTGTCAACAAAGTAACTGCTTCTCGCTCTATGTTGTCCTTTCCTCCAAAGTTTAGCAAAAAGGCAAAGATGCTTCTACATCAGCAGAATTCATCTACTCAGTAAACCCCTAAAGCTTGGTCAGTGGGTGTATTCCTTACAAGCATTCAACTTGCAATCCTTCCAGTCACATCAGCTTAGCAGACTATAATAAATGCCCTCTAGGAGATCGAGCAAAATATCACACATCAGGTCCTATTTACAGTTCGAAAATCCAGCAATTTAGAATGTTGGCCAAATCATGCTGTGCTTGAAGGTGGTGGGGGGTTCAAATGTTGAAGGTCTAAATCGCAGTGTGAAAGTACAAAGGTAGCCGTGTTACATGCAAAGGTAGCCAGTATGTTTCATGCATGTCTTCAAAAAAAATTACAACTTACATTACAATATGGTTTGCTCAGGTGCAACTGAAAACTAGTCTATGAACGTGTAACTTGAAGATCAAAGTTTATATTTTATAATGCCCATAATAATTCTGGTACATATTTGCCAACTTTTTTTTTATTCTGGGTACCTAGAATGGGGAAGTCCAGGGCAGTGGCGTCACTATGGGTGATGACACCTAGTGTGGCACTGAGAGACGTGCAAAAAGGGATGTGGCTTTATGCCACGCAAGTCCCAGCCCCTAATGTGTGACTTTTGCAATCATGACCGAGTGTCATGTCCCCGTTCTCATCACACTGGGGCTTGCCCAGCTCTCCGGGAGCTGCAGGGCAGCCCCCAGCCTCTCCAGACACAGTGTGGATGATGACTTGTGCTTGCACGCGGTATTTATCACCACTGCTGGTGTGCTCGGTGACACCATGCAAGGACCCCTTGCCCGGGGTGCCACCAAAATAACAGTTCTGCTATTTTGGTGGCACCCCTTTGGTTAGTGTCACCCAGTGCGGTGAGCACTGCCCTTGTGGTGCCACTGGTCCAGGGGTAAGAGGCATGGGTGTGGTCCAATGAATCACATCATGGCCTCATATTTCGTGTATTCCAGCTATTCACTATGATGATGCGATTCATACCAAAAATCAGGAGTCTCCTGTACATTACAGCAGAGCAGGCAAGTAGTATGTCCTGGGAGAGTCATCTCTATGCAGTTTATTATTCTTGTGTTGCACACACAGGTGACAATTCATAAATTAGTCCATTATCAATTAACTGATTTCCTGGGTATTCATATCCATAAAGTTATTTCTTAAGTAGAGTATATACTTCAATACATGTCCTCTATAGAGTTTTATTTAAAAATGGTCCCAGCAAAGAAAGGTGCTTGTCAGGGGCGTCTTAAGAGAGGAAGGGGCCCATGTGCATGCCCCGTGCGGGGTCCCCTCCTCTTTCCCGGTGGTCGACAGACGACTGATGCGGCTGGCCAGCCACCGGAGCATTAGTAGACTCCGGGCACTAGAGTGTGCCCGGAGTCTACTGCTCATGCTCAGAACATCGAAAAAATGGCTGCGGTGGCCATTTTCCGGTTTTCTTAGCAGCACTGACACCCGCTGCGGGACCATGGACAGGTAGGTTTAAAATAATATGGGTGCGGGGTTTCCCTGGACCTGGGGGCCCGTGTGCCCCGCACACACTGCACCCATTATAGATACGCCACTGGTGCTTGTAATGATCTTATAATATGTTCTAGTTTTCATCCTCTGCCATCCCTTCATGGAAATATGTCCTTGTTTTATAATAAAACCTCTCTTTGCCTAAAGAGAAAGCATTTTATAAGTCCTGAAGCAAAGTGTACTTAACCACTGAATATGTAAATACACAAAAAGCATTTCAATATGAATTATGAATTACAATGTACCAATTCTTCCCATAGTGCACTCATCGGTATACACACACTTTAATGTGCGAACGCTTCTGTACAAATGCTCTGTGTGAGGATTTCAGGATTACAAGTCCAGATCGACACAGTGTAAACATTGTGAAAAAATATCATTTCAAAATCTTCTCTGCAATCACTTTACTACCAAGTGATCCATGAACTACAACTTTTAGATGTTTTTCTTAAAATATAGCTCAATGGAGGTTTATTTACTTATGTCTGATATAAAGAGAGCGAAGTGACCTTGGTACTGTAGAATGGATATAAAAAGAAAACCTACAGTAGAGAATAATACAATTTTCCACATAGTTTTTGATGATTGAATGTATTTTGGTTGCAAAATTTATATAGGCTTTGTTTTTGTTTTTTTGTATTTTTACAATAGATGGCTTTCATCTTGCCAAGCTACACCCATGTGCAGAATACAAGTGATTGTTGTCATATGCAGGGACTAATGTTGCCATAGGCCTCTTGGCAGACTCCCAGATGGCTACTCTCCTCCTGGCATCAACTTTGAAAATACATCATGAACTTAGCAATGTCCCTGCTGTACCACATTATCTCCATTTACTATTGATAGTCTCTTCTCAGTGTTCCATGGCACATGTAATGCATTTAAAACTCCTTTATACTCCTCTTCTGATTGGTACCTTTCAACAATGAGATACTGTAGATGTTTTGAAAGCTTGTTGCAGATATTTGGCTATCGCAGTAGAATGCAACTAAGAAAACTGCAAGGAAATCCTACACAAACAGATGATATTTATTTGCGGTTAATCACAATCTCTTTAATTGCTGGCAGGTATACAGTATACTAAACTGTTTGAATACAATTTTGATTGTTGTTAGTAGAGATGTGCGCCGGACCATTTTTGCTGGATTTGGATTTGGCTCTGATTTGTCGTCTCACTTTAGAGTTGAATTTGCCAAACCGCTGTTACTCAAAAATGTACAAAACAAAGCTAAAATCATATAATTTGGTTTTTTTTTTGTTCCTAGAGTATTATTAACCTCAATAACATTAATTTCCAGTCATTTACAGACAATTTAGTCCATCTCACGGCTCATAATATTGTTTTCACCACTATTGGCCAAAGGCTGCAGTGAGCTGACTGGTTACTAAGCGACAGAGCAGTGGCACAGACACCGCAGTTTAAGCACGTATATGAAACCTTGCCACACAGCAGTGACAGAAATGAAAGATGGTGCAAGATGGAATTGTCCTTGGGCCCTCACACCCACCCTTATGTTGGATATTAAAAAGGACGTGCACACGATAAAAACCAAGCACTTCAGTGACAGGGACTGACACTTTTGTGGCTGAAGTGCTAGGTTTGCTTGGGCCCCCACAAAACAAACTAGCAATCGGCTTAAGTAAATAGCTCTACAGTGCCAAGATGTCACTGTCATTGCCATCCTCAATCTCATCAGTGTGTACGTCATCCTCACACAATATTAATTCATCCCCACTGGAATCCACCATTACAGAAGTCTGTACTGTGACGTAATTGCTGGGAAAGGTCTTCCTCGTGGAATTTCCAGTTCATTTTGATGAACATCATCTTTTTCACATTTTGAGGAAGTAGCCTCCTACGCCATTTGCTCACAAGGTTCCCAGCTGTGCTGAAAACTCTCTCCAATTACACACTGGGGGTTGGACAGCTTAAGTAATGCAAAGCCAGTTTGTACAAGGGCCTCCAACTTGCCTTTTTTTCCTTCCAGTAATCGAAGGGACTCTGTGACATGTCTATTTGTATGGTGTCATGAAAATAATCCTCCACCATTCTTTGGATGGTGATCGTATCCGATGGAGTTATGGTAGAGTTGTCACTAATGTTGGGCACTTCTTTTAGAACCAACCAGAAGTAAAAATGTTGAGTTGACTTATCTGCATCACCACTGGGTCTTTTGGTTAAGCTGATTTTTTTTCTGGCTGTTGCTGAAGAAATTGAATGAGGAGACAACGTAGTGACATGTGTAACTTGAGCTGCCAATTTGCTCACCAGGAGCTCTTTACATCTTTTAAGATCTGGATCAGTTGGAAAGAAAGACACAGCATACAACTTAAACCTAGGATCAAGTATGGTTGCTAAAATGTAGTGATCAGATTTCAAGATATTGGCCACCCATGGATCCTGTCGAAGCAAATAAAGAACTTGATCTACAAGTCCAGCATACTTTGCGGATTTGCTTTGTTTAATCTCCTCCTTTAATATCTCCAGCTGATTTTCCAAAAGCCTAATTAGGGAAAACACCTTACTCAAGCTAGCAGTGTCAGCACTCACTACACATGTGGCTATTTCAACTGGGTTGAGCACCTTGCACAAGACAGAAAGTATTCTCCACTGTGCTGGGCTAAGGTACATTCCCCCTCCTCTCCCAATGTCATGGCTTGTTGTATAGCTATGGATGGCTTTTTGCTGTCCCTACATCTGCTGAAGCATATGAAGTGATTAGTTCCACCTTGTTACCACCTCTTGCTTCAGTTGATGGTGCTGCAATCTCCTGCATGCTGTTGCAGAATGCCGAAAATGTCCCAAAATTTTTCAGGCCACAGACAGCATCTCCTGCATTCCCCTGTCATTTTTTAAAAAACCTGCACCACTAAGTTGACTGTGTGAGCAAAACAAGGGATGTGTTGAAATTCACCCATCTGTAATGCTTTCACAATATTTGTGGCATTATCAGAAATCACAAATCCTGAGGAGAGTCCATGTGGGGTAAGCCATGTTTCTATGACCTCTCTTCTAAGAGGTTGTCAATGGTATGCCTCTTATTGAATAAGGTGATACACAGAGTAGCCTGCCTCTGAATGAGCTGGCGTTGTTTGTTATATACTGCTTCTGCTGCTGCTGAAGGCGATTCACCCACCCAGTGGACTGTCACAGTCATGCAATCTTTAGTTTGCCCACTACGGCTTGTCCACATATCTGTGGTTAAGTGGTCAGTGGATACAATGGCATTTTGTAGGCCAATAATTAGGTTTTTTTTACATGCTGGTACAGCCGAGGAATGGCTTTTCGGGTAAAATGAAACCAAGTTGGAATTTTGTACCGGGGACACAGGACCTCAATTAACTGTGTAAAACCCACTACATTAATTGTGGATATTGAACGCAGATCTAATACTAGCATAGCAGTCATGGCGTCAGTGATCCACTGTGTGACTGGGTGAGAGCTGTCATACTTGCTTTCCCTTGCAAAGGATTGTTTAACAGTCAATTGTTTTGTTATGTTAAACTACTAGTAGTAGTATTCTTGGTCCACTTCTGGGATGAAGAACCACCCACAGCAGCAGCAGCAGGCCTAGCACTCAAGGATTCTTCTGAGGAGTCCTGGAAAGGGGAGAAGCCAATGAGCAATAACAAATTGGTTGCCTGACTACCTCTGATCATTACCGAGGACACTGAGGATGAAGGTGTTGGGATCTAGCAGAGAGAAGGGAGCTAGCTGATGCTGGACTGCTTGTTGTTGCACCAGTTTCTGATGTTATCAAATACCTGTCATGAGCTTGCTGCAGATGGTGTCATAGTGTGGAGGTTATTAGATGCTTAACATCCCTACATCTACTTACTGTGGTTCCACAACGGCTACAGATGGCTTGACAAATGTTGTCAGGATTTGGGTAAAAATAATTCCACACATAAGAGGTGAATTTGGTGGTCCTATGCCCATGCCTTTTTCTTATCCTGGCCAAGAGCTGCTTCCACTGGTGCCTGACTTACAGAAACAACATCCTCATCCTCAATATCCTCAGTGCCAGCGTCAGCTACCTGTTTACAAATATCCCCCTCATCCTCTTGCAATTCCACATTGGCATCCTCAATTTCTATGTCAACAGCAATACTTGTGCTGTTCATCCCCACAACACAGAGGGAGCAGAAACTGTGGAAGGCAGCTTCTCTGAAAGGTCAGGCTCACACATAGCACTCCTGGACACACTTAGGGGTAAATTTACTAAGAATCGAGTTTGGTTGTGTTTCAACTTACTTTGCTGCACCAACACTCGGGTGAGTTTTCCCTTTTAAACTCACAAATTTACTATGAAGTGAGTTTAGCTGAAAGTGAGTTTTCCGATGGTGAAGCAGAATTAGTTTTTTTCCCAAAATGCGAGTTTAGATGAGAGTTTAGATAAGATTACTTACTCAAGATTGCAGTGTTTACTCTCTGCAAAACTCACTCGAGCAAGCAGCTTGCACATATCAGTGAAATATGTGAAGGCTGCTTGTGTATTGAACCTCTAAAAATTGTCAAATGCTAGAAAAAAAATGCCGGCTCCTGACTCACTGATCAGTCGGGAGCTGGTTAGCGCTGTAGGTGGTCACACATATACAGCGCTAACCTTAGTAAATGGTTGGGGTTTCCATTTTTTTATTTTGTCAAGACCCCCCTGGATGCTACGGAGACCAGCGCAATGGAGGAGGTAAGTATAGGATCTTTCTTGCAGGTCCATACCTCACGGATTTCTACATTGGCGAAGGGGACATGATCACCTGGCAGCAGGTGAGTATGTGTGAGTGTGTAGGTGTATGCAATAAACTTTTACTTGTTTCGGTGTGTGTACTGTGCTTTTTTAACTATTTATTTTACAGTGGAGGTACGGGTGCCACCCGTCTGCTGGCACTTGTAGTTCTATAAGTGCCAAAGGGAAGGCATGCTGGCACCTGTAGTCCCACTGTAAAATACTGTACAATAGTTCACTATTATTTAACCCTTTATTACCCCCGTACCCACAGCCCAGGGGTGCGGGGAAGACCAAGCCTGGGGTTTCGGGGGACACCCCTTTTTTGGGGGACCCCAACCTACCCTGAGATCCCCGGCTTGGCCTGACTGGCTTGGGGTTGTAATGCTTTGGCCACGGAGCTCCGGTGAAAAGGTTGTCCGGGCTGTGGCATTACACCCCGGTCGGGTTGGTCTGGTGCTGGTTTTAAATATAGAGGTACCCCTACGCATTTTTTTCCCCCTATATTTAAAACCAGCCATGTGCTGGTTCCTAAATTACGGTGGAACCCTACTCGTTTTGTTCCCCATAATTTTAGGAACAAGGACTGGCTGACAAGTCCGGGGCGGGTTATGCATTTGGGGGGGGACCCTACGTTATTTTTTTAATATAAAAATATAAATAAAACAAAATCAGGCAGAAACATACACAAATCACACTGATCTTTGTATGTTTCTGCCAAACTCGCAGCTAAGGAGGTGGTCTATTTGAAACTTCAATTTAACAGTGAGTTTGCTACAAACTTACCATAAAATTTTAAACTTGATTCTTACAAAAAAAAACCTTTTTTAACTTTAATTAATTCTTTTTATACCTTTTTAAAAAATATTATTTTACCTTTTTTTACACTGGAGCAGATCGTCACGAGTACAGAGCAGCACACATCAGCATGCCTTGCTCACACAGTCACTTGTGAGTCTGGACACAACCACTTTAATCAGCAGAGTATAGCGCAGCATACATCAGTGTGCCATGCAGTGTGCCCCCCTATACAGTCACTTAACAGCACAGCCATTTGTGAGTCTGGACACAGGCTACAGCCACTTTAATTAGCAGAGTAGCGCAGCACACATCAGTGTGCAGTGTGCCCCCTATACAGTCACTTAACAGCACAGCCACTTGTGAGTCTGGACACAAGCTACAGTCACTTTAATCAGCAGAGTAGCACAGCATACATCAGCGTGCAGTGTGCCCCCTATACAGTCACTTAACAGCACAGCCACTTGTGAGTCTGGACACAGGCTACAGCCACTTTAATCAGCAGAGTAGCATGGCATACATCAGTGTGCCGTGCAGTGTGTCCCCCTACACAGTCACTTAACAGCACAGCCACTTGTGAGTCTGGAGTCTGGACACAGGCTACAGCTACTTTAATCAGCAGAGTAGCACAGCATACATCAGTGTGCCGTGCAGTGTGCCCCCCTACACAGTCACTTAACAGCACAGCCACTTGTGAGTCTGGACACAGGCTACAGCCATTTTAATCAGCAGAGTAGCACAGCATACATCAGCGTGCAGTGTGAACCCAATACAGTCACTTAACAGCATAGCCACTTGTGAGTCTGGACACAAGCTACAGTCACTTTAATCAGCAGAGTAGCACAGCATACATCAGCGTGCAGTGTGAAACCTATACAGTCACTTAACAGCACAGCCACTTGTGAGTCTGGACACAGGCTACAGCCACTTTAATCAGCAGAGTAGCGCAGCATACATCAGTGTGCAGTGTGCCCCCTACAGTCACTTTTACCAGTACTTCCACTCTGGACACAGCCACTTTGACATATGCAGTGAGACATTGCAGAACAGTGCGCAGCATGCGAGTGAGCAGTGAAATGAAGTCCCGGTTGCGGCGCCTTATATAGAAATTAACTCTCGCGAGAATCCGACGTTGAGAGGATGACGTTCGGCCTCGAAGTGTGATCCGAGTCAGGTGGGAACACCTGAGCCGAACTCGAATCCCCGGTGTTCAGAGCGGTTTGCATTCCACAGTATCTGAACCGCTCATCTCTAGTTGTTAGCTCTAAACACAGGGCCTGATTCAGACCCGGACGCAAGTGGCTGTTCGCTCGTCCGCCGTACGAGCGGAAATATTTAAATTCAGGTATTCGGTTGTATGTTCGCTCGTAGCTAATTTTCCGCCCCATAGTCTCCCAACCCCTCCTCTAGCTAGCGAACGTTCAAAATAGCGACCGTCCGTCTCCTCTTTGGTTGCAGGGAACGCTCGCACAAGTCACTTCCAGAAGTGGCCCTGTCAGTTTTCGATTGCCTGCTATTTTATTCAGCAAACATACTTGAATCGATTAATGGCAATCACTATATTAATTAGCATAATTGTTATTCACATGTTTGCAATCCGGTTTTTTTTTCAATGTCAATAAACTTTATTATTGTTAGTGTGTGTGTAATTGCTTCCACAGAATACGTACGGTTGGACCAAGGGGATGGTTGTTGAAAATTAAATGTTTGTTTGAATGCTACTATTGTTCAGCGGTTTTTTTTAAGCCGATTTTACAACTTTATTTTTTATATTTAAATTAGCTTATGCATATCACTGCATCAAGCCTATCATAACTCACATTATATTTGTGAGGGTATAGGTCACATGACTCATACAATAACCAATAGAATGGTTCCTGTTAATTTACAAAGTACATTAGCCAATCAAAATTGTTCTAGGACCTTTATTAAAACTGTTTTGTGTAATAAAAATCATTGCCATCATGAGAGCCTCCGCGTTTTGTAGGCGTGAGCTCCTGGTCCCCACTGAGTTGATGTACGTACCAGAGAATCACCGACCATCCGCCCCCCATCACCAACCTCGGCAAGCGTATGGCCTACGCGGAGGTGCGCCGCCGCCTGCGTTCCATCGGCTATCGCCGAAATATCGGCCAACTGGAACGCAGGTGGTCGGATCTGAGGTGCAGATCCCCACGCCTGTTGGCCAATTTGCGTCTGCAGATACATCAAAGTAAGTGGTTTTTTTTGTAATTTTAAAATTTAAGCATACCTGCATGTGCATGTTTACCGTATAGCCCTGTTTCTTTATTTTGGACCTACCTGCGTGTGCATGTTTACAGTATAGCCCTGTTTCTTTATTTTGGACCTACCTGCATGTGCATGTTTACCGTATAGCCCTGTTTCTTTATTTTGGACCTACCTGCGTGTGCATGTTTACCGTATAGCCCTGTTTCTTTATTTTGGGTCCTACCTGCGTGTGCATGTTTACAGTATAGCCCTGTTTCTTTATTTTGGACCTACCTGCATGTGCATGTTTACCGTATAGCCCTGTTTCTTTATTTTGGACCTACCTGCGTGTGCATGTTTACAGTATAGCCCTGTTTCTTTATTTTGGACCTACCTGCGTGTGCATGTTTACAATACAGCCCTGTTTATTTTGGACCTACCTGCATGTGCATGTTTACAGTATAGCCCTGTTTCTTTATTTTGGACCTACCTGCGTGTGCATGTTTACAGTATAGCCCTGTTTCTTTATTTTGGACCTACCTGCATGTGCATGTTTACAGTATAGCCCTGTTTCTTTATTTTGGACCTACCTGCGTGTGCATGTTTACAGTATAGCCCTTTTTTTGTGTCTAAAATTTTTGCACTAAAATTGAAAATTTTAAAATAATTTTTTCAACATTGTTTAGGGGCTGAGCGCAGACTACGACGGCGCAGACGTCGGGCTCGTCCCCTATCCCCCACTCCCACCCAAACATCCTCTGCCCACTCTTCCCCAAATTCCCCCTCCACCCCAGACCTGGCCGACCGTGAGTCCCCTCCCTCTCCTCACATTCCTCCAACTTCACCCTCCCCTCCACCCCCCCTCTCTTTTTCTCACCCTCAACTTTCACCCAAATTACCCCTCCTCTATCCGTGATCCACTGGCCCACCTCTGATGAGGAGGATTTCGGGGCTACAGGCCCAGTCAGCATTTTGACCGGTATGTTTCCCTTTTAAACTATGGTTGTTTTTTCATTATTTTAATTTTGGTTGATGTTGTCCCTTTTGCCTGTGCAGTTCGAAATTGTAAAGTATTTCGAATGATTTTTATATATATCTTTGTGAAACAATGTCCAGGATGTTTTCCCCTTACACATATGACACATGTCCAAACACTCATACCTGTGTCTTTCTTGTTTACGGTACCAACAAATTACGTATTTTTGTGTAGTTGGAAATCTAGTTTTTTTTATTTTGTTTCTTATTTTTTGTCCATTTTTTTTTTTAATCTTTTCATTTTGCCTTCCTTTTGTTTTGGTTGGTTTTTTTTTTTTTTTGTATAGTCTGATTTTTAAGTGGTTTTTTAACATCTAAATTAAGGTGTCATTTTAGTAATCCGCACATTTTTTAAACCCACAGAGGACCAGAGGCGTAACGCTGCAATTTCTGCTGGCTTGGTGATTCTGAGGGGCTATGTCGTTGCCTTGCTTGTGGCATTGGACCATATTTTGGCGCTCCTGCGCCACTAATTTCTTTTATTTAGGCCAAAAAATTATAAAAAAAATAAAATGTATTTTGATTAATTTAAGTCTCATTCCTTGTCTGTAAATCTTAGATTGTTGAACCTTACATAAGTCTACTCTTTTACCCTGAGTTTTTAAGAAATGTAAAATTGATTGTAGAAAGCTCAAGTAAGTATGTAAGCTGGCACATTAAACACCTAACAATACCAATAGGTTTGTAGAAATAATGGCAAAAATAGTTTTTTCTTTTTTGGGGGTAATGTAAAAATTAAAACAAACCTGCTTAGGCCTAGATTAGAAAACATACTGATTCACCATAATACCTTTGGTGTTTGTTTTTAGCCACAAAGCAGGGTAAAAACATTAACAATTTAAGAAATTACAGGATTAGCCATTAAGCAAGTTTGCATTTTTTGGACCAGGTTACACTTGCTTGTAATTTACCAAGGAAATGTTTGTTTAACGTAAAAAAAAAATTTCATGCACACAAATAATAAACACCAAGTGAATTGACACAATAAAATCAAACATTGAAAACACACACACACAAGTCCAAACAACCCCAAAAACCCCAAAATTAAATCAAGAATCAGGAACTGTTTGAAGAAGTAGCATGCCAACATGAATCCACAAATGAGGAGAAGAAATCATTGTTCCAGAAGTTATATCCAAATGTGTCCACATGAAGTCATTTGTGTTGATCAGGTAGTAGGCATGGATTTTTAGGGTCATTTGTGGGATTAAAAACAAAAACAAAAAAAACAGTTAAAAGTGTACTTTAAAATATTACATGTCTACATTGTGGCAATAAAAAAAATTTGTGGAAACAATTACCTAAAAAATCTGGCCACAACTTTATCGCGTATGGCCCCCCCACATACTGACCTCCGACCAACCTCGGGGGGGCCGTCCTCAGGCAAGGCATCCTCTGGCTGCATTGGGACACCACTCCTTATTGCAATGTTGTGAAATATCCCACACAGGACCACAATTTTCAAAACCATAGCCGGCAAATACATGAGATCGCCACCAGAGCGGTGGAGGCATCTGAATCGGCCTTTTAAAAGGCCGATACAGCGCTCCACCACCTGCCTGGTGGCTGTAAGTGCGGAATTATACTGACTTTGTGGCCCTGGTGTGGGAGCCAAATAAGGAGTGAGCAGCCAGGGCGTGCAAGGGTAACCACTGTCTCCTGTGAAAATATATAAAAAAACATCTGGACCATTGTGTAACAAGCGTTGCATTGGTTTCAACAGAAGGTGTCAACTTACCCAGAAGCCACGCATCACCAGCTTGTAGGTTGTTTAATTTGTGCCAAATCCCTGATTGCCGGATGACGAAGGAATCATGTGCACTGCCGGGGATTTTGGCATTCAGGGACAGGATCTGGAGGGAGGCATCACATACCACCATTACATTCATCGAGTGAAAGTGCTTTCAGTTCCTAAATATAGCCTCCAGCCTTGCTGGAGGCTGAAGTGGTATGTGAGTGCCATCCACAACCCCTATGATGTGTGGGAAGCCAGAAATTTGGTAAAAATTAGCCTTCGCCACATTAAGGGAACCCATATCCAATGGCATTTTAATAAAATGTTGGAGGTGTTTAAAAAGTGCCTCCATCACTGCCCTCAGGATCCTTGAAAAGTAGGATTGGGATATTCCAGCGACTATTCCCACAGTGGTTTGAAAGGATCCTGAGGCACAAAAATGTAACACCGACATTAATTGCGTAAGTGGTGGTATTGCTGTAGGACTGTCAATTTGCCATTCAAGATCACTCTCTATTAATGAGAGAGTGTCTATGATGAGTTGTGGCGGAAGACGGTATCGCCTTAACACATCATCTGGCATTCCAAAAAGGGTGACACGTGTTCTATATATCTGGGGCCTTGCACGCCTACGAGGCCTATGCCTGGGACGAAGTTGAGTTTGGTCGGGTTCTGGAACCATGGCCAATATAATACGACCAACATCAACCTGAAATGTTAAGCCAGGTAGTTATTGTTTTAGACAAATGTGTTAAGAAAAATATACTTATCTTTTCCAAGCAAACCAAAGATGCTTACTGGCCTGGGACGTGTCATGTGCAAACCAACCTACATTTCAAAAGTAGAAAATATTTTTAAGATTAATCTAATAAACTATGATTGAAAACAAATATCGTTTTCGAAAAAATAGAGAAGGGAGCACACATTAGTTCTCAAAATAGTACGCTACATTTAGTGGTAAGACATGATTTTACACAGAAAAATTCAAAAAACATTAGTTAGCAAAATACTACGTTAATTTTACAGTTAAAAACAAAAAAAACATTAGTTCGCTAAATAGTACGCTACTTTTACAGTTAAAACCACTAAAACATTAGTTCGCTAAATAGTACGCTACTTTTACAGTTAAATAAGGACACATTAGTTCGCTAAATAGTATGCTACTTTTACAGTTAAAACCACTAAAACATTAGTTCGCTAAATAGTACGCTACTTTTACAGTTAAAACCACTAAAACATTAGTTCGCTAAATAGTACGCTACTTTTACATTTAAATAAGGACTCATTAGTTCGCTAAATAGTACGCTACTTTTACAGTTAAATAAGGACACATTAGTTCGCTAACTAGTACGCTACTTTTACAGTTAAAAAAACACATTAATTCGCTAAATAGTATGCTACATTTAGTGGTAAGACATGATTGTTCACAGAAAAAAAAAACATTACTTAGCGAAACATATGCTAAGACCAACACATTGAATTTGTAAATTCATGAAACCAAAAACACTTACCAAAAACAGACAAATATCCCAAAGTTATAAAACGTCACTGGGTCACTGCCAAAATAACTGTAAAAAAAAAAATTATTAAAAAAAATTGGAAACTATTTACTATTATTTTTTTAGGTGGATTTTTGAAATACTTACTCAAAAATTCAAATAAAAAAAGCCAAAAAATATACAAATATGCTAACGGAAAAAAAACAAGTAAGAAAAAAAGCAAAAATATCAAAAAAACAACTACTCCTTCTACACAACCACAAATCACCAACAATCCACTACACCGCAAAACCTCCAACAATCATAAAATGTCACCTCGACTCGAGTCACACCAAGCCATAAATGGGCTTTATTTTCCCGCTCAAATTAAGGACGGACAATAGGAGCGCACAAGGAATGATGCGGCCGAATAATGCTGACGCATGTCTAAAAATGTCACTGAAGGCCCAAATCGGTCTGCTACATTGAGAAAAAACAATGAGTACAGAGCAGCAAAGTACTAGCCAACAGGCACCATGTAAGTGTTTTTATTTTTGATGGGAAAATGCGTATGTTTAACATTACATTTTAAAACATTTTACTAAAAATTTTTTTTAACATTTAAAAAAAAAAGGTGTGGAGGATGCCATGGAAGAGGCTGCTGGCCCTAGTAGGCAAACTAGGGCCAAAAAAAAGGCAGCCACAATTCACAAGGAAGGAGATGGAGGTTTTGGTGCAAATGTGCAATGACAACCTTTAACAGGCACCAAGGAATATGGGTGCAACCCAGACATGGAAACTGTGGGACGACATAGCCAGTGCTGTCAATGGTGTGGGTGAGTTTGAACGTTCAACCCGGGAGGTCAAACGCCGGTACGTAAAAACTACATTTTAGTAAAAAGTGTTTACAGGTCAAAATACTGCAGGAATAATGCCAAATTTTAATCCAACAGATGGAGCGACTTCAAATATCGGCTTAAACAAAAACTGGCTGATAGGGCTAGGCATGCAGGGGGGACAGGTGGGGGTCCCACCCCTGTATCACTTGAGCTCACAGATTTGGAGGAGCTGGCCCAGGGGTGTGTTCAGGATGAAGAGGTGTTTGGCATGTCGAATATGGATACCGACATGCCAGACTTTGCGGCTCCTCATGTTGCCCCAGGTAAATGTTGTAATGTTAACAACTCAGAAATGTGTTTTTGACAATATCTAGATTATAATTTTACTCTTTTCTCTTACAGAGACACAGGCGGATGAGTCTGCTCCAGAGGTGAGCTTTGGCCGCAGAATTTCTTCTGGCTCTGCAGGGGAGGAAGCAGTAGATCCGGCTGGGGACCCTGTGGCACAGTCCACGGCATTCCCCCTCGCAGGCAGTGGCCCTCCTCACTGATCTCAATGTTAAAACGGATCAGCACACCGAGATTCTGCTGAGGATGGACGCCAATCCGCTACGGGTGGCGGACGCCCTGGAGCAAAGTGCTGCGGCCAACGTGACCATTGCTAAGGCCGTGGCGGAAAATACTGGGGCCAACGTGCGAATAGCAAATGCCCTGGAGCAGCTCGTTTGCCAGCACATGTTGGAGCCGGCCTCCCTTCCTGCCACCTCTGGCACAACAACAGCCATCCCTCCAAATGTGCCTAGCCCTATGCCTAGTCCAGAGGCCACAACATCTGCCTCTGGCCAGCCCAGCCGAAGGACTTCCCGGACCCGTTCAGGCTCCCTCCAACACCCGGCCAAACGGCCTAAAAGGCGATGACAGCACTGGCTAATTTCCCCACAATCCATCTCTGTGTTTGCCCTATATTCCTGCATGGCAAAAACCTCCCTCTCCTTTCTTGTGAATTGTTTTTATTTGTTTTATTTGTGTTCAAATGCCACTTATTGTGTTGGGGTGTGGCCAAAATGATTTCTACATTTTGTTCCCCGAAAAAAAATATGTTTACTTTAAAAAAAACTTTAAACCCAAAAAATAAAAAAAAACATAAACTTTGGAACCAAATTTGCCAAATTCTATTGTTGATTTATTCACAAACTGATTAAAAGGTAATCCCTCTAACAAACTTACAAACAATACAACGGATATAGAAATATTTAATATTTTTTGGTCAAAAAAAGGGTTAAAAACAATTTATGAGTTTTTATTAACAATTATCCAAAAACAAAAGGACGAGTGTTTTCTTGGTCAAAAAATTAAATTGAAAAAAAGCCAAACATGCATACAATATTGTTTGCATTAAAAATAAACACTTACAAATATGCCAAAAGCACACAAAAAACAAAAAAATTTGTTAGCTAATTGATTGTATGCCCCAGAAATTAGCAGCTGAGTAGTTCACCTGCGTTCGGTTTTTAGCTACTAAAAAAGGTCTATTTGCTAAACACCTTACAAGCTGTTTAGCTATTAAAAGTTAATTGTTGTTGTTGCCTCACTTGATTAATCGCAACACCATCGATGAGTCCGGGGAAGAACGAGGAGACCATCGTCATTGCGGTAGACTATACCAGACCACAAGCTGAGCGAGCAGTCTTAATGGAAATTGGATCACACAGTGACGCGTACAAAATAGCGTCCACATTGGACGTTCGCACAAGATAATACATGTACGCCCCAAAAAACACCTTGCCACGCCTGCGTTTTCTCATCTCCACCCCCGTTACCACCCATAAACGGAACATTCTGTCAATCAAATGACATAGGTCACTTCCTGTTCGCTGTGTATACGAGCGAACGAAAAATGCCCGCAATGATCCGGCCGCACATGCGCAATGAGAACCGGACGCATGCGTGGTTTAAAACAATCGAATGCGTACGAGCGTTGCAAGAAATTGTATATTTGTTATGTTATACAATAGCATTTTGCCTATTATGGGAGACTTTTTATATCCACTGTAAATCTGTGTATAAACCTACTTGTGCTATTAAACTTGTTTGCCCAAAGTATGGCTCGTGTATGCAGAAGACATGCAATTGAAAATATAATCAGGCAGCTGATCTTTGCTGCAAGCAAAGATATGAAATTACCAAGTAATTTGTGGGGGGGAAAAATGCTATGTGGCCAGCCTCTCAAGTGGGAAACCTCCTAAATGGAGAATCTCCACCTTTTGAAACTGATTTAAATATCATATATTATGTCTACCTTCCTTTATCAATGTCCTAAACATCCTAGCTCCACTCTTCGGAAGCAGCAACACTTAGCTGTCCTGTAGCCACAGCTATTGTGATCCTCTAAGCCATTATTGAAGCCAAATAAAAAAGCAAAAAGATGGCGCATTCTGTCCCAAAATGGCATTGGGGCCTCAGTTTAAAAGATTTAAAAAAAAGTTAATAAGTTAATAATTCCAGCCTGAAGCCAAGAAATAGCAGGAAGGAGCAATTATAAAATAACCACCTTAGAACTGAGCAGTACAGTGATGTGGAACATGCATTTCAAACTGCTTAAAGCCAGGAACAAGTGGTGCACCGGCTATTACAAACCACCTGGAGCCAGAAACTGGCACAATACCTGTAACTGCCAACTCTAGATGTGTGAACTTGTTTGGGCAAGGTCATCCTTGTTTCATATCATGTATGTTATTTATGTGTACCACATATACCTCAATGTACAGCTCTAAGGACTTTGTTGACACTTAATAAATCAAAGGTAATAATAATACAAAAAACATAATACTGATGTGTGTGCTGGATAATATTTCAGTGATTACTGCTACTAACTTTCTCTTTCTGGAAGTATTACATACATTTTATTAGCATTTTAACAAAATGAATATACCAAACTTGAGCAACAAGTGATAGCACAGTAGTAAGTACTGTAGACAATACAATAACAAATATATTTTATTGGTAGGTTTTACTGTTACCAGTAACACTAAATATATCCACACTGCCCAGGACTTTTTCTCTGATGATACTCAACAGTACTACAGCACCAGCACATTTTCTTTGGTATATAAATATATAATTTTTAATTCTTAGAACTGGTTCAATAAACTGGATGATACTGTATATCTAGTGTCAACTTTTGGCGAGTACATGTTTTCTGAGTACAGGTACTTTTTTTAATAGACAAAAACCACTGACATCTCTTACTGTGTGTTAAAGTAATCTAAATCAAGTTGCAAAACCTACAAACTCTACTAATATTTTTATTTGGTGTTATTCTATTTTACAGATGATCAATAGTTGGGGCAATTAAACTAAATACAATGCAGAGGCGATGCAGGCAATGTGCTGTTAGTACAGAGTGTGAACACGAGCAAGGGCACCCTACATCGACCTCTACATTGTCATACCTCCCAACTTTTCTATTCCTTGATGTGAGACACCGTGCAAGGCATCTATTCACCTGACGCTTACTCGCTGCTCTGCTATGCAGAGCAGCAGTGTCCCAACTCCCCCCACCACCCCCGCAGAACACTGCGGTCTGCGGGAGGGACAACTGGACAGTTCTAGAAAAACGGGACTGTCCCATTGAATGCAGGACAGTTGGTAGGCATGAGTAGAGAAAGGAGGGGGATTTAACCCCCTATTGTACCTCAGCACACTGAATAATACCTGCAACAATATATGAAGACTATATGGTCATAGAAATTCAGAGATATTAGTTGCATGCATTTGCAAATACATGGGAGGCTGCTGGGCCACGTCACGGCTTCTCTGTTACCAGTAGTCCCTAACACTAAGGGGTTCACGTCCGGGGCACAGTGCACCCCAAAAAACATCCAGCCCAGGACCCCCCCAGGGCATCACACGAAAATGGAAAAAGAGTGACAGTGCAGTGTAAAGTATAGCTGTGTGTGAGTAATCATTAAGTGTGGAATGAGAGGTTAAAATATATGTGAAAAAATACATGAATAATAAACAAACATAAAAGGTGATGTGAAAAGCAACTATGTGTATTAAGTGGTGATGCCCTGAGGAGGCCCAGCCAGACCTGTCCCGGGGGCCCTACGCCCAAACGTTCACCCCAAATGTAAAATATACCAATTATAAGGCCTCATGATAAAGGCACATATATAATTTTGTCAAATGTAAGGCCTCATGATAAAGGCACATACATAAATGCATCCAAATTGAGAGCCAGCTTACCTGGGAGTCACCCCTGGGAACTCCAACTAGCACTACTAGAACCAGCATGCCCTACTAATGCTGGCTCCTTCATGCAACTCATAACAAACAAACAAAAATGGCAGCTGCTCAATCAATCTAGCAGTACTAATCAGGTGCATGAAAGGGAGGGGTCATACTAAGTAGAGAAAGGAGGGGGATTTAACCCCCTATTGTACCTCAGCACACTGAATAATACCTGCAACAATATATGAAGACTATATGGTTATAGAAATTCAGAGATATTAGTTGCATGCATTTGCAAATACATGGGAGGCTGCTGGGCCACGACATGGCTTCTCTGTTACCAGCAGTCCCTAACACTAAGGGGTTCACGTCCGAGGCACAGTGCACCCCAAAAAACGTCCAGCCCTGGTAGTAGTGCTAGTTGGAGTTCCTGGGCTGGACGTTTTTTGGGGTGCACTGCGCCCCGGACGTGAACCCCTTAGTGTTAGGGACTGCTGGTAACAGAGAAGCCGTGACGTGGCCCAGCAGCCTCCCATGTATTTGCAAATGCATGCAACTAATATCTCTGAATTTCTATGACCATATAGTCTTCATATATTGTTGCAGGTATTATTCAGTGTGCTGAGGTACAATAGGGGGTTAAATCCCCCTCCTTTCTCTACTTAGTATGACCCCTCCCTTTCATGCACCTGATTAGTACTGCTAGATTGATTGAGCAGCTGCCATTTTTGTTTGTTTGTTATGAGTTGCATGAAGGAGCCAGCATTAGTAGGGCATGCTGGTTCTAGTAGTGCTAGTTGGAGTTCCCAGGGGTGACTCCCAGGTAAGCTGGCTCTCAATTTGGATGCATTTATGTATGTGTCTTTATCATGAGGCCTTACATTTGACAAAATTATATTTGTGCCTTTATCATGAGGCCTTATAATTGGTATATTTTACATTTGGGGTGAGCGTTTGGGCGTAGGGCCCCCGGGACTGGTCTGGCTGGGCCTCCTCAGGGCATCACCACTTAATACACATAGTTGCTTTTCACATCACCTTTTATGTTTGTTTATTATTCATGTATTTTTTCACATATATTTTAACCTCTCATTCCACACTTAATGATTACTCACACACAGCTATACTTTACACTGCACTGTCACTCTTTTTCCATTTTCGTGTGATGCCCTGGGGGGTCCTGGGCTGGATGTTTTTTGGGGTGCACTGCGCCCCGGACGTGAACCCCTTAGTGTTAGGGACTGCTGGTAACAGAGAAGCCGTGATGTGGCCCAGCAGCCTCCCATGTATTTGCAAATGCATGCAACTAATATCTCTGAATTTCTATGACCATATAGTCTTCATATATTGTTGCAGGTATTATTCAGTGTGCTGAGGTACAATAGGGGGTTAAATCTCCCTCCTTTCTATACTTAGTATGACCCCTCCCTTTCATGCACCTGATTAGTACTGCTAGATTGATTGAGCAGCTGCCATTTTTGTCAGTTGGTAGGCATGCATTGTCCATCACCAGTACATCACGCTGCAACATGAGATGTTAAGTCTCATGTAACTGAATTGATCCCCTATTAAAGTAAATAAGAAACATTAGACAACAAATAGGGAATAAGTACTAATACAAACAAAGTATAATTAATTTTAATGCTGTTAGATGTGATTGTTAGCATGTACATACAGTAGATACGTATCTGAACATTACAAATATTTTCGCTTGTACAAGTGACATGACTGCAATATAAAAGATTTTGGCAAGTTAAATTACATTTGGGGCCATATTCAATTAGCGGCGAAAAGCCATTTTTTCTAAAAAGTTTCGCCAGTGATGTAATTTTGCCAGCGGAAACTTATCCCCGTATTCAATTGTTGCGACTTTTCGCTGGTGCAAAAACGCAGTGCAATGTACCCGGCCGAAAATTTTCACCTAAGAATATCTGGCGGAAAAAAGTGCATAATTGCGGTTTTGGGGTGCAAAGGTGGGGAAACCACCCTGCACTCTTAGGACAGGTCCCCAAAGGTAAACTGCATTAAAAAAAAATCCCAAAAGAAGAATTAGGTTAAAAGTTGGGGTACAAACTTAAAAGCTAGCGAAATAGATTTTGGGGGGGGGTCTGCAAGTACGGGGGAGTTTTTTTTTTATTGCAGGTGCTTGCTGAAGGTGCGTTTTTAACGCTTTTTAAGACCTCACTTTAGCAATTTTTAACCATGCTTGCACCCATTTACATGTACCCCAAATTTGCTGGGACTATTTATTTTGCCCCAAAAAAATGCAAAATGCTATTCTTCACCACTTGTGCAAAGACGCTAAATAGCACCAATTGAGAGCATTTAAACACCCCAAATACCTCCAGCAGGGCTATTCACGGGTATCTATAGTGATCTCCGATGTCAGTGCATCTTTTGGGAGGTGTCAGGCTGATTTCCCCATATCTGCTAGCACTTTTCGCCTGTTTGAGTTTCGCCGGGACGCATTTTTGCGTCCTTTGGAATTGAATACGGGGATAAGAGGGGACGCGCACTATACTTTTTCGCATGCAAAACTAGCGATGTCAGCGAAAAGTCCGGCATGCGAAAAGTACAGGACGCTTCTAATTGAATATGCTTCTTGGTGTGCAAAAAAAGAACACTGCTATTTTTTAGTTTTGAATAAAGTTGTCTTAAAAATAAAGGTTCTGACACCCTTTTTTTTTTCTTAAAGGTTTTTGTTCACTGTTGATAAACTGTTTTTCTCTTTTATTTAGGTTTAGGAAAATTACTGCCAAGAAATTAAAATGAATTTAGGTGGCTTACAGAATTTTTGTGTTATATTGTTGTATTGTGAAGGAGAATGAAAATACAAGGGTAATCCAGAGAGACTGTTTGCCTGTAAAATCTTTTTACAATATTTCTTAGTACCTTTGTCTATTATGTACATAATCACCTCCTTCATTTAAACATATATCATATCTGTCCACAATCTGTAGAATCCCCTTGTTGTACTCAGCTGTCTCCAGTCAACTGAACAGGTTGTTGACTGTAAGCTTAAACTAATCAAACTAAATGTTTTCCGTCCAGGAACTCCTATGAGTTTAGTGAAAAGGTGAAAATTGAATGAAGCAAGGGTCGGACTATAGGGAGACGCATCGAGAACCTGAAACCCCAAACTGTGACAAGTGATGGCCGTCCCTGTCAATCTTCGTCCCGCACATTTGTTCATCCATTACAGAACATTTCTCACATCAACAATACATTTTGTCAGTTCACACTTTCTGCACAGTCATGAATCCAATAACATGCCACACTTCACAGTTGAAGGGGTTTTGTATCGTAGGGTTCATTTTAACAATGCACATCGCCAAAAACAACCATAACAGAACACAACTTACAGAGCACTTAGAAACCAGGTTAGGGAGACCGCCTGATCATGAATTGGGGAGGGTGAAAGAGTTGCACAGGGGGAATGCACAAATGGTCTTAACTTTCTGGATTACCCTCGTACAATGCTTAAGAGGTGTTCTATACTCCACATGAATGATTCAGGTAGACTGGCCCATGCCATACAATTCATGTGAATTATCTGGTAAAACTATTCTTGGCCTAATAAATCATGGTTGCTGTTGTTTCATGCAGATAGTAGGGCACGGATATTATACACACCATAAGCCTATAAACCTGTTCTACCAGGTATGAGTGAAGGATGGCACTAACGGTGTAGTGATTTATGGTTTGTTTTCATGATATTGCTCATTCAACTGTTTAATAGCAGCAGGACAAAAGGATATCTCAATATTCAATTCCAGATCAAGACCCGTATGTGTGTAGTTTGTATGTTCTTCCCATGTTTGAGTGGGTTTCCTCAGGGTTCTCCAGTTTCTTCCCACACTCCAAAAACATATTAGTAGGTTAACTGGCTTCTGACCAAAATGCTCGCTAGTGTGTACATGTGGCAAGGAATATAGATTTTCCACTGAGACAGGAACTAAAGTAAACAGTGCCGGGTGCTAGGACCAGGAAGCTGAGGCTCTTTGATGGCTCTCCAGACTGTAGGGTGCCATCTTAGACAGGCTGCAAGTCAAATACAGGTGCCAATGGGGTATCGACGGTGGCTCCTCAGCAAAGCTGCCTTGGAGATGGTACTGCTTTCCCACTTCTAGTTACAGCTCTGGATGCAAATGAGTAAATATTATCTGTAATGCATTGCATAATATGTGTGCACTATATAAATAACTGCTAATTAATAAATAAATAAGAGTTGCCAAACAAGTGCACACAACCATTGTACCCATATCTACTGTATATAAGCCTTTTCAGTAAAACAAATGATTTATGCAAAAGACAAGAAGAGTCCTGTAAAGCTTCAATGAACATGATAGTGATTCAATGAACTGCCCAGTCACAAGATCTCAATCCAGTGAGTTATCTATAAGAATGTAGCCTATGCTGAGAAAATATGTATTGTTTAATTTCAGTAGCCTATAGGACCAATTGGACTTGGCATGGACAGACATCCATGTGTCACAATTTTAATATCTCACCCAGTCCATTCCCTGACAAATTCAGGCTCTATGGAGGACAAATGAAGGAATGTGCTAATAAGTATATTCACCAGATAATATCTACTCAGAAGGGACCAAAACTGTTTTGGGAAATTGGCAAGATTCCTCTTACCGCTGCCAGCCAGTATCACTGGGGGAGCTAAGCAGCAGCTCTAATACACAGATATTGTAAATAAGATTGGGTGAAAAAAAGTATTCGGTTGTTGTGGCTGCACGGTCGTACGCCACCGATGTTCGCTATACTGCGCATGCGTAAAGTCCGCAATGCGCGTGCGCAAACTAGCCGCTACGAAAAGAAATTTCTCTCTCCTTGAACACAGCCAGGTCGGTAGTTTGAGTGACAGATGGAGGCGTTTGTGGGTGGTAACAGGGGAAGGTGAAAACGGGGGAGTGGAGATCCGAACGCAGGCGTGCCTCATTATGCGAACAGCGTTTTATGGGAGTGCATACGGATTATGGGAGTGCATAATTAACAAAGTAGCATCATGGCACAGGTGACATGGGAGGTTTTTACACTGACATGATCGTAGAGCTTAAGAGAGGGTATGGTCAACCTTAAGCTCTACATCCAGTTCCGATGGTCTCGATTAATCCTTATATGCCCGGAGATGACGTGCAATGCGTCACGAGAAGGGGGCATATTTTTTTGTCTTCCGACCGATTCCTTCCCTTGGTCGGCCAACTACCGATCCGAACTTAGGGACGCAACTTGCGAGGGAATCATTTGAATATCCGTCCCCTTTTCCCGTACGACCGCTTCGACCGACTCTGAATGAGGTCCTTAATCTCTCGTATCACCCATTCTATGTAAATATGACCATTAGTCACCGAGATCACTTTTCTTCTCAAGCTTTTTATTAACCCAACTCCCTTTTTTACCCTATCTGTTTACAAACTCCACTATCTCTTTTCTCAACCGGCTCACTTTTCTCCCCCAGGTCTTTCTCCCTTAATTCATACCTCCCAACATCAGATGTCAGCATCATGGTCCAAAATGGGCATGGCAACGACACATACAGTAGGCGTGACACATCACAGAAGGGTGTGCCTAGCACTGAAAGTGTGCTTCTCTGTCATTTAGCTGTCCTTTAGCTTCATCAGTGTCTCCCTCTTTCCTTCAACTACTTCCCATTCACTGCTGACTGTCGTCCAGTGAGTTGGCAGCAGTCTCTTCATTCTTCTCAGAACTTCTATGACCTACTAGGAAACCCACTGCACTATAATATATGGAAATGTGTATTGTATGCAAATAAAATACACATATGTCCAATTCTACATGAGACCCACAGTGTTTACTCTTGTTGATCCACATGGTGCAATGGCTTCACTAGGGTACTAAGGACGCTATGCTAAAGGTACATTACCGATCAAAAGTTATAGAACGCCCCTATTTTTCCATTTTTTATTCAAATGAATGTGTCAATGTAGTCTGAGTTTAAAGTATAGAACAAATAAACAATTGGCGATAAAAATAAATAAATAAAAAAACATAGAATAATTTTGTTTAACAAAATGTAATCACATTTTTTGACTCATCATAGTAGCCACCTTTGTAGATATAACCGTCAAACACTCATGGCATTCTAAATAATATTTTTTATAGTATATAATGTCACTTTATACATTACAGTCGCTGGGGTGCTAAATCACTCCCTCTCAGTATATAGTTATAATGCAAACATGTTACAACAGGTAGAGAATGTTAATCTCTTAATTCTCATAAGTATGAAATTTGAATAATGTTTGTCATTACATAACCTTCTAGTAAAAATATATTATAATGAATATCAAAGTAAAAACGTTTATGAACCAATAAAACATATGTAGCGACACTGAGTCAACAACCTAAAAATAACAGACAAAAAAAATAAATAAATCATAAAATAAATAAAAAACAAAAGATGCAATTCTCAATTAAAGGGGTCTTTCACCTGACTAGCAAATGGTTTGGGCAGAGGAAAATGAAGGTGCCCATCCACTAGGCAATTAAATTGAGCGATTGAACGATAACGATATTGTTATTGTTCAATCGTTTATTAATCATTTGCAAATTGTTTCGAAAAATGTCTAAAACGACCAGCGATGCACGCTCCCGCTGGTCGTTTTAGACATCTATCATCGGGCAAACATGCTGGACAACCTGACGATAACGTCAGGTACAGCATGTTTGCAAATGATTGATGAGCCTGCACTAAACAACTGCTCGTTCAGTGTAGGCTCATCACAGAAACGACTGCACGGTTACAATGTCATAATCGTGCAGTCGTTTTGAGGTCTGCTAGTGGATGGGCAGCATTACTCCCCAAAGTGTGCACATAATAGCTAATCGTAATTGTTTAACACAATATTTACTCAGATAAACCCTTTGTTTACTATAAATAACCTTGTAAATGTAAACAAAGGGATTTTATGGTCATGCAAAAACGAAGTATGCAAGAAGGCTATGGTGGGAAGGGTAATATTAAATGTATGGTGTATCTATGGAGAAAAGGAAGTGTCCTGTTTGTTATGCCGTATGGGTCCCTGGTGGTGTCGGTCACAAGATAAGTTACAGCATACCTGTAGGCCTCATATTCATTTACTGAAATACATTTAAAACTTTGCTAAATAATAATAGTAGTAGTTTCTGTGAATCCTCCCATTTACAAGATGTATTGCCCAATATGATTTATGGAGATTTCTTGCTATTGGTTACTATTTACCTATTTAAATAGCAAATTGAATTACTATTTTCTGAAACCAGGTACTCATTATGCCTGTATATTGTCCTACAATACACACACATGTGCATACATTAGCCACAAGGAAATAAAGGCTGTAATCAATCATTAGATTTCAATTTTATGAAAGGCTTGCACATATCACAAGAACTCGGGAGTGAGCGGAGGTACAAGTACTCCATAAGGCTCTCTTCTCACAGTTCTCCTGCTATAAAAACAGAGATAAAATTACAGAACATTTGTAGTCAAAAATTCTGTGTAACTTTGTAATATTGGAACATAATGTTTTATAACATTTGTACTAATGCTGGCCATACATGCTACAATTATCGGGACGATCCGCCCGATATCGGCGGATCGCCGCGATAATTGTAGCGTGTGGGGGGGCGACCGAGGGTTAAATATTGCTCGGTCGGGCATGCTGGATTGTCCAGCATGCCCGTCCGATGCGATATTTAGCGGGTAAACTGTCGGCCACATCGGGCAGTGTATGCCCAGCGCGGCCGACAGACAGACATTTCCTGTGTTCCTTCCTACGGAAGGAACAGGGAAATGTCTCCGCCCCCGGGGGCGGAGCGCGGATGTCGGGCTATACACTGTGAGATTTCTCTCACAGTGTATGCCGGCGACTTCTGCGGCTGGCAGGCTGCCAGATAAAATGTCTGTCGGTCTGACAGACGTTTTATCTGGTAGTGTATGCCCAGCATTAGGAATGAAGAGACTCTATAATACCCTGTATTATGGCAACATAAAAAAGTTAGTGAGTGCAGTAATAATTGTAATTATATAAATTTGTTATTAATGATGTTTCTAATTTAGATTTTCATAGTTGATTATCTGAGACTAATAACTGAGATTTGATCTATAGATGCCTGTTTTGATTTGCACTTTAAATTAGTGCATATTTTAATCCTAGGGTTTGGGCTACAGCACATAACTGACATGACTAAAGATATTGCTAGCAATATAAATTATATTAAGATGTCTACATCACCCTGTCTCATCATAATATTTATTGCAATTAACAATGGGACTCAACAGCAGTAGCCAATATCTGGCTGAAGATATTACATACTGCTGTTCACAATAGGTATTGTAATGCGGATTAGGGTTCTATCCACTTACAAAGTCAGACAGACATACTGTAATTATGTGGAACTACCTATACATTATACATTTTTTGACAATGATAGCATTCCAAGTCACTGTATAATCTAATCAATTTCAGATTTATACATAGGTATACTTTTGCCTTAGATGCCATTTGACTCGGTCCCTTCGCTGCATGCAAGTTTGCATCCCTTGCTTTGCAACATGGTTTGTTCCAGGAGCAGATTGCTCCTTCGTTGCTCATATATTTGAAATGCTCCTAACTCTTAATCAGGCTCACTTTGTTTCTCTAGGATAACTATATTAAGAAATAGTTATCTAGAACAGGGGTCAGGGAACTTTTTTACCTTTTACCCCAAAATATATTTAGATACGCCGACGTTACCCCCTTGATTTGAAATGAAGGAAATCATATAGTAGTGCCCCCATATACTGCCCCTGTTGTAGTGCCCCCGTAGTAGTGCCCCCATATAATGCCCCTGTAGTAGTGCCCCCATAGCAATGCCCCTGTAGTAGTGCCTCCATATAATGCCCTTGTAGTAGTGCCCTCATATAATGCCCCTGTAGTAGTGCCCCCATAGTTATGCCTCTGTAGTAGTGCCCCCATATAATGCCCCTGTAGTAGTGCCCCCATAGTTATGCCCCTGTAGTAGTTCCCCCATATAATGCCCCTGTAGTAGTGCCCCCATAGTTATGCCCCTGTAGTAGTGCCCCATATAATGCCACTGTAGTAGTGCCCCCATAGTTAAGCCCCTGTAGTAGTGCCCCCATATAATGCCCCTGTAGTAGTGCACCCATAGTTATGCCCCTGTAGTAGTGCCGCCATATAATGCCCCTGTGGTAAATACCCCCATATAGTGCCCCTGTAGTAGTGCCCCCATATAATGCCCCTGTAGTAAATACATCCATATAGTGCCCCTGTAGTAGTGCCCCCATATAATGCCCCTGTAGTAGTGCCCCATATAATGCCCCTGTAGTAGTGCCCCTATAGTTATGCCCCTGTAGTAGTGCCCCTATATAATGCCCCTGTAGTAAATACCCCCATATAGTGGCCCTGTAGTAGTGCCCCATATAATGCCCCTGTAGTAGTGCCCCCATATAATGCCCCTGTAGTGCCGCTTGTACAAAAAAAAAACCCCAAAACACTTACCTTAATCCCCGCTCCTGCATCCGCTGCCGTCCTGTCCGCCCGGCTGCTCCTCGGAACTATGGGAGAGATGTCATGATGTCTCTCCCATAGTGCACATGGAGAGAGGTGGAAGCTGGAGTTCAGAAGAGAACTCCAGCCTCCGGCTAAAGCGGCGCTGCAGGGAAGGAGCCGGGCACCCGCTGGTAATAAAATCTCAGCGGGCGTCCGGCTTAGAGCATCCCTGGGCACAGCCGGGCATGCATATGAATCATTCTATATTATAGAATGATTCATATGCATGCCCGGCTGTCCGTCCATTACCCCCAGGAATTTCATTTTTTCTCCATGTGGGGGAATTTACCCCTGTTCCCCGACCACTGATCTAGAAGAATTCTGGCATACTTATTCATCTAAAGTAATGCAGATAAAGCAACCAGTTGTTACACTATATTTGAGTAATTTTTTAAATGCTAAGAATTAAAGAATGTCATTCAGTTTGTCCCACATATATTTAGTCTTGTGCCTGCCAGTGCCAATACGGCTTATTATTTCCAGGAAGACATTGCTGTTGTGCAGGATCATCTCTATAATGTATGCCATTACTGACACATCTATCCCTGCATCCCTAACACAATTTACTTGCAACATCCAGAATATTAGATTACATTTGCAATAACATTAGGAGAGATGATGCTCATTTATGCATTATGCAAACTGATATTGGGAAGTATATTTAGGATACAAAGGAAACTAAAGGAACATTAATCCTAAAATATACAGTACTGTAAATTGCCTTATATAAAACAACTAATACATTTTAGAAATACACATGCAAACTTGCCTATACATATACCTTGGCAGAACAGTAAATATGCTGTGTAGCTGTGTGAAATATATTGTTTTCTGCTATCAGCCTTCTTCTGGCAATAATAGCTTAAACTGGACATAGTGATTTTAATTTGCCTGGTTTAAAAATGCTCGTAATGACCCAGAATGTCCAATGTAAGTGGAGTGAATTATTATTAGTTATGCCAACTATGTTGTAGTCAGCAGGGGCACCGTCATCAGGGGACTTCCAGGACTGGAGTCTCAGGCCCGGATAGAAAGGGGGGCCTGACCTCACCGCTGAATTTGGTACCTCTCCTGCACTGTCTAGGCTGCTTCCGCCATCCCCCTAAACCCCTGATGCCAGCCCCCAGCTAACTTTCTGCATGATGAGAGTGTCCATACTCCACACTGCAGGCTGGTGGGCGGGTGCAGGGTGCAGATGTGCAGCAGTGATGTCTGCATGTGGAGGTGTGCTATTGGCGGAGCTGGAGTCGCAAGTTCTTACTGTTGATGGGAGTGGAAGCAGGCATGGCAGCAGCAGTGATGGATTTCCCTGCCAGACACTAATTTTCTCCCCAACCCAACGCTGCTGGCTTTCTGGATGGCGGGACAGATCACTATTGGAGAGCACCAACAGAGGCGTCCCCATTCAGCACTTATAAGTGGCCACATTCTACAAGCAGAGGACCTTGATCTCAGTTTCCATTGATGGGCCAATATATTGTGTGCCTGTCGGCCAGTGTGTACCAGCGATATGTCCGTGAATGACGTCGTTCACAGACATATTGTGCCAGCTGTGCTGCACAGCCGACGGCAGATCACACAGCCGAATGCCCGTACACTTGCAGTAGCAGCCTCAGGGAGGGGGGTGCGACGCGACCCCTGGCCTGTGGGAACCACGGCCAGATGGCAGATGATAGTTGTTCATGAACAACCATCATCTGCAGATATATCTTTTAGATGTGTACCCAGCTTATGAGTCCACCCCTCAGGCTCCAATGTTCCATGTTGTCGCTCCACCGGCGGTCCGGCCTATTTTGATAGTCCCGGCCCCACAGTTTCTGATGGTAGTCGGTGTATTTTTCAATATTATATTGTGTCTTATCTACTATCTATTATATTATATCTATTATATTGTGTCTTATTAACACACTAAAGGACTCTGGACCTCATTCAGACCCGCTCGCAAGCGCCTGAGTGCTCGCAAGCGCCTGAGCGCTTGCAAGCGGGTCGATGTTTGGCTGTGCGCCCGCTGCGCGTGAGCAGCTGTTGATTGACAACTCGCCCCATTTTGTAGGTGTGGCGGGGGGGTTTCACAAACGGAGGCGTTCCCAAGCGAACGCTTGCCGTTTGTGGGAGGCCCCACTGACATTACCAGTGATGTCAGTGGGAGAGCTTCCGGCTCTATTAGAGCCGAAAGCTCTCTGGGGCTTGCGGCACATGAGACCCTACCTCAAGGTTCTCGTCGCAAGCCCCGATGGTCGCGATGGTCTTGACCATCGCGACCATCAACCTGGTCACTCGCTAAGGCTGTGGGTGGTAACCCACAGCCTAGCGAGCGGCCAGGAGGCTGGGTCATTTTTTACATGCGGCCGCCCTCATTCAGACCAAGTGCTCGCATTTTGCAAGCGGCTCTGAATGAGGTCCTCTATTTCTTCAATCTATAAGCCAATAACCATTGACATTTCAAATATCTTTTTTTATTTGAAGCCTTACTAATATGTTTAATTGTGGTAATCCACATGAAATTATAATGTCACTATTTTTACAGTATTTGCCACCCAAAATGAGGAAAATTATTCACTAAACAAACTTCTGACACATTGGTAAACAGGAATCTAAAACATTATGAGTCTTGTAACATAGCCTAAGTGTATACTGTATACAGAATATGAACATTTTGTTAAAAATAGAGAGAAATCAGAACTTGTGTATGGTCCTATTGATCCTCTATAATAAATTCCATATTAATTTAAATGATACCACGCAAGACACTTTTATAATCCCATGTCATAAATATTCAATTACAAACAAGTCCATACACTGGATGACCATAATATTTTATCTCAACCATTAAAATGTAGAACAAAATTAACAAATCTTTGCAAACTAATAAGTATTCTTTAAATCAATGTAAAAAACATGCAGTCTCTCTATCTATCTATCTATCTATCTATCTATCTATCTATCTATCTATCTATAATGTGGCACTCAAGGGCTGGATAAAATAACATGAAGTCTAAGATGTTTGACTTCATGGTATTTTTTCCAGCCGACAAGAGCCATCCACAATGCATATTTACTTGAACAAACATCTGCAGAGGGAACAGTTGTCTACATACACTTAGTGCTGGCCATGCCTGATAATAGCCAGTAGCATGGCTTAAATGTACACCATGAGGGGGACATTACATTACCTATACTTAGTTTAGATTAAAGCTCCACCTTTCTACACTACAGCACTGAGTGCCTGTCCGTCTGCGAAGGACTTTGCATGACTACATATAGTAGATAAATGTTTATATAACAAGTGAGAGATTGTGAGTGTGTCTGCCTGTTTGTCCTTTATGCATAGCCAGAGTTTTGTACCTAGCTCCACCAAATTTGGCATGGTGGTGTAGTTTGACCAAGATTAGGTTTTCGGCTATGTTTGAAGTTCGTCAGGGCCATGGAGATCTACATGGTGCCCACCAAGTAGGCCGTGGAGTCTTTGATTTTAAAGTTTTGTTTAAGCAAGTTCACTCAGGATGTCTTCCAGTGCCTAAAACTGCTCTGATCTGAAGGCATAGGCTGATATATACCGGGAAGGGGGGGGCAGAGCGCAATGGTAGAGCAGTGAGTCGGGGATCGAGTGTCACACTGCACCTGCACTGACAGTTACTAATTTCCTCCAAGCACATTTTCATATGCCATGCTCTTCAATGTTAGTTTGCAGAGATTTCTGCTATGGCAATGATTTCTGTTCTGCACTGATTTCAGATGCTGCAGTAATTTGGGAAGCTATACTGATTTCTGTCTTGTAAATCACTCTGCTCCTGATATACGCCATTCCAAACAGTCAGAGAATATACCTACCTGCACTGTCATTTACAGTACTCCTAAATGACATTGTTATCCAGGTGTAAATTACTTCTGTGTTCTTTGTCAAAACTTTCCTTCTTTAGTTTACCACATTCAAACTAAGGGCCTGATTCAGACTCACTCGCAAGCGGCTGTCCGCTCGCAAGTGGGTCGATGTTGTGCTCTGCGCATGCACACGACGGCTGGAGCTCCGTCGTGCACATGCGCCAGACGCGACGAGCGAAGGACTTTCCTTCGCTCGTTGTGTCTGATCAAAGGGGACGTGCTGTCGATGTTGATTGACAGCCCGCCCCCTTTGGTGGGCGTGCCGGGGGCGTGCCTCCCTGACGGGGGCGTTCCCACGTGAACGCCTCCCGTCAGAAGCCGGCCCACTGACATCACTAGTGATGTCAGTGGGAGTGATTTTGGCTCTGATAGAGCCAAAATCACTCCGGGGCTTGCGATTGAAAACCTCAACCGCAGGCTCCGGCTCGCAGTTTCGATGGTCGCGATGGTCACGACCATCGCGGCCATCAAACTGCACGCTTGTATAGGCTGTGGGTGGTGACCCACAGCTATGCGAGCGTCCAGGAAGACGCTCCATTTTTATGGAGGGCGGCCCTCATTCAGAGCGTGCGCTCTGCTCAGAGCGTACGGCTCTGAATGAGGGCCTAAGTACGGAATGGGATTATAGGCGAGGACAATTAAAAAAATGAAGGCTGCAGATGTACTTCAAAGTCCATTGTTCAACCTGGGCAACCATAGGTATCCCAGCTAGTAAATATAAATGCCGGGTCACCTCAGTCTCCGCCCCACACTGGGCTCCCCTTCCCACTGACTGGCCATGCCCCCTCTGCTGTCCTTCTATGGAATGACCATTGGTGAGCTGCCCACCGTTGATTACCGTCGATGGCACAAAACCATCTACGGTGAACCACTAATGGTTTGCCCTGCTCGATGGCAACCAGTTTGGGGGGGCACAGTGGGCCGCATGTCAATCAGCATCAGGGGCGGCGGTTATTGAGCCCCAGGGAAGGTCAAGCTTTGTGTCAATGGGAAGGAAAAAAATTGGTTCCCAGTCTGCCATCGACTGGGAAACGATTGGGAGAACCATTGGCAAAACCATCGGACATTGGTAGTAAGCCATTAATAGTTCTTGACTATCGATAACCAATAGCCATCCCTAGTCCTTCTCCCATCGTGGCAACCCCCTCCCTCCTAACCCCCCACATTGTGGCTCTGTCCTTTCCCTGCCCCCATACTTGGCCTGGTGGGGGGTCCTCATCTCCCGGCCACCCGTACACACAGCACGATGTAGATATACAGTATCTGCCATTGGCTGTGCTGTACAGTCAACACAATATGTTTGTGAACTACATCGTTCACAGACATATCGTCTGTACAAACTGGCAGATGCACACACGATAAACGGACGATATGTCAGCCAGTGTGTACCCAGCATACAGCTGTCCAGTCTCCCTTGCAGCAGGGCTTGCACAGTGAGGGTCGGTCTAAAGCTGGGTACACACGTAAAGATTTTCTGTCCAACCATCCAACTAGTTGATAGGTTGGAATGAAAATCTGGTAACGTATGGGAGTAAATGATGATCAAATTGCTCCTAAATACCAGAAAACAGGTAAAAATGGTCAGACAAGTTTGTTAAATGTTTGATCTAAACAATTTGTTCAAACAACAGGTTTTGTCCATTTTCTGGCATTTGGGAGCAAATTGCTGATAGTCATTTGCTTTCATACCCGGGGGCTCCGAGAGGGGGGTAGCGGGTACTATTTACCCAGGCCCGGGCTTCCTGAGGGGCGCGGGTCCGGCGCCACCCCCCCCTTCTCTCTCCCTCACAGCAGCCCAGCACACAGCATGTGCTGATCTGCAGTGGAAGACTGCTCGTGGCTGCTGAGAAGCAGCCACAGCAGTCTCCTATGCCTGTGGGGGGGAGCGATCACACTGATCGCGCCCCCCCTGGCTTTGCAACGGGCTGAGGGGCTCTCAGTGCTCCCCTCCCCAGTGCGCAGCGCTGCTGCAAAAGCTTTTTTTTTCCTCCTGTTTGCTTGCCGCGATTAGGCCATGCCCCCTCTCTACGGCCCTGTTCACACCTTACCAGGTTTTCATTCCAACCAATCAACTAGTTGGATGGTTGGACAGAAAATCTTTATGTGTATATGCACCTTTACACCATAGTTGCCGACATTCAGCTCCCTCCTTCCGGGAGGGGGCTGAATGTCAGCTTATAGCGGGGGGCGTGGCCGCACATTAATGTTGTTGCGGGGGCGTGGCCAGTGCGGGCCAGGGGCGTGGCCACAAGATCGTGTAATCGCAGCTCCGCCCCCTCTTCACAATGCCGGAGTAAACGGCATTGTAAAGCGGGGGGCGGGGCCACGATGACGCGATCCCCGCTGCAGGGGTTTTGCTAGTAACTCTGCGGGGGGTAGGGAGAGATGGCGGCTTGCGAATGTTGCCTGCCTTCCCGGGGGGCTGGGAGCGGCACCCGATAATCGGGAGGCTCCCAGCCAAATCGGGAGGGTAGGCAAGCCTGCTTTACACCATTATTAAGTAAATATATATATATGTATAGATCATACATGCCTACCCTCCCGATTTTTCGGGTAACCACCCGCACCCCCGGAAGGGTAGGCATTTCTCCCGCATTCTGCCCACTTCCTAGTGAAGTGGGCAGAATGAGAATTCTGGCGGCGATCGCGGGTCTCCGTGTAGGGGGCGGGGCTTAAGACGTGATTCTACATGAATCACGTTGTTTGGCCCCACCCCCTATGCAAATTTTAACCAATCGCGGCTTCTCTTACCCGGGCTTCTCCCGGGAAAAGCAACTGAAAGGTAGGCAACTATGGTATGGATATATTGATTTATAGATAGCTAGATATACTGTATTACGTTTTCAATTTTAAACAACCAAATTTATGACAACAGTAAAGCCGTGCCTTATATACCGTATGTTGATGCACTGAGGACTTTAAAACATTGGTTTCCAGTTTCCCACTATCGCGTGTTAATGCCGCGCCGAGCGGAATAACGGTGCAGTTCCCTGTTTTGCTGCTTGGGCACTCCCTGCTGGTAGGTGGCGCTGTGGAGGGACAGCAATGCTTGAGGCACTCGGCTGCGCTTGAGTATGTCTATGGTAATGAGCTGTCCAGCACTTCAGCAGCGACAAGGGCTTTTCTAGAGGAGACTGACCGTGCTCCCATGCCTACGCTCTCATCCCTGCGGCAGCTGTGTTTTGCACCTGACAGCTGAGCAGTGAGCGCCCAATTGCAGCAGCATAGGAGACCCATACTGTACACATCGCAGCGTGCAGAAGACGGCAGCATCACCGGCAGCACTGACAGTAACCCTGCTGCAGCTGAGCATCCTCATCCTACAGCCAGGAGACGGAATCCTGCTCACAGGTGAGAGACAGGAACCTAATGGCCCCTCTTACGCACATTGCAATGTGACAGATGCTGCATATTGTGTTGTGCAGTGCAGAGCACACTGCTGCACCTCCCAGCCTGTACTCAGCCCATTGCACACCCCTGTTGCCGCTGCTGATGCAGTTTTAACAAAGAGCAGGGGGAAGATGGGCTTGGTGATTACCTCACCTTCTAGGGCTATAGCTGGGCACAGGTGATATGTGCTCACGTATTGCTTACATGCATGCAAGGCTCAGGCTGCTTAGTCAGTTGCAATGTGGTGAGTGGGTTCCTTGACCTTATGGATATGCTGGGAGAGCAGATGGCATGGAAGAGGGAGGGGTATCATGTATCATCCTAAATTATTCAAACACTTTTTTTTCTGTGACAATAAAGAATAGTAGATTATGAGAATTCTCAATAATAAAACAGCAGGAGAAAATATGGGATGCAATCACCATGCTGATACAGGAAAAGTTAAATGTCTCTGTGAAATGAATGTGTGGTGACTGAAGCAATGTGTTGACGAAGGATACTTTCCTGTTTGCTTGCCCAGTTTTGTAATCCCAGCTTTCGTCACAACTTAAACAGGCCACTAGTCTTGTGGAGCTGCTCTTTATGGTGGAAATATGTACCATTGATGTTAGATATATACTTAAATGGTGTAATATAATTTCTGAATAACCATTTTATTTATAAAACACCATATTTGTATCATAGTTTTATACAATTGTGATTTATATTACTTATGTGGGAAATAAATACAAATATTGTGTATTAAATTACACTGTTCCTATGTGCTAGTCCCAACAATGGCAGTATTTCAGTAAAACACATTAGATGTATCTTATATCTGAGAGTGCTAGTTAGTGCAGGTAAGGTATTTTATTAGCAGTCTATTATTAGATAAGCAATAAATAGATACCATGGTGAGCTAGAACATTGTATTGCATGTTACATTGTGTGAATATTTATATATAATTGTAGTTTTAAACAAATACAACTTTTTGTATTCAACCATCTTAATCATCAATAACAAGAATGTTACAGTCAAGGTATATAACAACAGATTAAGTTTAGCATTATTTGTATTTAGATTAGAACAGCAATTATTTTGTTTCTTCATAGAATAAGTTTGGCACTTTACATATTAAAGGTTGGAGACAGATGGCTAATCAGGACAATGTCATAATTTGGAACATTGTTACAGATGTATAGCTCTAATTATCATCAATATATAAAGTGTATTTCATAGTGCCATTTACTTGTATTGCAGTGCAGATATTCTACTACAGCTCATTTTGATAAAGACTTTAGAAACACTGATGGTTCTATGATGTCACATAATAACTATTGTCCAGTCACTTTAAGCTTGTGGAATTTTAGATATAATGATCACATTTGTGTCTTATAACAACATCTGTGGCTGTTGGTTCAGTTCTATTGAGTGAAAGATCAAAATATGAATTTGGTAGTTATTACATATTTTATGTGTCTGTTTATTTTAACTGTTTGGTAAATGGTTACAGAAATGCTACTTTGATTGCCCATGTAAATGTTTATTGTTGCACTCTATTTTTCTATATCTGGATGAGTGGGAATCGTGCATTTACACTATTGCGACTTATACAGACACATAGCAACTAAATGCTTCCTATCAAAAAGCCGATGCACACATGCCTATACTTCGTTTTATGTACTAGTCTACTAAGATATAGAGAACATCTTACAAATATGTTTTGGACTTCTTTGTGTGCATAGCAGATAATAGCAACTGTATGGTGGCCATATTTTTAAGAAATGTACTTATTTGTTTATTTTTGGACTGGATAAAAATGAAGAGTGTTCAAAAGGGCATGCTAAAAGTAAAATAAAAAATAATATAGTTCTTTATAAATACTACTGCTGCTAATACAAGCTGTCTTGTCCTAGATCGAGCAAAACTATCTATCTATCTATCTATCTATCTATCTATCTATCTATCTATCTATCTATCTATCTATCTATATTGCTGTCGTTCTATCTATCTAATCTGTCTGTCTATATAGCTGTCTTTCTATCCATCTATCCTAGGTGTAGCACAATTCATCATTGCTGCTTTCTTTTTGTGATACAGGTTTATTCATTTTTAATGATCTTTTAAATAATAGAAGACACATATTGCTATTTTCACACTCAATGTTTGCCCTCTATACTTGACTGCAGATATAAAGCCATGCTGTATATTATATTGGCATTAATCATTTTCTGAGTTAACATTCACACATTAAATACAACTCCTGCCCTAAATTAAAAAAATACATAGTCAGTGGATGTGTTAGTCAAATGTCATTATTATGTAAATTGACAACTGTACAGCCTACAAATGTATTTAATTATCTGTGTAAACACTTTAAACTTAATTAATTATTAAGTTGACTGAGTGGTTTAAAATTTCAAACAGTTTCTCAAGGATATTGTGAAAAACAATACAAAGTTCAGCTAAAGATGATAGTGAATTATGTTTTTCAATAATTAATTAGTAAATTAAACCCTTTTTATAGATGTTGTGCTTTATATGACATGATAATGAAAACACACACATAATGTACCGGAAATCTCATGTATAAGTGTCTCAGTTAGGTGGTAAATGAGAATGTACAAAAAATTTGTGTGCTCCATTATGGAAGGAACTGGGCTGTCAAGGGTTTTCTTTGTGAAAGTGGGCTAGGTGCAGATGTGCCTCATTTTACACCAAAATGTGGTATGCAGTTATGTTGTCGACAATCACAATGTCAATAGTCAAAAGGTCGACAACATAATGTGGAATGTCAACATGGTTAAGATGTCAATGCCTGTAAAATGTTGATACAGTCAAATGTCTCCAGTATAAATTTTAGGGATAGGGTTATGGTTGGGTATAGGGTTAGGCTTAGGCTTAAATTTGGGTGTCTGGAATTTGGCTGTCGACATTTTGCAAGTTGACTTTGTGGTTGTCGATATGCTGAACATGTCCACATTTTGTCTGTCGACATAATGAATATGTTGGCATTATGATGTTTAAATAATGACTGTTAACATTGTGAATGTCGACAGAACATACCGAACCCTCAAATGCTAAACAAGATTTCATGTTGTGGAATAATACATTTAAATTAGATTGAAGGGGAAGAAATTAGGATAGTGAAGTATCAGAAGTGATAGTGATCACGGACCTTGTCTAAAGTTGGACTTTTTTTTGCATAAAATATACATTTTTGTGCTGCACATAAGCACCAAAAATTTGTATGCATGAAACAGATTTTGTCACATTATACAGGTATCACTCCTTACATATAGAGTGACAGAACAAGGGATGGAAGGAGTGGGCTAGTGTTGGTCAAATACGCTAAGTACGTGTTTTCATAAATGTAGACCTGGAGTCGTACCCTATATGTCTGTCAGTAGGTACAGAGCCTGTCTTAGCGAAATTAGTACCCTAGGCAAGATTTTGGCTGGTGCCACTCCTATGTAGGATCGTGAAAAGGGGTGTGGTATTATGGAAGGGGGCATGGTATTGCTGTGTTCCCCTCTCCCATTGTTCTGTGCTCACATCCCATGCAGCCTCATTCCCCCTTATGTCTCTCCAGCCCCAGCCCAGCATCTTCTTTCTTGTGTAAAAACATTTATAATAAAACACTTACCTTTTTTCTTCAACTCTATGCTACTTCTGTCTTCTTCAGTGCACTCCTATTCAGGTTCTTGATGTTCCTCTCTCTGTGTCAGGCTCCTCTTCAGCCGTTCGCTATTACAGAGCATCCTGCTATCTTCTCTCATTTGACTTCAGCACGTCTGACGTTCTATGGGGCACATTCTCCCCTCACAGCACCCCAGGCTCTCCCTTCACTGCACAGCACCCTTCACCCATCACAGCACAGCACAGTAACCCTCTCCCAGCCCAGCACCTCTCATCCAGCACAACACCTCTCATCCAGCACCCATCTCCCAGCACAGGATGTGAGCACCTCTTTCCCAGCACAGCACCCCTCACTCAGCACCTATCCTAGCACAGCATGTCAGGACCCCTCACCCAGCACTCCTCTCCCAGTAAAGCACCCCTCATCCAGCATCCCTCTCCCTGCACGTCAGCACCCCACTCCCAGCACAGCATGTCAGCACCCCTCTCCCAGCACAGCACCCCTCACCCAGCACCCCTCTCCCAGCACAGCAAGTCAGCACCCCATACCCAGCATTCATCTCCCAGCACGGCATGTCAGCACCCCATACCCAGCATTCATCTCCCAGCACAGCATGTTAGCACCTCTCTCCCAGCACAGCAACCCTCACCCAGCACCCTTCTCCCAGCACAAAATTTGAATGTCAGCACCCCTCACTCAGCACTCATCTTCCAGCACAGCATGTCAGCTCACCTCATACAGCACTCCTCTCACAGCACAGGGGATGTAGTTATAAGACCAGTGGGAGCGATGCAGCCGGTTTAAATCCCAACGGGGAAAGCCTGACAAGCGACTTAAGATAGGCATCGAAATAACAACCCCTATCTTAATCCCGACGCCGGAATCCAGAAGGACGCCAGTCAGAACTATGTAAATCCGGGTCACCCTTAGTTGTTAGCCACGGGGGGAGGGAGGGTTAGGTTTAGGTAGCATAGCGGGGTTAACGTTAGGTTTTGGGGGGAGGTTAGGGTTAGGCACCCCTAGGGGGGATGGTTAGGGTTAGGCGCCACTAGAGGGGAGTTATGCACTAAGGGGGAGGGTTAGATTTAGGCACGAACAGAGGACTTAGGTTTTGGCACTAACGGTGAGAGTTAGGGTGCGGGGTAGGGAGGGTTAGGCTACAAGAAGGGAGGGTTAGGGTTAGGGGGAGAAGGGGGGGAGGGTAAGTATACTTACCCGACCCCTGTAGGGGCACCAACCAACGGGATGCCGTTGTCGGTATTTTGACAGGAGGCTTCCCGACAGCCGGCATTACATAACGATTCCCAGCACAGAACCCCTCACCCAGCAGCCTAGAACACAGCAGCAACTGAGCCAACAGCACCCATCACCCCTCACAGCATTTAGCTCAGCACCTCTCACACATACATCCTGAGCTGATTCAGTAAAAACAAAATTTTTACAAAACTCACTCTGCCAGGCTGCCTGTGAAGTGGAATATGAGAATGCAATTGCATCCACGGGCTTCCCCCGCAGTTGTTACTACCACTGCTGGCTGCCTGTCCGCTGTATGTTGAGCTGCCCACTGGAGATGAGCTCCGATTGCAGCAGCCAGAGCTGGGCCGTTGTTATCTATAAGAGTAGTCATAATCCCGGCGCGCAGGATGCCAGCACTCAGAATGTTGGTGCCGGAATTCCAACACCAGTCACAATCCCGGTGCCGGCATCCTGACCGCCGGTAACCTGATGGTAAGTTGTGTGGATAGGGGGAGTGTGGGGGTTTAGGTATAGGCACTAGGGGGAGGGTTAAGTTTAGGCACTAGGGGGTAGGGTTAGGTTTGGGCTTCGGGAAGGGGGGAGGTTAAGTTTAGGCACTAGGGGGAAGGGTTAGGTTTAGGGTGCAGGGAGGGAGGGTTAGGGGTAGGAATAGGATACCTACCGACAGGTGTCGGTATCCTAACCATGTTGGGATGCTGGAGTCAGGATTCTGACCGCCGGGATCCTGAGCACCTGCATCCCATGCCCAACCCCCACTAAACTAAGCCCCGCTCGACCCCCCCCCTAGTTGCAGCACTGATGACATGCCATTACAGTATTTTATTGTGTACAAATAGGGTAATGAGAATTTTGCATTTACTTCTAATACTGTCATGCCATATCAATGTGCTGAACCTGTGCTTTCACTGTGGTCACTTGAAGCATTTCCTAGTGTTGTAGAGCATCCTGAGGTGCATCCAATTGGTCATGTGTATGTAAATATGCTTTTTTATCTGTGTTTTTTCCATATGGTTTGATCCAACTCTGCCACGTGTCTCATTATATATTCAATGAAATACGTTTTCCAGAATCTCTCTCAACCACATATACTTTATATGGGAAATTATTTATGGGCGCACATAAACCAATGTAATTAAAACAATAAAGCATGCCAGTTTGGTACAGGAAGTTAACACTCAGTCTCATGTGCATATATGAGTTCCTAAAAAGCAGTATTGTTGAGAATAAAACTTTACATTTCATTAAGGGGAGTGGGCCAAAACAGTTAGTTGGCAGTGGCAGATTTTACCTAGCGGCACCCCCCCCAATAAAATCCACAAACTTAATGAGTCAGTCTGTGACTGCACTGGCTACATTATAACTGGCAGTGGTTTCCCATTGGAAGCGCCACCTGCCAGTCACACACAGGACAGGCAGCCTCAGGGGGAGCTGTTTTCTCCCCCTGGGACTGCCAGTACGGGTTACGATTACCAGAGAGTGACTTCCACTAGAAGCCGCTTCTCTGCCTTTCGGGCAGCCCTATACGACTACTAGGGCACAGCTGATGCAGTCCCTGGAAACCGGTGTTTTGCGCATGTGCAGCACCACTTCTGCGTGTGTGCCAGTTCCGGCGCCTGCCAGATCCATTGCGCAGGGGCTGGGACCCGGCTGGCTGGGACTGCATGCAGTGTCTTCCTTCTCATTCAGCAGCAATTGAAAAGAAAGCGTACAAATGAGGGGATTTCCAGAAATGTTCATGGATGTATACTTCTGGGAGTGAAATCGGTGCATTTAAACAAAATGAATGCGTTAGACATTTACATTTTTGAGGTGTATTTTGATTGAACTGCAAGGAAAGCAAAGATTAAATACACTAAAGGTATTTGTTTCACTGTTGAGGTCAACATAGTTACAAATTATTAGTCTTGAAGTACTAAAATAAACCCCAACTATTTTCAGCTGTTAAAAATCTGTATATTGTAGTCAGACCCTTTGGTTTTAGATCAGCACTTGGGTACTGTTTAAGCAACGTTTGTCATGTTGAATATCCTATTAGCAGAGCTGCTGCAGTTATAATGATGAAATAGTGCTGATTTAGCAGCATTGGAGACTAGGCTCAGCCCAGGAGCTGCAACATTTCCAATGCATATCTTCAATTATCATCTTATCGCTTTATGATTTACTGATTTGCATAATGTAATACAGTGTAGGTTCATTTCTGCTTTTAATTAAATTTGTAAATATCCATTTCTTTTTTCGTCTGTTTTAGTTAGTGGACAAGATATAAATCGTTAATATAGCTAAATGCTTTTGTGTCCTAGTGCAAAATCTGTGCCAGATTCCTATAGCATCAATATCATTATTTGCTATGAAATTCAACATTAGGATTTATATATAGGGATGTAGTGAGTATGCTGGCGGACGGGGTGCCGGCCGTCGAAACCCCAATGTCTGCAATCCGAAAAAATGCAATTTCTCCGGGCACCATGGTTCCACGCTCCTCCTTTGCCTCTATGTACCAAAATCTTTTAAAATAGCAGAGAATGGCTTTTTCCATTTTGAGAAGAGCTGTGCTGTTTAATAACTAGCAGTTTTAATAATTGCCTACTCTCCTGTAATTTCCATATTCTGTTTTCAAGATGAGCATATAATCTTGTTATGAAACATAACATCTTTATTCACAGGCAGATCCAGATATGCATGATCTAGCTACTTTTACATGAACAGTTATACCTAAATGTTGTCACATACTAAAACTTTGCTGGTTCTGCACAGCAGAGCCGGCTCTAGCCAATGTGGTGCCCTAGGCAAGATTTTGGCTAGTGCACCCTAGCAGATACAGTAATCCCACCACCAATACATATATACATAGACATATATATATCTATATATATACCACACTACAACAACACTGTTTCCTCAGTATCCAAAACGCGGCTAAGGGCCTGATTCAGCACAGATCGCAGATGCGATTACGCTCACAGGCAGCCGATTGGTGCATTCTGTGCATGCGTATGCAGTGCAATGCACAAAGGCATCACTGTGATCGCATCGCGATCGCAGTCACCACACAGATCCTTCGCAGTGTGATTGAGAGGAAGTGACCGTTTGGGGGTGGTGATATGAGGGTGGTCAGGCAAAACGCAGGCGTGCCAGTACATTTGAACGCCGTTACTGCAATGGCATACGCAGCCTGAGCTCTCACTGCGTAGAGGAAATTTATCAATTTCTGAGTACGGTCTGACCTTATGTAATTGAGCATGAGACTCCAATGCTACTCGATGGTACCAATGTTTTCGCAGACTTGCAAGGTATTACGGATGTGAGAAAGGGGAAGTGGGCGTCTTTATATTGGCCTGCGACGACGGTGCGATCACAGTGATTAGCATATTTTCACAGTAGAACTGCGGGAGCTACTGCAAGCACGATCGCATCTGTGATCCATACTGAATCAGGCCCTAAATAACCGTTCTGAAGCTAGTACTGAACACACATTGTACAAGTAAAAAAAGTAAAAATGACAGTGTATGAAACTATTTGGGGCAGGTTGTCCACCCTAGCTTGACCGTTTTGCACCCCAAGAGGGTAGACGTACCCCTGGTTAAGAACCGCTGTGCTATGCAGTACACAAGATATTTCTTACCATTAATAACATTAATAATTTTATTTTCAGATTTTAATTTTGTACACAGTAAATTATTGTTTAAATCTATACATATCTGCAAAAATGTTAAGTAAAACTAATTTCCATTAGCTGTAACAATCACCCCTGACTCACCACTGCGCAGTGCCTGGCCCAGCATCATGTCCTACAGAGAGGTGCTATGGGCGCCAGGTGGCCATTGGCTCCAAGACGCGATTCCCATTGATGAGAATAAGTGATCCACTGATCCCTTTTGTCAAATGTTCCATGCACTTCCAGCCTGCGGCCCCGCCCCCTCCCTCGGATTGGTGGTAGCCTGGGGCTGACTGAGTCTAGGGGATGCTGCTGATGGCTGATCCCACCACAGCTTAGGCTGGGAGCTGCTGGGAGAGTTGCAGTCGCCGCCAGAGCATGGTTACCATGAGAATGAGGACTCCGTTACAGGGCCATCTTAATTGTAGCAAGAATGAGCTTCTGCACATGTGCAGAAGCTCATTCTGACAGGTGTGCTGTCTGATCGGAGCTGAGCTCTGATCGTGGTAGCTGCGGGCGGGGAGCCAGTAGTCACCGGAGCCCTTGCTATGGGGCAGGCACAGAGCCAGATGCCTATGTATTTGCTTAGAATACCTATGCCTAGGGCCGGCTGTGCTGCACAGTGCCCTTCGTTCCATGTGCAAAAATGCTATTCTTAGTATAATGTTTTTAGTGCATTTTCTCTGTTTTATGCTGGCATAGGTAATGTAACTTGCATAGGCATCTTCTTTCACTAGCTTTAGTTTTGCTCTACTGCTCTCACCCTGCCCTCTGGGCATGTAATTAACAGACCGGTGGAAGAGATGCCGTTGGTCTATATCCCGACAACGAAAGCCATTCGGGGGACTACCGAAGCCTATCTTAATCCCAATGCCGGAATGCAGAAAGACGCAGGACTGATCGAAGAAAGTCTGGGCGTCTTAGCACTTAGCCACGAGGGGGTTAGGTTTAGGTACTCCCGGGAGGACTTAGGGTTTGGCAGCCCCCGGGGAGGGTTAGTCTAGGGGGAGGGGGGTTAGGCACCCCTACCCCCCTTCCCCGGGAGGGTTAGGTTTAGGGTGCGGGAAGGAAAGGTTAGATTTAGGCACCCCTGGTGGGGACTTAGGGTTAGGCACCACCCCGGGAAGGGTTAAGCACCACTAAAGGAGGGCTAGGGGAGGGGAGGGCTAGGGTACTTACCAGCCTAGTCTGGATCCTTGTCCTGTCGGACTTCTGGAGTCAGGATTTGAACCGTCAGCAAAACAGCCTCCGATATTTCATACCCATTCCCTTTAGTGCACATACTTGAAAATCTGCCTTGTAATTAAGAACAATAAACAATGTATTGGTCTCTAAGCACATGCCCTTTCACTTCCCCTTCTATGTAATAGTCTGATATTGTAAGCAAAAAATACATTGTATAAATATCAGCAGTCAGTAAAAGTAGAAATATAAGGTGGCTCAAGAATGTGTATACAGTATATCGGTAAAATCCTGATCTCCTAAGAACTTCAGGCCTAGTTATAAATAATGTTATCCTCTTGAAGCCTAAACTTCAAAATAAATTGAATACCGCACTGGAATTGGCGCTAGACATATACAAAAAAAGGGAAATTATATAATATATTCAGATCACATGGATTAATTTCAATATCAGTGTGTCATATAACGAATAAATGAATCCAGAGGATAATTTCCTCAACAGCAATAAATAGCATATACTTTATCAGTCCAAGATAAGCAAGTTTTCACAGACTAGATATCTAGTGAAATTCCTCCACTCATTATTCTTCTGAGTCGTACTCCTCAAAAATGGATAACCGAAAAAGAAAAACCAGAAAATATATTCATAGTGTAGTATGTTCTCCACTTGTTAAACTATAGATTCTCTCTTATCAACACACAGTGAAGAGCGTACCCCAACTCACAGGAATAATCACCACTGAAATCATGTAAAGGTTTCTTTAATCTCCACCTTAAGTTGTGTACCCCTCAAATGGTATACATAGACGTACCACACTTACGAATTAGAGGTACTGGAAACTCCAAACAGTGGCGTGTTGATAAGAGAGAATCTAATATTTTAACAACTTCACACAAACTCCATTAGTTCCTGACAGCTATACACACACTCGCCACGTCACCCTGCAAATGAGTTACCATGGAATGACTCCTCTGCATACAACTATTATGCCATCAGACTTCTCCACCTAATAACCATTATGCCATCAGACTTCACCTAATAACTATTATGCCATCAGACTTCTCCGCCTACCACTATCATGCCATCAGACTTCTCTGCTTAATAACTATTATGCCATCAGACTTCTCCGCCTACCACTATCATGCCATCAGACTTCTCCTCCTAATAACTATTATGCCATCAGACTTCTCCGCCTACCACTATCATGCCATCAGACTTCTCCTCCTAATAACTATTATGCCATCAGACACCTCCACCTACCACTATTATGCCATCAGACACCTCCACCTACCACTATTATGCCATCAGACACCTCCGACTACTACTATTGTGCTATCAGACACCTCCGCATACTACTATTGTGCCATCAGACACCACCACATTAATTTACTCAGATTAGAATAAACATGATTTCACACACATCCTCAACTGTTACAGTATTGCCCTAGCAGGAAAACTTCTATTCTGTCCAAACTGCCCAAGCCAGGGGCAGCCATATACATGTCTGTGTCTTTTGCCACAGTTGTTCCTGGTACTGTATGCAAATGGCACTATAAAGCCCTTCCCTGGTGTACATACATGTGGATGTGCAAGGACTGAGATGCCCACTTTCAGCGTCCATAAACGCTAAAATACCGCTTATTGAGTCTTTAAGTGCACCATCGAAACTTGCACCAGAACTATGGCAGATGTTGGTATCCGACTGAATTTAGCCTACTATGTGAACGGTTCTGTGTCAATGAATGCAGCCACTATAAGCGGCACGCCTGCAACACTATCATAAAACATAAACTCTACATGCTTCTATTTAGCCACCCCCATCTTACCTCCCAGTCACCACATAGGAATGCCCCATACATCTCTGCTACCGTGCATCTAACTTCTTACTGTGGCTCTAGACAAGAAAAATCAGGACGCATGCACGCAAACTAATTTCATTTCTCCACTGCATCCGACCCAGAATTAGGACCCTAGTGTGGTATAGTACCGTGGGTTCAGGATAGCTGTCCGCAGTGTCGGGGTGAGCAAGTCTATGCCTTGTCAGTTTAAGGGTGGGATGTACTAAAGTGCATAATGCGGTAAAACCTGTGAAAATGCCATTTCAGGGGTTTTAGTGCATTTTGCATATGTACAAAGCACCAAATGCATAATCCCAGTGGGTAACGCCATCTTCAGATGGCGTTATCCAATAGAAGCCTATGGACTTCTTATCAGGACACTCCCCCTGAGAGGGGTCCAATCGGATCCCTCCCATCAACCCCTCGGCTCAGGTCCTTCTGCGCATGCAGATCCGAGGAGGGATGTACCGAATCGCGGATGTGATGCTTAGTACATCCCACACTAACTAACTATAGAGAAGGTATGTGCAGCTGGGAAGTGGAAGCTGTCAAGTCTGGCTGACAACCTAAGCAGGGGGCCCCAGGTCTGCCAGCAGAAATTGTGAGGACCAGTACACATTACACTGGCAGGGTCCCCAGCTATTTGCTCGCCAATCCCTGGCCCAGACCTCGTCACCCCACTACCCATGCAACCGTCCCCCATCCAAAAAAGCTATTTAATAAAATGCACTCACATATGTCTGTAGATACAGTATATATATATATATATATATATATATCAGATAAAAGATCCATGTGAGCAAAGCAATGTCCATAAATAAATAAAACCGTCCAGCACCGTTTCCACTATAAAGAGCTCTCCTACTTTGCACTCCCCCAATTATATATATATATATATATATATATATATATGCAGTATATACAAATCTATAGATTAATAAATGTATACATACACACACATACTGATATGAAGAAACTGAGGGTTCAATTTTTAGAGTAAAATGACCTGCATTATTCCTTGAAATCACCTCTTTCCGGGGTAGCATCTCTAATATCCTTTAAGATCAGCAGCAGCTTCCTGTTGTCTGGTGGGGGCGGAGCTTAGTCTCTGCACATGGAAGTGGACTGTGGAAAGGAAAGGGAAAGTGAACTGCACAGTGCTGCTGCTTGCACTCACCACCAGGCCAGCTGAAGGAGTCACAGTGACAGGTACATGCACTGACAATCAGTGACCAAGAGCATGAAGGCAGCGAGCGACCCCCCCCTCCCCCACTCGTGGCCCGCTAAGCCCCGCCCCCTCACGGGAAGGGGCGTAGTCACAACGCACTGGGCCCACCGGGGAATTACCCGATTCCCCGACAGCCCAGTCCAAGCCTGGATCTGAATAGCTTTGAGGTTTCCTGTTAATTGCACTATGGAAAGCTATACAACATTTGTAATAATAGGCTCACTGAACTCTATAAATTATGGATAGTACCATTGTTTAGCTTGTTGTGACTATATCCAGTACAAAGTATTCTTATTTCTTGAAATTATATAACTGTCAAATTAAAATCCTATATATGCTTAAGTAAGGTGCAATGAAAGTCACATAAGCACGTTGTCAAAGAGTTCAAACAAGTAAAGAGATACATAGATAGAGATATATATGGATAATGAACCTTTTTCTGTAAGTTTTGTTCCCGAGGAGCTCGGTGAGCATATAAAGGCATAAGCACATAGTCAGAGTGCTTTTATACAGGTCATTGATTGTTGTCAGGGAATGGACAGTATTTTTATAATCAGGCAACTCAAGCAAAGTGTTTCCATTACTATACAATTTTCTTTGCTCTCCACATTTTGTGAGCAGCATCATTATCGTTTGCGAGAGCTCATTATTACAGCTAACAGTGAGATGAATGTGAGGATTGAAAATTAATAAGTTAGTACAAAATACTGATCACTTTGACAAGTATGAATTGGATACCTCATATATTTAGTTGTAAAATAGTTATTTAACTTATGAGTTTATTCCACTTTAAAAGGAATTGTGAGAATAAATATAATACATGTGTGACATTCTATTTTCAGTGATGCTCTATGTTGAATGTGTATTGCAGCATGGCTCCAATTAGAACAAACCTCTGCTTTGTTGTATTTAATAGTGTGTGTACGGATCGGATTCCTGTGATGTATATCAAACTGTTCCTGGGCACTCTGCTAGCATTATAAATAATCTGCCACTGTTCCAGCATTGTTAGGAAGGATCAGGGCCTTGCTAATTTTGGTCCCTAAGATGACTGTGCCAGTTTCCATACCCTTGAGCTTGCCATGATTATTTTTATTAAAGATTTGTACATTTGTGAAAATATAAATTTCAGATTTTTATTGGATGCCTAAATGAAATGTAACAACAAATGAACAATTTTGACTTTGGATGTTATTGTATTGGATATTGCTATTTTCTCTCTATATCCTACCCCCATCTTCTGCTACTGTACTGTAGGTCCTACCAGTGGTTGAGAGAAGGTAAAGGTGGATGGAGAAGAGAAAAGAGAACTAGCCAGTTCGCTTAGCAAGCTCTGTGTCTGATTTACACATTTGGAATTCCAAGTGACTTTGGGAAAATGGTGGGAGTCAGGAAAAAGGATACTGCTGTTATTTCAAATAAAGAAAATGCGTAAGATCCCTGTTAAAAAAGTACACTTTAAACATAAAAGCCACTAACAGCTGACAATAAAAGCAAAGTATAAAATAAGCAATATAAGGGAGAGAAAGAGAGTAGACTCTTTTTCTGGGGCACTTTTAATGTTTATATTATTTATCTTAAAAATATAACTTTTAATCATATTTGTTTAAAATATATAATTAAAAGTTATATTTTAAGATAATATAAACATTAAGAGTACCCTAGAAAAAGAGTCTACTCCCTTTCTCTCCTGTATACGCTTAACAATTGACTCTAGGGAGCACCACCAACTTGAAATAATAAGTCAAAACATAAAGGGCCAAATGTAATAGGGTGAGAGTTAGAAAATGTGAGTTTTCTCACACTATTTAAACTCAGCCAATGTATTAGAGTCCGAGAACAAAGCAACAGAGCAAACTTGCATGTTTTTCAGATTAAAAAAACTCTCACGATATAATATCTCATTCAGGTGTTTCCATTTTGAAGATAAAACTCGACCAATGTGACAGATTACTGCTAAACTCTCAAATTTTCTAAACTCTCACCCTATTACATTTGGCCCATATTGTAGACTTACATGAATATCTGTTGGTTTTTGTAGTACATAAATCAATATGTGTCTGCGTGGACTCCCCCCCCCCCCCCCCCCCCTCCTTTTTCCCAATATATAAGCAATGCCAGGGAAGACCGAGTAAAATGTATTGTGACATATCATTCAATAGACCTCTTTTCAGTGTGGTGTGGGGCTTGTATAATCCCACCAATTTGGGTATCTCCATTCCTGCATTAATGTCTCTATAAGTATCACCATTTCTTTAGTATTGCTATAAAGAACTTTAATTTCATGTCTTTTATAATGTTCCAATATATGTTTTATGGGTTTTTTTTGTTTATAATAAATTGTGCTAGAATGCTTTACTTCCCATTAAAATGAAAAGTACAACATTTTAGTCAATGGGCTATATTAGCTTTCCATTCAAAAGCAAACATACCTGAAGTAAAACAGAAATGCTAATTTAAAAAAAACCTGTAACACGAAGTCTTTCTGCGAATTGTAGCTGCTAATTTTTGTTATTTTATTTCCATTTTTATAAATAGGAGTTTATAGTGACATTTAATGTGTGGATACAGTTTCCAAGTTAATCATATCACAATTAACTCCGCTGTGTCTAATAGCTGGCAATTTAACCTTTTATTTAATTTTTCTTTTGACATTTTTCTTATTTTTCTATGTACACTGCTGTTAGCAGGTAGTAGTACAGAGGATGCTAAATGAGTCAGAGAACAGACTGTACCTGCAGCAATGGATTGGTCACATATGAAATGTGAGAAAAAGCTGGGTGCTCTTAATGTTGCTAAAACTTGAAAAATTTTGCTTATGACCGATCTGTGAAATTGCATTTTTTGATAAAGGAGTTTATGAACCAAAGCAGATCACATTTCTGCTTTCTTTTGTTGCAAAGCGTCTCTGATATTTTTTTCCTGTCTGTTGCTTATGCATGTCTTAGATGTGTGTTGTTCCTGCAGCAATAATTGGTAGGAGAACAGATGGTGAATGTTAAGCCTCTGTCGATGTTTCTTTTAAAGAATCAGTGCAGATTTTTTTTTGTCTTTATAGGAACAACACAAGATAATACAGTTACATCTCACAAGTAATATCTTGCCAGAATCAAGCACAGTTGTATGTGCTTTAGGCAAAAATAATTAAAACAATGGGACATGGATAAATACTGTAGATTCTACAGATTCAAAAATTCAACTGAAATTCAGAAATTTGCTAATTGATCTGGAATCGCCCAAAATTTGTTGAATAATAGACAGAAGGCATTTAACAAACATCACATGTCTATAGCCTTATTGAATGTGCTTATGGTACTCTTTCTTGCTGGATTGTTCAAAAGGAAAGGGTCTGGGGATACCATTTGTAACACATCATGCAGACTATGAATACACTGTACAACAAATTAATACTTTTAATTTGTTTCCTTTCTAAAAATAGTCATACATTACTAATTTGAGGTCAAGAAAAACTAGAATGATTTCAGAATGTTTTTACTAGCTCTATTTTTTGAGCTACACTACTTGCACTATACTGTATGTACATTAGTAATATAGTCATAGTGAAAAACTTTTTTAAAATAATTGATATTTTCTTTATAGAAAATAAATAACAGTTGTTTTACTTCAATCAATCACAAATAAGAACACAAAACGAAACAAACATACAGCATATGAAACAAACATACAGCATACGAAACAAACATACAGCATATGAAAGTACTATCTAATATAGTGGCCTATTCATGGGAGTGCTTTCTCTTTGCTTGTCGCTTGTACTCCTCTTCTGGGGCATCTCTTGTCACTGTCCAACAGTAGTGATTCACCTGCCCTGATATCTTTGTTCCATTGCTGAAATGTCTTGGTGGAATCGTTCACTATGCTTGTCACTCAGTGCACCACAGTTATCTTGTGTGGGCAATCCCGTGAATCGCATATATTTGAATAGGGGAGGAGACAAATAACTGATTCATTTAATTGGGTCATTAGGCCCCGCCCGCTCTGTGCAGAACGCAGATTGCTGGTAAGATTCTCTCCATTCTGCCCACTTCACTAGGAATACCCCTACATCGTCATAATGGGCTATATCTCGGAACTCAGAGCTAACTGAGAGTTTAAAATGTCATATTAATTCTTTGCATGCTGAAATCAATTAGAAGTAACTATTTTCACATCGGAAACATTTTCATTGTTGTGCAGTGATATCAGTGGTCTAGCTGCTGACTATTAGAGTCTGTATTCTATTGATGAAGCATACTGTACTACAGCAGGCAAGGAGCAGCACAAAATCAGCCTTTCTCCTGATGTGTCTCAATTTCTTGCGCAACAATATAGGTATGTTTGCAGAGGAATTCTGGGGGGCACTCCTTTGGGAGAGGAGGGGAACAGAATTCTCCCTGGGTGCTGTAAGTGATTACACACCTTGTCTATTACTGGGTGCTGAAAACGAATGTACACCTTGTCTGTGATCTGCACTGAGCTTCTAGCAGTGGAAAGGAGTGGGACTAGGTCAGGCATCAGCAGAACAGACCAATCATGTGCTTAGTGTCTCCCCTATGTCATCAGGAGGCTCCAAGCAAACAACTGAAGGAGGAGGAGACTCTGTAGCTCCCTGACCCACTGGGGAAAAAGGGTGAGCATTGTCAGTGTGTCTGGCTGACCCACGAGCCTGTCTCCCTGTACAGTGTCAGTGTATGTCCTGTGAACCTGTCTTCCAGCACTGTTTGTATGTCTCTATAGTGTTTCTGTCTCCCAGCACTCTTTATGTCCCTCTGTCCTTGTCAAAGAGTTTATGTCCCAGTCCTGTCAGTAGTCCCTTTACAAGTTAAGTCGCTTTTGTGATGTAGAGTGGCAGTTAACCACAAAGCAGTCATAATATTGACTGAGTGTACATCTGTAAGTTTACAGTATTTGTACTAAGGGCTCAAACATTCTAGTTAACAATGAAAAAATAAAACAAGAGCTCTTTAGTTGCAGGCCAGTTTTGCCGGCATCGATCACATAATATATTTGGATTGCTTATTTTCTTGCAACCTCATCCAGTTCTTATAGTGTTGCAGGTAGTTCCTACTGTCGATGATTGAAGCGAAAGTTGATTGCGATTGGTAACATTGCTGACAAGCCTTCACAGTAGGCCTGCCTTTACCTGACTGAGGCTTCTTCCTCCAAACTTGGAAGCATTCTGCCTCAGTAAAAGGCTGCATCAGTTGTTTATAAAAATTCCTCACGGTGTAGATCAGAACTTAAATTGTTTAATGTGGGTGCTGACCAGTCTTCTCAAATGATGAGATTCAACCATAATGTAGTTTAAACTCACAAATACAAACAAACTAAGGGGTATATTTACTACAGTGCCGGTTTTTAGAAGTGGAGATGTTGCCCATAGAAACCAATCAGATTCTAGCTATTACCTTCTAGAAGGTGCTAGATAAATGTTAAGTACAATCCGATTGGTTGCTATGGGCAACATCTCTACTTCTAGAAACCCGGTAAATATACCCCTAAGAGACAGTACACCCTATATTAGGTACAACTCTAAATGAAGAATCATTTGGCATATGGATTACATTTTATAAGCAACACTTGCATAAATAAAAAGGACTTTTTGAACAAGGCATATGAAAATAATATTCAGTTCAAAATAAAAATAAAATAAAATAATCTATATATTGAATATATAAGAATTCTAAATTTGATTTATGACTGAGACTCAGCATTAAGTAATGGGCAAATATGGGGAAGGCCTTATGCAAACAAGTTGAAACTAAGTTTACACTTTGAGATACTTTATATCACTTTGCGTCTGTGAAAGTTGACAATATCAGCCAACATCAAGAATTATAATTTAAATAATAATAATAATTTAAACAGCCTAAATTCTGTCTCTACAGTTGGAGGCTCTACTCACAACAGCAGAGGTGGGGAACCTTTTTTCTGCCAAGGGCAGATCAACTTAAAAATGTGCCTGTTGTGCATACATATATATGTATATGTGTATATATATATATATATATATATATATATATATATATATACACACATACACACAGTGTATAGCATGACTAAAGCAGACTAAATAGTGAAATATACAAATTCATAGAAAACATGCAGATATGTGTTACACAATTCACTTTACACAGCCATGAGTTGAGACCAGCCAGCGTCTACCACTAACAGCATTCTGTCACCTTTGCTGTACTGACACGTTTAGCAGGCTGCTGCACAAGCACTATCCTAGCACTTACCTTGGCCTTACATTACCTGTCACAAAAACGTTAGCGTATGTTACTGGATATACAATTGCACTTTATTACCAAAAAGAATGCTCACCCCGCATCCCCCTATTTTTTTAACACGTCCGCTCCAGACCCTCGGACAGTGACCTGTCCATAGTGGGTGGGTGCCTCAGCACTGGGCGTGGCCATGGGTTGCGGAGAGGTGGGATCATAACAGACAGTCACAGGTCGCTGTCACCGTGTCCAGAGAGTCTTTGGAGGGGTTACTGGAGAAAACATATCCCGGCAGAGGAGCTATGGGAAGTCTGAAATGTCCTCTATGAGAGGAAACTTTAATGAGAGTAACCATGTGTGGAGAGCAACTATGTAAAGAGCCATCTCATAAATATATATCAATGTGACAGGCACCTCTAGGTTCACACTTGAGAAGAGGTCCGCTGCGTGGTCTCTGCTACCTCTGAGGGGAAGAGAGCCACAGCTGGCCAGGCCTGATAGGAGGTTCCCCATCCTTGCCCTACAGCATTCTCAGTGGCTTCTAGACAGACATACATTGTACATTGCCTTCCCTCACAGACACAGGCAGCTCTGGGGGGTATAGAAGTGAGAGAGTTTGGGGGCAGGGAATGAGGACAGATGAGAGATTAGGAAAGAGACAGACAAGGATGAACAAGGAGGAGAGGACAGGGATGAGGGAGATAGAGAGAGACAGTGGGGTGAGGGGGGGCAGATGAAATAGAGAGACAGACAGGGGGAAAGAAGGGACAGACAGATGAGGGTGGGGGTGGGGGGCAAACATGGAAAGGTTAGGTTAGGCCTGTCCATTGTTGGAGCCGGTGACCTCCCCCAGTTCAACCCCTGCATGCATCCCACTGCCCCCCTTCCCCAGCAGATCCAAGAGAGGGATACGGGGACTGAGATAAGAGAGACAGGGGAATGACATATGACAGAGAGAGATGGAGGTGGGGCAAAGATGAAATTGTCCTGGGCAGACATCAGGCTGGAGGGACACAGAAGAGAAAAGAGGCTGGAGAGATGCAGCGGTGCATGAGGCTGGAAAGACCCTGGGTGGGGGCATAAGGCTGTTAAGACACAGATTGGACATGAGGCTGGAGAGACACGTGGGGGGGGGCTTGAAGTTGTAGAGATCATTGAGAGATGTGTTTGGAGACAAACAGGGAATGAGACCAAAAGGTGGGCAAAATAATTAGCGATATGAGAAATAAAAGGCCAAACATACTAGTTAAAACATTAAGATACAAAGATTGAAAATACAAGATCTTATTTCCTACTAAGAAGCATAATTCATTCTGTGCTAATTTGCTGTACATAAGATTTTAATGGATGACAGAATGCATGTGCAGGAGGGACAAGTACTGAACCAAAAAATATATATTTAAATGTGTAATCGCAGTGACTAAGTATAACAACAGGATACTATTCCTCCCTTAGTAAAGATGAGTAGATAAACTAATCAGCAAAGTTCATTGTTACAGAAAGGAAAGCATTGAATAAATATATGAGAATTTATTTTTAGCAGAAATGGGAACCTTGATTTGAAGAAACTTTTTGTTTCTTTATCACAATTATCTTTATTTTAAATAATTTCACTGTCATGCAGTATGATTATTACATAGTATTGAATATATGCAGCAAGCCTTATGCTCAATTATTTTACAATAAATATGTAACCTTATTGAGCAGAGCATGGAAATTGGGCCTGATTTAGAAGTGGTATCACTGAACGCTGAACGCTGTGATCAGAGCGCTCGCTCTGAATCAGGGCCCTCCTACCTTTTTTTTGGAGCGTCCTCATGGACGCTCGCATAGCTGTGGGTTACCACCCACAGCTATAGCGAGCGTCCATGATGATGGTCGCGATGGTCTTGACCATCGCGACTATCGGGCTTGCGACGGAGACCCTGCGGTAGGGTCTCGCTGCCGCAAGCCCTGCAGTGATTTTGGCTCTATCAGAGCCAAAATCACTTCCACTGACATCACTAGTGATGTCAGTGGGGCCGGCTTGAGACGGTAGGTGTTCCCATGGGAACGACTCCGTCTGGCAGGCACGCCCACCAAAGGGGGCGTGCTGTCAATCAACATCGACAGCACGCCCCCTTTGGTGCGAGACCCGGAGCGATGGAGAGCCCGTCGCTCACCGGGTCTCGCGCATGCGCACGACGGAGCTCCCTCCGTCGTGCGCATGCGCAGTGGGGGAACATCGACCCGCTTGCGAGCGTACTGCCGCTCATGAGCGGGTCTGAATGACCCCCCGTGTCCTCTGTAGCAGCGAATCTCAGATCTGCTGCATGTGGCCAAAGATTCAGCATCAGTTCACCATTGCAGTGAACATTGGTCATCTTCGTAACCCTAAGGTTACTCAGAATGTCTACCGCTGCTAAGCTGCCGAGGCCAGTGAATCTGCGTAGAAATATGCAGTTATTGGCTTCGGCACGATTTAAAAATGAGGTCGACACGCCCCCGATTTCTTAAATGCTTCCCCCCTTCCCTCCCTCAAATTGCTGCAGACTGTCAATCAACCGACGCACTGCGTTCGATGATGCAGGACCAGATCTGCACAAGCGCAGTGTTCCTTATTGAAATGTTATGGAATTTAGTGTACTGCAGACTGATGTATAGCCATGAGTGTGTGTGATGCTGAATAAAAGTATTGTGCATGCAGCATATTGCTGTTTTTTAAGAATCAATAGGTCTGACTACTAGGTGGAAGGTCAAATAGTGTATGTGTATAGTGTTTTCCTTTTAGTAGATTTATTAGGAAAGCTTTTGTCATTTACCAGCATGTAAAATAACATGCCCTGTGAACAAAGCAAGGAAGAAAATGTTGCTTTAGTAAGTGAATATCTAGTCGGCTCCACTAAGTAGATATTTGTCTTTTTTATGAGTTTCTGCCAATTTATGTGTTATTTTGATTGAAATCTGCTGATTCTGTGTATCATAAAAATAACTTGCACATATCCCAGTTAAATATCATTCAGACATCACGATTACTGGGCATGACAGGCATTGTATAAGCTGATGCTGTTCTTATACAGTACGTAGTTGATAGACATATTTAGAAATGTACACATGGGCTGTAATATCAAATTCAACACAAGTACTTAAAGCCTGGTAATTGCCATTTCATACTGGTAGTTCAAAATATAATGTAAGTGTATGCACCTGACTAGAGTTGGTTCACGTTCCATCACTTACAATACATTGGTAACTGCAAACATTCTGATCGCTATAATGGAGTCATGTGGGATAAAGTACACAGGGCCTGATTCAGACCCGGTCGCTATGAGCATACACTCGCTCGATGAGTATGCAAATATTTGAAAGTGACACGGCGGGGAGCGATCGCTCACCAATGCATAAGCACGCCCATCTTACCTGTACGAACATTCGCTTTGTGTATGCAGACTCCCCTTAGCGTATGCAGAGACGTCCACTGCCCCACATCATCTCCTGGAAGTTTGTGAAAACATTGGTACATCGACCACTATCGGATGTGAACGCAGTGCTTGTGGTAGCTTTTTTTCTACCGCAAGCATTGCGAGGAAAACGTAAAAAAAATGTCTGGTGATGTGTACTATGACGCTGCCTGTTAATTATGCACGCCTCTAAAACGGTGTTGAAACACTCAGACACGCCTGCGTTCACATCTCCAACCCCCCGTTTTTACTGGACTGCCACTGTTACCACCCACAAATGGTCACTCCTGTCACTCACTCTGCTGGGCTGGCTTTGCTGTGCGAGCGAGCGATCTGCAAACACACTGTGTAGTTTGCACACGTGCACTGCGATGGATACGGATGCGCAAATTAGCAACCATCGGCAATAGCGAGCGCACTGCGGATAGCGTCAGGGTTTATCAGGTCCACAGTAGACTATGCTGCAGGGAGGATATTAGAACAAGCTTTGAACACTGTTAAAATCAAGAACAAAGGCCCTGATTCAGAGCCGCTCGCTCTGAATCAGGGCCCTCCATTAAAATGGAGCGTCCTCCCGGACGCTCGTATAGCTGTTTGTGACCAACCACAGCATATACGAGCGTCCAAAAAGATGGTCGCGATGGTCTTGACCATCGCGACCATCGGACTTGCGACGGAAACCCTGCGGTAGGGTTTCCCAGCCACAAGCCCTGGAGTGATTTTGGCTCTATCAGAGCCAAAATCACTCCCACTGACATCACTAGTGATGTCAGTGGGGCCGGCTTCAGACGGTAGGCGTTCCCATGGGAACGCCTCCGTCTGGCCGCCACGCCCCCGGCACGCCCACCAAAGGGGGCGTGCTGTCAGTCACCATCGACAGCATGCCCCCTTTGGTGCGAGACCCGGAGCGACAGCTTGGCTGTCGCAGTCCGGGTCTCGCGCATGCGCACGACGGAGCTCCATCCGTCGTGCGCATGCGCAGTGGGGACCATCGACCCACTTGCGAGCGTACTGCCGCTTGCGAGTGGGTCTGAATGACCCCCAAAGTACAAGTTTTCTCTGGGCTTTTAGCAAATGCTGTTTTTAAACACCCATGTGTGAAAGCTCTTACTTTCAAAGAGATATGATATGATACAAGAAAGTATCCAAAGTGTTGTTATTTTAATTATTCAACTTCAAAAAATATTAACTTGCACAGCATACAAAACAAAGTCAGATAGCACAGTATTGCATTTAGAATACAGAACAATAATAAAAGTTCCCAGGAATAATATTAAAATACCACGAGTGTCACCGGAAATCTAGTAGTTTTCTTAATTGTACTGTTATACTATCTGTTATATATGTGTAGTTTTTGCATTGTTGCATATATACAGCAAACATCCACGTAACCTAGACCTTTTCTTAAATTGATATATTATCAGTATTCCATTAATATACAGTCAGGTGCATAAATATTGGGACATTGACAGAATTTTCATATTTTGGCCTCTATTCACCACCACAATGGCTTTGAAATGAAACAAACAAGATGTGCTTTAACTGCAGACTTTCAGATTTAATTTGAGGGTAATTACATCCAAATCAGGTGAACGGTGTAGGAATTGCAACGGTTTCTATATGTGCCTCCCACTTTTTAAGGGGCCAAAAGTAATGGGACAAACTAAACAATCCTAAATCTAACTTTCAATTTTTAATACTTTGTTGCAAATCCTTTGCAGGCAATTACAGCCTGAAGTCTGGAATGCATAGACATCACCAGATGCTGGGTTTCATCCCTGGTGATGCTCTGCCAGGCCTCTACTGCAAATGTCTTCAGTTCCTGCTTGTTCTTGGGGCATTTTCCCTTCAGTTTTGTCTTCATCAAGTGAAATGCATGCTCAATCGGATTCAGGTCAGGGAATTGACTTGGCCATTGCATAACATTCCACTTTTTAGCCTTAAAAAACTCTTTGGTTGCTTTTGCAGTATGCTTCGGGTTATTATCCATCTGCACTGTGAAGCACTGTCCAATGAGTTCTGAAGCATTTGACTGAATATGAGCATATATTATTGCCCGAAACACTTCAGAATTCATTCTGCTGCTTTTGTCAGCAGTCACATCATCAATAAATACAAGGAAACCAGTTCCATTGGCAGCCATACATGCCTACGCCATGACACTACCACCACCATGCTTCACTGATGAGGTGGTATGTTTTGGATCATGAGCAGTTCCTTTCCTTCTCCATACTCTTCTCTTCCCATCACTCTGGTACAAGTTGATCTTTGTCTCATCTGTCCATAGGATGTTGTTCCAGAACTGTAATGGCTTTTTTAGATGTTGTTTGGCAAACTCTAATCTGGTCTTCCTGTTTTTGTGGCTCACCAATGGTTTACATCTTGTGGTGAACCCTCTATATTCACTCTTGTGAAGTCTTCTCTTGATTGTTGACTTTGACACATATACACCTACCTCCTGGAGAGTGTTCTTGATTTGGCCAACTGTTGTGAAGGGGTTTTTCTTCACCAGGGAAATAATTCTTCTGTCATGTACCACAGTTGTTTTCCATGGTCTTCCGGGTCTTTTGGTGTTGCTGAGCTCTCTGGTGCGTTCTTTCTTTTTAAGAATGTTCTAAACAGGTGATTTGGCCACACCTAATGTTTTTGCTATCTCTCTGATGGGTTTGTTTTGATTTTTCAGCCTAATGATGGCTTGCTTCACTGATAGTGACAGCTCTTTGGATCTCATATTGAGAGTCGACAGCAACAGATTTCAAATGCAAATGTCACACCTAGAATCAACTCCAGACCTTTTACCTGCTTAATTGATAATGAAATAACGAGGGAATAGCCCACACCTGTCCATGAAATAGCTTTTGAGTTGATAGTCCCATTACTTTTGGTCCCTTAAAAAGTGGGAGGCACATATAGAAACCGTTGCAATTCCTACACCGTTCACCTGATTTGGATGTAATTACCCTCAAATTAAATCTGAAAGTCTGAAGTTAAAGCACATCTTGTTTGTTTCATTTCAAAGCCATTGTGGTGGTGAATAGAGGCCAAAATATGAAAATTCTGTCAGTGTCCCAATATTTATGCACCTGACTGTATGTATGATCATGTAAGCTAAATAGAAAATATATTCAGTCTGTATGATAAAATCTTATTGCATTGTGTTTGTTTACTCATAGAAACTCTGCAGCATTACAGTCCAAGTTTGAGGTTCTATTTAAGCTTAATTACGTGTAGTCATCATTTTCTCAGGAGCCATATTGTCAGTGGGTAGTACATCACTAAAACTGTATGTCAGAGTTCGGCATTCTGATTTGTCAGACAATTGGTACTGCCAGACACATTAAATACGCACATATGATTTTCAGCCATGCATACAGCATCTGCTAAATAATTGTTCTCTCCAGTTTGCAATAAAATTGATTTCATCTCTAGTAATGCTACTGAAGACTTGTTTTATAGGATTTTTAAAGATCATTTCTGTTAAGTGCTCTCAGCAGGTAAATATGGGGGAAAAAAAAATCTTTCTTTGACCTTTTATTGAAGCCATGCCTCAATGTGTTATAAATTACCATGACTATACTTGTAATCTATTTTTGAAGGTAATATGGAGCCTTTAAAGCAAGCCTGTATGTGTTATCCGAAGCTATACAAGAGACTGCAGCATAGATCACTTGGCTCTTAATACATGTGTCAGGAAACATTGTTTACAGCTTCAAAAACTGGGTACCTTCTAGGTAGCTGAATCTGAACGGAATTCTCGCCAGGCTTTGGGGGAGATTTATCAAACTTTCTAAAGAGTAGTGGAGGTGTTGCCTATATCAACCAATTAGAGTCTTGCCTTATTTATCTAGTATAGTCTATAAAATAATAGCTAGAATATGATTAGTTGCTATGGGCAAGGTCGGACCGGCCCACAGGGGTACAGGGGAAACCCCCGGTGGGCCCCATTGCCTGAGGGCCCACTCCCTCTTCAAGGAATCAGGTGTATTTTCTACAATCCAGTGCAGTTATTAATCTGATACATTATCATGCATGCACTAGCATTATTTACTATATATATATATATATATATATATATATATAATATATATATTTAAAGGGGCCCCAACTATGCACTCTCTAATGACTATGGCTGGCCACACCCCTAAATATGAGCCCCTATCACTGCATTCCTTTGGTGGGCCCTTCATGCCCCAGTCCGACACTGGCTATGGGCAACACCTCCACTTCCAGTATGCCCTTTAGAAAGTTTGATAGCTATTCCCTTAAATCTGCTAATACATAATGCATCACCAATTACATATAACAAACTTTATGTATCCAATTTTGTACTGTCTTTTGTTAAAGCCCACTTTCATTTGGGTCACAGTTTTGAGCTAGTTAACCAGTTCATAGGGCCTGAATCAGAGTTGTACGCTATTTATATCACACAGCGGCAATGCAGAGTATGCTAATGCTGCAGGAGGCGTATTGTATAAATAGATCCCTCCTGTTGGCTTCTGTGATCCGCTGCTGTATCCGAGGATGCAGCCATCGGATCACTTGCATGAGCATCGGACATCTGAGCAACCCTCGGGTTACTCAGGAAATACATGCTTCCAGGATCAGTGAAATACGCATTTCTAGTGTCATGAAAACGGGGTCGACATGCCCCAATTTCTGAAAATGCATATTGTTGCCACCCCTTCCCCGTCACTATGTCCATCATGCTGCAGCTTAGGGGACACTGCGACTGAGTCGCAGACACCGATCGGCACTGGTCTGGCTTAAGTTGTTACAAACGTGGCTATAGGGATTCAAGTCCTCTCACTGGATGATGTCTCCATAGAATGATCATATTTTATCCTGTTTACACTCAGGTGATTGTAGCAAATCCACTTATCTATAAATTGTAGTGAAAGTTGCAGAGTCATCTGGCCTGGTCTGATGGATGTAAAAAACTATTTTGTCTGAGGCCTCTGTGGTCACAGTTGCATTAGTTTATGTTCAGATGTCTGAACTGCATATATGATAACAACTTGCATTTAACAAAGTCCATACTAATGATGTTTTCTTCTTCTATGGTAAGTTTCTGCTATGTGATTTAAATACTTCTGTAGTTGTTAGCTCTTCTGGCAGAAGCTGTGTGGGCAGCTGTTGAGTAAGTTCCACCTACACTTATGAAGCTATCCACATGGTAGTGTTGCCAATTTTCTCTGTTATGCCAGGCTAGAATAAGAACTTTCAATTAACAATGAAGGTGCCTAGCACAACTGATAGGTTTACTGTACTTAACTTAAAATCTATTTGCTATGTTCATTTTACACAAGACACAGGGGCATATTCATCAAAACATTATTATTACTTGTGATAATTATGGTTTGAACTCCCTGCGAGTTCAAACACAGTTTAGGAAGTACTGTATTCATCATGCCTCCTGCCCTTAACTATCACTTATGAAAAACTGGCAGCACTTGAAGACAGGCTGGGAAGAGAGATTGAACCCCTGCCTAAATGCCTGCCCTCCCGACTTCAACTAACCCTGCCTGTGTTTGTCACCCCCCCTTCCATCCTTGTAAACCTGTCTCTGTGGCCGACAGACTGATGCGGCTCCCCACGGGTGTCCGAAGAGGCACCCCCTCCACCCCCCTCCCCCGCGGGTATCCGATGTGACACCCCCTACACCACCCCCAAGTGGTTTCATGTGGGTCCCAGCCAATGAGCGGCCGCTACAAGTAAAGTGGCCGCTGAATGGTTAGCGGCCCATGAGAAATAACAGATGATTTTGGTCATCTGTCATTTTGCGTGGTGTAAGTATATGTGACAGGATCTTTTTTCCAGGTACATCCGTGGAATCTACATTGGGGAAGAGGACAGACCGGCTGGTACAGGTAAGTATGTGTGAGTAGGTTAGGTGTATGGAATAGTTTTACTAGATACGGTGTGTGTGTACTGTGGGTTTTTAACTTTATTTTACAGTGGGGGTACAGGTGGTGGCCGCCTGCTGGCACTTGTAGTTCCACAAGTGCCAAAGGGCAGGCATGCTGGCATCTGTAGTTCCACTGTAACGTACAATAGTTTTCTTCTATTTTACACTTTATTACCCCCGTACCCACTGCTCCAGGGGTGCGGGGAAGAGCCCCGGGCTTCAGACCAAGCCTGGGGTTTCAGGAGAGAAGAGACCCCTTTTTTGGGGTGGTCCCCACCTCCCCTGAGATCCCCGGCCTGACCTGACCGGCTTGGGGTGAGAATGCTTTGGCCATGGAGACCCGGTAATAGGGTCTCCTGGCTGTGCCATTACACCCCAGTCAGTTTGCAATCGGTGCTAGTTTTAAATATAAGGGGACCCCTACGCAATTTTTTCCCCCCTGTATTTAAAACCAGCACTGGCCTTGCAGCCAGGTGCTGTTTCCTAAATTACGGTGGAACCTTACTCGTTTTGTTCCCCGTAATTTTTGGAACCAGGACTGGCTGACCAGTCCCGGGCTGGTTATGGCTTTTGGGGGGGGGGGGGCCCTACATCATTTTTAAAAAAATATAAACACTATACATTAAGTACACATGCAGAAACATACACAAATCACAATGATCTGTGTATGTTTCTGGTAAACTCGCAGCTCAGGAGGATGAGTGTTTAAAACTTACATTTTTCTGCAAGTTTGCTGTTATGTCACCCGAGATTTAAAACTCGATTCTTAGTAAATTTGCAAATAGCATCTTTTTCATGAAAAGTACTTGCGAGTTTGTATGATGGTGAGAAGATTCGAGTTTGCGAATTCACCAGAGTTTTACGAGTGAGATTAAAGAACTCTGGGAGTCATTCAGACCCGCTCGCGAGCGCAGGACACTCGCGAGCGCAGGACGCTCGCAAGCGGGTCGATGTTCCCCCACTGCGCATGCGCACGACGGAGGGAGCTCCATTGTGCGCATGTGCGAGACCCGGCGAGCACCAAAGGGGACGTGCTGTCGATGTTGATTGACAGCACGCCCCCTTTGGTGGGCGTGCCGGGGGCGTGCCTGCCAGACGGAGGCGTTCCCATGGGAACGCCTACCTTCTGAAGCCGGCCCCACTGACATCACTAGTGATGTCAGTGGGAGTGATTTTGGCTCTGATAGAGCCAAAATCACTCCAGGGCTTGCGGCAGCGAGACCCTACCGCAGGGTCTCCGTCGCAAGCCCGATGGTCGCGATGGTCAAGACCATCGCGACCATCATCATGGACGCTCGCATATGCTGTGGGTGGTCACCCACAGCTATGCGAGCGTCCAGGAGGACGCTCCATTTTCATGGAGGAAGGCCCTGATTCAGAGCGAGCGCTCTGGTCAGAGCGTTTGGCTCTGAATCAGGCCCTCTCTCCCAAACTCACTAGAGTTTCCCTTTAGTAAATTTGCGAGATAAAAAACATGCCTACACTCACCAGAGATTACAATCTTGACCAAACTCGAATCTTAGTAAATTTTCACATGCTTTTGTGATAAATAAGTGATGATGAATAGGCCCCGCAATCTTGTATTTTGAATATGCTATAGGGCAGAGCTAACAATCCACTATATTTTTTTTTTGCAAAAAAGAAAATAGCACTGAGTAGACAGATCCCGATGTATCAGGAATTTGCTGCTGGAATATACTGGATATACTTGTAATAGACTTGTTTTTGAATAGGAATTCTGGGCCTGATTCAGAGCCGGACGCTATTTGCGCTCGCTCGGTCAGAAAAAGGGGCCGGCTATTTAAATTGAGCGCTCGCTCTTTGCGGTCTGTTGACGCCTCTATGTCTAAGCGAGCGAACGAAACATGCGCTCGCTATTTTGTAAAGATGCCCCCTGGCCGCTCGCATCATACGTCATCTCCGCTATTTATTTGATTAATCGAGTACATGCGTTCGGATCTCCACTCCCCGTTCACAAGCACCTTCCACTGTTACCACCCACAAACGCCTCATCCTGTCACTCAAATTAGCAGGCACTTGCTATTTGGTGAGCGCTCGATTTCCGATCGCACTGACTGGTTGGGGCATGCGCATTACGACCCATTCGCATGCGCAGTTGTGCGAACATCGCTCGGAGCGAACGAGCGGCTCTGAATCAGGCCCTCTGTGTTATGCATCTAATACGTGTCCTTCCCATTTACATAACAAGCATATGATTGCACAGTGACCCCAGTAGACGAATACTTTTAAAATTTCTATTTAGTATAGAAATTTAAAGTACTTTCTAAAACTATTCTAGAGATTTGTATACTGTATAATGTTCTGAACAGATGTAAAATTTCAATGCAGTTTAATGTGGAACATTTTGCTGTGAGCTGCAAGCACATCAGATGCATTTCAGCCTTAATGTTCTTAATGTACATAATGTACTACCCCCTACTTGCCATCATAACATGAACCACAGAATGTATTTTGATTGCATTTTTAAAGATCATTTCTATGCATAAATATTAATTTGTATATAATAAAACAACTGGTGAGCATCGCATTTAGTATACAAGTGGTGCTATGCAAGGCATGGCCGCTAACCCTTTAATAAGTTTATTGGGTGAGGGCTAAAACAATAGTGGATGGTGAAGAACACTTTCATAAACACAATTTGAGTTAACTAGCATAAATATGAAGTTAGTATTGTATATCGCTTTATAAAGTGTACCTGGTATTCCATCTTAAAAACGCTAGCATTAATAGCATAGCCTAATTATAAACCTTGTATTCACTTATAAACACACATACCATATTTTTTAAAAAGTCAGCTGTAAATCCGTACAGCTTTCTCTCTGTGATATGAATGCAGGCCTTTTTTAAATTGGCTCTTGGTAAAGGCAAGATTTCCTGCCACACCAATCCCATGCACTCAGTCAGAGGGAATGTACTGCTAGCCGATAGCTTTGTGATGTCACAGGAAGCTCTGATGCGTACAGTGACCATACCCATGTCTGTTTATGTTTTCACACTTTCATTACTATTCATGAATTTCCCTAGCTGCCAAGAAGTCTGACGTCATGCTGACATATGGAAAGCTGAATGTAAAGGAATTTAAACATATATTTAGTTACTGTATGTGTTATCTTTCAGACATACTTACCTACCCTCCCGCAAAGGTTCGGGAGACACGCGATTTTTTGGGTAGTCCACCGTAAGAGTGGGTGGATCTCCTGCATCCACCTACTTCCTAGTGAAGTGGGCAGGATGGAGAGAATAATAATGCGAATAGCGGGTCTGTAGCATACGTGCCTACCCTCCCTGATTGTCAGGGAGACTCCCTGAAATAGTAGTAATCGCCCTGACTCCCTGAAGAGTCCAGTAATCTCCCTGATTGCACCTTACCCCCATTATGTCGCTGTTATATACAAAAAGAAACCAGATATATACATTTGAATGGGATCATTAGTATAATTTCCCTGCATTGGTTATAAGGCACAATGATCCCTATAGCTAGCTACATAGATTTTCTGAAAAGTATCAGTGTGTTTTCATCACCAAATAGATCTTAGTAACAGCTGGATGTAAATTAATTTTATGACACACCTCTCAGATGTAGCAGTACACGTCAATTTTAACACGCGCTCATAGGTGTTGCTTTCACAATCTCCTTGAAATGCTTTTTCAAAAGTAGGCAAGTATGATCTGTAGTGAGGGGGCAGGCTAATATGACACGATTTTTTAAGAATTGTCATTTTAGCCCTCCCCATTAAATTGCCATTTGGGCTTCTCTTGGAGAGGAGAAAGCAGAAGTCAGTAAGTATGCTTTCAGATATCAGTTTAATGCAGTGGTTCTCAGAATTGGTCCTCAGGGTACCATAACAGTCCAGGTTTTAAGGATATCCATGCTTAAGCACAGGTGGCTTACTTAGTGCTTATATCATCTATTCACAAGCCTGGATATCCTTAAAACCTGAACTGTTAGGGTGCCTTGAGGACTGACTTTGGGAACCCCTGGTTTAATGTGTAGTTGTGACACTACAAATTTGGTCTTTATGGGTGGACCTGTACCACAACAAATAAATCTGTATCGCAGCACTGTCTGACTACATACAGTACATTACAGCTTATTATAGTAAGTCATATCTAAAATGCGCACTCCAAAATTACACCTCGTATGCAAATTTTGTTGCATCTTACCGCGCACCTCCTTCTGATTCAGATGGTAGACTGAGTGCAGTAGACATGTTCAAATAATTATGACTGAGGTACGTCTAGACACAGACGAATGTACTTCTGTCAGGAGCAGTATCTTACGCATACTGGTGGCCTGATGCAATAAAACAAAATGAATTATGATAATGGTAACGATCAACAACACTAATGAACTGCTTTCTGATTGGCTCATTGCAGGTTTTAGTCTTTAGCTGCGCTTAGTTTGGTTAAATTGTGAAAAAGATGCACTGTTTGGCCATTTGTATATAGATCCAACACAGAGACGTCACATCGGGTTGTGACACCCAGTGCGGCACCTCTAGAACCTTTGTGCGGAAGTGTACCCCTGATTTATGCCTTTTTGGGGGCAGGCATGCAGCGTGTCATGCTGGGGGTTTGCTCAGCCATCCGGGAGATGTTGGAAAGCCCCAGCCTCTCCCAGCACAGTGTAGATGACACCATCCAAGGGGGGTGACACTAAAATAAAGGAGCAGCTATTCTATTCGGTGTAACCCCCTCAGATGGTGTCACTCGATGCGGCTCCCACCCCCCACCCTATCTTTTCTTTTTTTTTATATATACATCAGCAGTAATAAGCAGGTTTTTTTTTTTTTAAAGATTCATTAACCACTTATCTGGAACGGTCCCATGCCATAGTTCCCCTCCAAGCGCTAGTCCCCTCTGCACCCACGCTTTGCTGAGCTCTGCAATAAGTTGAGGGGGTGGTGCTATGGCACAGAGGAAGGGGGGGTAAGGGGGGGAGGCATCTTCTGCCACTGAGGGTGGGGATAGGAATAGATAAAACATGTACAACTATATATTTAGTGACACATGGGGAGTGGGGTACGAATACAGTTGGGGCCCATTGGGATCTATTACCATTAGGGGGGTGGGGGATGATACTGCTGGGGTTCTTTTGATACGGATGGGGAACTATTTCCACCGATTTTAAAATAGGGCCTATGGACACAGGGGGCGCAAAACACCCACCTATGTATATTTTTTATTAATAAAATATTTAAATATATTTTTTAAAAGACAATAATTAAATCTAAAAAAAAAAAACAACAGCAATTTCTGACTGCTTTTGGGAAAAAAATAGTTAAGTGGTTAAAACGCCAGTCATCATAATCTTAATGCGATTCAAGCATATCTTAATATAGCTGCCTTCCAAAACATGTACAGTACCGTATGTTGAGTTTTAAGATATGTGCAACTCAACAAAAACACATAGGAGTGCAATTTTTGTGGCCCACGCTTTACTTGTATGTTCCACGTCTGAATGTTCTTTTACATATTTATATAAAAGCAATTGTTTTTCTAATTGCTGACATCTTTTTATGCAGTATTTCAACATTTTCTTTCAAATATAGTTATTAAACTGGTTACACACACACAGTAGAGCAGGGGAATAAATCAATCCACAAAATGCAGTATTTTTTTTTTTTTGCCAGGGGAATATGCTATAAAAAGAATCCTGAAAGTGCTAGTGGATTCTTAAACACAGCAGCCTTCAACCTATTTCTATCCTTGCCTTACTTAATTGTCTAGATACAAAACACAACTCTCCAAGGATTCTCAATGTTCTCTATTTGCTACACCTCTCTGTGGCATAGGTTAGATTGATGAGCTTCTGGTAGACATTTATCGAAAAAGAATGCCCTATTTTCATACTGATGAGACACTCAAGAGAAGCCTGGGTCCACCTCATGATACCACATGCTGTCTTTTTCAATTTAAAGTCTGATTCTGTTTCTACTAAATTCAATAATAAAAAGAAGACAGAAAGAGGACAACCATTAAGAAAGAAACTAAATATAATCATACAAAAATGGAATAAGTCATTATTTAAAGGCTAGAAGATGTCTACAGGATCCTACAATGTGCAGTATTTCAGATAATTGTTTGCTCTTCTAAAAAGGCTGCACTTTACTGTGTGCATGTATTCATTGTTACTGGTACGCAATTGTATGAATAGGCTTATTACATTCTCAAAATAAATTGAAGCACTACTTACATATTTTATTTACTTTATTGCCAAAATCCCCCAAGATGATGAAGGTATTAGAAGTACTGTATAATTATATTGTATTCATTATCCTTCTCTTCCTGATATCACTCATCAGTTAACACAAGATATATAGCGGTCAATTCACTTAAGATTGAGGGGGCAAGTTGCCATTGTAGCAGTGTGGAAATCCCACCAGCTTACTATAACTCGCACTCCTGGAGGCCCGATCTTGCCCTGGACTTGTGGATTGTTGTGAGTAGCCCTATAGGGCTGCAAACAAAAATCTGCAAGTCTGGCAGTACCACAAGTGCTGCATATAGCCACAATTACTCGCGGCCACTTCTAAGTCACACTTTATTAAATTGATCTAATAGACCCCACGGTTGTGGTATGATGTGTCGACAGTCACAATGTTGTCATTCATCTTGTAAATGCTGTGTTAAGTAGCCTATAGGCTACAATGGCTAATGCAAAGCTACCGGAGCCAAGCAGCTTGGTAAATTCTGCAATTAAGCATCCACCATACGGGGAGCTGCTTTTATGGTCTAAAACGGACGACTGCAGCAGATTTCTGATATCTGCATCGGTTGCCCTGTACATTTGGGGGAAACTTAATATTTGTGGATATCTCCCGACCAAATGTTTTTGGGTGATATCCAGCATATATGAATTGATAGATTGGCCCCTTACACACCAATCTTCCTATATAATATAAATCTTTTCAATTAGATATTCATATATGCATGGATAAAAATAACACATCACAGCGACAGTATACATAGGAGGAATCACGCACAAATAAAGACTTTATTTTAGTTGTATTCTGGCAATATGAGGGCATGTGTGCAATTCTGTGTTTATGTGGTAGAGAATTTAGATTATAAACTGGGGCAGCAACCTCATTCAGAGTTGTACGCAATTTACAAATACTACATGAAGTATGGCTTCACTATGAGCACAAATGATGGACAAAAACACAATTCATACACATAACAGTAAGTGGCTGGAAAATGTAGATAATAAGCACCCAAATCTCATGTAAATAGTTAAATGCAAATTGAACAAGATGCTGATATGCAATTTGAACTTTTTTTTTTTTTTTTTAAAAGTCCACACTAGTAAACCTATTAGCAGCCATCTCCTTCCCAAACTGTGTAGGGAAAATACTATATTTATTTGGAGACATTGGGCCAAATGTAATAGGGTGAGAGTTAAGCAGTAAACTCTCACACTTTTTAAACTCACCCAATGTAATAGAGTCGGAGAACATGCAAACTCACATGTTTTTAGACTAAAAAAACTCTAAAGGTGCGTACACATAACGATTTAACTATAACAACGTCGTAATCTTTCAATCGTTCAAAAAATCGTTTAGTTTCTGAGTTATAATGATGAACGAAAATCTTTCAAGCGCGCTCCCGTTTGTAGTTTGTAGTTCATTTCAGACTATCCAACAGAACGATTTTCATTAAGGGAAGGAACATTTTTCGTTCATAGTTGTAAAAATCATTTTTATTACACTTCAAAAATCGTTCACTTTTTCAAAGGAAAATCTGACAGATAATCGTTGGTTACAAAATCGTTACGTGTGTATGCACCAGGGCGGTAGCTAGGGTAGTGCGGCCAGTGCCATCGCACAGGGCACCACAGGTCAGGGGGCGCTGTTTGGGCCTGTCAAATGTCTGTTTATTATCATTCTCACTTGTAGCTTCCTCTTATTTCATCCCCAGCATCTCCTGGCCTTCCCTATCTCTTCCCTGGCCCTTCCCCTTGAGGCCATTCCCCTTTTTTGGGTGCATTGTGTCCCTTTGAAAAATGAGGGGGGCGCCAATGCTGTTTCTGGCACAGGGCACCAAAAAGTCTAGTTACGGCTCTGGTATGCACCTTTACTATTTAAACTCTCATCCAGATGTTTTCCCATTTTGTAGATAAAACTCGACCAATGTGAGTTTACTCATACTTGCCGACATCTCGGCAGGGGAATCCGGGAGGGGGCTGGCAGGTCCCTCCAGCAGGGAGGATGGGGGAGGGTCAAAGAGGCGGAGCGGGGCGTGCCAACGCGATCGCGTCATAGTGGCCCCGCCCCCCGCTTTATAATGCCAATATTACTGGCATTATAAGGCAGGGGGCGGGGCTACGATGACGCGATTCGCGCTGAATCCCCCGCCCACTTTTGCGGCTGGCGCGGGGGTTAGCGGGGAGCTGGCATCTATTCCGGGGGACTTGCCTAGTCTTGCGGGGTGTCGGGAGCGGCACCCGATTTTCGGGAGGCTCCCGACAGTCCCGGGAGAGTAGGCAAGTATGAGTTTACTGTAAAACTTTTTTAAACTCCCACCCTATTACATTTGGTCCATTGTGTTAACATATCTAAAAGTAATACTTTGCCTTTTAAATTAGTCATTTTTCTAGTCACAGCAACATGAGTTTTAAAATTAAAATTGTTATTGTTTTTTTTTTTGTACTGTATGCTTGTTTGTTTGCTTTTTCATTTAGACGAAAGGAGACTGGAAAAAATATTGTTCCCGTTGAAAAAAACACTTTTCTGATTTCAAATATTGGCCCTCATTCAGAGCCGCTCGTTAGCGGCAGTACGCTCGTTCCGAGCGATGTTTGCTCATCTGCGCATGCGTACGGTTTTTAGTACGCATGCGCGAACCAGTCAGTGCGGCCGAAAATCGTTTGTACGCTATATAGCGAGTGCCTGCTATTTTGAGTGACAGAATGAGGCGTATGTGGGTGGTAACAGGGGAAGGTGCTTGAAAATGGGGAGTGGAGATCCGAACGCAGGCGTGCTTAAAGGTCAAAACGGGCGTATTATGGGTGTGCATAATTAATACAGCAGCGTCATTGACCACGTCACTGGGTTATTTTATAGCCAGAACTGCTCGCAAATTTGTGGTAGCAAACACCAACCACAAGAATAGCGAGCAGTTCATACGCTGGTCGATGTACTCGATTAATCTAATAAATAGCGGACATGACGTATGGTGCGAGTGGCCAGGGGGCGTTTTTAACAAATAAACGAGCGTATGTTTTGCTCGCTCGTTCAGACTTAGAGGTGTGAACAGACTGCAATTTGCGAACGGATCATTTGAATAGCCACCCCTTGTTTTTGAACGAACGACCGCAAATAGCGAACGGCTCTGAATCAGGCCCATTGTTTGCAGAGTTAGTGTTTATTAATGTATTTATTCTGAATTCAGAGTACATTTGGCTATGAGAAGAGTCTATCTTTCCTCAGGGGTCCATAACAGTAACACTGGTACAAATCTCTGCGGAGGGTGATCATTGCTGTGTTTCAGTATGGTTTCTTTTATTATTTCTTTAAAGAAAGCTGTGCATATCGCTGCTGATGCTGTGAATGCCCTTTCAGAAGTTCAGGCTCGCAGCTTGACTGCAGGATATCTTTGTACCTTCAGAATCCAGGTGCAGAGACAAGTTGTGCTGTTTCAGTCATGGCACAGCCTGGGAATTCTGCCCCATCATAAATTAGCTTAAAAAGAAAATGTCTGAGAGCTCTTTGGTAAGGGTTGATTCAGTAGTGTTTTCCATTGTAACTTACAGATGTGTCCTCAAACACTGGCTCTAGTCGTCGCAAATGGGATGTAGTCGGCATCCTGGTATGCGGGATGCCGACGGTCTGTATACCGGTGCAGAAATCCCGACAGGTCGGGATCACGGCACCAGTTTCCCAACCGCCGGCATCCCGAAGGTAAGTATCGGGGAGTTAGGGGGAGGTTAGGGTTAGGTAGCAGAGTTAGGGTTAGGCATTAGGGGGAGGGTTAGGCATCGGGGAGGGTTCGGGTAAGGATTTGGAAAATATGTGCGTTCCTATGGGTGTCAGGATGCCACTGTCGGTATTCTGACCAGCGAAATCCTGACAGCCGGGATTTCATTCCCAATAGCCCCTCTCAGCGAGCCAGGTCCCAGGTGGCTTAGCCGAGCATCTTTCTTGCACAAAATGTGCATATTATTTTCATGAGTGACAAAACTACATTGCTAGCTTGCACTGATCAATTTGCTATGTGACACTTGTATATCTGTGTGCGACTGACTGAGTCTGAATCTGTATACAAAGTGCTACGATGCAGCGGGCAAGACTTTTTTTCACCAAGTTCTGTTGTGCTTCATCTGTGACGTTGTATGTGTTTAGAATTAATTCCTGTGCGGTTATGGTCACAGCCCAGCGTCTCTAGTACACAATGGTGTTTCACTGTCTGTGATGCAAATAACATGCCCAAATTAACAAAAAGGTAGTATGCTACACCTCGCAGTGCAGGTCAGTCACGCCGGATGTCTCCTGCCCTATGGTGTATAGACGGAATTGGTATGAAATACCGACGGCTGAATTGCCGCCGGTTCGCATACCGAAACTGGAGGGCCAATGATCTATAATCCGGACTGGACCTGGTAAGTACTGTATGTTAATCCTCTCCTCTCCTCCCCCCAACCCTCCTTTAGTGGTTCCTAACCCTAACCACCCCCCCCGATCTTAGACCATGGACCATAACTAGCAGGGGCACTCTCTGTGCTGGGCCCTCTCCTCTCTCCCCGGTGGCCTGCAGCCGACAGACGGAATCTACTGCGCATGCGCAGAACGCCAAAAAATGGCTGTGGCGGCCATTTTTCCGGCATTCTGTGTATGTGCAGTAGAGTCCGGGCACACTCTAGTGCCCGGAGTCTACTGCGCATGCGCAGAACACCCAAAAAATGGCCGCGGCGGACATTTTCCGGTGTTCTGAGCAGCGCAGACACCCGACGTGGGACCACGGACAGATAAGTCTAAAATAATATGGGTGCAGTGTGTGTGGGCCCCCCCCCACACTGCACCCATTATAGATACGCCACTGATAACTGGGATATAAAAAAGACCGTTAGATTTAGAGGCCCAATAATAGCAAATGTGAACAAGTTAATGAACTGGGCATTATACAGGCAACTGAAGAATTATCACACATCAATAGTGTCCTTTGGGCAATAAGCACAATACGTTTTAAAGGATGGTGGCTGGAGTATCCCCAGCAGTGTAAACCTGGATGGCTCTTTCCAGGTCCTCTTCTGTCTGAATGACAATATGGCAGTAGCAGGAGCCTGGAACATCAGCGTATATACACCTTATAATTTGATCATTGGGTGTTTTTTTATGCTTCATTATACCATATGTGTATTAGGCATTGCTTAATTGAGAGCACTGGGATCTTGAACATTTTCTATAAGCAGTGAATTAAATAGCAATATCTTTTCCTATTCCACACATTACCTTCATCTCCTTTTAGAATGCTCTCTAGACTACAGCTGCAAATGTGTTGACTAAGAAGATAATAAACGATGATCTGGTTTGTCATAGTAAATGGGACTTACATTATGTGTATTTATACATATATATATAGTGTTATGCTTTATTTAGACTGCTGATGGTTAACTTCCTTCTTGTTTATACTTGCTTGCATCAGCAGTATGCCTGTGCAGCTAAACCTTCATTTATATTGTTTTCTAGCAGTCAGATATAATTGCTAGCAACATTCCTCCCCTGCTCCCAATTAGATTTCTGTCCTGTGATTTCCTGTATGATGGAAAAAGCACAGCAAATAATCACCCAACCAATGTGAATTGGGAATTAAGACATAGTAAAATGTGTTTTTTATGCAAGTCTGATGAAGATGCAGTTGATAGAAGTGTGTGTGTGTGTGTGTGTGTGTGTGTGTGTGTGTGTGTGTGTGTGTTTATCCTTCATGTCCCAGTTGTACTTAATTCAGCTAAGAGCAGAAAACATAAAAATATAAATGTTTGACTTTCAGAGAAAATTATATGTTTAGTATTCTAAGGGAGAGATTTAATAAAGCTTGGAGAAAGATAAAATTGGAGATAAATAGCACCAACCAATCAGCTCCTAACTGTCACTCTACAGGCTGTGTTTGAAAAATTACAGTTAGAAGCTAATTGGTTGGTGCTATTTATCTCACTTCAAGCTCTATTAAATCTCCACCGTAATCTTTCTACTGATCTAATCCTGGAAAAGGATAGTGTATACGATATAGAAAAATAATACGTCAGGATGAATCATGTATGACAAGCATAGTTGCCAACCTTTTGGCTACCTCCTTCGGGAGGAGGCAGCCAGATTGGCACTGCGGGGGGGGGGGGGGGGGGCTCGGGAAGTCTGGGGGCGGTGAAGGGCAGGGCTCAGCAGAGGTGGGCGGGTCTGGTGGCGTGGTGACACAATCCGCTATGCAATGCCGAGATTACCGCCATTGTTGGGTGGGAAGTGATTGCGTCATTGCCCGCCTGTGCCGCCCACTTCACTGGGGAAGTGGGCGGCCGCGGCATGGTGGCCCCAGCCCCGTGAAACTTGTCAACCTTTCCTGGTGGTGGGAGTGCTACCCAAATTTTCGAGAGCTTCCTGGTCATTACTGAAGGGTAGCAAGTATGAGGACAAGTCACCTGATATATGAGTCTCTTCATCATCGCTTAAATTATACAAAAGCAGGTAAAAATTTTAATCTGCTATCTGGATGGTTTTCGCAAGTGCTCAGACTTGGGAATGAGGGCTAATCCTGTGATGTCACGATTAGGTGGTGCCCATGTGGTATTCTTTATTGACCTATTGACTTTTTGCCTTGCTCTTGTATTTGAGTGTTTCCCTAATTTGTTTTCCCAGTGTATTTATTTTTATAAAGACTTACCATGAAAAAAAATTATAAAAAAATCCAGAAACCGGTATTATAAGCAACCAGTTTGCATACCAATATAAGAAGCCAGACATAGGCCCGTATTCAATTTGGAGCGAATAGCCAGAATCTGCGAAAAAGTTTAGCCGATGACGTCATTTCGCCAGGCGGAAAAGTATCGCCGTATTCAATTTGAAAGACGTTCCGCCTAGACGGAAAGTTAATACAATGTAATAGGTGATAAAGTTTCGCCTATGAATAGCAGGCGGAAAAAAGTGCAGAATTGGGGTTTTGGGGTGTAACATTGCGGGAACCCCCGTGCAGCCTTCAGACAGTCCCCCAAAGGTAAACTGCGTCAAAATGAGAAAAAAAAAACACTTAAGAACAACCCAAAAGATCACTTTCAATTTGGGGGCGAAATTTTTTTTATTGGGGGACAAATAATTAGCGAAATAGACTCCAGGGGGGTCCCCAAGTATGCACCTGGAGTTTTTTTCACTTCAGGTGTTTGCGGCAGGTGGATTTTTTACGATTTTTTAAACTTAACTTTAGCAACTTTAAAATATGATGGCCCCCATTTTCAAGTACCCCAAATTTGCTGGGATAAGTTATTTTTTGCAAAAAAACCTCCTGAATACTATTCTTCACCACTTATACAAAAACGCTATTTAGCAGCTATTGAGCCCGTTTAAAAACAACAAATACTTTCAGCAAGCCATAGGGATCCCCCATGTCAGAGCATCTTTTGGGGGGCGTCAGGCTGATCTCCCCAAATCTGTCAGGACTTTCCGCTTGTTTAAGTTTCGCCGTGTCCCGTTTTCGCGTACCTTCAAATTGAATACGGGGATACGTGGGCACGCGTGCGATACTTTTCCGCCTGCAAAACAGGCGAAGTAGGCGAAAGGTCCGGGAGGCGAATAAGTATCACGGGTCCGCTCAACTTGAATACGGCTCATAATTTTAAAGAACAGTTTTTAAAGGGCAAGATTTTTTATTTGCCCTGGACAGCATCAACCCTATATACGCAGTACTGTGAAGGTATTTCAGTTAATGTTCTAAAATAAATTGTAATTTGTGAAAGGACTCTCCGTGGCACTATCATGTAATTTCCTATTGCCAACACACATTTTTAGCTGTTTTAAATTTGTGGGAAGATGGTTATGAACAGTAAAGCTGCATACACACACGATTTAGTAAATGAACGATTTTAGTAAACGATCTTCGTTAATTTTTGCTGTTTCGACACCTGTCTTCATTATCTGATGACTGGTGTCTTCATGTGTTTGAAAAACATATATAAGTAAATAAGAAAAAAAATTGGTGTGCCTCTCTCAAAAAGTGTTCCCTTAACCAGCGCTCAGAGCGTGGTCTGGAAGCAGTAAATTCGTGAGGACATGTAATGTTTTTACAATGTAACGTTTATAGTATTGTAATTTACTTGACAATTTCTATGAGCAATTGAACGATAACGATATCGTTATCGTTCAATCGCTCATGAATCGTGCATGTATCGGGCACATTAATGCAGTGGGTGTGATCAGCACCGCGGGGGTAGTGCTGTGGGGGTGTTGTCTGCACAGGGAGAGTGGCTAGTATCATGGAGGGCATAGCTAATACATAAACATATACACACATTTATACATAGTAACCAGAGGAAATTCAAACACACAAATAGCTTCAAATCATATTGGGTGCATAACATAAAGATCCAGATAAACACTGACAAAAATGCCAGACTGACACAGTACCAAGTAATAAATATCAAAACCGTGCTTATTGCTAAATGATTTTCAAGCAGAAAAAATTCTAAGCCATGACATTTTTTAAAAAAAAAGTTCAAATAATGGTATACTTATATTCCTTATGGACAAAGGCCCTCATTCAGAGCCGTTCGCTATTTGCGGACGTTCGTTCAAAAACAAGGGGTGGCTATTCAAATGATCCGTTCGCACATTGCAGTCTGTTCACACCTCTAAGTCTGAACGAGCGAGCAAAACATACGCTCGTTTATTTCTTAAAAACGCCCCCTGGCCGCTCGCACCATACGTCATGTCCGCTATTTATTAGATTAATCGAGTACATCGTACAGCGTATGAACTGCTCGCTATTCTTGTGGTTGGTTTTTTCAACCGCTATTTTGCGAGCAGTTCTGAGTTAAAAAAAACCAAGTGACGTGGTCAATGACGCTGCTGTATTAATTATGCACTCCCTTAAAACGCCCGTTTTGACCTTTAAGCACGCCTGCGTTCGAATTCCACTCCCCCGTTTTCAAGCACCTTCCCCTGTTACCACCCACATATGCCTCATTCTGTCACTCAAAATAGCAGGCACTCGCTATATAGCGTACAAACGATTTTCGGCCGCACTGACTGGTTTGCGCATGCGTACTAAAAACCGTACGCATGCGCAGATGTGCGAACATCGCTCGGAACGAGCGTACGGCCGCTAGCGAACGGCTCTGAATGAGGGCCAAAGTGTCAAGGCAGTAAAATCATCAGCCCGATGGCTGTTTCTGTTACAGTTTATTTCACATTGTTTTACCGCATTTGGAAAGTTTTGGAGATAACCTACAGTAAGAGCAAGTGTAGGTATTCCGGATTGTTTAATGAATCCACATATTATTGTTATTTATATACTATATGGAAACTACAGCTGGGGCTAAACCAAATGACAAAGACAGGATTCCTTCTTTTTTGACATATTACACACATAGGACCTTATTCAAAGATGTACACCTGCTAATTCCATCACAGCTGAAATATATACGCAGCTGCTGTGCGAAAATATGCAATTGTTGCTTCCTCCTGGATTTGTATTGAGACGCCCACCAGCGGCTTCGCAAATCCAATTGACTGCGTGCAAAGACGCAGTATTGGTTGCAATACTGTATATAAGAATGGATGTCCTGACACCTTTGGCGCTGCTAGTTTTCTTGAATGTTGTTCTTAGTAAAGATCGTATATCAGTCTCAGGTTAGAGGGTAGGATTCCAGGGAAACTCAGTTCCAAATAAGATGTCCTCAATGTTATACTAGGACTTTCTTAAAACCTCCCTTCTGCTGCTGAACATCTTGATCAATGCGCTGTCTCACATTCACACTTATCGTCTTAGGCTTGTCTGATAGACCAGTATATTTTTGGAGTGTGGATGGAAACCGGAGTACCTGGAGGAAACCCTCGCAAGCACAGGGAGAATATACAAACTTCACACAGTTAGGACTGTATTGGTCGCAGATCAGTGGATAAATCGACCTTCTGAGTAACCCCTATGGTTGCGCACTATGGCTGAGCTGCCAGAGCCATTTCTACTGCATATAGGATCACAAGTTGCAGGCTAAGAAAAACCTTTAAAACGGTCCCAACACACCTGCTGAGCCACCACTCAAACAGTCCCTGCCTGTCAATAACTTTGTGAATATAAATTTAACAATATTTCTTTGTTAAATGAGGGGGGGTGTTAAAGTACTAGAGTTCCAATTTTAACCTGTAACAGATGTGATGAGGACAAATTCTTTCACTGAGACTATCCTTGCCATACAGAGCACCAGATGGCTATTGTCTATAAAATGTCCTGTGCCCCATTCAATAAATATACTATATACAGTGTGTGATCTCTGCTTTTGCTGTACACGGACCCTTATGCTCAGGCTGAAGCCTGTAGGAAACTGCTGGAATCAGCACTGCAAGCCCACAGCACTGTTCACGAGCAGCGGCCCATCCACAAATGGTTTAACATATAGAGAACATGGGCTTTCTCTGCTGATAAACACATTTTTTTTAAATGCCACTTACAGTATTGCAGCAATAAAAAAAAATCCCTTACCACACAGTTTATCAATAAAATATTACTAGTTTTAAAAACAAATTGGTTAAATCAAATTGATAAAGAAAAATGCTTTATCTGACAATAAATGTTTTAATTATTATTGCCGTCCAGATATGTAGTAATAATAGTAGTAGGGACATATGACACGTGTGTGTGGGGGTAGTCATAGGGACACATGACAGGTGGGTAGGATTGGAGTGGGGCTGAAGTAGCAGTAGTAGGAACATATCAGGTGGATGGAGGTAATAGTAGAAAAGACACAGATGACAGATGGGGGTATTAGTAATAGAGACACAGATGTTGGGAGATAGTAGTAGCAGGGACACAGATGGCAGCTGGGGGTTGGAAGTAGTAGTACAGACTGGATGGGAATACACATAACAAGGTGGCTATGTGGAGGGGTTGAGCCAGCTCCTACAGACTGTAACTCAGCTTCCCAGGATCCCTCCACAGCTTATCTCACCTTGAATGCACTGCTGGGCTCCAGTGCATGCAGTTCCACTCCTGTGCCACTCCACCCTCCGTGTCCTGCTGCCTGTCTCTATCTCGAGAGGCCAGAACAATAAATGTGTGTCACTCAGAGTCCCCGCCCCTTAACATAAGAGGCTCCACTTCCTTCAGGCTACGGAGCCTTATAGAGCCACCTGCAGCTCTTTTGTGTTGTTCATATAGTAAATAATGTGCAGCTTGGGCTGACCATCCCTGATGTGGAACGTGGGCTTGTAATAGCGGATGCGACTTATAATAGCTGCAGCCGTCAGTGTATAAATCAGCCTGAGAGAAAGCAGGGAAGAGAGGAGAGAGGCATACACAGAGGACGGCGCCACCTGTGAGCGCTGCTGCTGTGTTAGTGGAAGCTTAAAGAGTGCATGCTGCCTCTCGGTCTCTGTATCGCTCTTTGCAAGTGCCAGTGGCCGGCCCAAGACATTAAAAATGCGACCGGTCCCCAGCCCGGACTCACCGACAAGTTATTCAGTAGCAGCATAAGTCTCCTGGCTGGGCTGCCTTCACGGAGCAGACATCTATTCTGGGCGCGGAGCCCGGACTCGCTGACGGTGATGGGGCGGCATCTATATGACGTCATAGATATGTCACATGGTGAGGAGGATGCGCTGTGCTGGGTGCTGAGTCACTATGCAGTATGCAGCAGCAGCGGAGTGACGGCCAGAGAAGCTTAGCTAACCACTGAGCCGTCATGTGTGCCCAGTCTTTCAATGGCGGGATGCCGGGGAGGTGGGGTTGACGGCCTGTAATGTTTGAGTGGCCGGTGCCTCGTGCTGGTATTGGAATGCTGTAGCAGGAAAAAAAAATCCTGTCTACAGCAGTGGCTCTCTGTGAGCCTATTTTAATGTAGGGCCTGGAGCTGTAGCTCCATCCGCCCCATGGTTAATCCGGCCCTGGCCTACACTGAACGTTCAGTGTAGGCACAGCACAGACTGTGAAACGACTGCACGATTACAATGTCGTAACCGTGCAGTCGTTTCAAAGTCTGCTAGTGGATGTGCCCCATAAGTCCTATCTCATTTTGTGATTTAACAAGGGAACTAGCACCGTATAATTGATCAGTTTTAAAAATCAAGAACACTGCCAAAGACAAATTGTCAAAAATGGAATTAAAATATTATTGTAAATCATGGGGAGTATTTCCTATCAGATAGCAGTGAATACATATAGAAAGTGAACTCTTTCCTTAATTGTCTCAGATATTATTATTTCTTATCTTTTTCAAAGCGTTATATTTTGGTGCTATTAGTGTTATTGAAAAGCTTTCTTATGATCTATTTCTTCGTAAGAGAGTTTATTGCCTATTATTACATGGATAATTTATGATTGTTCATTAAGAAATCTGCAAAGACGTGTAGGAAGAGAGTGAAATTAAAAAAATAATGTTCAAAATTTATGGTGAGCTGGAGAAGCATTACAGTGCAGTCTCTGTTAATGTTCATTGATTGTAAAGTCCTGGAAATACACACAAAATATTAACTCTTTGCCATTATAATGCAATGCATTTGAATGCTGTACTTGAATAAGGAAGTAGTTATATTGTGTGATTTTAATGAAATAGTCTGTTTGATTGCTATTGGTCATTTACTGGGCTTCTCTCATTTCTCTAAATCTGCCATTCTGCAAATCCCTGGCTCCCCATTACCTCCAAAGACCAATTAAAGCTTCTCACTTTGACATACAAACTTACAAAGCCTTCACCAACTCCATCCCTACAAACCCTTGTATTATCTCCGGTAATTCTTCCACTGATAATTGGGATATCATATTGGTCACACAGACTTCCAAAAATCACTAAAATCAAAATCACAGTGGTCATCATAAGATTATCGCTGATATTCAGTTAATTAATTTGCAATTAGCATATACTGTGCATCCCAGTCTTTGTTCAATATCATGTGGGCAGAAACTAAGGACCTGATTCAGACCCGCTCGCTAGATGCTTACGCTCGCACCCAGCGTATGCAAATCTGGCCAACCCACAGCAAGGCAGGCGATCGCACAGCAAGGCATTAGCACCAGTGCCGTCACAAGGGGGGCACCCGGGCCGCACCCGGGTGTCACCCGCCGAGGGGTGACAGCAAGGTGCAGTTTTCCCCTCAGTGACAGGAGCCGGGTGCTGCACTGTATCATTAAGTGCAGCACTCGGCTCCTGTCACAGTGAAGGAGCCTGCACTGCCCGCACCTCCGGCAGCCCCCACCACTCTCCATAATCTATACGGGCCGGGCACCGGGTTCAGGCAGTGAGGCCACGCCCCCTAGGGGGCGCATTCTGCGTCACCGCGCACAAGGCATCCCTCCCCACACCAGGTGTCACCGCGGGGAGGGACGCCATTGATTAGCACACCCACTATGTCTTGGCGTGCAATCACTTTGTGTATGCAGACGCCCACTTGCGCACGTCATCTCCAGGAAGTGTATGCAACCATTGGTACATTGGGTACCATCGGATGCGTTCACAGCCTTGAGGAAGACCATACCCTACCACAAGCACTGTGAGCACTTCAGTGTAAAATCCAACCAGGTGACATGTACAATGACGCTGTGTCTTAATTATGCACGCCTCTGAAATGGCGTTGAGATGCTCAGGCACGCCTGCGTTCGCATCTCCACTCCCCCGTTTATAATGTCCAGCCCCGGTCACCACCCACAAACAGCTCCTGTCACTCACTCTGCTGGGCTGTCTATGCGCAGTGACCGAATGCTTCCCGATCTCTCGCACTGGTTCATGCACGTGCACTGCGAGCGAACGCTTCCCGATCTCTCGCACTGGTTCACGCACTCACACGCATGCGCAGAATGCGAAAATCAGCCAGCTACAAGCGAATGCATCCTAGCGAGCGGGTCTGAATCAGGTACTAAGGTCCAAGCTTTAAATAAGTAACATCTGATTTAAATTATACTTGATTGTGCGTGTGAAGTTAAGTATGTTGGGAGAACTATCTGTTCTCAAAAGGTTCAAAACCAGCCTTCCTGAACATATTTTACATTGTCATAATGACAATTTACACATGTGTACTTGGACATCTTTGCTGCAACTGGGCCAAACAACCCCTCTCTGATCCCATGAGACTCTGCGTGCTCCGGGCGTTTTTTTGCCGAAAATGCATCTAAGGCCCATATTCAATTAGCCGCGATAAAGTATCGCCGATTGCGACTTTTCGCCAGGTGTAAACTTATCTCTGGATTCAATTGCAAACTCTTTTTGCGTACGCGAAAACAATGCAATGTTGTAGGCGAAAAAGATTTGCCTATGAATAGGTGTTGAAACCACTCTGCACCTTTGGGACAGCCCCCAAAGGATAACTGCGTAAAAAAAAAAAAATAGAGGAACACCCTAAAAAATTACTTATAAAAAGGGGGCAAAAAAGTGCAAAGTGGGGGTACAAATTTAAAAACTAGCGAAATAGACTTTTGGGGGGTCTGCAAGTATGGGTGAGGTGTTTTTTGGATTGCAGGTGCTTGCTGCAGGTGCGTTTTTTAAGTTTTTTTAAACTTTACTTTAGCGAGTGTAAACCATGCTTGCAACCAATTTCAAGTACCCAAATTTGACAGGACTACAAATTTTTACAAACCAAAAAACTGCTTAATGATATTCTTCACCACTAGTGCAAAGATGCTAATTAGAAGAAATTGACACACCTTAAGTACCCCAAATAGCTTTATTAGGTCTATTCGGGGGCATGTACATTGAGCCCCAATGTTAGTGCATCTTTTAGGGGGTGTCAGGCTGTTTTCCACAATTCTGATAGTACTTTTCGCCTGGGTTGCATTCGCCGGGTTGCTTTTTCGCGTGTTTTGGAATTGAATACGGCGAATAGTGCACGATAAGTTTCCGCAGCTAAAATACACGATGTAGGCAAAAAGTCTGGCATATTGTTACCTCAACCCTTATTGATCCTTACTTCTTCTGAAGGATATCCCATGTATGTTTAAATTGCTCTACTGTCTTAGCCTCTACCACCTCTGATGGGAGGCTATTCCACTTCTCCACTACCCTTTCTGTAAAGTAATTTTTCCTCAAATTTACCCTGAACCTACCACACTCCAGTTTCAGAACATGTCCTCTTGTTCTAATACTTCTCTTTCTTTGAAGAATGTCTCCTTCCTTTACCTTGTTAAAACCCTTTATATATTTGAACGTTTCTATCATGTCCCCCCTTTCCCTTCTCTGCTCCGAACTATACATATTAAGATTTTTTAGGCCCATATTCAATTTGAGGCAAAAAGTCCGGGTCCAGGATACTTTTTCGCCAATTACGTCATTTTCGCCTGTTTTGAGTATTCAATTTAGAAGACTTTTCACCTAGGAGGAAAGTTAATGCAAAGTAATAGGTGAAAAAGTTTCACCTATGAATAGCAGGCAGAAAAAAGTGCAGAATTGCGATTTTGGGGTACAACATTGCGGGAACCCTCGTGCAGCCTTAAGACAGTCCCCTAAAGGTAAACTGCGGCAAAAAAAGTTGAAAAATATTATGGACACCCCAAAAAAATTATGTTTAATTTTGGGTGTAAAAAAAAAAATAGGGGTACTAAGTGTCAAACTATCTAAATTAATTCAGGTTGAGTCCCCATGTATGCGGCAGGTGTTTTCTTCATTGCGGGGACAAGCGGCAGGTGCAATTTTGCAGATTTTTAAAATAACTAAAAAAATTCTTACCCCCATTTTCATGTACCCCAAATTTGATACAGTAGGAATAGTTTTTTCCCCCCCAAAACAAATCTAAGTGCTATTCTTTACCACTTCTTCATAGCCGCAAAATTGCACCTTGCGCGGCTATTACAAACCCCGACTTCCTTCAGCAGGCAAAAATGGGGGTACCCATAGTGATCCCCCATGTCTGGACATCTTTAGGGGGGTCCCAGGCATATTTTACGAAAATTACCATTTTTTTTCATAAATGGGGCGAAGGGTCATTTTTAAAAAAACAGGAATCATTTTTCAATTACCTATAGCAGGTGAAAAAAAGTGCAGATTTGGGGTTTAGGGGTGCAGGCTTAAAAAAAATAGCCTGCACCCTAATGAATGCCCCCTTAAAACTAAATGTGCAAAAAAAAAAAAAATCGGGACCCCCCAAAAACATTTCAAAATTTTGGAGTGAAAAAAAAAATAGGGAAACAAAATGCCAAACTAAATTAATTCTGGTGGGGTCCCCAAGTATGTGGCAGGTGTTTTTTTCATTTGCAGAGTAGCGGCAGCTGTATTTTGAAGAATTTTTTAAATTACCTTTAGGGACTACAAAATATGCTTACCCCCATTTTCATGTACCCCAAATTTGATGGGACCACTTTTAAAAATGAAAAAATAAAAACCCAAGTGCTCTTCTGCATCACTTCTTCAATGTCAGGAAAAATAACCACCTGCCGCATCTAATTAAAAAGCCGACTTTCTTCTGCAGGCAAAAACGGGGGTACCCATATTGATCCCAGAGGTCTGGACATTTTTAGGGGGCTCCCAGGCACATTTCCTGAAAATTCCCATTTTTGTTCGTAGATAGTGCAAACAGTCAATTTAAAAAATGCCGCCTTAAACGAAATGTGCAAAAAAAAAAAAAAAATGGGGACACCCCAAAACAAAATATTTTTTTGGGGGGGTGAAAAAAAAAACTAAAAACCACTTCTGAAATAGACAAATTAAATCCACAGGGGTTCCCTTATATGCGGCAGGTGTTTTCTTCATTGCACAGAGTAGCAGCAGGTGCATTTTTTGCAGAATTTTTTAAAAATTAGTTTAGGGACTTAAAAATATGCTAGTACCTATTTTCAAGTACCCCAAATTTGATGGGACCACTTTTAAAAACAAAAAAAAAAGCTAAGTGCTCTTCTGCATCACTTTGTCGGGAAAAAAAACACCTACCAAGGCTATTTAAGACCCGACTTTCTTCTGCAGGCAAAAACGGGGGTACCCATAGTGATCCCCCAGGTCTGGACATCTTTAGGGGGGTCCTACAATTATTTCCAAAAAATTCCCGTATTTTTTAGTTAATCCAAGTTTTGCCTGTTCCCGTTTTCGCCTACTTGGAATTGAATACGGGGAATAGCGGGCGCGCGCATGATACTTTTCCACCTGGAAAACAGGCCAAGGAGGCGAAAAGTCCAGCAGGTGAAAAGTCTGGACTTTTCGCCTCAAATTGAATACGGGCCTTAGTCTTTCCTGGTACGTTTTGTGGTGTAGACCTTGCACCATTTTAGTTGCCCTTCTTTGTACAGTCTCTAATGTATTAATATCCTTCTGGAGATATGGCCTCCAGAACTGAAGACAGTATTCGAGATGAGGACGTACCAATTACCTATACAGTGGTACAGACATTCCTCACTTAATGACCGAGTTCCGTTCCTACGACTAGGTCGTTAAACGAACCTACCCCCTAACCCTTACCCTCCCTTAGGGGTGCCTAACCCTAACCTCCCCCCCAGTGCCTACCCCCACTCTAAGTGCCTAAACCTAGCCCTAAACCTAACCCTCCCACCCCCACCCCCCCGCGGCTGTCCGCTCGCCGCGCCTGGCATCCCTTCGATCGGGATGCCGGTCTCCCGGTGTCGGTGAAATGAGCGGCGTCTACATCTAGACGCCGGTCATTTCACCCTCACCGGGATATGACAGACGGGAAGCCAGCTGTCGGTATAATGTCAGCCGGCTTCCCGATTGCATCCCGTTTCCAGTATAGTGGAATCTATAGTGGATCTATATATATTGTAATATAGGAGGACCCTGTTATATATTTATCAAAATCTGAATTTATATACCAATAATGGAAGTGATATCTTGGACAGTTTATTCATTGAGCAACAAGGGTAGAAGAGGAAAGTTATTGTCTTTTAAGATGCACAAGTTATATACAAATAGATAATATGTATCTTTTAATAGTATAATTTAAAATGTTTGTTAGAACTATGCTAGCGAAAGAAGGACAAACAATAATATATAGAGAATAAATTGTTGTGTGTGAATAGAATCAAAAATAAATGTATACCACAAGGTGTACCTCAATCAATATTACACTACAGGTTGAGTCTACCATATCCAAATACGGAATATTCCGAAATACGGAATATTTCTAGCATGACTGAGAAAGTGACACCCTTGCTTTCAGATGGTTCAATGTACACAAACTTTGTTTAAAGCACAAATTATTAAAAATACAGTATAAAATAACCTTCAGGCTGTGTGTATAAGGTGTATATGAAACATAAATAAATTTCATGTATGTACACAAACTTTGTTTAAAGCACAAATTATTAAAAATATAGTATAAAATAACCTTCAGGCTGTATGTATAAGGTGTATATGAAACATAAATGAATTTCATGTATGTACACAAACTTTTTTTGATGCACAAAATTATTAAAAATATTGTATAAAATGACCTGCAGGCTGTGTGTATAAGGTGTATATAAAACATAAATGCATCCTGTGTTTAGATTTGGGTCCCATTACCAAGATATTTCATTTTTTTATGCAAATATTCCAAAATACGGAATATTCCGATATCCAAAATACCCCTGGTCCCAAGCATTTTGGATATGGGAGACTCGACCTGTAGTTGTAATTTGTAGTAAATTTAACTAGCACAAAACAACTGACACAAACATGCGCTAAATGGTAAGTTCAAAAATCAAAGTTCACATCAATACTTAACATTCGACATCCACTGAGTTCTCAATGATCGATGTATACCTCCGAACATGTAATAAAACTTACAAACACAAAATAGTGTAATACTGTTGAAATACTCTCTTTGAGAAACACCATTCAGTGTTTACAGGAGGAGTGATCTGTTGCTATAGTCCAGCCTTTAATCACCAATCGTGTTCCCCACTAGAAACATGTTTGTATCAGTTTATTTGTACTCGCATCTGTATGAGTTAGGTGACTCATTTTTCTGACCGTTTTTGCTGCTTTTTTGGGGTTTGCGCCCGAGAGTGTTGGTTATTTATTTGATAAAGTAAATTTAACAGTGCATCTCCAAATATGATGATGGTAAGTGTATATAAAATTATATATTATTCAGCATGGTAGTACAGTATTATCTACAAAACAAATTTAGTTCCATTCAGATTATGTAATATATGTAATTAGAAACTACATGTTCTTCCTCTGTTAAATTGTATGTTATTAGTTCAGATATGTACAGCACTATAACATCCTTGTAATGTGTTGTTCACTTATATCAAATATACAGCATATAATATAATAGTTTGACTCAAATTCCAACTTGGCTTTGATGTCAAAGCACTATATTACTGAGGCTAGGGATAGTATTGTATAGTGAATGTATTCTCAGCTCAGCATGGCTTAGATATAAAAGCATAGAAAGTTTAGTGACTGGCACCAATGTAATGGAAGAAATGACCTTGTTTGCAGCCAAGGAGAAAAATAGGGCTTCCCAAAAATCCCACCCAATTTCTATAGCAATAAGATATTTCTCTGGCGCTAACTAGGGCTTTTAAAACCACAATATCATTTTATAATGTCTTTGTTGGGCAATCCTGTTTACTCAACAATGGACATTTTGTAAATAAGGAAATGCATATTCCATTATACCAAGTGATTTTATAATAAATACATCTAATACCGCAGTACCTGGAGATATATCTGCTCGTAGAATGGACACACAATGAATCCAATTTATTGTTACAAATCACAGGATACAAGAATAAAATGGCATAGTATACAATCCAAAAAAATAGTATAGATGTATATATATAAAAATTTGGGAACTGGCAGAAAAATAATGAATAAAATAAAATAAAAAAAAGTCTTACTAATTTTGTAGCTGCAACGCGTTTCGCAGACAGGTCGGCCTGAGTGAAGAAAGATTCACTTCACCGTGATATACACAGTAACTAAATGTAGCTCACAATATATGGCAATACAAACATATTTCCACTAACTAAACCTTGCAGGTCATGCTCACTTTCTAGCTCATCTAATAACAGTTGCTCATAAATAGTGTATCAATATACATAGTAACATAAGTACACAGCATGGCAGATGCCGACACATGTTTCACTGCGTTATTTTTAATCACTTCTTTTCATTCTATTCACACACAATTTTTTCTCTATACTTTATTATGTTTGTCTATATTTCACTAGTATAGTTCTAGCACACATTTCAAACTATTAAAGGTTATATTTTATTAATTTGTTCTATATGTGTGGATCATAAAAGACAGTAACTGTCCTCTTCTACTCTTGTTAAAGTATGAGATAGATACAGACCTTTAAAGACACAATAGAGTTGAATAATTTAAGCACTTCACATTAATAATTTTATGTCTGTATTGTTTTTTTTACTCCTTCCCCTATTATCTCTCTCTCTCTGTCTCTCTCTCTCTCTCTCTCTCTCTGTCTCTCTCTCAAGCAGTAAAAATGGGTTAAATGATGTGAGACATGTACACTGAAGTGCTAGAAGTCATGGGATAGCAGTGTGTAAAGGTAATGGTAGGTGGCGTCACCAGGGCTGCCGTCAGAAATTGTGGGGCCCGGGACTGTCATAATAGGCAGGGTCCCCCTCAACCTTCACAAACCCCCACCACTTCCCACAACCCCCTTCCCCCGCTACCTTACCTATACACATATATATATATGTGTGTATATATATACAGCACACATATATACTGTGCATGTTTTAGTTAAGTCAGAGTCCACACACACACGCACACTTATTAACTTACCTCACTCGCTCCATACTGTCAGTCTTCATGCTCCTGGCGGCTCCTCAGTCCTCACACCACTCGCCTTCTGCAGCTCCTCTGTCGTTCAGCGGCGCGGGGTGATGTCACGTGCGCCGACTTCAGAGAACTTAGAAAAACTTTATTGACAGCAGGCACTGCTGTTTGGCCAATCCAGTAAGGTGGAGCGGGAGGACGGCTGTCGGGCCCGGCTGGGTGAGGTGACTCACAAGTCACTTAACTGTGACTAATGTGTGGCGGCGGTGCCAGGGGTTTAGTAGAGGATGCAGCCAGGCCTGTCACTGTCTGCCACTTACGGCCAGGGGTTAGTAGCTGGCGGGCAGTATGTAGCTGGCGCTGGGCGGGACCCCGAGTGTCCGTGCCCGGTACTCCAGTACCGGCAGTCCCCCCCCTGATGGTGGCCCTGAGTGTCACCATACTGTGACGTCTTGAAAATGTCCTGACCTGCATCAGTTGTAATCTGACATCTCATGAGTCAGTTTGAACACCAGCCATGCAGCTCATGGTAAGGAAACATGAATTATCAGAGTTCAAATGGGGCATGACAGTGGGTGCCTGACGGATGGGACATTTCTAAAGTTGTGCAGATATTCAACATTCTTCAAGCTACAGTGTCACATGTGTACCGGGAGTACTTCATGGAAGGCATTACCACCCACCGTGGGCAAAGCAGTGGCCGACCACGCGTGATTACTGATGGTGGCCAGCTGCGTCTGCCTAGAATTGTCCGTGGTAACTGACAAGCAACACTAGCTCATATTGCCTCCACATTCAATGCAGGAAGTACCAGATGCATATCCAGTAGGTCAGTGCTGCGTTCTTTATCTTCCATGGGATATTGGAGCAGATGATACATGATACCATCTATGCCATAAAATTTGGCTCTTCTTTGTATGTTGGGTGTTGTATTGATGACAGAGGTTATTGAACTAGCAGATTGGAGTTACAAAGGGTTTTTTTTTGTACAACTTTTTACAAATTTGTATATACTCACTTAATAAAATAATCACTGCAGAGACATTTAAGGCCTGATTCAGAGGTGGTCAAAGTGCTGATGTTTGCACAGTTGAGCGACTACAGTATGTGCTACTGTGCATGCACGCAAAGTACAGAAAACCGCCAAGGGCGCATGTGTACCACTGAGTGTACATGGAGCCAGCAGTTTTGAATGAAGGGGCTGGCATTGGAACTGGCAAGGCAAAACCATGGGCATTCCTAGGTGGTGACTGGGAGGTGACCTGAAGTGAACTCAAATTAAGGCCGTCTCCGGGGCGTGTTATGGGAGTGTCACAGACATGTTAGTGAATGTGGGTGCATTCCCAAATGCAGAGCCACAGCCACAGAGGTCATGTTTAGCAAATGTTTCCATGGTGAAAGCAATGATGGTAGAGCGTTTGGAACCAGCTGGTCAATGTCCATGCACTGTCTGTGGGCAGGGAAAGTTGGTGTAACAGGCTTGCACAGTCCGATGCACAATAGTGCACAAGGAGAAGGCTGGAATTAGCATTTGCATATTATCGCCACTGCGACTCTGCAAAAACTTCCACCTCTGAATCAGGCCCTTAATGTACAACAAAATACTATTAATACTTTTCTTTTCTGAAATACACTTGTTGGCTATCATTTTTCCAATATTTATAAATAGTTGCAAAACCCAACCATTTCACTGCCTCCAATACTTTGCTTATGGTTACTAGCCGCCTACTACACTATACTGCTATATTCCACTTTTTGGGATATTCTGGATGATGTCAACATCCGCAACTTGCAATTTAGAATTGAATTTTGTGGGCTTCGGGAGCATGCTTCATGAAAATATCCCATTAAATGCGTGTAAGGTTTACTTATAAGCGCAGGGCATGGAACCCATGACTAATTGAATCTGCCCATTAGTATGGTATTGTAAAATGGTAGATTGATTCAATATTTGTTCAACTAAACACATCCAGGCAGACAACTAACTTTTATAAACATTAAGCTACCAGATCATAATGTAAAATATGACATAAATATATTTATATATGGTATACAATCGGGAATCCGGCTGCCTTAATACCGGCAGCCGGCTTCCCGACTGTCATATCCTGGTGAGGGTGAAATGCCGGGCGTCTATAACTAGACGCCTGTCATTTCCCCGACGCTGGGAGACAGGCGCCCGGCATCCCGATCGAAGGGATGTCGGGCGCCGCGAGCAGACAGCCGCGGGGGGGGAGGGTTAGCTTTAGGGCACCCGGGGCGGACTTAGGGTTAGGCACCCCCCCGGGAGGGTTAGGCTATGGGGAGGGAGGGTTAGGGTTAGGCACCCCCGGGGGGGAATTAGGGTTAGGCACCCCCCGGAGGACTTAGGTTTAGGTAGCGGGGAAGGGGGGGTTAGGGTTAGGCACTTAGAGGGGGGATTAGGGTTAGGCACGGGGGGGAGGTTAGGGTTAGGCACCCCTAAGGAGGGTTAGAGTTAGGGGGGTTAGGTTAGGTTAGTAGATACCTTAGGACGATCGGGATTTCCAGCGCTGTCGGGCTTCCGCTGGTTTGTCGGGCTGCCGCTGCTGGGATTCGAACTCCCGGCCATGCGGCAGCCGGGATATCATACCGATTCCTTATATATACCTATTATAGCCATGGATACTTTAGGGTATATTTACTAAAGTGAAGTTTTTTTAGAATTATAAGTAGATTATTATTAGCTGCTATGGGCAACAACTCCACTTCTACAAACCCGCACTTTAGTAAATATACCCCTTAGTTTTAGTTTACAACAGTCTTTAGTTAACATGTGTAATCTTGTAAGAGTCTTAAAAGTAGAACATAAATGATGGTTTAAGCTTACAGAGAACACTTTTGTATCTAGCAGAGAATATACAAGGACCTTGAAAGCAGCATAAGCACTATTGTTCCCCGCAGCCTCTAATTTACACTTGCACCTGTCTCTACTCCCATATCTGTCATTGCATACAAAGTAATGCTAAAAGAAAGGTGATAACAAATGAGTTGTGATAGAAAAGTGAGAAGAACAGCAGGCGATCAGAAAAAATAATACATTTATATAAAGAGGCCAAAAAAAAAAAAAACATAGAAAGTTGGAAAGGAATCCATACTGTAAAGCATAATGAAAACTATCTTAATAATTTAGCAATGGGAAATAAGCACCTCAAAGTGACCTTCACGGATACAGTATGTACTCTGCAGCAACACTATATTACAAGCACTGATGTATTGCTTTAAATTGAATTGAATGTAATAAAGGAAAAACATGCACTGCAGTTTGGTCATTATGATAAAGTTGTTGCTGTTCATGTAGCTTATAAGAAGTATTCATATGTCCATCTATTTTTGGCAGTTTTGTCTACTGACATTTATCAGCAGAGCTGCAAAGGAAAACCTGCATCTGTTTTGACTGCTACTATCAGGATTATTTCTCTCTGAAATAGTTTGAATACGTTCATTTATCCATAGCTAAAGTTCTTGTAATGCCCTGTGTTTTCATGCGTCACAAGATTTTGGGTTAAGTATAAATTAATGTATTTCTAAGTTGTAACTTAGGGGTATATTTACAAAAGTGCTGGTTTTTAGAAGTGGAGATGTTGCCATAGCAACCAATCAGATTCTAGCTATTATCTTCTAGAAGGTGTTAGATACATGTTAAGTAGAATCTGACTGGTTGCTATGGGCAACATCTCCACTTCTAGAAACCCGCACTTTAGTAAATACAGTATATCCCTAAGAGTAAACCAAGCCAAAAGGTTACATTTTTCACCTTGGCAAAACCTTGTAGTGCTACAGGTGGACAAAGTTCAAGATGTGCAGACAGGTCAGAGGCCTCATCCTAGTTCAATTCTAAGTAGCAGTGAAAACATAAAGCTGCCTAGTATATGTGTGCTACAATATTTTTCAAGTTGCATGATTTATGTGCATGATACATCACTTTAATTGGCATTCTTCAAGATGCACCCATTGCAGGGGCCTATCTATAATGGGTGCAGGGTATGCACCCATTATCTATCTATAATGGGTGCAGGGCATACACCCTGCACCTATACTTCCAAATACTTACCTCTCCGAAGTCATAGGTCGGCTGGAGAGGATTAGGGGTAAGGGTTAGTAATAGGGGGAGAGTACAAACCAGACACCACTCATCAGATGTCTCCGCCATAACTGCCCCTTACGTAACCATCGAGATCCAGAAGACACCGCTGGATACACCACTGCTGCCGGGATCAGGTAAGTAAGGCCACCAGAGACATTATGTCAACATTTTATCATTTTGACATGTCATCCGTATGTACATGATGACTGTCGACATAACATAGCCACACCCTTGCAGAATGTTTCCACTCATTGCTAGTGGAAACCGCATGTTCTGCCTCATGTAGACCACAGTGAATCAACTCCAAACCCATACACACACAGGATCTGATACTGAGTCACACGCAAAAGTGAACGCAGCAACGTGTATTGGCGGCCGCTTGTGTACATCAGTTCGGCCTAATGTGCAAGGACTGAGACACCCACTTTTAGAGCTTGTGCACTCTGTAATACTAATCTGTGTGAATGTCACAGTGCGCTTGACCCTGGCTTCCACTTACCGGGTGCGGCAGCACTGGAGTCTGCGGCGGGCAGCAGGAAGTCCCCGAACCCGCTGCCATGATGTCTCCCCTGGGTCCCCTGCATGTCGGCTTGGATTGCAGGTGGCCGCGGCTCTCCTAGGAGCGCGCGCGTGAAGTCACGTTTGGCGCGAGATTTGAACTTCCTCTATAAGAGGAAGCCTCTGGCACCAGACAGGTGCCAGAGTGTAGGCTCCATTCCATACTCCAGTGTTCATTGCACTTACCTGTTATCCTGATCCTGACTTTGGCTTGTTGTGACTCCGATTTCGTCTGACCCCTTGTACTGGTTCTGGTTCTGACCTCGGCTGATTCCTATGACCCGTTTACGTCTGCTCCCTGGTACCGTCTCGTCCGTTTGGTTCTCACCCAGCCTGTCGACTACGTTTATTCTTCTGCACCTGATCCTGTGTCCACCGGTACCTATATAGGGGAGCCTAACCTGAGGGCCGCGACCTGTGTGTTGGATGCAGCCAAGCCCATACCTTCTTGCGACGGTCCCTGGTGAATACCGCAGACACATTAGACTCCGCGCCTCAGGTATAGGTCTAGCCAATTCCCTAAATTAGGGCCGCATCCACATTCCGTCCGAGAGTTGTGACAGAATACTCTGGCTGACAACATGGATGCTACTGGTAATGCTTCACCACGAGACCTGCTCGAGAACCTACTTGCTAGAGTCGAGAAGCAAGAACAAGACCAGGCTCAGATTATGCAGTGTTTGCAGACACTGATGCAGCAAGTCAGTGACGCTCAAGCACCTTCGGTACAACCAGGTTCATCTACTACGGCACCAGCCGCAGGGGCTTCTGCACCGATACGGATTCCGAATCCAACGAAGTATGATGAAGAACTGACAGGCTGTTGTGGTTTCCTGAACCAGTGCTCGATCCAGTTCGAAGGCCAGGCAGCAAGTTTATCTTCAGACAGAACTAAAGTGGCTTACATAATCTCGCTATTGTCAGGTCAAGCATTGACTTGGGCCTCTGCATTGTGGGAAAGAAATGATCCATTTGTCAACAACAGTGCCGAGTTCCTGAGAGCCTTTCGGAAGGTCTTTGATGAACCTGGGCGAGTATCCTCTGCAGGGTCAGCCATCTTGCAACTGAAGCAGGGGAATCAATCTGCGGGACAGTATGCCGTACAGTTCCGAACCCTTGCTTCAGAATTGGGGTGGAACAATGAAGCCTTGGTTGCCGCATTTATGCAGGGACTGTCAGATCAAATTAAAGATGTCCTTGCATCCAGGGAATTGCCAATGTCCTTGGACGACTTGATCTCCTTGTGTATCCGAGTAGACCTTCGTCACAGAGAGAGAGCACGAGAAAAGGAACAATCTCGTCGCTTCACTTTTAAGATGGCTCCACGATTCACTGCACCTATTGAGTCACCAGAAGAACCCATGCAGATTGGAAAATCTTGTCTTCCTGCCGCAGAAAGAGAAAGGAGGTTCAAGAATAAACTTTGTTTGTACTGTGGCGAATCAGGCCATCTCCTCTCTGGCTGTCCAAAGCATCCGGGAAACAAGAAGGCCTAAATGATTGAGGGGTGGTCAGTTTAGGTGCGTTGAAATACACCCCAAAAAATCAAGTTACTTCCCAGTTTTCCATCAATGTAACCCTGGTTGTGGGAGATTCCTGTGAAGAAGTCAAAGCCTTTTTGGATTCATGTGCCGATGGCAATTTCATCACGGCTAAAAAGGTCCAAGAGTTAGGTATTGCTAGCCTGCCGCTGCAAAAACCCCTTGGCATCATTGGCGTGGATGGAAATAAATTTCCCATGGCTACTATTCATTCACAGACGACAGAAATCACCATGCAAACAGGGGCTCTTCATCGGGAATTACTAACATTCTGTATCCTCCCGTCAGCCGAAAGTCCTGTTATCCTGGGTCTTCCTTGGCTTCGCAAGCATGCCCCTGTCCTGGACTGGAGAGAGACGCAAATCCTGTCATGGGGTTCTCAATGCCGAGGGTCTTGTTTATTATCTGTCAAACCACCTCATCGCATCATTCGGACCTCCGTTGTCTCGTTGGAAAATCAGCTGCCGGCACCATACCAGTCCTTCAGAGATGTGTTCAGTAAAAAGGCTGCTGAGATGCTTCCTGCCCATCGGGAGTGGGATTGCGCTATAGATTTATTGTCTGTAAAGGTCCCACCTCGTGGAAGAATTTTTCCCCTCTCACTTCCCGAATCCCAGGCAGTTATTGAATACAGAACGTGGATTTATCAGACAGTCTAAATCTCCTGCTGGAGCGGGTCTCTTCTTCGTTAAAAAAAAGGATGGGGGTTTGAGACCATGCATCAATTACTGGGGCCTGAATGCAATTACCATCAGTCCTGTCATAGGGAGACAAAGGATATAAGTGGTACTCCTGTGGGTTCTTCTCCTGAAAGTTCTCTACATTGGAGAGGAATTATGCTGTCGGTGACAAGGCACTATTTGCCATCAAACTGACTCTACAAGTATGGCGATACTTGTTAGAAGGAGCCAAATTCCCTGTAACAGTCTACACCGATCATAAGAATTTGACGTACCTCAGGACAGCTCACTGTTTAAATTATCATCAGTCCAGATGGTCGTTGTTCTTCGATCGATTTAATCTAGTGATTATTTACCGGCTGGGTAATAAGAACATCAAGGCCGATGCCCTGTCTCGAGTATTTAGTTCTGCTGAAATGGAAGAAGTAGGATAAGGCCATCCTAAACCCTGCCTGTTTCTTAGCAGCCACCAAGAGAGTCAAGATTCCACTAGGGAAAACATTCATAGCCTCAGAACTTCGGACTAAACTACTTCAGTGGGCGCATTCATTACGTTTCAGCAGGCATGCAGGCGTCAAAAAGACCTTGGAACTGATCCTCAGGTGGTACTGGTGGCCGACGATCCATCAGGATATAAAGGACTTCGTGGCAGCCTGTCATATTTGTGCTCAGCATAAGATTACACCGCACTCTCCATTGGGTTCCCTGTTGCCACTACCAGTGTCCGATTTCCCTTGGACTCACATTTCCATGGACTTTGTGACTGATCTGCCTTCATGCCAAGGGTTCAACACAATTCTGGTGGTGGTGGATAGGTTCTCCAAGGCCGCTCACGTTATTCCTTTGAAAGGTCTACCCTCAGCACCGAAGTTGGGAGAGATTTTTGTAAAATAAATCTTTAGGTTACAGGGGTTTCCTAAGGACATTGTTTCCGACAGAGGGGTACAGTTCACCTCTAAGTTCTGGAGAGCATTATGCAGGTGCTTTGGCATCAATCTGAGCTTTTTTTCAGCCTATCATCCCCAGTGTAATGGCCAGACTGAACGAGTAAACCAAGAATTGGAAAAATTCATTAGAATGTATGTTTCAGCCAATCAAGATGACTGGGTCTCTCTGCTACCTTGGGCTGAATTTGCCCACAATAACCTATACCATGAGGCATCGGGACATTCTCCATTCTTTGTTCAGTATGGTCTGCATCTAGTGTTACCCGAGTTACCAGGCCTTCAGCCAGTATCACTCCCAGCCGAACGTGGTACAGTGAATCGATTCTTTAGGGTCTGGAAGATGGTAAAGAGGAATTTGTGTAGAACCTCTTCAAGGTACAAGCTGTTTGCAGATAGGAGAAGGAGGAGGGGTCCGGTGCAAGCTCTGGTGATAAAGTCTGGCTGTCAACCAAACATCTGAGATTAAGGGTTCCGACAATGAAATTCGCTCCCAGATTCATTGGCCCTTTTCAGATCTTAAATGTGATCAACCCAGTGGCATATCATTTGAAACTTCTAAACACTCTAAGAATACCCAATGTGTTTCATGTTTCTCTTCTCAAACCCTTGGTGCGCAATCGTTTCTCAATTCATTGCAGCCATCCTCCTGCGATTCTGGTAGACCATCAAGAAGCATATGAAGTGAAACAGATTCTGGACTCTAGGGTTTCTAGAGGAGCTGTTCAGTTTCTAGTAGAGGGGCTATGGTCCTGAGGAACGCTGCTGGGTCAAGGCCTCTGACATTCATGTGCCTCAGCTTCTTCAGAAATTCCACCGGAAGTTTCCCAACAAACCATTTGTGGGGTGTTCGGTCCCTACCCCTAGAAAGGGGGGGGTAATGTCACAGTGCGCCGGACCCCGGCTTCCACTTACCGGGTCCGGCAGTACTGGAGTCTGCGGCGGGCAGCGCGCATGAAGTTCCCGGCACCCGCTGCCATGCTGTCTCCCCCGGGTCCCCCGCATGCCGGCTTGGATTGCAGGCGGCCGCGGCTGTCCTAGGAGCACGCGCGTCGCCCTGCAAAAATATTTAAAGTCACAGGAGCGCCAAACGTGAAGTCACGTTTGGCGCGAGATTTGAACTTCCTCTATAAGAGGAAGCCTCTGGCACTAGACAGGTGCCAGAGTATAGGCTCCATTCCATACTCCAGCGTTCATTGCAGTTACCTGTTATCCTGATCCTAACAGCTGTCGGTATCTTACCCTGTCGGGATGCCGGCATTGGGATTCTGACTGCCAGCATCACAAACGTTCCCAACCCCATGCTTTTTAGAGTAATTTTTTTTTTTTTTAAATTTCTTACTTAAAAGTTGGTGAGTCCTATATTTAGCTATTTCTCATAATCTCAAAAAACCATGCAGATAAAAAAAATACTATAATATAACATGATGAAAAAAATATATAAAATATTGTTTTCACTGTTGATGTTACCAATATAATAAGACTGCTTAGGCCGTGTATCAAGTGTGACTCTCTGATAAATACCTACCAACTGAGGCAGTCATTACAAAGTACATATACTTCAGCCCAAAATATTTTGAGATACAAAACTACACCCAACCTTTTAAATGAATTAAGTGGCAGGAAATGCAAATTTTCCACTAACGTCTGGCTATTCCGCATAGGATTTTCTGGGGAAGAGATTAGATCACTCTATTAGAATAAATAATTTAGACAGATAGCTTTATAACTCCCCTCCGTTTGGTTAGCTAATGGCAATCATATATGTCATCCGAGCCAGCTGCCGCCAGCCAGTTTCATTTTAACCCTTTAGAGAAGCAAGCTTGTCATTTTTATATAATATTAGCTTTATTATTAGTGACATAAACCTAAAATGTGAATTGCTGTGTTCGTATATTTTATATTTTATTTAGTCACATTTCGATTATGACACAAGCACAACTAAAGATATAAGCAAAATATATACATAATTCAATGCTTTCATTCTTAAAATGACAATTATCTATTTACAGTATATTGAACCTAAATAAGTCTACTGAACTTTAATGAAATGTAAAATATATGCAATTTAAAAATATAATTTAACATATCATTCTGTAAATTCTTTGCCACCATATTTCACTGGAGAAATGATTTTAAGAATAGGCAAGTTATATGCAAAAGCTAGTCTTATGGTGTTTTACAATGGGGCATTGTACTGTAGGTTAAACAGGGCAAGGTATGATGAATCCACCAGACAGATCAATCACTATGACATGAAGCTATATTAGGCATATGCTGCTATAGTAATACAGTATACAGAGTACAGTATACTACTGGTTAGATTTATCATTGATGTCAGGGATTACACCACAGGTTTTTATGAGGGTCCGGGATGTAAACTGCAGCTTGTTGTATATAAAACAGCTAGTAGTAGTATTCATATTTGTGTTTGTGTAATTTGAGATTAGATTAGATTAAATAATTTTCCCTAATTATTGCAGGGGCTTTATCATATTGGATGAAGTTGTAATTTATGCCCCTTTCCCTTAAAGTCCAAGAATGAATAGAAAATGGAATAAAGAAATTATTTATACATTTAATATGACCCTGACTGACTACGATTGTTAGCCGGTCTCTATTTACAATAAATATACAACTGAAAAATAGTACTTGTCATTTTTGGATTATGCTTTTATTTTTTTCTAGACTGTAAAACATTACAGCGAAATTGGTAATTTTATTTTCTTCTTAAAATAGTGCCAATTTGCTTGATTGATATCTTTCAAGTCATTGAATCTGTAGATAACAGATTTAGAAAGTGTTCAACTTCCTCTTATGCCTATTATGAATAAGAACAGATGCCAATTGCCTAGCAAGTAATCAAATGAACAGAAGATATTTTAATTCAGATCCTCAAATGTCAATCACTGTGTTGAGGCATCTGGCATAAAGCACTTTGAAATAGTGAATATTGAAGTTGAACCATAAAAGGACAAAGGAAATGGATCCACTGCACTCCAAGCAACTGCACTGCAGAAAAGTTCACAAACTAGTCATAACTACAATAAGTTAAATAAGAATGCATAATGCAGGGACATGCCTTGCAATGGTTTAGAGAATATGAATACTATGAGATCCAGCACCGCTATTGGCCAACACAATATCCTCATACCTTATATTATTATGTACTGTTTTATGATGTCATAGGTGATATCTCATGCCAACATATAGGGGTCGATTCAATCAGCCACAAGAGGGACGAGTTGCCGTCAACTATGTGGAAATATCGGCAACGGCACCTCATCTTGCCCCCCTCGTGGCCCGATCTCACCCTGGAACCGTGGATTTTTGAACGCAGCCCTGTGGGGTGTGAACAAAATCAGCAAGTCTGGAGCTACCATAAGTGTGGCATATAGCCACACATACTCACATTGACTCAAATTGACACCGGCGGATCCATGGGAGGGCGATAAGGGCGATCGCCCCCCGTACACACAGCCCCGATCTTCCAAAAGCCCCGCCCTCTTATTTAAACCAGTCACAACTAGTGTGTCCTGTCAGTCGGCTTTGTAGCTGCCTGTAAGCAAAGTAGTTCAGGCGGCCCGCGGCGCAGCACCAGAGCGATGATCTGTCACGTGACAGACACAAATGCAGTGTCTCCAATGTCTCCAGTCCTGGCTGGCAGGACCGCGGGGGGCGCGGCGGGCCGCCTGAGTTGATAATATCTTCCGCAGATAAGTTGGCCCCCGTGTCCTTCTTTGCGCATGCGCATGGTCAGCGCAGTGAGGATGCTGGGATCCGTCGAGGCAGCCGCCATCTTCACTTGTGCAGCGGAGCAGACTGTCACTGGGCTGTGTGGGCTGGGTTGGCTGACAGACACTGCGGTCGAGTCTTCTCCTGCCTGTCACTTTTCTGAAGAGAGCAGTGAGTGTTTGTGGAACACATTGGGGGTTTGGGGGCACATATGGGGCTGGGGGGACCCTTTGTGCAGCAAATTATTATTGGGGGGGGCCAGGGGGGTCTGGTGCTCATGTGGGTCTCAGGGGAGCCAGCCTGCTCTGTGGGGAATATTGTTGTGGGAGTCCGGTCACGGTGCACATTTGGGGCTGGGGGAGCCTTTGGGAGGGGCAGAACTGTAAGTGGGAGGAGTAATGAGTAGAGAGGGAAGGAGTCAGTGTAAATTCTTAAATTGCCCCCCCCTAAAAGTAAGGTCAAGATTCGCCACTGCTAATTGACCCCGTAACATATACAATGACTTTTTACTGCTGTTTTCTATCACTTATAGAAGCTGTTAGTGCACTATTTCAAATTTGAATTTTGGTCGTTCAAGGAAACTGGCCAGAAAAGACTGCTATGGGACCCACTAGTATATGGAGTCTTTTGCTGAATTTTAGTGACTGATAAATTCAGAATCTGTGAGAATTCACCGAACGTGACAAGTAATTTACACTGATGGAAGAATCACAGTCCTTTACAAACCATCAGTGTCAAGCGATAGTCTATCAATGTAATATTCTTAAGCTGGCCACGCATCTAAAGATCATCTGTCCAACCAGCCAACTAGTTAATTGGTTGGAATGAAAATCTGGTAAGGTAGGACAGCAAATGACAATCAGCAATTTGCTCCTAAACGCCGGAAAATGGACAAAAACTGTTGTTTGAACAAATTGTTTAGATCAAACATTTAACAAACTTGTCTGACGCCCATTTTCATCAGTTTTTTGGCATTTAGGAGCAAATTGCTGATCATCAGTTACTCCCATATGTTACCAGATTTTCATTCCAACCAATCAACTAGTTGGCTGGTTGGATGTAAGTTGGTCTAGTGTGTTTCTAGTTGGTCTAGTCATTGTTTCTTAATATAGACCCACCCCTAGTTCATAGTGCTGGCTGTGCTTTCACAGGACTCTCTCTTTTAAAATAAAAATATATCAGATGTTAAGTCATCAATAGCTAAACAATCTTGGCTGCTGCTCACTCTATTTGGCAACCATGAGTGTTTGGGCCCCCACAACAAACTGGATACCAGGCTGATTAGCGCAGGGTTGGTGCCTCTAAGGGCAGTGTATCAAAAGCTAAATAGATTAAATTTAAGCTCATTTTTAATACATTGTAAGAAATCATGTGAAACTATTAGCTGCTCTTGTCCTTGTGCATTTAACTTTCTATTCTCTCAGGAGCATCATCCCTGTTAATAAAATATTAATAGAAAGTCAATTATAATGTACAAAGACATTTCTATTAATAAGTAAATCAAATGGAACAATACTGGAACTTAGAATATTCTAGTCTTGTAGTTTAATATGTTCTTGACAAAGGTTTAAATAACATATCCTTCTGTTAGGGTGCTAAAGTTAGCAACAAGCGGTATTTGTAAATATCAGTCTAATTTTAAGCAGTAGTAACGCTATGTAGATACAGAGGTAAAATCCTTCTTTGTCACTTTGCTTAAACTGACAACACTGGACCTGTCTGCGCACCAGGAGGGGCATAGGGTTGGAAACTTTATTGTTTTTTTTAAATATTATAAAATAGAAATATTTTTTTCTTCACCTGTTCTCACATCAGAGGAGTCACATTGTAGTTCACTCTGTATGCAGGGTTGGCCTGACACCAATTATTTGTTAAGGGATTATAGATTTTGCCGCTTTATGATGGAATAAGCTATATTATGTAGTTATATATGATAAAATAACATGTTGGAACATTACCCATATCTGGCAAGTATTCAGGATGTCTCAAATGTCTAACACTGCTGTTAAGGTGAGTTAGCAGATGGCTTTCACCCCTAAAATTCACATTGACATAAATGTGGTGTTCACAGGGGGGAGAGTGCATTGCTCCTGACTCATGCAGAGTGAGTCACGCTCGATGCTGTCTGTTCCCAATTACTCTGAGACACTCAGTACCTCCATGTCCAACTCATGTGCTCTCTTAGAATCTCCCTCCCATCCCCTCCAACTCACTGTGCACTCTGTGCACCTTTCGCCCGCCCCCCTCCCTGGCTCACAGGGTGCTCTCTCAGGGCCGACCCTTATGGACAGAAGAGTTGGAGCTTCCATCTGATTTGATGGTTGCACAGAGTTCCCTTCTCTGGTGGGCACTCTACTAGGCTGCATACCTAGAATACCTTTGGGTCTGGGTCTGCCTATAGACTATATTGTGAACATTGCCAGTGTTAAGACTTACATGATAGAGGTCAAAGAAAGTCTGTTCTACCTACATGACCTAAATATAGTGGAACAGCCATTGTTGGAGGCAGCCTAGCACTCCAACGTTGTGTTACAATTACCCGAAATGGCCCCACTACACTTCTTTTTGCTTGTGTTCCATTGCAAAGCGGCAACACACTCATTTTGTCCTGATTACTTCAAGGTCAGTGTTTGGAGGGGTTGGGTACGGGATGCCGGCGCACGGGATCCCGACAGTCAGAATCCTGATGCCAGCATCCTGACAGGGTTATGATACAGACACCTGTCATTCAGCATACTAACCCTCTCCCTACCCCTAACCCTCCCTCCCCGCTGCCTATACCTAACCTCCCCCTAGTGCCTAAACCTAACCTCCCCCCTGCATCCTAAACCTAACCCTCCCCCCTTAATGCCTAACTCTAATCCTTCCCCTAATGCGTAACCCTAACCCTCCATCTAACCCCAGTACTTATCATCGGGATGCCGGTGGTCAGGATGCAGGTGTCGGGTTCCGGCGCCAGCATAGTAAGCACCGGCATCCCAACTGTTGGTATTATGACCACATCCTGTTTGGAGTCATGTTATTATTAGTTGGATGAGAGCAGCTGAAGCAAAGGGAAGATGGCACAAACCCTAAAAGGAGAAGTGTTGGTGTTGCCCATAGCAACCAAACAGATTATAGCTATCACTTACCTAGTACTTTCTTGAAAGTGATAGCTACAATCTGATTGGTTGCTCTGGACAACACCTCCACATGTCTGCTGTAGAAGGTATTTTAAATCACTCCCATAATCTTTAGCATATTTAGTGGCTACAAGTGACACTTCTTGGGTAAATAGGGGTGGGGGACTTATTTTATAAAAATAAAAAAAATATAATTATGATATTTTAACTAGATAAATAAAATCACTAAGAAAAACCATCTCCTGTACAATCTTTTCTTAGGTACATTTGTTCTGAGTCTTATTAAGACATAAAACATGCCAAAGACTCCAGAAAGTGGATTAAATAGACTGAAAGAGTAGAATAGAATACATTTGAAGTGTACATAAATATTGACTTATGTGATTACATTTTACATGCCACTTTATATAAAAAAAATTAAAGCAGCGAGCAATACTTTTGTGAGTTTTGAATGTGTGCATAAACATAAATGATCCTGTTTTTTTTCAGTAGGATTTATTTTCTATATTTCAGGTGCATTTAATTCAGGTACACATAATTATAAGAGCATAATTAAATACCCATGTCATATAATATTCAAACATACAAAAGTGACATGTAATGAAGGCAGTCCCCATCTCCTCTCACTTTTATGGTAAAGGACATAAAGGAGGTTGAATGAGAATGTTTGTATGGTTTTTTTTAGAAGAAAAAATAAAAATGTAAATTCAAATGTTGGTATATAGAAAGTGGATATATTATACTGGTAGAAACTAAGTAGAGTTATTATTCTGGAACAAAAGGCTAGCATGGTTCATTTGTAGTACATTAGAACAAGACAAAATGTGCAAATGTTACTTTCCATAGGAACAAATTAAACATATGCTTTCATTTTATAAAGTGCACTAGAAATAAATGTTAAAAGCTCATTGTTATATGTGGGTTATTACAGCATATTTCTTCACATCCCAAAGATTAGTGTATACATTATGCAAGACATTACCAATTCAATGCAATCACATATTTGTCTCCTAACTCTAAATAAAGCCCAGGCTTAAATAGAGTTTTAGTTATATAATTATAAAAGACTCACTGAAATGCCTTCGTTTACCACTTCCTTATAAAAGAAAAATAATAGAAGTCTTCTTTTTTATAAGCTAATTGGAATGGTTGGAGCCCCAGTGCTGATTGTGTCCTTAAGTGACCAGCTCTGTCATTAGCCACTCAACCAAACACAAACAGCTAGCCTGGGAAAACATTTGTGATTAACCAAGAGGCCATTGACAGTGCAGGTCAGCTAATCCATCAGTCATTCTAGTGAGCAGTTTACACCATACTTTATGCTTTTTAGTTTATTTAATTCAATTTGGATACACTGTGAATGTAAAGATAATATATATTTTTTTTCAATTAATGTGGTGAACGAGGGAATGTGAAGATCTGTTATTTCATTACAATTAGATTTGTATGTTAATAATTTTCTTTTTCTCTGATAGACCTATCTCCATTATAATAGGACCACTTATTCTGCAAAGATCCCACTCTATTGTTCCCAATATTGCACATAATCAACCACAGGCTGTGCCAATTTTGGGTTGCACTGCTTGTGGTCACCCAGCCACTCCGATTGTATTTTTTTTTTTAACAAGTTTATTTGTAGATTTTACAGAAATGTAATAATACAACTATACACAATCCAATAAAGAGGTATATGAAATATTCAGATCGTCAAAACAATATGATATCGTGTTAGCACATACATCAACAATCCAAACTAAGTAGAATAGATCATATAGAGCAAAACAAAATATTGGAAAATATACATGGACAGCAGAACTACGTAGGCGGTAGAGAGATGAAAAAGAAAAAGAAAGAGAAGGAAAGAAGAGAAAAGAAGGGAAAAAAATGTTGAGGGGGACATGGGATTTAGAGAGGAGACCGAGCTCCAGACTTCAACAGATAATAGGTGGATTATGATCATTAAAGTAGAAGATTCGAAAAGCCTGAGGGTGGGGATCTATGTGATGTGGTGTTGTTGTAAAGAAACCAGTCATCCCAAACTATAAGAAACTTATGGGAAGTGTTATGGAGGTAAGCTGAAATTTTCTCCATGGCCGCCACATGCCAGATTTTATTTATAAGTTGTTGGTGAGGAGGAGGGTTGATATCTTTCCAGTGCCTTGCAACTAAACATCGAGCTGCATTTAAGATATGTGAAGAAAGCTTGTCAGCATGTGGGTTGAGGCCCTCAAGTGGACAGCCAAGGAGAAAAGACCAGGGAGATTTAGTCAGTGGTAATTTTAGTATTTCCGAGAGGAGGACCACTCCGATTGTATTAATAAAATATAATTCAAATGGCAGAGCAATTGCTTACCCTGCCTCACAGCCGCTAAGTGCAACCATAAGCTACCTAATAGCACACTGATTAATGGATGCCAGTTATAATTTTAGCAATGGCCAGAGGTTTGGTAGATGGCTGGTGGGTATAATGGTCTCCCAGTGCAGACTCACCCGGGGACAGCATGGGGCCACAGGATTAGTAAGTGATAAGCTTGTGTCACTCCCAGGGGACTGATTGAAAGTTGAAAACCTGGCACATACAATATTTATTGTCATTTATTTATTCATTATTATTGGCATATTTTTTGTTATTTCTAAACATTGAACTGCGGAGAAAATATTATTGGCACTATTAATAATGAAAAAGGAGATGTCTATGGACCGTACTGTTGGAATAATGCCTGCTTTTTATTATTGTTTATTTGCAGTATATAGTGTCACCTAATTATGCAGCACAGAGAATATTTGTCATTCACATCCACGACCCAAACGAAATCCATGCAAACACGGGGAGGACATACAAACTCCAGACATATTCTGTGTTGGATGGGAATTAAGATCATAACCCCAACCATGTGTCCCTTAAGTTCTTATGTTCTTCAATCTAAATAGCTGACATTGATATAAAACTTTCCCGAATTATGTCCGCCAAACTGCTTGTAATCATTGCTGAGCAGTGGCATAACTAGGGTATTTGGAGCCCAAGGCAAATTTGAAAAGGGAGCCCCCCCCCCCACATCCCGATATGTGTGCACGCCTTAGGCGCGTGCTGAAAAAAATGGGCGTGGTCACTTAAAAATGGGGCGTGGCAACATGACACACCCCTTTATTTTCACTCTGAACATTCTTATCCATATGCACTTTAACCCCAGTAGTACCCCTTATACAGTACCCCCAGCATGCAGTTGTGGTCCCTCTTATGCAGACCCATAGTAGTGCCCCTTATACAGTATCCCCAGTAGTGGTCCCCCTTATACAGCCCCCAATTAGTTCCCCTTACTCAGTGCCCCCAGTAGTGGTCCCCCCAAATGCAGTGCCCTATGTAGTGTTCCCCCTTATGCAGTGCCCCCAGTAGCAGTCCCCACAATGCAGTGCACCCAGTAGTGGTATTCCCTTATGCAGTGCCCTTTATATAGTGCCCCCAGTAGTAGTCCCCCCCATGCAGTGCCCTTTATATAGTGCCCCCAGCAGTAGTCCCCCCCCCCCATGCAGGTTTCCCAGTAGTGGTTCCCCTTATGCAGGCACCCAGTAGTGATCCCCCCTATCTAGTGCCCCCTGTAGTGGTCCCCGCAGTGCCCCTAGCAGTAAGCCCCTTATATATACTGCCCCCAGCAGTAGTCCCCCCCCCCCTCCCATGCAGTGCCCCCAGTAGTGGTCCCCCTGATGCAGGCTCCCAGTAGCGACCCCCCCTATCCAGTGGTCCCTGTAGTGGTCTTTCCTGTTATTGCCCCCAGTTGTGGTCCTCCCAGTGCAGTGCCCCTAGTAGTAGGCCCCATTTATAATGCCCCCAGTAGTAGTTCCCCCCCAAGTAGTGGTCCCCAGTTGAGGTTTCCCCTCCCGATTAAGTGCCCCTGTAATAGCCCCCCCCCAGTAGAGGTCCTCCCAATAATGGTACCCCCAGTAATAGCCCCCCCCAGTAGAGGTCCTCCTAATAATGGTGCCCCCAGTAATAGCCCCCCCCAGTAGAGGTCCTCCTAATAATGGTGCCCCCAGTAATAGCCCCCCCAAGTAGAGGTCCTCCCAATAATAGTGCCCCCAGTAATAGCCCCCCCCAGTAGAGGTCCTCCTAATAATGGTGCCCCCAGTAGTAGCCACCCCCCCGTTGTGCCCCCACCCCAGTAGAGGGCCCCCAGTAGTGCTGACTGGTTTTTAAAATATATAAAAACATTCTTACCTGAATCCACGCTGCTGCTGCTCCTCCAGTCCTCGCTGCCGCTCCCGCCGCCCAGTCCTCCCGGGCTGGCGCGCTCAGCATAATAGGACAGACGTCATGACGTCTGTCCCATTACCCACTGCAGGAGCCGGATGTTCCTGATATCCGAACCTGCAACTCGCTTGTAAATACCATTCTCATTGCATGAACAGTGGGCCTGATTCAGAGCCGGACGCTATTTGCGCTCACTCGTTCAGAAAAAGGGGCCGGATATTTAAATAGAGCGCTCGCTCTTTGCGGTCTGTTGACACCTCTATGTCTGAACGAGCGAACGAAACATGCGCTCACTATTTTTTTAAAAACGCCCCCTGGCCACTCGCATCCTACGTCATCTCCGCTATTTATTAGATTAATCGAGTACATCAAAATGCGTATGAACTGCTCGCAGTGCTTGTGGTAGAATTTTCCTACCGCAATCATGCGAACAGTTCAGGCTAAAAGACAACCAAGTGACGTGGTCGATGACGCTGCTTTGTTAATTATGCACACCCTTAAAACGCCCGTTTTGACCGTTTGGCACGCCTGCGTTTGGATCTCCACTCCCCATTTTCAAGCACCTTCCCCTGTTACCACCCACAAACGCCTCATTCTGTCACTCAAATTAGCAGGCATTCGCTATTTTGCGAGCACACAATTTCCGACCGCAATGACTGGTTCGCGCATGCATATTACGACCCATACGCATGCGCAGTTGTGCAAACATCGCTTGGAGCGAATGAGCGGCCGCTTACGAGCAGCTCTGAATCAGGCCCAGTGTTCCTGTTCCATTGGCGCCGTTCCTGGTATCATCACCTACTGTCCATTCCGGTGTACGGTCTGCATCCGGTTCTGTCTATGCCTGAGGCAGCTATCCCACTGGCTGCACAGAGAACCTTCATCTGTTCCTGTTATCCGAACCTACAACTCCTCTGTGTATACCATTCTCCCTGCATGGTGAGTGTTCCTGGTTCCTATTCCATTTGATGCAGATCCTGGTATCATCACCTACTATCCATTCCTGTGTTTGGTCTGCATCCGGTCCTGCTACCATCTGAGTGCTCCTGGATCCTGGACTACAGCGACAACCCAGTTCCAGCCTGGTGAATACCACTCCAGGCATTCCGGTTTACAGTAAGTGTTATTTTATCTTTCTACAGTATTAACCCAGTATCAGTCTGGTCAATCTACTGCCACACTCTCCACTGATTGCACATACCAACTTGTCTCCAACACCGACGTCCCTTGTGATCTAGTAGGTATGATAAGGCATCTCCGCCGAGACCCCGGTTCGATTCCCGGTCCGGGAAGTGTTGCATATTTCATGCCAGGTAACGATACTGGATCAGAACCTCTATACACTCCTTCCTATACCTTCTAATATCCTGCCTATACCTTCTAATATCCTGCCTATACCATCTAATATCCTGCCTATACCTTCTAATATCCTGCCTATACCTTCTAAGGATGACGCTAATTTGCATACGCAGCCATACAGTAAATAAAGACTTAAGACCTGGAATCTGTGGTTCCAAAGCACAAGTATTATTCAAGCAAAATTACAGTCAGTTACACGCTATTGATCCAGACACAATTCGGCACAAAGGAATTATGCAGACCCATGTACAGTATACATACGCAGCGCTTCCGGACCAGATGTTAGGCATCAGCAAGAAACCCCTCGTCTATCAGCATTCAGCACGAAGACTAAAGACCCAGTGTTGGAGCACGCATATTTATACCCCCAAGGAATAGACAACACAATAGGGACGTTTGTTGCTGATGCTATTGGTTCCCAAGGGGGATACATCTGTTACAGAGCATTTAACAGGCTGATTCAAATAGACACAACCCAGCCTCCAACAACTGAGGGTCCCTAGATTCCCGCCAAATGCAACATCCTAACAGTTATTCATATCATATACATTTTGTTGCTTGAAGTCTCTGCGGTCCATAAGTCGAGAATGCATGATGCAGTCTCCCCACCGTTAACACCGGAATACTGTGAAAAGAGTACGCATCAGTACGAAACCAAACATGGCTTACTTATCATGTATAAAACCTTAGTTACCAAACAATCTTTATTTCATAGCATTTATACTAAATGAACAAACTTAAATCTTATACCTTAAAGCTTATGAAACCTTGTATGTGAATATGTAATGTGTGAGTATGCGGGGTTTGATATAAAGACGCTAGTTAACTTGGTGCGGATGCGTGCGCATTTAGCTACTAAACGGTGTTTTCATATAGGATCTTATGCATTCGCTAATATGCGACTAGTTAACAGCGCAATTGTGCATATTACGGTGTATATGAGAAATGATGAAAGATGCAATCGCATGGTGCTAATAGTAATCTCGCCATATGTACTTTATGTAGTTTATCTAAAATGGCGCTTGGGCAGCCATTCGCAAAATGGCGTCTTGTGATTTCATTTCCAAGATGGCGTCTTGCGGCCAGTCGCAAGATGGCGTCGCCGCGATTCAATTTTAAACTGATATTGTCTCAGCCAATTTCCCAGCTTCGACACAGGAGATCTCCTTAGGCCTGCCAGCTTTCATTACACATCTCCAGATACCCATACAGACGAATATCAGACACCGGGGTTCACAAACAAACATGAGTCTGACAAACCTCCTCTCATTTAGGAGTACCAGTAACCAGAGTAGCACTGGCAGGTGGAGAGATATCCTAAAACCAGCACCTGGACCGGAATACGGAACAAGAATCTACATCAATAAGAATCTGGGTACGATCGTGGAGAGCTCAACCCCGGAACCTGAACCCAGGAGCCCAGGGCTGGAACCCACTACTGGGAACTCATAAAGAGATTCAGCCAACGTAAACTCAGAACCGAAGTAAGCTAAAACTGGAAACAAGTACTGAAAAGAGACCAGGAATGAAGAACTTAGGACTTCGAACTGGAATAGCTACACAGACCTACCTGGAACCTACACACTGATACAGTGAACTAGACACCCAGGAAATGGGAAACAAGTCACCCACAGCCGATAGTGTGCTAGCAGATGGATCTGATATAATGGTGCTTGCATGGAAACAGACACTTTTGTATAAGCAAAGCACTTGCTGGGAATCGGGCACTTTGGAAAATGCAGAGTTCTTACTATGAAACAGGCACTTGGGAGAATGCAGAGTACTTACTGTGAAAAAGGCACTTGGGAGAATGCAGAGTACTATCTGTGAAATAGGCACTTTGGAATATTTGCTATGAATATTTGCTATGAAACAGGCACTTTGAAGACTGCAGAGTACTTGCTGTGAAACACAGGAACAGAAGTGAGTTGTTTGGGCAATGGGTTGATCTAAGGAAAAGGTTTAAATAGGGAGCTCCTGGTGTCTATTTGTAGAACAGATCATGTGATCGCAGCTGCTGAAATCCATTTAGACTTAGAGAACTCACATGACTTCAATATGACCATGACCCATGCAGCCAGTGTTTGTTTACAATTGGTGACACAGTGCTCAGGAATGCCACTGATGACCGGGGGTTGCATGAACCACCAGCTAGGAGTGCAGGGTTGGGCTATGATGGCACAGTCTGGTGCCACAATCCCAAGAAAAGAACATGCTGTCTCATCCAAGCTCCACATAGGCTAGAAAGTGGAGAAGGGCAGCACCTACTGTATGAAAGGGTACAGCACCCAGAGGGAAATGGAAGTGCAGCCTAGGCAACAATAAGTCATGTGCTACCCATGAGTAAACCATGCTTGTCTACTTTTGAAAAAGCACTTCAGGCAGATTGTGTAGCCATAAGGATCATTGTGCCTTATAACCAATACAGGGAAATTATACTAATGATCCAATTTGAATGTACATATCTCTGTTTTTTCTTTTATATAACAGCTTCATATTGGGGGTAAGGTGCAATCAGGGAGATTGCTAGACTCTTCAGGGAGTCAGGGAGATTGCTCCTATTACAGGGAGTCTCCCTGACAATCAGGGAGAGTTGGCAAGTAGAGTATGAGTAAAACTATTCAATGGATGCGCAACATGACAGGTATATAGTTGCATAATTTCTTTAAAATAAACATGCTCGCTGTATATTAAATTAAATTCAGTATAGGTGATCAAAAGCAAACATTTTTGCAAATTCTATTAGACAATAATCATTAATCATGTCTTTTGGCCGGCACGGGAGACTTGCCGTCTCTTGCGGGTGCCTGAGAGTGCCACACGACTTTTGGGAGCCTCCCGGCTATTCCGGGAGAGTAGTCAAGTATGTAGTAAAGGTACATATTATACATATGTACATCTTATATGGAAGTCTTGACAAGTTCTGACATGCTTTGTCCCAAAAATCTAATCAGGCACAGAGCTACTGGCCTCATACATAAGATTAGTCGCACAATCATTTATTTAATTGATCATTATCAGTTTGTAGTCAAGAAAAGACCAATTTTAGATCCCAAAGCAATCATTAAAATTGTTCAATTGACCCCACTAATATGTGCTGATATGCATCAGTCTGCACTGTAATTTCACAATCGACTATAGTTTGCCTACTGTTAAATTGTGCTAAGTTCAGCAAGAATGACCTTGACAAAAGTAAGCTTCAACGGCGTATGTACAGAGTATAAAATTATGCAGAATGGTTAAAAATAGATTGAATACAATATTTCTCATTCTTGCACATTATTTAAAACTATTGCCCTTGTATATACTGTCATTTTCTTTATAAAATTGTGTTCTGTCTTTTTAGATCTTTGTCTGTATTCAATCTATGGGCCTGATTCATTACGGATCGCTATTGCGTTCACAGCTGCGATTACACACACACAGTGGCGGTTCTAGGGGTGGGCCAACAGGGCAGTCGCCCGGGGCACCGGCCCCTAGAGGGCGCCACTGAGTCCCCAGAAGGTAAAAAATCCACAATAAAAAAAAACAGCGCCGGTCTCCCCCGCGTTGCCGGGCGCCAGCTGATATTTGTTATAAGCGGGCACCCGGCTCCCTCCCTGCAAAGGCAGCCGAAGCTCACTCCAGAGCTCCGGCTCCCGCATAGAGCACTATGGGAGGGACGTCATGACAGTGTGATGAATTGGGGGTGTTCCGCAAGGACACGCCCCCTTTCCGGAAGCGCGTGTGCTTCAGCGCGCGCATAGGAACGTCATCTACAAACAGTTGCTTGTTGTTTTTTTTTGGGGGGGGGGCGCAACTGTGAACTTTTGCCCTGAGCTCCACAATGTCTAGAACCGGCCCTGCAGACACAGAACCACTGCAAAAATATGCTAATCTTTGCAATCGCACTGCCATCGCAGGCCAACATAAAGACGCCAACTTCCCCTTTCTCACATCCGTAATACTTTGCAAGTCTGCGAAAACGTCGGTACCATCAAGTAACATCGGAGCCTCACATACAATTTCACAAGGTCAGACCTTACTCAGAAATTGCTAACATCATCGCATGCAGTGAAAGCCTAAGCTGTGTATGCCATTGCAGTGGATAATTTATGCACACCCCTGTAACGGCTTTCAAACGCACTGACGTCTGCTTTTAGCCGACCACCACCCCGTCAACACCCCCAAATGCTCACTTCCTGTCAATCACTTTGCGATGGGTCTGCATGTTCTTGGCGTGATTCCTTTGCTCACACGCACATAACAATCATCCGTCTTCGTCCATAATTGCAATAGTGATCCGTAATGAATCAGGCCCTATATTCATTAAATATCTGTTAAGCTATACACACTTACCAATCGGCTGCTCGATATATCTGACGTGACATCACAACTGGGCCGGGATTTAAATGCCTGGCTTGTTGAGATGTCTGTGTTGGCTGTCCCTGCAGCAAGTGTACAGGTGGACATCTGGTCGCCCAACATACATATAGATGTGCTGCAGACAGTGCAGAGTCGACCTGATCAGTCTGTAAATGACATTGTTTACAGACATATCAGGTGTACAGTCCCGGCAATGCACTAGCGACACTGTATAGTTTGTCAAGGAAACGAACGATATATATCGAAAAGTGTGTTCCCAGCATAACACACCGGCCTGGATTATATGTTTCTCATATTTGATTAGCGATGCATGGTAGCAGAGTGAAGCTTTATATCAATGACAAATCCTTGGAGTGGTAATCACTGTTAAAATGTAATTGGTAAAGTAATTTAGGATCTACTGGTGTGCAATTTAGAGGGCTCCTTCCACAGGATAAAGATAGAACTTAAATACAGTGTCCTCTTTTTGGTCTGTTTGCTAAAAATGTCTTGTTCAACCATTCTTTAGAAAACACATGGGCAATGTCATGCCTAACAGGTGAATGCGGCAATATCAGACAGACATACTGTACATTATTTATGTAATCTGATCTTTTTATATAGCACCTAGATATTGCAAAGAACTCTACCCTTTTTGACTTTACAGTCTAAATTCCTAAAAACCAAGAATGCAAAGCAGGATTTGTCATAGGCCAGATGTGTCCTTGCTCATATAGCCTCAATATGCCATGCAGAGCAATGTGCCTGGTATGAGTGAGCCAACTTCTTGTTCTGTGCAACTCTGCCAGCGTCGGTGTCTTTGTTTTGTTGTTGCAGAAAATGTGTCTAAGTCGCAATGCAATGCGACTAGGAGACGGTGCTGATTAATTTGATACGTGACACTTGTATAACTGTGTGAATCTGAGCCTGCAATCGGAACTTGGCGTCTAAAAAAGCTGCAGTTGCTGCATCGTAGCACTTAGCATGCCGATTGAGAGACTCAGTTGCATAAATATACAAGTGTCGCAAATCTAATGAAGCAGCATAGTCTCCTGGTGCATCATAGCCACATCGCATTGTGACTTAGTTACATTTTCGGCTTAAAAAGACGCCCGGTGCTAACAGAGTCTCACTATACCAGGCAAGCCAAGAGGGGCTGTTTGGAGCGACTACAGCAAAGACGAGTGAGGACACTTCTGTATTTTGTGAGGAAACAATGGGCACCCGTAAGAACCCGTAAGAACCCTACAATGACATGCAATCACACAGATGGTGCACCACTGTACTGTCATGCTATCCATTACACAACCCATCATTCCAATGACCAGATTTTAGCTGGACAATCCTTTCAGTAGCCAAATGTGAATGGACTTATCAAATTGGTTGAATGGTAGTTTAGGGATGTAGCTGGTCGGATCAGGAGATTGGCTGATTCTTGTCTCAACGTTCTTTCCTCCCCCCCTAGAATTTTGGAGGGGAGCATTAATACTGTTGATGTCAAATTTTTGGTTTTCAACTGCAAAGATATACAGTATCTGAGCTTATTCATACGGTATATAAAATGTTTTTATGGTTGTTTTGAATGTGCTAAATTATTTTTTAAAGTAAGCTACTATGGACTGCTAATTGATTGTCTATTTATAAGGGAATCGGTATGTAATGCCGGCGGCTGTTTAGCCGCCGGATCACATACCGACAGTGGCAGCCCGATGGGTCGGAAACCCGACAGCATCAGGTAAGTAGTCTAACCCTCCCCTCTCCTCCCATAACCCTAACCCTCCCTTAGGGGGGCTTAACCCTAACCTCCCCCTCAGTGCCTAACCCTAACCTCCCCCCGTTAGTCCCTAACCCTGCCAGGGGGGTGCCTAACCCTAAGTCACTCCGGAGGTCCCTAACGCTATACCCCCCCTTCCTCCCGCAGCTACGCGCTAAGATACCCGGCTTGCCTTCGTCCGGTAAGTCGGGTGTAGGGATTTAGTAGTGGGGCTAATGATAATGACGGCATCGGGATTTCGACGCCTATCTTTAGTCCCATGTCGGGATGTTGACTGTCGGGCTATTGGCGGGCGGGATAGCGCTCGCCGATATCCTAACTACATCCCTTTATAAGTTGTGTAAGGCATACAAATGACTACTCTTGTATCTGTAAGGATATGCAGTCGTGCTCACCATGTCTTTTATTTATCAATAAGTGTTCACTTTGAAAAGTAAAACATTTTAGAAAAACGTAATTCATAAAAATGATCACGCTCAGATAGTCCCCTTCACATTGCATTTAGATTTCCATTCAAGGCCACATGTAAGTGCTATTTGTGTGCACATTGCTTTGAAAATGTTGTGTCATTCCTTTTGACCACCTAAATAGAAAATAAAAATCAATGCACCTCTGCCAGCGCAGTCAATTTCCTTAGCGTTACAGGAAACTGAAATGCTTGCATATTGCAGATAGTAACTGCTGGATACTGCAGCTGCTGATAGCAGCGTTTTGTCTAGAACAAAAATAAAACAGATAAACTATGATGTGCTGCTTAATTAAAGCAAAAGAAGACACTAATGTTTTAAGAAGAGCCTTTATGCGGAAGTGAGCTATCATTGTAATTTGCATTATTGTTAAATAGAGCTATTAAGGTTAAAATGGGGATGGAAGATAATTATTGGTGCCTTCTTCCTGATGATATCTGGGAGGATTTGTTGAGCCATTGTGTGACCCATCCCCAGCAGCAAACTCCTGGCAATCATAACTTGCGGATAAGCTATAGAGGTCAATCGCAAATGCACTAAGAATAGTCCCGTACACTCACACATGGCAGCTTGTAGTAGATTTTACATTTTCATCGGGAGCAAGATAGATTTATTCTCTTCAGATACTTTGTTTTGAGCAGCCTTCAACATAATATATTCTGAAAGTTTGCACAGTTGTAGTTTTTATTTTTAGATGGATTAAAAATAAAATGTTCCAGCACATTGCTTCTGAAGTATGCCTGGCTTTTGGAGCATGCTGCTAAAAGTACTATTTTGTTGCTTCATATAAAAGAAGCTAAATAAAAATACCTGTAGTTGTTGCAATGGAGTGAGAACAGAAACTTAATAGCAATTCACATATCTGCAGTTAAAATCTGGGAACTGATTAAACATTTTGTTATACTGTAGGCTTTACCTTTGCAAAAATTAAAATTCTGGGTTTAAGTTGTTATTACTACATAGAAGAGAAGGAATATTCTTCAGGGCTCATTTACATTTAGGTACAAAATGTGCAAGAAACCATAGCAACCAGTCACACGATTTATTGCATTGTCTAACTTGCACCAATGAAATATAAGCTTCAATAAATGCTTACTGCCAGTGATTCATTACAGATATTGCCTCCTAAATACAATATTAGTAAATTAACCCTTCTTTCTAAATGGGATGTAGTTATTATCCTAGCTGTCGGGATGCTGGCGCTCAAAATGCCGGCGCTGGAATCCTGACAGTAAGAAGTGGGGTTAGGGAGAGCTTTAGGGTTAGGGGATAGGGGGAGGATTAGGGTTAGGCACTAGAGGTGAGGATTAGGGTTAGGCACTAGAGGTGAGGGTTAGGGTTAGGCACTAGAGGTGAGGGTTAGGGTTAGGCACTAGGGGGAGGGTTAGGGTTAGGCACTAGGGGGAGGGTTAGGGTTAGGCACTAGAGGGGAGGGTTAGGGTTAGGCACTAGAGGGGAGGATTAAGGTTAGGCACTAGAGGGGAGGGTTAGGGTTAGGTACTGGGGGGAAGGTTAGGGTTAGGCACTAAGGGGGGATGGTTAGGTTTAGGCATTGGGGAGGTTAGGTTTAGGGTGCGGGGAGGGAGAGTTAGGGGGAGGGTTAGGATATTTACCGACAGGTGATACTTACCGCCAGGATCCTGAGCGCAGGCATCCCGTATCCAACCTGTCTAAATTTACTTTAACTTGAAAAGCCTGCCATCATGGGACTCAGACTCTCTATAGAAATGGATTTAGGGCCTGATTCAGAGCTGATCGCAATTAGCGCTCGCTCGTTCAGAAAAAGGGGGTGGCTATTCAAATGAACCGTTCGCTCCTTGCGGTCTGTTGCCGCCTCCATGTCTGAACGAGCGAACAAAACATGCGGACGTTTATTTGATAAAAACGCCCCCTGGCCGCTCGCATCATACGTCATGTCCGCTATTTATTAGATTAATCGAGTACATCGAACAGCGTATGAACTGCTCGCTATTCTTGTGGTTGGTTTTTGCTACCACAATTTTGCAAGCAGTTCTGGCTATAAAATAACCCAGTGACGTGGTCAATGACGCTGCTGTTTTAATTATGCACACCCATAAAACGCCCGCTTTGACCTTCAAGCATGCCTGCGTTCTGATCTCCACTCCCCGTTTTCAAGCACCTTCCCCTGTTACCACCCACATACGCCTCATTCTGTCACTCAACATAGCAGGCCCTCGCTATATAGCGAATAAACGATTTTCGGCCTCACTGACTGGTTCGCGCATGCGTATTAAAACCGTACGCATGCGCAGATGGCGAACATCGCTCAGAACGAGCGTACTGCCGCTTACGAGCGGCTCTGAATCAGGCCCTTAGTCTTTTAGCAGTCAATAACTTTGTTTTATTGTACTGGTTTACAAAATTCTGGGGCTGCCAGATTAAAATTTGCATAAAAATAACAGGGCAACTCCTAAGTGATGCAACCTAACATTACCTATAATTATAATCATGGACGTAGCTATGATGGGTGCAAAGGGGTGCCATTGCCCTGGGGGTCCAGACCTATATCATACAGACATCTACCAAATTCCCTTAATTACTTGTTAATAATTGGTTCTGGCCTATTGCCCAATCTGAAAAGGAGAAATCGTCAGTACTAAATGGCAATCTCTCCACACTGATATGATCCATCTCCTGGAGAGCACTCCAGGAGATGGATCATTATAATCATATTATGCAATGTTACATAATATAGGGGGGGGCTGTGATGTGGCAAAATATGAACTAGGGGATTGTAATGTGGCAAAAAATAAACTGGGGACACTGTTATTTAGCACAGTATGAATTGAAGACAATACAGTGTGACATAATATGAACATGGGGTACTACAGTGAGGCATAGTATGAACTACAATATGGCATAATGTGAACTGGCAGTTCTAAAATGTGTCAGAATGTGAACTGGCAGCACTACAATGTGGCATATGAACTGAATGCACTGTATGGTGCAGTGTGGCAAGTTGCAGCCTTGAGAACTGATAAATACTTGGCAGGTTACAGCCTTAAGAGCTGGTATGCACTTGGCTAGTTGCAGTTTCGAGGACTGGTATGCTCTTGGCTATTTGCAGCCTTAAGATCTGGTATGCATTTGGCTAGTTGCAGTTTTGAGGACTGGTATGCTCTTGGCTAGTTGCAGCCTTAAGATCTGGTATGCTCTTGGCTAGTTACAGCCTTAAGATCTGGTATGCACTTGGCTAGTTGCAGTTTTGAGGACTGGTATGCTCTTGGCTAGTTGCAGCCTTAAGATCTGGTATGCACTTGGCTAGTTGCAGTTTCAAGGACTGGTATGCTCTTGGCTAGTTGCAGCCTTAAGATCTGGTGTGCACTTTGCTAGTTGCAGTCTTGAAGACTGGTATGCACTTGGCTAGTTGCAGCCTTAAAAGCTGGTATGTACTTGGCTAGTTGCAGTCTTGAAGACTGGTATGCACTTGGCTAGTTGCAGCCTTAAAAGCTGGTATGTACTTGGCTAGTTGCAGTCTTGAGGACTGGTATGCACTTGGCTAGTTGCAGCCTTAAGAGCTGGAATGCATTGAGGGGATGCAGTCAGGAAGCCGACGGTCGAAATGCTGACCGTCGGCTTCCTGACTGTCTAATCCCGGCAGGCGTCTAATGACAGGTGTTGAAATCCCGACGCCTGTCATTTAGCCTACCCGGGAGCCTGACGCCTGGTATACCGATCGAAAGTAAGCCTGGTGCGGACAGCCTCGGGGGGTTGGGGGGGAGGGTTAGGTTAGGGGCTCCCGGGGGGGCAGTTAGGGTTAGGTACCCCCCCCGGGAGGGTTAGGTTTAGGCTAGGGGAACAGGGGGTTAGGGTTAGGCATCCCCGGTGGAAGGTTAGGGTTAGGCACCCCCCTGGGAGACTTAGATTTAGGCTGCGGGGAAGGAGGGGTTAGGTTTAGGCACTTTCAGGGGGGCTTAGGGTTAGGCACTTGGGGGGGAGGTTAGGGTTAGGCACCCCTAAAGGAGGGTTAGGGAGGGTTAGGTTAGTTAGTACTTACCAAAACAACTGTCGGGTCTTCACTGGTGCCGGTCTTCCGGTGTCGGGATTAGAACCGCCGGTTCCATACCGATTCCGCACTGAGCTATATAAGAAATTGCTGTAAAAGTTTATTGCTTGCTTGAATATACAGGCAATGATTTGCAACTGAAACTGAGGAGTTGAAAATTGCAGATAGGACACATAACACTGAATTGCAGTGCAGACAGCAAACAGACAATTTAGCTGATTGGCCACACAGACACAGAGAAGCTGCTGAGAGTGCTGGAATGAATAAACAAAAAAGTTCACTTTACTGAAGTGCAGCTGACTCTGCTATAATGTACAAGCAGAGAATCCATACAGACACTGTGGTGTGGCAGGCACTGCACTGATTTTCCTTGCAGGAAAATCTCATACACGCTGGGAAGTGGCATTGGGGGAGGGACCCCTTGAAAATATTGCTATGGGGCACACAAAGTCTGGCTATGCCCCTGCAATGAGCATAGCGTATATATGCACCTATGCAGATTTTGGAATTGACTCCTGGATAGGGAAGGAATGGGGAATTTTAACTTAGAGTGTAAGGCCACGTTCGTCCAATTGTGACATTTACACAGCTGCATATACCCCTATGAAAGCCATATTATTTGCGGGTTGCCAAGGGCAGGTGGAAATAGCAGATGATGATGATGGCAGTTAACTACATTAGTGAACCACTTATGATTGGCTGTCTCCTAACACACTGCTGATGCTGATTGGTGCTTTTTTCATTGTTCAGGCATATATTATACTTTGTGTTTAGTTAAGCAAATATATTTTATATTTCCCCAAAGAGAGAGGTAGTTTCCAATTGATTAAAGAAGTTTGAAGTTCAATTGATAATTAATATTTTAATAATATTTTGCAAACAAAACAAATGGTTACAAGTGTGTGAGATATATGCCTGGTGCCGATCTGCCCGTAGTTTGTGATAGTTGCAGTTTAGCCTATACATGCATTTGCAGTTTTTTAATAAAAGGCAATTGTGTCCGCATTTTGGAATGCAATTATGACCAACTTTGCTTCAGCTAAAGTATGTACACAAGTGACCAAAACACAAAATTACCATGATTACAAAGATTATTCTCTGCAGCGACAATACAAACAAAATACCCAACAATACTCTCAAACAATATGAAGGTGACTACTTTATGTCACCCAGTAAGCCAGATACATTATTTTCTTCAGTAATTTCATACACTGGAGTTCATAAATGTCTGTTTGCTTTTTCTTTTTTTGCAAGAGTTACACATTATCATTTATAGCTATTTGCTTATAGCCTTACATCTCATTTTGCCTGGAATGGTGAAAAGGGGCTGGGCAGTATTGGGCAAGCATAAGCCGATTACAGTTCACAAAAGTGGGACACAGATGTGGATGCATCCAAATAGGCACAGTGTAGGAAACATATCTCTAGCGGCTTCTGGAAGGCTGATGCAATGATAGCCAGTGATTATGATGACTGCCAGCAGCACTGGCTATCTGCTTCTAAGTATGTCATTGCGTATTGACCCCTTCAGCAATTTATTAACTTCACGACTAGTTTCTATGAAGTCATGGACATGTATTCACATTAAATGATATTTTCATTTGGACTTCTACAAGAAAGAAGACTCCCATTTGATTTTTTCAAAAACTTTTTTAGCTTGGAAGGACAACGAAAATATGTGAACATACAAACAGACAAACTGTAACATCAAGTAGTCAGGTCATAGACTAAAGAGAGGAGGCTGGGTTGAGGAATACTAAACATGGAGCAGGCGATGAGTGTATTTGGCTGTAATGTAGGAAGGGCTCAGAGAGTGAAGGAAACATGGGTGGCTTTCTCTGAAAAACCAGAGTGCCCGCTCTGTAGTTGTGAGGTCAGATCTGTCATGTGGGTAGCATGTAATCTTTTCCATGCATGCAATGTGCTGGATACAGTTCTGAGATGGAAGGTGATTCTGTATGTTTCCAGTGGGACACAATCTTATATTTGGTGGTGGATAGTACCTTTAATTTAATGTTTATGCAAGTTTTGAGGTGGGTGGTAGAGGGGAAAAACTCAAGAGTCTTTAGAGTCCATGCTTCCATCATCATGTTAAGTCGTATTTTGTCCCAAAACAGAGAAATCTTAGGGCTGACCCACCAAATATGAAGTAAGTTTCCCAAGGCAGATCCTACAACAGGTAGGATCTGCCTTAACTAACATTTTATGTCCAGGGTATAGTACCATGAGTAGTACACCTTGTAAGCTATTTCCTTAGTAAGCAAGGGAATCAAAGTATGAATGAAGTAAACAAGCAAAAAACTAGATGGAAAGCTTATTAGAAAATAAGTGAAGAGGTAAAAGGGCTATTCAATTGTTGTAGAAATCCCCTGCTGGGCGTCTATATGAATAGCCACTCGACGGAGCAATTCAATTGTTGCTCTGTTCGGACGCCTAAAGCTGGGGGGGGACACATTTCTTATCACAAAAGTGCGAGATGATCTGTGTCCAACGCTCGGTTTTTTGGGGGGCGCCCTAACCACTTCTTTAGATGGGTTTATCCTCTGTGCACGGCTAAACCTGGTGCTTGTAGCTGTGATAAATACTAATGGGTGCCCAAATGGAGAAACAATTGAATTGCTCCGTCGAGCGCCTGTTCATATAGACGCCCAGCAAGGGGCGTCTACAACATCGAGCCTAAGTGTCTCATTTGAAAGAATTTGAAATGTTTGGGAAACATAAGGGAATACATTTGTTGGGTAACCTTAGCCCCTGTGGTGAGACACCTATATATCGTTGTGAACCTCTGCAATACTGATATTCTGCTTACCGCTGATACCGCTGTGTTGCTGCTGTTACCTATTACCCTGTTGATATCAATAAACCCATCATCCTGGTTAAGGACTCTCTGTGTGGCCTAACAGTCACTTTCACATTACACCTGACACCTAAGGATATATTTACTAAAGTGAGAGTTTTTAGATGTGGAGATGTTGCCCATAGCAACCAATCAGATTTTACTTAACATTTTACTACCACCTTCTAGAAGATAATAGCTAGAATCTGATTGGTTGCTATGGGCAACATCTCCACTTCTAAAAACTCTCACTTTAGTAAATTTATCCCATATTGTGACCACCACCCCAATAGGCTATATCAATGTGTTGATCAGTTTTTTTTAGTCCAAGCTGTTTTCTCATATTTCAAATTTATCGTTTTCCACATAAATGACTCTACATGGAAACATAAACAAAATAACTAAAATCATTATATAGTAGCGAAAAACACTTGTCAAATACTGTACATAAGGCTGTATAAAGTACATTTTTATTTGTCTAATCCCCTTTGCAGTTAATCCTTGGGTGCCTGTGCTGGGTTAAGCTGTGTTTGCTTATTGTTCTGTTACTTACATTTTATTTAGACAGCAATTCCTGCAGGAAAGGTCATTGAATACTCTGTACAATATGGCTTATTGCTGTGCTGAGAAAAACTGTGTTTATTTTAAGGAGTGTATCTTTACATCATTACAAGTAATAAAATATAATTCTCCTTGAGAAGAGCATTATGTGGAAAATCAATAATCATAACTTTTAGGTGCTCGGCCAATAAGGAAAAAGGCATTTTTTTTAACTAATTATATACTATATGTGTTCTAGCAAAAGGTGCCCAAGTGCAAATTAACACTGTACCCACTCAATGTACTCAATGTGCAAATACATTTTACTTTCCATTTAATATTTAGTAAAGTGTATTTACAGTGTGTTATTTTTATTGAATTTTATTGTTATCATCCTTTCTTTGTCATCAACATATTCTGTAGCTCAGCACAGTCTGGGAGAACAATGTTTATCACAAATTACAATGCAGTAACAGACATGGAGACAGAAGGTATGAGGGCCCTGCTCACTATTGCTTCAGTTACAATTGCATTTTTGCATTAGTACATACAGAGGGGCTGATTCAGAGTTAGGAGCAAATCAAATTTGCAGAGCGATAAGGGGGCATATTTATCAGTTATCGAACCCTCTCCCCTGAAATGGAGGTCCCTCCATGGTACATGCAGGGGATAATATTTGCAGGTATCTCCTGAAATCATCTGTTTTTGGGTAATATCCCATAAATATTATTTGTTATATAGGCCCCTTATAGCTGTCCAGTATTCATTCTCCATATGCAAAAGCAGCCAGTATTTTCCCTATATGCAAAAATATAAACGCATTTGCACCCTGTACCTTGCAACATGGCTTGTTCAAGGACAAAATTGTTCTCTTTTTACTTCTTTTTTATTTGCTCCTAACTCTGAGACAGGTCCAGTATGTCATACACAGGACTTTGAGAGAGGATCCCCCGAAAAATAAACATATAACAGGTGGTTTGCAATGATTGTTCAAACACTGCACACAGGTTCCAGTTAGTGATTTTTTTTGGGAAGTTCGCCCTTCTCCCGGTCTTAACACTTGGGGCCAAATGTAATAGGGTGAGAGTTTAGAAAATGTGATAGTTTTGCAGTAAACTCTCACATTGGTCGAGTTCTATCTTCAAAATAAGAAAACATCTGGATGAGAGTTTAACTTGTGAGAGTTTTTTTAGGCTAAAAACATGTGAGTTTGCATGTTCTCGGACTCTGGGCCTGATTCAGACCCGCTCCGTCGTGCGCATGCGCGAGACCCGAATAACGACGGCCAAGCCGTCGTTATGGGTCTCGCACCAAAGGGGGCGTGCTGTCGATGGTGATTGACAGCACGCCCCCTTTGGTGGGCGTGCCGGGGGCGTGGCTGCCCAGACGGAGGCGTTCCCATGGGAACGCCTCCCGTCTGGGGCCGGCCCCACTGACATCACTAGTGATGTCAGTGGGAGTGCTTTTGGCTCTGATAGAGCCAAAAGCACTCCAGGGCTTGCGGCAGACGAGACCCTACCACAAGTGTCTCGTCGCAAGCCCGATGGTCTTGACCATCGCGACCATCATTTTGTCCGCTCGCTATAGTTGTGGGTGGTTACCCACAGCTATGCGAGCAGCCAGGAGGCCGCTCTTAAAAAAGATAAGGACGGCCCTGATTCAGAGCGAGCGCTCTGTTACAGTACATTGGCCAAGTTTAAAAAGTGTGAGAGTTTACTTCTAAACTCTCACATTTTCTGAACTCTCACCCTATTACATTTGGCCCATGGTGTTAAATAATGACTTGTCAACATTTAAAAAATGTATTTATACCAATTTTTAACACCTGAAGAAGGGCCATAGGCAATTGGCAGATACAAGGGGCCAAATGAAATAGGGTGAGAGTTTAGAAAATGTGTTTAGCAGTAAAACTCTCACACTAATGGGCCTATGTATCAAAGCTTGATGAGAGATCCAATTGTGAGATATAAATCACCAACCAATCAGCTTCTAACTTACATTTTATAGGCTGTGTTTGAAAAATGACAGTTAGGAGCTGATTGGTTAATAATTTATCTCTCACAATTTTATCTCTCATCAAGCTTTGATACAGTACATAGGCCCTCATTCAGAGCCGTTCGCTAGCGGCCGTACGCTCGTTCCGAGCGATGTTCGCACATCTGCGCATGCGTACGGTTTTTAGTACGCATGCGCGAACCAGTCAGTGCGGCCGAAAATCGTTTGTACGCTATATAGCGAGTGCCTGCTATTTTGAGTGACAGAATGAGGCATATGTGGGTGGTAACAGGGGAAGGTGCTTGAAAACGGGGGAGTGGAATTCGAACGCAGGTGTGCTTAAAGGTCAAAACGGGCGTTTTAAGGGTGTGCATAATTAATACAGCAGCGTCATTGACCACGTCACTTGGTTTTTTTTAACTCAGAACTGCTCGCAAAATAGCGGTTGAAAAAACCAACCACAAGAATAGCGAGCAGTTCATACGCTGTACGATGTACTCGATTAATCTAATAAATAGCGGACATGACGTATGGTGCGAGCGGCCAGGGGGCGTTTTTAAGAAATAAACGAGCGTATGTTTTGCTCGCTCGTTCAGACTTAGAGGTGTGAACAGACTGCAATGTGCGAACGGATCATTTGAATAGCCACCCCTTGTTTTTGAACGAACGTCCGCAAATAGCGAACGGCTCTGAATGAGGGCCTTAGTCCCCTAAATCTTGAGAGTTTTTTGAGTCTGAAAAACATGCAAGTTTCCATGTTCTGTGACTTTATTACATTGGCTGAGTTTAACAATGTGAGAGTTTTCTCTCACATTTTCTAAACTCTCACCCTATTACATTTTCCCATGGGGTTTCCATTTGTCTGATACAGAACGTTTGTTCTTTAGGCTCTCTCCCCTACAGCTTATACTATAAACAATCTACAGTGTTAATTATTAATACTGTATTCATATGCGCATGCAGGGGGTTAACAAGCACACCGCCTCTGCCGGGTTGTGCACTCGTACTACCCGGCGGCATGTGTGTTTTGTTTTGGCAGCCAAATGGAGTCAGACAGACTCTAATTGGCTGTTGCATCCACTGCTGGAGCTCACTCATGAGCTCCACCTTCCGGCCTCTGCAGTGGGTGATGGGAGAGACGTCATGACGACGCTCCCATAGTGCATAGCGGGCCAGGAGGACAGAGGAGCAGACAGCGGCAGGCGCGGGGATTCAGGTAATTGTGTTTTTGTTTTTTGGTCTTTATCCTATATATGTAAGGGGCACTGCATAGGGGGTGGGTGCACTGCATTAGGGGGACTACTACTGGGGGCACTATTGAGGGTACTGCATAGGGGAGGTCACTACTGGGGACACCATATAAGGGGCACTACTGGTGGTACTGCATAGGGTGGACTACTACTGGGGGCACTGCATAGGGGGGACTACTACTGGGGGCACTGTATAAGGGACACTGGATAGGGGGAACTACTACTGGGGGCACTGTATAAGTGGCACTACTGGGGCACTGCATAGGGGGGACCACTACTGGGACACTGCATAGTGGGGACCACTACTGGGGACCCTGTATAAGGGGCACTGTATAAGGGGCACTGCTGGGGGCACTGCATAGGAGGGACCACTAATGGGGGCACTGCATAGGGGGGACCGCTACTGGGGCACTGCATAGGGGGGACCACTACTGGGGGCACTACATAGGGGAGACCGCTACTGGGGGTACTTCATAGGGGGGAACACTACTGGGGGCACTGTATAAGGGGGACCACTACTGGGGGCACTGTATAAGGGGCACTACTGGGGCACTGCATAGGGGGGACCACTACTGGGGCACTGCATAGGGGGGACCACTACTGTGGGCACTGTATAAGGGGCACTGCATAGGGGGGCCACTACTGGGGGCACTACATAGGGGGGACTGCTACTGGGGGCACTGCATAGGGGGGACCACTACTGGAGGAACTGCATAGGGGGGACCACTACTGAGAGCACTGCATAGGGGGGACCACTACTGGGGGCACTGTATATGGGTCACTACTGAGGGCTCTGTATAAGGGGCACTACTGGGGGCACTGTATAAGAGGCACTACTTGGGGCACTACTGGTGGCACTGCTTAGAGGGACCACTACTGGGGGCATTGTTTAAGGGGACCACTACTGGGGGCTCTGCATAAGAGGAACTACTGGGGGCACTATATAAGGGGCACTACTGGGGGCACTGCATAGGGGGACCACTACTGGGGTTAATGCATAGGGGGACCACTACTGGGGGCACTATTTGTGGCTAAATCTTTTTTCATTGGTTCGGTAACCAAGGATTTGGAAACCCCCCTTTTAGAATCCTGCGTTTGCCACTGGTATTACATATATCTATCCAAGACCAGTGCTAGGGTCTTCTGTTACTCCCCAAGTCTCCCTGAATCACATCCAGGAAAAAATGATGTTCAGGCAGTTTGGCCCTACTGCCTCATCTAACAGCTTAGTGTGATCACTGTACCTGTATATTTCTGAAGCAGTAGCGGATTTTATCTAGGGACTGCATTCGCCCCCCAATTACAATCCACCAGCTCCAGAAAGCCCCCTTCCTTGCATTAGCACTGGCTTCACATTGGAAGCCTTTTATTTGCTACAAGCTGGACTGTCAGTCCCAAGGGTAGGTTTTTTGTCCCTCTGGGACTCCAGTCCAAATATTCATTAGCAGAAAAAGCTTCCAGTGTGCTGCTAGATAATTTCTGCTGCTAGTATACCAGCATTACCTGGCTTCTAGGGGCTGCAGACGATGCAGCCATTGGAAGCCAGGTTTTGTGCACATGTGCGTTTTTTTCTTTTCCTCCCCGGCTAGATTTTTTGTGTATGCGCAATAGATACTAGTGGAGTCCGGACTGGTGCTGACCTGAGCTGCAGCCCCCAAACTTAATGGTAGGAGCCACCACTGGTCTGAAGTAGAGCATATACAGCACATAAGCTAGGCTATAGCTTGTTAAGTGCTAATTACCGTGTGGCCTCTTCATGGACTGGACACACTCCATAAACCTCTCATGGGGTAAATCACTAACTAGTACCAGTGGCAGTTCTAGGGGCGGGTTAACAGGGCCGTCGCCTGGAGCGCCGACCCCTAGAGGGCACCACTGAGTCCCCAGAAGAAAAAAATTTAATTTAATTTTTTTTATTTCAGAAGCACCAGCACTGGGGGCAGGACGATATAGGGGGCATTACTACTAGGGGGATTACTATAGGGGGCATGACTATAGGGGGCATTACTAATGGGAGCATTACAACTGTGGGCACTACTAATGGGGGCATTACAACTGTGGGCACTACTAATGGGGGCATTACTAATGAGGGCACTACTATAGGGGTCATTACTACTGGAGGCACTACTACTGGGGTCATTACTAATGGGGGCATTACAACTGGGGGCGTTACTACTGTGGGCACTACTAGTGGGGGCATTACCAATGGGGGCACTACTACTAGGGTCATTACTACTGTGGGCATTACCAATGGGGCATTACCACTGCGGGCACTACTAATGAGGGCACTGCATGGGGGGCACCACTACTGGGGCCATTGTGTAAGGGGCACAACTGCTGTGGGCATTGTATAAGGGGCACCACTGTGTGTCATAACATGAATAAGGGACTGCTGTGTGGCATGATTTGAATTGGGGATAATGTATTATAAAGGGAACTACTGTGTGTAGCACAATGAATTATACAGGGCATTATTGCGCATGGCATAATGTATTATACAGGGCATTACTGCATGTGGCATAATGTGTTATACAGGTTATTACTGCATGTGGTATAATGTGTTATACAGGGCAATACTGCATATGGCATAATGTGTTATAAAGGCCAATACTGTGTGTGTCATAATGTGTTCTAACGGGCATTACTGCGTGTGGCATAACGTGTTATACAGGGCATTACTGTATGTGGCATAATGTGTTATAAAGGGCATTACTGTGTAAGACATACTGTGTAAGGCGCATTACTGTACATGGCAATTATTCGCCACGAGGGGAGAGCTTCGTAAGTGCTGGGTACGCCCCACAGTGTGATGAATTGGGGGTGTTCTGCAAGGACACGCCCCCTTTCTGGAAGTGCGCGCGCGCTTTCAGCGCCCGCAGAGGAACACCATCTGAACAAAGTTATTTCTTTCTTTTGGTGGAGGAGGGCGCAACTGGGAACTTTCGTCCTGAGACAACATCTAGAACTGCCCCTGACTGGTACCTGTGTGCAGCATTGGTACAATTTTGCATTCATACTTTTGTAGAATAAGTTGTAGGGGGAGCTCTTTATTTGAAATAACTATTTTACATGTAGAGGGCAAAAAATAGAAAAAAAACCTGGGTAAATAAGGGACATTAGGCATATTGGAAAAAAGGACATGAGGGACTCGTGTTAATAAAGCAAATAAAATCCCAGCATGGTCAGGATCATGGATAAGAATGCTGGACTGCTCTGGTTGCCTATGATTGACTCAAATGGCTGCAAGGTGAAACTTCTGCGACATTGAAGGAGCGGTGATTGTTGAGGAGCATTTGGCAGAAGCTTTAGTGACAAAACAAATGTTCAATATACTGTTTTTAATATGACAGCAAGGAACTCCTAGGAATAAACGTCCTCAGCAAAAAGTAGCAGTGAGCTAAAGTGCAAACTCCAAGATTGTGACATGTATGCATTAATTAAAAATACACTGCAAAAAAAAAGCATACTATGGCTAAATTGGAGTGCTTAACTCATGTGTCACACATATACAGCAATGAATGGTTGTGAATTAATAGGAACAAAGCGTGGTGGAAGGTACTAAGCAGTGGTGGAGGGTGATATGATTAGATGAATCACCTTTCCCCATGTTCTTGACCAATGCATGAATGGTGCCGTATTAAAGAACTCTACAATTTTCAACAGTGAAGGTTTTTGGTGGCTCTGTAATGTTGTGTGGCAAGTAGCCATGGAACGCCAGAGACAACTACTACATTTGGATGACCAGGGTTATTGTTGTACATGAGCCAGGGTCCACAGATTATAGGTGAGGGAAAGGACTTGGAATAGGACTATTAATGGTGAAGACTGCTAAGTGTTTGGAGAATACATAACATGGTGGTAGAAAATAGCAAATAGTAACATAACAAGAGGAGGTATGTAAATAGCATTAATGTATATGATGTATTTAGGGATAAATAATTAGTTAAATAATATGGTATCGATATCAATGTATGCAGTGCTTAAAGTGGTCCTAAAGAAGTGGTGGAACTCACCCCCCTTTGCGTTTTTTCAATAAAAGGGACAGCGTGTGCTGAAAAAAGGGGTGTGGTATTAAAAAGGGGCGTGGTCACACAATAGTATTCCCTATTCAAATGATGCCACACAGTAACAGAACCTTGATTCACATTACACCACATGGTAGTGTCCCTTATTCATGTATGACACACAGCAGTGCCCTTTTTACACAATGCCCACATTTGTGCCCCTTATACACAATGCCCACAGTAGTAGTGCCCCTAATACACATAATGCCCACAGTAGTCGTGTCCCTTATACAATGCCCACAGCAGTAGTGCCCCTTACACATAATTCCCACAGCAGTAGTGCCCCTTATGCAATGCCCATTGTAGCAGTGCCCCTTATGCAGTGCCAACAGTAGTGGTAGTGCCCCTCATTCAGTGCCCCCAGTAGTGGTGCCCCTTATGCAGTGCCCCCAGTAGTGGTGTCCCTTATGCAGTGCCCCCAGTAGTGGTACTGCCCCTTATGTATTGCCCACTGTGGTAATGCCCATGATACAGTGCTCCCAGTAGTGATAGTGCCCCTTATTCAGTGCCCACAGTAGTGGTGCCCCTTATGCAGTGCCCACAGTAGTGGTGCCCCTTATGCAGTGCCCCCAGTAGTGGAGCCCCTTATGCAGTGCCCCCAGTAGTGGAGCCCCTTATGCAGTGCCCCCAGTAGTGGTAGTGCCCCTTATGCAGTGCCCACAGTGGTAATGCCCCTTATGCAGTGCCCCCAGTAGTGGTAGTGCACCTTAAGCAGATCCCCACAGTAGTGATAGTGCCCCTTATGCAGTTCCCCCAGTAGTGGTAGTGCCCCTTATGCAGTGTCCACATTAGCATAAAGAGCTTCCAGTGTGCTGCTAGAGTATTTCTGCTGCTAGTATGCCAGCATTACCTAGCTTCTAGGGTCTGCAGATGATGCCACAGTGGTAAAGCCCCTTATCAAGTGCCCCCAGTAGTGATAGTGCCCCTTATGCAATGCCCACAGTGGTGGTGTCCCTTATTCAGGTGGGGTGTATTCCAGATGATGATGCCCTCATCCACAGAGCATGTGATTTCCCAGTTGTAATACATATACTGTATCATAGTTTTCTTAGTCATCAGATCTGTGCCCAATTTCATCATTAACTCTTAACTTGTTTATTAAGAGAATTAGTTAGATTTTATACCACGTTGCTATACAGGGCCATAACTAGGAGCATGTAACCAGTGCCACCACACAGAGCACAAGGGCTCTGTGGGTGGCACCATTGCCGCCCCATGGTCCTTGCTTCTGGCTAGCAGGGCGTCTTGAACGGCACCCTGCAGCCAGGATAGCTTGTGCTGTCCGGAGCACCCTTTGGACGCTCCAGACAGGCACACTGCAGTCTGTGCAGTTGGCCAGGCATCCCCAGGATGCCCGATCAGCGTTGCTGCCGGATCCGTCCCTTTTGTGCAATGTCACAACGTGTCGCGAGCTGAGGAGGCACGGTCGGCACAGGGGTCCTTTGTGTCCTGTTACGGCCCTGTTGCTATATTCTTGAGAAAGTTTTTCATTCTCTACTAAGGGCATTTTATACATTGTGTGATAGTCCAATATACAGCCATGGCCAAAAGTTTTGAGAATGACCCAAGTATTGGTTTTCACAAAGTTTGCTGCTTCAGTGTTTTTAGACCTTTTTGTCAGATGTTACTATTGTATACTGAAGTCAAATTACAAGCATTTCATAAGTGTCAAAGGCTTTTATTGACAATTACATTAAGTTTATGCAAAGTTTCAATATTTGCAGTGTTGATCCTTCTTTTTCAAGACCTCTGCAATTTTCCCTGGCATGCTGTCAATCAACTTCTGGGACACATACTGACTGATGGCCGCCCATTCTTGCCTACTCAATGCTTGGAGTTTGTCAGAATTTGTGGGTTTTTGTTTGTCCACCCGCCTCTTGAGGATTGACCACAAGTTCTCAATGGGATTAAGGAATTTCTGGGGAGTTTCCTGGCCATGGACCCAAAATATCGATGTTTTGTTCCCGAGCCACTTAGTTATCATGTTTGCTTTATGGCAAGGTGCTCCATCTTGCTGGAAAAGGCATTGTTCATTACTAATCTGTTCTTGGATGGTTGGGAGAAGTTGCTCTTGGAGAATGTTTTGGTACCATTCTTTATTCATGGCTTTGTTCTTAGGGAATATTGTGAGTGAGCCCGCTCCCTTGGCTGAGAAGCAACCCCACACATGAATGGTCTCAGGATGCTTCACTGTTGGTATGACACAGGATTGATGATAGCGCTCACCTTTCCTTCTCCGGACAAGCGTTTTTGAAGATGCCCCAAACAATCTGAAAGGGGATTCATCAGAGAAACTAACTTTACCCCAGTCCTCAGCAGTCCAATCCCTGTACCTTTTGCAGATTATCAGTCTGTCCCTGATGTTTTTCCTGGAGAAAATTGGCGTCTGTGCTGCCCTTCTTGACACCAGGCCATCCTCCAAAAGTCTTTGCCTCACTGTGCGTGAAGATGCACCCAAACCTGCCTGCTGCCATTCCTGAGCAAGGTCTGCACTGGTGGTGCCACGATCTCGCAGCTGAATCAACTTTAGAAGACAGTGCTGGCGCTTGCTAAACGTTCTTGGGCGCCCTGAAGCCTTCTTCACAACTATTGAACCTCTATCCTTGAAGTTCTTGATGATCCGATAAATGGTTGATTTAGGTGCGATCTAATTAGCAGCAATATCTTTGCCTGTGAAGCCCTTTTTCTGCAAAGCAATGATGACTGCACATGTTTCCTTGCAGGTAACCATGGTTAACAGAGGAAGAACAATGATTTCAAGATCCACAATCTTTTTAAAGCTTCCAGTCTGTTATGCAAACTCAATCAGCATGACAGAGTGATCTCCAACCTTGTCCTAGTCAACACTCTCAACTGTGTTAACGAGAGAACCACTGACATGATGTCCGCTGGTCCTTTGGTGGCAGGGCTGAAATGCAGTGGAAATGTTGTTTTGGGGATTAAGGGCTCGATTCAGACTCCCTCACTAGATGCGTTCGCACGCAGCCAGCGTATGCAAATTTGGCAAGGCAGGCGATCGCACGGCAAGGCATTAGTACGCCCAATAAGTCTTGGCGTGCGGTCGCTCTGTGTATGCAGATGCCCACCAGCCTGTCTTAAGACGCCCACTTGCACACATCTCCAGGAAGTGTATGCAACCATCGGTAACATCGAGTACCATCAGATGCATATGCAGCACTTGTGGTTGACCACACCATACCACAAACACTGCGAGCACTTCAGTGTAAAAATCAGCCATGTGACGTGTACTATGACGCTGCATCTTAATTATGCACGCCACTGAAACAGCGTTAAGACGCTCGGCCACGCCTGCGTTCGCACCACCACTCCATCGTTCTCATTGACCAACCCTTGTCACCACTCACAAACGGCTTCTCCTGTCACACATTCAGCCGAGCTGTCTATGCGCAGCGAGCGAATGCTTCCCGATCGCTCTGACAGGTTCGCACATGCGCACTGTGATGCGTACATGTGCGCACAATGCAAACATCAGCAGTCTGCCTGTGAACGCTTCCTAGCGAGTGGGTCTGAATCGGGCCCTAAGCTAAGCTAATGGCAAAGAGGGACTTTGCAATTAATTGCAATTCATCTGATCACTCTTCATGACATTCTGGAGTATATGCGAATTACCATCAGAAAAACTGAAGCAGCACACTTTGTGAAAACCAATACTGGTGTCATTCTCAAAACTTTTGGCCATGGCTGTATACTAATGGAGCATACACACGGTCAGATTTGTCAGACTTGTCTGATTTGTCAGATGAACGATTGAACGATTTGAACGATTTTACCAAAGGTTTGCACGATTTGAACGATTGAACGATTTTTGACTGCATTAAAAATGAATGGAATCGTCCAAGTCTGACTGCAAACACATCAGATGTCAGATATCGTTATCTGACAAACGGGAACGCGCATCGTTGATCGTCCATCGTTCAGGCATGTCAGATATGTCAGATTTTCCTTCAGATATGAACGACTGAACGATTTTGAAATCGTTATCGTTCATATCTGAAGGAAGAATCTGACCGTGTGTAAGCACCATTACACAAAGTAACTATACATAGTTGCAAAGCATTATAATAACAGTGCGAACATCTTTTCCCTCACCATAGATATAACTGTGGCATATTGCAAATTTATCTTGACCTTGTTGCCTTTCTTTCTGTGTCAGTTTGAGGGTTCAGTTAGCCCTTTAGTAAATTATTTATTTAATTTAAAATGTAATAATTTGTGTCCCTATCTATTCTACTCTTTCCCTTTTCAATCGCACGATGGAAAGATAAAATGTTCCTTTCTAATAAATTGGAAAGATCACAAGTCGGAGTGTGAAATCTCAGTTATATGTGCTATGAATGTGCTATGCAGCTGCCTGTTTTTTTCCCCTCTTCGTTTTTTTTAGGTGTTAGGCATTTTCTGGTCCTGTGAAGCTGGCACGGTGGCAGTCACTGACAGCTTGTCGACACATTTGGCTAAACTACTGTTAATACAGACAGCACAAGATGACTCTCTGCAAACAAATTCTGTCTCTTCATTTCTGAAAAGCAAAATATATATTTTTTTTTTAGAAAGACTGATTGTTTAAAGCCAAAATGTGATTCCATTTTCTTTATTTTCATGACAAATTTATCAGTTGTCAGATTACAACTGTTTAATCCACTAATTCTTGGTAAAGATAGTGTTTAGCTGAACGATAATTCTTCTTGAATACAGATTTGTAATCAGTGTCAATGAGCCCGAGGTCTATTAAGCTGAGTTCAAGGAAGTAATACCTTAGAATTGGCAATTTATTTCAGTAATTATTTTAGGAATACTATTTTTTGCTACTCCAGCTTTATGTCACCTGTAATTGAAAATACCTGGCTAAACTCTGCATATATTGTATTACTAGTAATATGGAATAGGCATATGCCGCACCATCCCAGTTCCACCCCTGCTCCGCTGTAATACCAACACTGTAGGGTCCTCCTCTCCTGGTCTGTTCTGTCTCCGTTGCGGCAGTGAGAGGGGCTGCATGTTGATCTCAGGACATGACACAGCCATTTATTATATATAACTTACAAAGTGCTAAACAACTGGTACTGCTTTGTACAGTTGCACATAGTGGGTGTGATGCAGGGTTGAACATATACATGTTAGTGGAGCGTATTTTTGCACTGCGCATGTACCAAAACAGAGCATACACAAGCATGGGTGGTACACAGTCGTACTCATTTCAATCGCATCTACACTTACAACTAAACAAGTGTAACTGGGTTGAAAAGTTTGGTGATAGGTTTGCAATCGCCATAGGCAAAGCTTCACTCTGCTGCCCCTGCTCCCCCCAGTTTTCTATCCACTTGTTCACTTACCTCAGACCATCCTCTCGTCTTGTGTTGTGCTCCTCTATTCCTCGTATGTGTCTGCTCCACCTCAAGTCCTCTGACTTAACAATCTGAAGGGCTGTGTTTCGGCAGCCGGCTTCTCCAGTCCAGAACTGTGACAGCGATGCAACCTCATTACATCACATCCGCAACACTGCCGGGAACAGGTATCGCCGGCAAATGGGGGCTTATGGTCCGGGCGCTGCACCATCCTGATGTCGATCCCTGCGTGAGGGGGACCCTGGAGTCCAGTAATCCAGCCCTGCCAGCACCATGTAAAAGAAGGATGTTTCTAAGAGACATCCTTCTTTTTCTGTTAGGTGGACTCTCAGGCGCCCTCCAGTGGCTGGCACCCTCAGGCAGCTGTATAAAGCTGCCTAATGGTAGTGCCGGCCCTGACAGTGAGAGTTTTATTAGAACTGCTGGCTGTGATGAGTTGTACATAAGTGTGCTGACCCCGTGTTTTGGTTTTGGTTCTAATTCGTCATCGGGTTTTGGTTTGACCAAAACCACCCTTGCGTGTTTTGGTTTTGGATCTGTATTTTTTCAAAAATTGATTAAGAAATGGCTAAGATCAAATCATTAGGGACTGTTTTTGTTCCTACAGTATTATTTACCTCAATAAAATTAATTTCCAGTCATTTCCAATACATTTTGACCACCTCACAGGTCACAATATTGTTTTCACTTTTCACCAATATAGGCCAAAGGCTGCAGTAAGCTGGCTGGCTAAACTAAGGGACATAGCAGCGGTACAAATGCACAGCTGTTTAAAAGAATATAGGACATCTATGAAACAATGACACAGCAATGGCAGACAGGATGTCAGTTAAATAAACTATAAATGTTTGTCGTCAATGCAAAAATACAGTCATCAATGCCCCAAACAGCGCATAATGCAAAGAAAAGAGGTGCAGGTTGGAATTATCCTTGAACCCACCCACTCTTATGTTGTATATTAAACAGGACATGAACAGTTTAACAAACCAGTCACTTCAGCGACAGGGACCGCCACTTGTGGCTGAAGTGATTGGTTTGTTTGGGCCCCCACAAAACAATCTACCAATGGGAAGCTGACATTGTTGGCAATGATCCTACAGACTGGATCTACAGAGGTAAGATGACGTCGCCATTATCATCCTCACCCTTATCAGTGGGTACATCATCTTCACACAATATTAGTTTGTACCCGCTGGATTCCACCATTGTAGGTGCCTCTGGACTTTGACATAATTGCTGGTAAAGGTCTTCTTTGTGGAATTTGTAGTTCATTTTGATGAACATCATCTTTTCTACATTTTGAGGACGTAGCCTCCTACACCGATCACTGACAAGGTTCCCGGCTGTGCTGAGAACGCTTTCTGAATAAACACTGGAGGGTGGGCAGCTTAAATAAAGCAAAGACAGTTTGTACAAGAGCCTCCAAATTGCCTTTTTTTCTCTGCCAGTAGTCAAAGGGACTGTCTGAGATGCCTATTTGGAAGCTATCATTAAATTAATCTTCCACCATTCTTTGGATGATGACCATATCAGATGGAGTCACGGTAGAGATGTGACTAATTTTGGGCAATTCTTTTAGACCTGATCAAATGTCAAAATGTTATGTTGACTCATCTGCATCACCAGTGTGTCTTTGAGAAAGGCTGAGTTTTTTCCTGGCAGCCACAGTTGCCGTAGAAACCGAAGGCTTTCGCTTCAGCTGACAACTTGCCGGAGAAACTTGTCAGCTGAATGCTACCACTTCAGCTGTCAACTTGCTTGCCAACAGCTTTTTGCATCTTTTAAGATCATTGTCAGTTGGAAGGAAAGACACAATGTATGACTTAAACCTAGGATCAAGCACGGCCGCCAAAATGTATTGATCCGATTCAAGATGCTAAGAACCCTTGGAACCTTGTGTAGCGAATAAAGGACTTAACATACAAGTCCGACATACTTAGCGTAATCGCTTATTTTCATCTCCTTCTTCAGTTTCTCAAGCTGTTTTTCCAATAGTCTAATTAGAGGAATCACCTGACTTAAGCTGGCAGTGTCTGAACTCACTTCACAGGTGACTACTTTGAAGGGTTTCAGCACTTTGCACAACACGGAAAGTATTCTCCACTGCACTGGAGTAAAGAACATTCTCATTATGTCATGGCTCGTTATGTAGCTTTGGATGGCTTTTTGCTGTTCCTCCATCTGCTGAAGCATATTAACGGTGGAATTCCACCTTGTTACTACCTCTTGCTTCAGCTGGTGGCAGGGCAAATTGAACTGTTCTTACAGGTGCTGCAATCTTCTACACGCAGCTGCTCAATGCTGAAAATGTCCCGAAACATCAAAACATTTGAACATGGGAGGTGTTCAAAATCACCCAGGTATAATGCTCTCACAATATTTGTGGCAAAATCACAAATCCTGAGGAGAGTCTAAATGGGGTAAGCCATTTTGCAATGACATCCCTGAGATTTTCTAAGAGGTTGACACCAGTATGCATCTTAGTGAAGCCGGTGATACAGAGAGTAGCCTTCCTCTGAATGAGTTGGCGTTGTTAGATGCTGCTGCTGTTCATGCTGCTGAAGGCAATACACCCACCCAGTGGGCTGTTACAGTCATGTAATCTTTAGTTTGCCCAGTTCCGCTTGTCCACATATCTGTGGTTAAGTGGACAGTGGGCACAAAGGCATTTTGTAGGACAATAATTAAGTTTTTTTAATGTACAAGCGGGGATTGCTTTTATAGTAAAAGGGAATCTAGGACTTCCGGTTCCGGTTGTTAGATGGCTGGTAGTGTCTGAGCTTAGCTCCGTTGTTGACCGACCGATAAATTCCTCTTACTAGGCTTATAGTCTCCAATACTGAGCAGTATTGTCCACCCGCATCCCCTGCACTTACCCTCCGCTGGATGGAAATATTTTTCTCCCCTCTTATGCCGTCGAAGCAGACCCGCCAGCTGCAGGACATGGAGAAGCGCCGCACAGAATCCAAAATGGCGCCGGACACCGGGGATGATGACAACGATGCCTCCTCTCCGCAGCCTGTTACTGACACACAAACCCTGCTTCCCCCAGGTACTTCACGTGGGACCGCAGACCAGGTACTATTTACCCCTGTTGCGCCGGTCACATATGACGATATAAATGCGATCAGAACAGCCATAGATCCACTGCTTAAGGCACAAACTGCTGACATAAATAAACAGCTAACTCAAATGTCACAGAGACTTTTGACCACTGTACACCGTATAGGTGAATTATTTGAAGACGTCACAGACCTGAAAAAAGCAGTTAGTAAAAATACTAAAGCTGGAATACAGGTAACGTAGAAATGATATTCGGCTGGTTGGCCTGCCAGAATCAGTGCATGGGAAGGATCTGTTTATTTTCCTTAACACAACGCTCCCTGGGCTATTACAGGTAGCTGAAGCCTGAAGCTAGTGATCGAACTAGCACACAGAATTGGGCCCCAACGCCCACAAGAGGGTGCACGTCCACGAATAGTATTATTTAAGTGTTTGAATTACTTGCACAAGGACACACTCTGGAGGACATCACGTAAGAAGCGTGACCTGCAGTGGGAAGGTCACAAACTGTTATTATTACAGGACTATTTTGCCGAGTTGTCAAAGGCGAGAAAAGAGTTCTCATCACTATGTTCAAAATTGCTCCAGATGAACAGAAGATTCACATTGCTTTATCCTGCAAGACTCCATATTTACAATGGCTCTACCTCTGTGGACTTCCTAACGCAGAAGCATATCTTCAGGAAGAATCTGACAGCCATGTACTGTAGATGCAGAAAACTCACCGAAAACCTGAGCCGGGTTACTATCATCACTTATCTTATCACTATACTGACATCTGTGCTTGGCATTACTTTAATCATGATGTCTGCTATCGGATATCTGTTTTTGTTATTCATGCTATTCAGCTAATATATGGTTGATTGTTGTGTTATGTGCTAAGCTCCAGATGTATACAGTCTCCCTGTGATGTTATAATTATAATTAAACGTATGTAACTATTAGAAAAAATAGGGGGGTTTTCCTTACTCCCTTCTCTCTACTCATATTACTGCCTTATATTTATACTTATCTTGTGTTATTGGGTGGCTCTGTCTAGGAGAACTAGTTTGCTCTTTATTTTGTGTAATACTAAGTTTTATTCTCCTCCCGGAAATCAAGTTCAAGTATAATAGCATTTACCAGATGACAGATGACAGGTATAATGTGTTTGCCTGTCTGGTTGTTCTTTATGTTTTTCACACATTTCTTTTGTCTACCCACACTTTTCCCCTTGTCATTACATCTCCTCAATGTCTCTGAAGCTACTGTTAGTAGATGTGTTATCTTAAGAATGCTCTATGTATGTCAATTTGGTCGCAATATTACCCATCATTCCTACAGTTAAATGGCTTCTCTGAAAATTGGATCGTGGAATGTAGGGGTAATAAATTCCCCACAAAAAAGGAAAAAGATTTTGCTTTACCTTAATAAGCTGCGAATAGACAGAGCTTTTTTGCAGGAGACACACTTCCTCGAGAGTCTCTAAATTAAATATTATGAAATGGAAAGCTATAAACTCAGCCTCATATAACTCCAAAAAAAGAGGATTTGCCATTTTGGCAAGACAGCATATCCCTGTTGAAATTGTCTCTACTGTCTCTGATTCAGAATGGAGATACACAATCTGTCAAGTAATACTAGATAAACAAACATTTGTGTTTTGTAGTGTGTACGCCCCGAATGTATGTTCAAAACTCTTTTTACAGAAATTGCTTTTGGAGCTTCCTTCATACTCTAATATCCCTCTAGTTATTTGTGGAGATTTTAACCTGATCTCCTCCGTACAACTGGATAAACAGTTTCCACGAAAATGTAAAAGCAAACGCCCTAAGTTTGGTGTACCGGCCTTTACAAATAGTTTACAACTATTAGATCAGTGGAGAGTATTACACCAAAATGAAAGAGACTTTTCTTGTCTATCCTCGGCAACTGGTAATATGTCTGGAATTGATTATGTGTTGGCCTCACATGTATTATTATCTAGGGTCTCGCGGGTTGAGATGGAACCCATCATATTATCGGACCATGCATTCATTTGGATGACACTGCATATAACGACTGAAAGAGGCCAGTTTAGATCTTGGTGCTATCCTTCCCATCTTTCTAGTTCATTGAAATTTAGAAATAAATTAGAAACCGCTTGGGAGGAATATAAAATGAATAATATTACAACAGCAGATAATAATCCAGTTTTATTTTGGCAGGCCTCAAAGTCGGTCATACGTGGAAATATAATTTCCTATACTTCCTCTTTATATAAAACTATTCAAATAGATTATATCCAAGCACAACAGGATTTGACTCTGGCTTTCCAGGATTATCGTTCCTCCCCCACAATTCAAGCAAAATCTCGATATGAGGAGGCCAAACGCCAATTTGATGGATTATTCGTTAAACTAGAATCTAGATATTCTTCTCGTAAAGATTATAGGTTCTACAAATTTGGGAACAGGTCTGGAAAACTTTTAACAAATCTATTGAAGGGTCAGCGTTCCCCAGGTGTAATTCATCCTCTGCGTAAGGCAGATGGCAGCTCCACCACCTCCAACACTCAAATCGCCGCAGTCTTTCATGAATTTTATTCAAACTTATACTCATCCCCAGGTAGTTCGACTACTGAGTCTCGATTCTGGGAGAATTTGTCGATCCCTCAAATATCAGATTCACATAACACAGTACTTACTACTCTGATTACAGAGCAAGAGGTATCTCGGGCCATAACAAATTTAAAGCCTGGTAAGGCACCTGGCCTTGATGGCCTTACTTCTGAATATTACAAATTATTATCCCCGCGAATCACTCCAACAATTACGAAAATGTTTAATACAATACTAGATAGAAGAGAAATGCCCTTACATTTTAATTCTGCCACACTTAATGTCATCCCGAAATCTGGTAGGGATATGTCAGAACCTGGGTCTTACAGACCCATATCGCTTCTCAATACAGATTACAAACTATTAACTAAGATATTGGCTAACAGACTGAAACAAGTTTTACCATATGTTATCCACCAAGACTAAACAAGGTTTACAATGAACAGGTCTTCCTTCATATGTAGAGTATTGTCGGTGGTGGGTGATTCCCAGTGTGCCATGTCTAACATTCCTAGAGCTATATTGTCATTAGATGCTGAAAAAGTCTTTTACATGGTACACTGGGATCATTTATATGACACGCTACGCCGTTTCGGTTTCTGTCAGAAATTTATATATTTTCTGACAACTTTATACTATAATCCTGCTACAAGAGTATTATGTAATGGCCTCCTCTCTGAACCTTTCTATATACAGAGAGGCACCAGGCAAGGGTGCCCGCTTTCACCGTCGCTGTTTGCACTATCTTTAGAACCCTTAGCTATAGCAATCAGAAATTCCCCAGATTTTCAGGGCATCGCCATACATGGAGTAGATCTTCGCATAGCCATTTTTGCGGACGATATGCTCTTATTTTTATCTGAATTCGGAATGTTTTCTGGGTATAAAATTAATATCAATAAATCCGAACTATTGCTGTTGGGGACAACAAAAACCACAATATTATTGGAGAGACCTTCCCAAACCATTAAAGTGGTGAATACTAAATTCAAATATTTAGGAATACAAATCCCTTCTCAATTATCCACTCTCTATAACATTAACTTTAAACCTGTAATAACTTCTGTTACTGCACTTTTAGAAAAATGGCAACTACTACCACTCTCATTAATGGGAAGGGTTGCAGTTATAAAGTCAATAGTATTTTCTAATTTGCCCTATATTATGCAGATGCTCCCTTTAAGAATCTTGAAAAAGGATATTAAGCTAATTTCGCAACTGTTCCAGAAATTTATATGGAAAAAATGTAAATCAAGAATTTCTCGTGCTAATTTGCAGAAGTTAAGTAGTGATGGTGGTCTAGGGATGTCAGACCTTTTACAATTTCCCCACTCTATATTTTTTCACTATATTGCAGATTGGTTATGGTAAAGAAGTATTTTTACATCTTATGAATTGGATTGCGCTCTTCTACATCCATACTCCCCAGGAGCTTTGCTGCACACTCCTAAATCTCATTTGCCTTCTCAGATATATAATAACATTATCTTTCGAGACACTTATAATGCATGGAGGGCAATAAACAAAACCCTCAAGAGAAATTCATGTGTTTCCCCTTTTGTTTCCTTTTGGGGTAACCCTATGTTTAAACCTGGTATAGACAATGCTATTTATTACAGATTGCAAATTAAGGGAATTAAAAAGATTGCGGATGTATTTGATCCTGGTGGTGTGCTGTTGTCATATCAGACTATGCAAGAAAAATATGGTCTGACCCAATACCATTTCTTCGCTTATCTTCAAATACGTCACTATATAATATAAATTCTCTCCCGAAAGCTATGTTAGCACAAAATTTACCTGATCCAATCACATCCCTGCTAAATTTGATAAGCCAAAGTACTTATAAGACTAGATACTTATATCGTGACTTAATACAGATGACTAATGTTAAATCTCGTAGAGGTTTGCTTAAATCATGGGCATCAAATATACCCTCAATAATGCAAGTTACTGACATTTCTACATTATGATTCTGTCTTACGTGTCTTGCAGTCTACTCCACTTCAAGAAGTTCATGTAAAAGCGTTGTATCTGGCTTATATTTCCCAGGCCCAAAGGAAACATTTTGTAGAGGAGGAGACAGGCTCCTGTCCAAAGTGCAAACATTCTTCAGCTACATTCTACCATAATTTTTGGGAATGTGGTCACATTAGACGTTTTTGGTATAAAATACTACATTTTATTAATTCTAAATTTTCAACCTCTTTCACATTAAGCCCAGTTGCTTTTCTTTGTGCAGATTTTACAGAATGGGGATTACAGGGTCTTCATAAACGACTGCAACCCTTTCTTACAATATTAGTAACATATAGCCAAGAAAGCTATATTGAAAAAATGGATCTCCAGATCTTCTCCTTCTCTCACTACAGTCCATAACATGCTTCTTAATATTCTTTTCCATGATCGTTATTCCACCTTTACAAATATAGAGAAGGATGTTATCAAATTCTATAGTAAATGGGGTCCATATATTGAGATATTACCAGCAGAAACCCAATCCGGTATCTTCAAAGTGTTCTAAACTACGGAATGGTACCTATATAAACGTATCACGAACACAGTATAATAGATAAAGCCTCCTTTGACTTTATGACAAGTTAACATCATGTTATCTAGAAGCTTAAGAGACACAAGAGATGACTTATATGTATAAAAGATCTTAATATTGAGGTGTAAATCCCTCACTCACTTACCATTCAAATATTGCCCTCCTTTCCTCCTCCCCCCCACCCTTTCTCCTTATTCTGTTTGTTTTTCCTTCTGTATTATTAAGTGGTTTATTCAATATTTTTTTAAATGTTTATGTATTGAAATACCAATGTTGGTATATTGCATACATTGTATGTTTTTGTTTTCGAAAAAATAATAAATACATTTGAAAAAAAAAAAAATTGAATCTATATGGGATTTGGTAGCGGGGACCCAGGACCTCAATTAAATTCACTGCATTAATGGCTGGTATTGGACACATGTCCAATACTAGCACTAGCATTCTACTTAACATTTATTAATATTTATATAGCACTTTATGGACGATAATAGTTAGTATCTGATTGGTTGCTATGGGCAACATCTCCACTTCTAAAAACCCACACTTTAGTAAATATACCCCTTTCTTAAAACTTATTTTTCTACTAATACTACTTTATTTAGCATAGCTTTTGATTTATTATTATTAACACTTACTAACACCTTAGCCTCTCACTGGTGTGCTGCCCTGGAGTGGCTGGGTTTTGCTGGCTTTTTGGGGTTCTGCGCCCCAGACTTAGAATTAGGGACCTCCAGTAATCAGAGAAGCCTTGACGTGGCCTGGAGGCTTAGCCATATTTTTGCAAATATATGCAACTGAGATCTCTGAATTATCTACTACCATGTAGTTTTTCAAATCTTATTGCTGATATCATTCCGAGTGCTGGGGGATACCCTTTACTGTTTCTTGTATAGAATAACCCCTCCATTTCATGCACCTGAGTGATATTACTAAGGTGATTGAGCAGTTACCAATATGTATTGCAGGAATTGCTAATTGTTTGCTATGTCACTTTGTAACGTGAGTTACCATTGAATGACCCTTTTCATTCTCACCCAGTAGGGATATATTAGTGTCTATTATTCACTTACAATATGCTATGCTGATATGGATGAGCAAATTGAAGTGATTTATACATCTACATCGATCAGTCAGAACATTAAAACCACCTGCCTAATATTGCGTAGGTCCCCGTCCAGATTGTAAAAACAGCTCTGACTCCTCGAGGCATTGACTCTACAAGACCTCTGAAAGTGTCCTATGGTACCTGGTACCAGGATGTTAGCAGAAGATCCTTTAGGTCCTGTAAATTGTGAGATGGGGCCTCCATGGCTTGGACTTGTTTTTTAAGCACATACCACAGATGCTCGATCGTATTGAGATCTGGGGAATTTGGAGACCAAATCAACACCTTAAACTCTTTGTTGTGTTCCTAAAACAATTCCTGAACAATTTTTGCAGTATGGCAGGGTGTATTATTCTGCTGATAGAGGCCACTGCCATCATGGAATACCGTTGCCATGAAGAGCTGTACTTGGTCTGCAAAAATGTTTTAGGTACAGTAGGTGGTACTTGTCAAAGTAACTTCCACATGAATGCCATGAGCCAAGGTTACCCAGAAGAACATTGTCCTGAGAAGCACGCAGTCTCTGCCGGCTTGCCTTCTTGACATAATACATCCTGGTGCCATCACTTCCATAGGTAAACAATGCACACGGACCCGGTCATCCACATGATGTAAAAGAAAACACGATTCATCAGGCCAGGACACCTTCTATTGCTCTATGGTCAAGTCGTAACGCTCACGTGCCCATTGTAGATACTTTTGACAGTGGACAGGGGTCAGCATGGGCACTCTGAGCAGTCTGCGATTACGCAGCCCCATACGCAGCAAGCTGAGAAGCACTGTGTGTTCTAACACCTTTCTATCATAGCCAACAATAGCTTTTTCATCAATTGTGCAACAGTAGCTCTTTTGTGGGATTGGACCAGATGGGCTAGCCTTCACTCAACACACAACACGTACATCAATAAGCCTTGAGTGACCATGACCACTGTTGCCGGTTCACCGGTTGTCCTTCCTTGGACCACTTTTGGTTGGTACTAACCACTGCATACTGGGAGCACTCCACAACACCTGTCATTTTGGAGATGCCCTGACCCAGTCATCTAGCCATCACAATTTGGCCCTTGTCAAAGTCACTCAGATCCTTACACTTGCCCAAATTTTCCTGCTTCCAACATATCAACTTCAAGAGCTGAGTGTCCACTTGCTGCCTAATATGTCCCATCCATTTAATAAGTGCTATTGTAATGAGATAATCAATGTCATTAATTTCACCTGTCCGTGGTTTTAAGGTTATGACTGATCGGTGTATAAGAATAAGTAGTATTATGCTCTGCCTCCTGCCCATTTCTTAGTTTCGTGGTTGAGGTGCGGGAGTGCCACCTACTCTTCTGGGGAATGCCCTGAAAACTCAGGAGTATCCCAGATGTGCCTGGAGAGTAAATAAGTAAACAGATACCAGTCCACAGGTTATACTCCTCTGTTCTAAACCAATGTAGTCAGAAAATCATATAAATAAATGTTTTGTTTAGCAAGTGGACTGTGTAACATATTATTTACGTAATGCTCTTTCTAAATACAAGAGGTTATGATCTTAGAATTAGTTATTTTCCTGATATCAATTACAAAAGTACTATTAGAACACATACATTCTTTATAGCTAAGTAAATTCATATCCCATGCAAAACTGTTTGTAGAGGTATTGCCTTAATTAGTTAAGATAAATTAGTCCCTTGTTACTTTTATGCATCCAAAAATTTCAAAGTAGTTGTCTACCAAGTTTCATTAAACCTTTCAAGAGTGAGCTAAGACCTGTTCTTTGTGGGCACAGGGGGGTGTTCATCAAAGATTACTGCCTTTGACTTTCTTTTCCATGGTCTAAATGATTCCATAATGACTTTTTAATCATTACTGATCCGGTTTCTGAGGGTGAAAAGGAGAATTTACATGGCACGCTCCATGTACATAGTACAGTTTCATTCTCATTATTCAACCTGACTTCTCATTGAACTGCTTAAAAATTTGATTCTAGTTTTACATGTTTGTTTTTAACATTTGACAAAGGAATTTGAATTGTACACTAAATAATGACTAGTCTATTACTAGATCTAATAAAGAATGTATTACAAATGGCAAGGTGGCATGGCAAATTAAAACATTACACTGACAGCAATTGTTTTATATAAGCTTTACTATATGGAGAAAGTGGCGCCTTATAAGCTCTTTTTAAACAAATGTTACAATCAGTGGTGGATTTTTACGTAGGGGCCGCTGCGCATGTCCCCGGACCCCTGGAACAGTGGGTGGATCTCCTGCATCCCGCTCACTTCCTAGTAAAGTGGACAAGATGGGGAGCTAATTCCAGGAATCGTGGGTCTGTAGGGAGGGAGCAGGGCTAAAAATTACACAAATCACGTAATTTTAGCCCTGGCCCTTCCCCTCGTACTTGCTATTCGCAGCATTTTGCCACAACAGGGGCGGCACCTAATTATGTGAATAACTTGGCCCCGCTCCCTAAGAAGTCAGCTGTATCCCCACTCCGGGCTTCTCCTGGAAATGTTAAATCAAATTTTCCCAAGAATGCATTACACAGAGTGTATACACAAATGCTTTGTTGTGTACAGGACTTCTGGTAACAACACTGGAGAGGGTACCATGGGCGTTAATGGGTGTTGACTGGGATGTGGCCTGAAGTTAACCCAAAGAAATCTGTCACGTGGACTGTTATGGGAGTGTCCCAGGCATGTCAGTGAAAGTGGTTGCATTCTCAGATGCAGAGGCTTTGTTTAGACGAAGACACAAATGTTGATGGTGCACGCAATGGTGCATCGATGGTGAAGTGACTTGAATCACCAGTGGTGTTGCACCGTGCAGTGTTGCTGAAAGTGGGCGTTTCAGACAGTGCTTGCACATTCAGGTACACGCTAGTACACAAGAGATAGGCTGAAAGTAGCATTTGCATATTATCGCTCCTACGACTCCAGCAACATACACACCAGCGACTGCAATTGTGTGCAGCTCTGAATCAGACCCAGAGTCTTCTGTCTGTCTCTCTTGATTCCTGAACTGGTGAAATGGCATGCATTGCATACAGGGCCCTATTCTGCAGTGCATGCGCAGATCTGGAATCTACGCAGGTGCCGGTCCTGCGTGTTCGCATGCTGTCCAGAAGCAGACTGTCAGTGATTGACAGTCTGCTGCCGTTTGTGGGCGGAAGGGGGCGGGGATAGCCTCCTTTTCCCGAAACGGAGGCGTGTCACCACTGTTGAGGGGGGGGGGTGGAGAGGCCAGGATCTCTGTCAGCTGACGAAGATATCCAGGCCTCTTTTTTGTATCTGCGAGGGTCGGCTTGCGTGACCCCATGGGTCACTCAGCCAGCCGATGTGATCACAGATTATCTGACTCTGCTGCAACTCAGATAAGTAATGCATGCAGGAGGCATGACGCCTCCTATTGCATTAACATAATTGCAAGGACGGAATTGCAACTTTGCTTGCGTGCGGCTTTGCAATTCCGTCCACTACTGAATCACCCCATCAGTAGGATAAGGCAAACACACAGAGGACAAGGGAGGGGAGGAACATACCTGGGCGATATCCTGTAAAGTGACTGTCCCATGACGATATGTGTTTTGTGGGCAACTTTAAATGCCTCACCCAGGGCCAGATTAACAATGGGGCGGATGGAGCTACAGCTCCAGGCCTCCACATAAAAATAGGCCCATTGTAATGACAACATAATATTGACTGGCCGTCTGCTCTCCACATGGTCAGCCATAAATCATAAGTAGTAAAATTGTATTTCTATTTACCACACAAAATGAAGCATTTGATTTTCTTTTACATATTTATGGAGACATTGGGGCTGAGATTATAGGGGTGTACACGCTCACATGGCACTGGCCACACCCACACAGCACTGATCACTCCTCCTCTGCTTCTCATAATAGGCCATTGGTCATTTTCAGCTCCAGGCCCATGTGGTCCTCAATCCTGCCCTGGCCTCACCCCCTAAATATATACATACGCAATGTAATCCAATCAGATAATAGCACCCAGATCAGGAAGCAAAACGTATAATGGGCCTTTAACTGATACCAAGCCTGAGCTTGTATTGCATGCACAAGCATCGGTACAACCTTAAATTCATTTTAATCCCCTTATTCAGTACCTAAAATTATGCTGTTGTAAATTCAGCTTTAGATTAATTTTTAATCCTCCCACTGTTGCTATATAATTGCTCTTCTTCTATTTAACATTATGGTCAGTGGCCTATACTTTCCTGAGTGCCCTTACGCATGACATAGAAATGCCAGACAAGAGACTTTTAGCTGAAAATAAGAGCTATGCAGAAATGCCAGGGATGGATGTAGGTGTCACTGTTAACCTCAAAGTAGTTCATACTGACCTTTAAAAAATAAACCTGAATCTAGTTTTTGAAATGCTGCAAGCAAATGATGAGTGTAAGCCCTTTCTGATGCAAATGAATGTAACAAATCACAAGGAAATGCAGTGCTGTTTAATCCAGCAATGACTTATTACACCAGCCTGCACTCTGCTGTGTTTCCCCCGCTCTACCTGTGAGTACTAAAATAATTGCTGCTCCTTGTTGTGCACACATGTAGCTACAGTACTGTACATTGAACTTGGAGAAAGAAGCATGGATTTCTTAACAAGAACATGTACAGATACAAAAGCCCCCCACTAAAATGGATCGTAGACTACAGTTATATAATTACTTTCATTTTCTTTAAACGCCAGTTTCCCAGAATAGATTGTTCCCATGCATATTGGCCTCTGCCTAATACACCTGAAAGTTGAGTTATTGATTCATTATACATATGTATGCATAGAACAACCTCACCAGCACTTAGCAATAATTGGGTTTCCAATCCATGCATATAAATTGTATTATTTTCCTACAGTATAAACATCAGACAACTACTTTAACTAGCCTTCTATGGATAGACAAGATATGTCCTTGTCCTTGGTCTTCATCAGTAGTAATGTGCCTTTTGTATTTGCAAACAAAAAAAATTTTATATGTAAATGTTTTGGGGCTAGTTTTCATTTGCATCTTATTTTTTATGGTTATTTTTCTTCCTCTGAAGTGAATCATCAAGGCTAGCCGACTTTACCTGCTGACTGAGATGCAGGTGGCTGCGATGGTGGCAGGGTTGTACTATACGCGTCATTAGGTCTTGCCCCCACAAAGCAATTGCCTTGAATCACATAATTATGAATTAAGGGGCAGTGCCAAATGAAGGCCCCGCCCCCCACTCAATGACCATTCTCCCCATTCTGCCCACTTCACTAGGAAGTGGATGGAATATGGGAGAAGTGCCTACTCTTCTGGGGGTGCGGGGGGCTGCCTGAAAAATCTGGAGCCAATCTCTGGTTCCAGGAGAGTAGGCAAATATGATCAAGGGCTTATTGTTTGTGAGAAGAGGGGGAGATGTGAATGTGCTGTGTGGGTGTGGCCAATGCCCTGTGGGCGTGTCCACCCACAGTCCAATGTCTCCCCAAATCAGTATTTCATAATTTGTGAGCAAATTAGAAATACAATTGTAATACATATGATTTATGTCTGACTGTGTGGGCAGCTGGTCATCATCATGCTGCTTCGTTTATGTGGAGGCATAGAGCTGTGGTCTTATCCTTCTGCCTCATTAATTTGTGAGCCACATATCACCTTACATCATTCTTAAAAATTGGGATATCAAGGCAGGGGCGTATCTATAATTGGGTGCAGGGTGTGCAGGGCACACGGGCCCCTGGGTCCAGGGGGCCCACCCCACACACCCTGCACCCAGACTTCCAAATACTTACCTCTCCCAAGTCCCACATTGGCTGGACAGGCGCTACACAGAATGCTGGAAAGTGGCCGCAGCAGCCACTTTCCCGGCGTTTTGCACATGCGCAGTAGGGAAATTGCCGGGAAAATGGCAGCCGCGCCATTTACTTGGTGTACTACGCATGCACAGTAGACTCCGGGCACAGACTAGTGCCCGGAGTCTACTAAATGTGTCAGTACACCACAGCTGCCAGAGAGAGAGGAGGGGGCCCCGGATGGTGAGTGAACACAGGCTCCCTCCTCTCTAAATACGTCCCTGTATCAAGGTGAGATTCCCCTATAACATGGAAGTGTAGCTTTGGCTATTAAGGAATGCAGTTCAAAGATTATCTATCAATCGGGAACTGGCTAATGTACTGGACCTGGGTATTTTCAATGACAGCTCGGCTCCGATGCTGATGGCAGAGTGGTATAAATGTCACCTGATTAGCGGTGATATTATGGCTATGCATGTCCAATTGGTTAGGACTTCAGGACATATACAATATACTCTGTTAGAGATACCATATGCTCTCATCATCCCAGAACAGTCTTTTATTTTTCTTTTACACAGAATGCATATGATAATTAATCATATAATTTAGCTACCAGAATGAGAAATATTAGGTAATACTACATTCTTAAGGGACATTTTGTCACCGAATTTGTGCAAAGAGTTAGTGTGTTGAGAACCCACAGTACAACTTTAGTTATAAGTAAACACAATTAAAAGATAAATGTACTTATACATGTACTGTAGGCACAAAAATAAAGCTTGGCATGGAAATTGAAACACATTGGAAGATTGCTAATAAATATGTCATAGAACATTTAAACATATGTGATCAATGAAAACAAGCAAGATCAATCAATAAACAACACAATGGTGAGAGCTTAGTAGCCGGAAGGAGTTTACTGAGTATCTATGGAGAATCTGCTGATATAAATGGGAAAACCAAAGAGAAAAGTAATGTGCAATGTGCTAAAAATTAGCCTGATTCAGAGTCTTACGCAATCCGCACGCAATGCCGATGTTCACTTATTCGAACATTGGCCCTCATTCAGAGCCGCACGTTAACAACAGTACGCTCGTTGCGTTCCGATGTTGACTAACCGCGCATGCGTCGGTGTTACACTGCGCATGTGCGTACGGCAGATTGCAAGCTTTTTTTCTCTTGTTCCTAAAATAGCGTACAGGAAGTGACATGTCAAATGTGATTGACAGAACAGGGCATTTTTGGGTGTTCACGGGGGTGGAGATGGAAAAACGCAGGCGTGGTGAGGCGTTTTTGGGGCGTACATACATTAGCAGATGCGAACGTCAAATGTATTCGGACCGTCTCATACGTCACTGGAACATCCTCTTTCCCTTCAAAATGCTCGCACAACTTAGGGTCTGGATTACTCGACCACATTGGCGATGGCCTTCTCCTCCGTCCCGGCACTCCACGATGTTGCAGCGATTAATCGCGGGTGGTCACAAAAGCAATTAGTGTTGTATTGAAAACCGGCTTGGTATGTGTTTGGAAAGCAGTTTATTGGGATAGCACAAAAGCGTACGCAGGTGGAAATCATACCTGCTAATGTCAGGATTACACAATCAATTTGCGTACATTTTTTGGGTTTTATTTTGGCCTCAATTTGTTGTTTATGGCCTATTGTGACAATAATGTCATCATGTTTTAATTAGCTCCCCTTTTTTTTTTTACTGTGGAATTTGCATCGTTAGGTGAATTTTTAAACGTTCCTTCAAGAGGCCTTTTTTTAAAATAAATGAAATTGTTTTTTTGGTCAGTTTTTGCCTTTAGGGCCAGGATTAAATGTAACCCATTTGTACAATAATGTCACAATACAATGTCAGATTTTTATCATAAATTTATTGTTTAAACACAAACAAATTGGCATAATATTTTGTTGCCTTTTTTTCTGGCAAAGATACTTTTTCACAAAAATAAATAATCAATAACTGCTAACATAAACGTACAAAAATAAATTAAAAACATTTCACAAGAAAGGAGAGGGAAGTTTTGACCAGAAAGGAATATGAGCCAAGCACAGAAGGAGTGTGGGAAAAGTCGCCATTGCTGTCACCGTTTTTTCGCCCGTTTGGATGGGGGAGGGTGGGCGCCAGACCGGGTCCGGGATGCCATCAGGCTGGCCTGTCCAGAGGCAGATGTTGTGGCCTCTGGACTAGGCACAGGGCTAGGCACATTTGGAGGATTGGCTGATGTTGTGCCAGAGGTGGAGGATCCTGATGTTCCGGCAGGAAGGGAGGTCGGCTCCACCATGTGCTGGCGAACGAGCTGCTCCAGGGCATCGGCGATGCGGATGTTGGCCCTGGTATTTTCCGCCAGGGCCTGACCAATGGTCACGTTGGCCGCAGCATTTTGCTCCAGGGCCTCAGCCACCCGTATCAGACTGGCGTCCATCCTCTGCAGAATCTCCGTATGGAAATCCGATTTTAAATTGAGTTCTGTGAGGAGGCCCACTGCCTGCGAGGGGGCACGCCCTGGACTGGCTTCTGCAGGGTCCTCAGCCGGATGTACTGGTTCCTCCCCTGCAGAGCCAGCAGAAATTCTGCGGCCAAGGCTCCCCTCTGGAGCAGACTCATCCGCCTGTGTCTCTGTTGGAAAAATGAGAAAAGAGTCACATTAGAATCTACATATTGGCACAATAGCATTTCAGAGTTGGTGACATCACAAGACTTACCTGGGCCAACATGAGGAGCCGCAAAGTCTGGCATGTCCGTATCCATGTTGGACACGCCAAACACCTCCACAGGCTGCACACACCCCTGTGCCAGCTCTTCTAAGTCTGTCAACTCCAATGACACAGGGGTGGGACCCCCACCTGTCCCCCTTGCATGCCTAGCCCTGTCGGCAAGTTTTTGCTTGAGACGATATTTGAAGTCGCCCCATCTGTGGAATGAAATTGGAACCATTATCCTTTTGTTTAAAATGGGGCTTGTTTATAGGGTGGGAAAGTGTTTACTTACCGCCTTTTTACATCCCGGGCTAGACGGACATAATCACCCACCCTATTGACAGCAACGGCGACCTCCTCCCACATTCTCCACTTCTGGCTTTGGCTCATATTCCTGTCTGCCTGGGGCAGGATGTCCACACACTTCTGGATCAAAACCTCCATCTCATTTCTTGTGAATTGTGGCTGCCTTTTTTTTTTGGCAGCTTTGGCGGGTTGACTGGGGCCAGCAGTCTCTTCCATGTCATCGTCCTCACCTATTTGGGTAAATATGCTGATTTAGCCACTTCACAACTTGCACAATATTATGTTTGAAAATAATCATTGAGCCAAAATGCATGAACGCCTTACCGCCGGAATTTTGCCCATTGTTTCCCTGGTTTGAAGCCATGTCTCTGCTTCCAGCATGAAATCATCCAGAAATTCTATGTGATTTCGTGACGTATTTATACATGCGTCCTTAGTTTGCGGCCGCATCATTGATTGTGCGTCCCTATGATTCATCCTTAATTTGTGCGGGAAAATAAACACTATTTATGGCTTGGTGTGTGTGGATTCGAGGTTGCGTTGTTGGATTATTGGCGGTTAAGTTGGTTGGAGTTTGTGGTTTACGGTTGGAGGATTTTGCGGATTTTGGCATTTTTTAGGTTTGCTACAGTTTATTTTTTTATCCGTTCGCATTTTTGTTGTTTTTTTTGGGCCTCGTTTCCTGATTTGGTAAGTTTGGTGAAGTCTAACTTGTGGCCAATTGGTGTCTACTTCTTGTTTTTAATTTAATATTTTCAGCTTAACACTAATTTCATCTCTTTTAGATTTTTTTGGCTTGCGGACCCAAAGACCTTTTTGAGGGAAATCTTTTATATTAGCTCTTGGTAAGTCCATTATTTCTCTTGCATTTGCAAACTAATTAGCGCATTTTTCACTGTTGGTCTAGTGACTTGCATTTGCGAACTAATTAGCGCATTTTTCACTGTTGGTCTAGTGACTTGCATTTGCGAACTAATTTGCGCATTTTTCACTGTTGGTCTAGTGACTTGCATTTGCGAACTAATTTGCGCATTTTGGGATGCTTATTCATCATGTAAACCAGTTTTTGTTTTCCCTTTTCCATTTTTGCTTTACATTTGACCCCTATTTGACGTACGGTGTGCAATGTCGTTTTGATCGATGCCCAAATGTGTGTTTCGCCTATTTTATGTTTTGGCTTGCACCAATTTGACAAACATAAATTCACCCTGTAAATTTTTGATGTCTAATTTTTGGCTTGTTTACAGTTTTGATGTATCATGACAATACCCCGGCATGTAAGCAGCTATGGATGGTATCATAAAGCTAAGTTGTTTTATGTTACTTTTGGGGTGGCTCAAAAGCCTTACATTGTAAACTTTGAATTTCAGGTAGATCTGGGTCGAATTGTTCTGGCCCTGCTCCCGGAAGCCGACCAACCTCAATCTCGTCCCAGGCGTAGGCATCGTAGGCATGCAAGGCCCCAGATATTTCGAACACGTGTCACCCTTTTTGGAATGCCCGATGATGAGGTTTTAAGACGCTACCGTCTACCTCCCAAAATCATCATAGACACTCTCTCATTAATAGAAAGTGATCTTGAGCGGCAAATTGACAGTCCAACAGCAATACCACCACTGACGCAATTTATGGCGTTGTTACATTTCTGTGCCTCAGGATCGTTTCAAACAACGGTGGGAATAGTGGCGGGCATCTCCCAATCCTCCTTTTCCCGGATCCTGAGGGCAGTGATGGAGGCACTTTTCAAGCACCTCCATCATTTTATTAAAATGCCTTTGGATATGGGTGCCCTTAGTGTGGCCAAGGCCAATTTTTACCAAATAGCTGGCTTCCCACACATCATAGGGGTTGTGGATGGTACTCACATACCACTTCAGCCTCCAGCACGGCTGGAGGCAATATTTAGAAACCGTAAACACTATCACTCCCTGAATGTAATGGTGGTATGTGATGCCTCCCTCCAGATCCTGTCCCTGAATGCTAAATTACCAGGAAGTGCACATGACTCCTTCGTCATCCGGCAATCAGGGATATGACAGAAATTAACCAACCTACAAGCTGGTGATGCGTGGCTTCTGGGTAAGTGGAGACCTTTAGTACATAACAATGTTAAGCTTGATACACAGTGTTCCTGATGTTGTCTCTTATTTTTCACAGGAGACAGTGGATACCCTTGCATGTCCTGGCTGCTCACTCCTTATTTGGCTCCCACACCAGGCCCACAAAGTGAGTATAATTCCGCACTTACAGCCACCAGGCAAGTGGTGGAGCGCTGTATCGGCCTTTTAAAAGGCTGATTCAGATGCCTCCACCGCTCTGGTGGCGAGCTCATGTATTTGCCGGATATGGTGTCGAAAATTGTGGTCCTGTGTGGGATATTTCACAACATCGCCATAAGGAGTGGTGTCCCAATGCAGCCAGAGGATGCCTTACCTGAGGATGGCCCCCCCGAGGTTGGTCGGAGGTCAGTATGTGGGGGGGCCATACGCGATGATGTGGTGGCCAGATTTTTTAGGTAAGTTTTACCAAAACTACAGTGTTTATACCTAATGTGTTTGTGTTTGTTTGCGAACATCTAATTTATTTTTATTTTTTTCACCATCTTCTGTTTGTTCACATAATCTTTGGCACTCCAACGCTCACTACTTCCTGCTACCCTTACCACACCTGGATCTGGTGATTTTGGGCATATATTCTGGAACCCATATCGCAACGCCATGTTTGTGGAATCATGTTGGCATGGTCCTTCGTCAACCAGTTCTTGATTGTTTTTTTTATTTAAATATTTTATTTGTATGTGTTGTATTTGAGATTATCACTGTTTTTTTTTTTTTGGGAGTGACCACTTTGATTTCTCATTTATGTTGTGAATAAATGTTTGGAGAGTGAAATGGTCTTCCTTTTTTTGGACGTTAACAGCAAGTGTAACCAGGTTAACACACCTTACATTTGACTAAGGGGTAATCCAGTACTGACACCAGTTGATGTAAACTGAAATATGTTTTCAGGTTCCCAACCCACACCAAAAGGAAGCCTGTCCAAACCTTTGGATTTGGAAGATTGGCCTAAGCAGCTTGCACACCAACTAGGAACCTGTAAAATGTAGAAATATCTAATTGACACTACACCCAAAAAGGGAAATGACATTGTTACTGTTATGTGTTTCTTGTGGCTGTTTAACATACAAATACAAAACACAATCTTACTTTTAAAAAAGGGAAATCCTTGCAGGAACAGTCTACTTATGTCAGGGAAAACTATTTTTGTTTTGGGAAAAAAGAAACAGACAGAACGTATATTAGAAGTAAAAAATTTATTTAGAAAACGAAAATAAACAAAAAAAACTACTGGCGAAGGAGGCCAGACAGCCGGTCAAGGCCCACAAGAACGCCAATGACATGTTGGCGCATCTGGGCAACACATTCGTCCACCTCTTGCCGACGCCTCTGTTCCTCTGTGGGTGCGAAAAGTGTGTGGATTAATAAAACAATAGGGAATCCACATTAAAAAAACAAAAACACAACGAAATCACTCCTAAACCTAAAAAAAAGAAACCAAAACAAAAAGGGGGTGCTGCCAAAAATACAAGGCCTATGTACAAATTCCCACAGGTGTGATATGTGTATGTTGAAATCAGCAGGAAGAGGTAAAGGCAAACTGCTAAATCACCAAAAGTAAACCAAAAAAGCACGAATAAAGGCACGACACATGATTACATACAAACAGTTTGTGCTTAACAAAAATGAGAAAGAAAAACATACCGGGAGCCAAAACGGGAGCTCCGGAAGTCCCTCCATGATCTTCCTCGGAGGAGCCTTCATTCCCCAAAGAACGGGGAGGGGTAATGACGGACTCCGGGGAGGGGGTAATTGGAAGAGGGGTGGGTGGAGGAGATGGGGAAGTGGGATGGAGGGGAAGGAGGCCCGACAGTTCCGGGAGAGGGTCTTGGAAGGCTGGGGAGGAGTGGGGTATAGGGGAAATATTTGGGGTGGAGTGTTGGCTGGGGGTTGGGGATAGTGGGCGGGAACGACGTCTGGCCGGACGGTGACGGCGTAGTCTTGGCTGTCCACCTAAAATATGACAAACAAATTGAGGTTAGTTTCTGGCCAAATCCGGGGCCCAAAAAAAAAAAAAAACCCACCAACAAAAAACATGAAAATAGGAGTAGAATGAAAAAAACAGAAATAGAGGGAAAACATGCACACGCAGATATGAGGACAAATAATAAATAGGACAAACAGGAAAACATGCACACGCAGATATGAGGACAAATAATAAATAGGACAGACAGGAAAACATGCACACGCAGATATGAGGACAAATAATAAATAGGACAGACAGGAAAACATGCACACGCAGATATGAGGACAAATAATAAATAGGACAAACAGGAAAACAGGCACACGCAGATATGAGGACAAATAATAAATAGGACAGACAGGAAAACATGCACACGCAGATATGAGGACAAATAATAAATAGGACAGACAGGAAAACATGCACACGCAGATATGAGGACAAATAATAAATAGGACAGTCAGGAAAACATGCACACGCAGATATGAGGACAAATAATAAATAGGACAAAAAACATGCACACGCAGATATGAGGACAAATAATAAATAGGACAGACAGGAAAACATGCACACGCAGTTTGCCCCACAAACACAAACATGAAAACCACAATACATAACACTTACTTTCCTGTATCTGCATGCGAAAGCATGCCAGCAAGCGGGGCGTTCGCCGTTGCAGGTCTGACCACCTGCGCTCCAGCTGCCCGATATTGCGGCGTGAACCGAAGGACCGCAGGCGGGACCGTGCCTCCGCATACGCGGAGCGCTTCTGCCGGTTGGTGATGGGTGGAGGCTGTCTGGTGATACGGCGATCCATCACCTCCGTAAGCACCAGCAGCTCGCGCCTGGTGAATGCGGAGGCTCTCATGATGGCAATGGTGTTTTTCATACAAATCATTCTTGATAAAGTGTGCAAAAAATTTCTGATTGGCTAATGTATTTTGGAAATTAACAGGAGCAATTTTATTGGTTAGTGTATGAGTCATGTGTTCAACAGGGCTAGAAATCTCTGGAGAGTTATGATAGGCCTGATGCAGTGACATGCGTAAGCAAATTTAAATAAAGAAATGAACCCCGGGAAATATGCGGGGATCCACAGCAATAGAACAATTGTTTAATTGTGGTTCACATGTTTTTGGAACAATAAAAGCGAATGTTTAAGCCGTACGTATTCTGCGGGTAAACACAAACACGGACAAGAGTAAAGTTTCTTGCATTGTGTTGAAAAAAAACAACAATTAAGCTAATTGATACATTGATTGGCATGATACGATTGATGGAGGTAGGCAGAATAAAGGAGCAGGTAATCGACATCTGACAAGGCCACTTCCGGTTTATACTTGTGCGTGCGTTCCCTTCAAGCCATTTCGGGGATGTACGCTCGCTATTTCGCACGCTCGTTAGTTAGAGGAGGGGTCGTCTGAGTTTAGGGAGGAATTTTAGATGCGAACGAAAATACGAGCGAGCCATTGAATTTAAATAATTTTGTATGTACGCCTAACGTACGTGCGCCCGCTTGCGAGTGGGTCTGAATGAGGGCCATTGTTTTTCAACTGCGTGTGTGCAAAGTATTCAGAAAACCCCTACGTTGCATGCTTTACAGAGACTGTGCGGTTGCAAGCTGGACAGACAGTATCAGAAATAGGGTGGCAAAGTGATGGCCATTCCTGGACAGTCACTGGGAGATGGCTGGAAGGGAACGCAAAAAAAGTCTGTCTCATGGGCGTATTAGCATTCCCAAATGCAGAGCCACAGCCATAAGAAGTCACAATCAGACAGAATTATAGGCTTCATACAGAGCTGTATGCATACCTGATAGTTTGCATCATTTTCTTATGTTAGAAGATCAGCGCAGGTGCAGGATCTATACTGCACATGTGCTCATCTACTGTGAGATCTCTCGCAGTTCCCCAAAGCGGCAGCTTGATTGACAGGCTGCAGCCATTTGGGGACAGGGAGTGGGTGGAGCCAGCCTGCGTTCCCTGAAATGGGAGCCTGTCGACCCCATTTTCTGTAAGTACTGGGGCCAGGGTCTGCATCTTTCAACATTGACTTCCTGACCCTGGCTGAGCAATTACGTTGTCCATTCTGAGTAAGGTTACGTTTACTCAGATGGGCTATTACTGCGGCCATGGTCTATTACTGTGCCGGTGGTCACGATGGTGATCCGATGCTGCGTCTACAGAAGCATCACTCGGCTTGCAGATGCTGGTAGGAGTCAGCTTTTTCCTACAGATGCCTCCTGCTGCATTACCATATATGTTAGCATTGCTGCTGCATCCAAAGATCCAGAATCTAGACGGAACAAAAATTATGTAGGGAATTTTGCACAAAACACTTGAAGCCAAATTCCAGTGGGGAATTGTGCAGAATGCAGCAGCAATAGTAGAATGAGGCATATACTCCACTGAAACTTGAAACATTTTGCTCATCTGTGGTTGATAGGACAGACAGTTGTTTTTCTCCAGAGCTGCTAGTAGATGCGGGAAAATTCAAGCTTGGGAAATGATAATGGTTAAGGCAATAGGAGTGAGACAGCACTGACTCAAAGAAGTCACATTAATTAGGGTCAGGAAGTTCCCGGATGACTGCAAGCTGCTGTAATTGAAAAAAGAGTGGCAGTGATGCACAGAGCAGAGATGAACACAGTGGTATCCTTGTATCATCCATCACTCAAGTAAATAGTTGCTAAAAATCATAGCACAAAAATGTTATAATTTTAACCCAAATGGCTTTAGTAAGTTTTGAAAGCAGTAGTATAATCCTAAAGTTGTAACAATGTTGACAACTAAATAAAAAATTATTTATTTTATTAAACTAAAATGTTTAATTGTATTTATATTACTTTTCTCTTGCTTAGTTCTTTTGCTAGAGTACAGTACTATTTTCTAGCTTATGTATCGTACAGTTGCACTTACAGTATACTCTATAGAACGTATAGTTAAGTATATTGATCCATTAATTCGAATTCACCTAAAAAAAATTGCAATTTGCAAACCTGTCCTGATTTGGGCAAGATTTCACAAATAAAGCATCACCTACTCCCAGTAGAATCAGACATCAATGTAAAATAGATGAAAAGTACTGTAGCTAGTACAGTGAGCATCAATTGACCGTAGCTTTATAAAGTGTCACACTTTTTCTTCTTGGTTGTATGAAGGAAGAAACATCTTCTTGGGGGAATTTACTAAACAATGATTTTGTCATCAGTTTTGACCATCATTCAGAAGTCAGGGTATGCAAAGTTCCGGCGATTTCAGATGGATGTCTTCAGGGCTGCCACCAGAAAATATGGGTCCCGGGACTGACAAAATAGGCAGGGCCCTCCAGCCTCGCCCCCACCACAACTCTGTATTATCCTTATAATGTCCCACTGTATGCATTTTTCTTTTTGTGCCCCATCTGTATTTTTCTTCTCATGCCCCATCTGTATTTTTCTTCTAGTGCCCGCCTATATGTATTTTTCTTCTATTGTTCACTGTCTGTATTTTTATTATAATGCACCCCTGTCTGCATTATTCTTCCAGTGCTCCCCTGTCTGTATTTTTCTTCTAGTGCCCCCCCGTCAGTATTTGTATTATAGTGCCCCCTTTTTTATTTTGCCCCTCCCCCATTATTATTTTCTTTACATACAGTAGCACCTCACCCCAGTGGCGTAAGTCCATCCCAGACGCCTGGAGGCAAATTATAATTTGGCGCCCCCCCGTCACAGCCGCTGACACTGTAATGTAGCAATTTGCATGCAGACAGGCTATAGATAGATGAAGGCAGCAGCTGTTGGTTTGACATAAAGCTCTCCACTAATGTATGGTAACTTCTCAGGTGCCGGGAAAGGGTGCAATGTATTGGGCTGCCGTGACAGTACATAGTTACAGCCCTAAGTGGGGTGAATATGTTGCGGACAATGGGGGAGGTGCCCCTTCGGAGCTACAGCCCGGCGGCAGGCACTTCAATTGTCTCCCATAGTTCTGACCCTGCCTCACCCAGTGTCAGACTGGGGTCGAAGGGACCACAGGGGATTGCAATAGTAGGGGCCCACTAAAGAGGCATTACCATCTTTCAGAGTGGGTGTACCTAGTGAAAAGAGGCATGGCAATATTATGTGCAAATAGATGAAGTGGGAGTTAACAAGCGATAGACCTCCAATACCAGAGAAAGGGTTGTCCTGATCAATATATAGACCCCACAGAGTGACATTAATAAAAAAAAATGTGTTTATAGATATGCCAATCCAGCTTTTAACTTTATGAGGATGATATAAATTGAACTACTGAAAAGAATCTAACCGCTGGGACTGAGTATTAATCCCATTTTGAATATGTATTATTTTAGGATTATTATTTTTAGTTTAAACTTGTTTAAATATAGAGTTGATGAGGGCTATATTTCATAAGAGACTTTTTCAATCAATTACATACAGGAATGAACAGAAACAACAAAGTGCAAATAGACAGGGCACAAGAAAACCCAGTAGACTGAACCCCTGCAAAGACAGCACATAGCCCATAGACTCCTGCACAAAGCTACTATTATGCCATCAGACTCTTCCGCATGCAACTATTATGCCATCAGACACCTGAGGGTCATTCCATGGTAACTCACGTTACAGAGTGACATAGCAAACAATCAACAACTCCTGTATAGAGTCTTCCAAAGCATGACCCGTTCTCAGCAAACAAAACCAACCTCACAAACTCCATTAGCTCCTGACAGCTATACACACACTTGCCACGTCACCCTGCAACGTGAGTTACCATGGAATGACTCCTCTGCATGCAACTATTATGCCATCAGACTTCTCCGCCTACCAATATTATGCCATCAGACTTCTCCACCTAATAACTATTATGCCATCAGACTTCTCCGCCTACCACTATCATGCCATCAGACTTCTCTGCCTAATAACTATTATGTCATCAGACTTCTCCACCTACCACTATTATGCCATCAGACTTTTCCACCTACCACTATCATGCCATCAGACTTCTCTGCCTAATAACTATTATGCCATCAGACTTTTCCGCCTACCACTATTATGCCATCAGACACCTCTGCCTACCATTATCATGCCATCAGACACCTCTGCCTACCACTATTATGCCATTAGACACCTCCACATTAATTTACTCAGATTAGAATAAACATGATTAATTTCACACACATCCTCAACTGTTACAGTATTGCCCTAGCAGGAAAACTTCTATTCTGTCCAAACTGCCCAAGCCAGGGGCAGCCATATACATGTCTGTGTCTTTTGTCACAGTTGTTTCTGGTACTGTATCCAAATGGCACTATAAAGACCTTCCCTGGTGTACATACATGTGGATGTGCAAGGACTGAGATGCCCACTTTCAACGTCCATAAACGTCCTCGTCACCCCACTACCCATGCAACCGTCCCCCGTCCAAAAAAGCTATTTAATAAAAATGCACTCATATGTCTGTAGATACAGTATATATCTCAGACAAAAGATCCATGTGAGCAAAGCAATGTCCATAAATAAATAAAACCGTCCAGCACCTTTTCCACTATAAAGAGCTCTCCTCCTTTGCCCTTCCCCAATTTTATATATATATATATATATATATATATATATAAAGTGTGTGTGTATATATATATATATATATATATACACATATATATATATACACAGTATATAAAAATCTATAGATTAATGAATGTATACATACACACACATACTGATATGAAAAAACTGAGGGTTCAATTTTTAGAGTAAAATGACCTGCATTATTCCTTGAAATCACCTCTTTCTGGGGTAACATCTCTAATATCCTTTAAGATCAGTAGCAGCTTCCTGTTGTCTGGCGGGGGCGGAGCTTAGTCTCTGCACGTGGAAGTGGACTGTGGGAAGGAAGGGGAAAGTGCACTGCTCAGTGCTGCTGCTTGCACTCACCCCCTAGCCAGCCAAAGGAGTCACAGTGACAGGGACATGCTCTGACAGTCAGTGACCGAGAGCATGAATGGCAGCGACCCCCCCTCCCCTGCTCGCGGCCCGATAAGCCCCACCCCCTCACGGGAAGGGGCGTGGTCACAACGCACTGGGGCCCACCAGGGAATTACCCGATTCCCCGGCAGCCCAGTCTAAGCCTGTCCTCACTCCACCCCCTGCATGTTGTTTATTTCATTAATGTGCTCCGTCCTCACCCCCTTTTCACAAACACACCCACTCCCCGTCTGAACCTGACACAATGTGTATTCTGCTCCCCCTCCACCTGTATGTTCCTGATAGGGCTCTCCTTCCCCCATCCACAATTCGTGCCATGTTCCCCCAGGACTCTAGCCTACTTACTACCAAGAAAGGCAATCTTATTCTTCCTGAATGCAAGCCCTGCACTGGTGCCCCCTCCACACCAGCGTTCATGGTAAATTTCCAGCTTGCCCCGCCCTTGTTACACCACTTAATGCTATATCGGATGGTACTAGGAGCGGGCAGGCCCCCCAGAGTGTCCAGCGGTGGCATTGGTAGGAGGCGAAGGGCATCCCTGGGCTGGGCTGGGTCTGTTAGTCACACACAGTAATTCTACTATGTTGTCTATCTTCCGCAAATTCAGTGAGAACTGGAGCGAGTTCTGCCCCTCCCTCCTCTTACAGCTCTCACTGGCTTCCTGGCACACAGCCTCTTCTCCCCCCAGCTCTGTTTGCATGCCCAGGACTGTTCCCTTCTGTCAACACCTTTAACTGGCACCCAACAAGCTGCAAAACCCCCCATCCCTGATAGGGTAAGGGGGAACTGGAGGGACAGAGAGAGGAATATGAGGATGGAGAAAGAGATGAGAGAGAGAGATGAAGACAGGTGAGAGAGATGGAAGCGAGTGAGATAAAGAGACAGATGGTGGATGGGAACAGAGAAGAGACACCGACAGGGGAGTAGGGAAAGGAGTGACATAGATGAGAGAGAGACTGAGGAAAATGAGTGATGGGAGAGCAGAGGGAAAAAAGCCTGCAAGCGACGCTGCGAATGATGGGTCCAAAATATTAGTATGTGGGCGCTGTGGAGGTGGTTCTGAGTCAGACACATTTGTGAAAACAGACACATCACCCAATTTTTTTTTTCAGTTTTCAAAACCGCCACTTGATAAATCTGGCTGGCTTTATTCTATATGAGTATAAATTCTTAAAACCATATATTTGCTCACCAAGAGCAGAGTGGTAATGATGATGATAGATGATAGTGATCCACATCCTTTGTGGAAGTCAGTTTGATACAGATGAAATATGTCGAGGCACCTATTGCTAGATACAGTGGTGTAAATTCATCCCAGACGCCCGGAGGCAAGTTATAATTTGGTGCATGTCACACCTGCTGACACTGTAATGTAGCAATTCGCATGCAGACAGGCTATAGATAGATGAAGGCAGCATCTGATGGTCTGATATGGAGCACTCCACTAGTGTATGGTGGCTTCTCAGGTGCCGGGAAGGGGTGCCATGTATTGGCAGGCTGTGACGGTACACTCTGGGTACATAGATACAGCCCTAAGTGGGGTGAATATGTTGTAGAAAATGGAGGAGATGTCCCTTCAGTGCTGGAGCCAGGCGGCAGGTGCCTCCATTGTCTCCCATAGTTCTGCCCCTGGCTAGATACCGTCATTAGATACTGAATATTTTAGGGGACTATCTTGTGGCCTAAGAAAACTCCATTGTTCTTGTTATTTTGAGGATCTCAGATTTCTCATTAATCTATGGGCATTTCCCTTTGCCTTCTGTGTAATAAATTAATACGTTAACTTACGACACTATTGTGAGTCCTATGTGGTTTCTTTGTGGATCACCCAGGAAACTACCTATCTGATCATTTTTGAATGATCAATCTAGGGTATAAGGCTAATTATTATATTACGTGTTCAATTATTTATTTGGAGCTTACTTTTTATTTTATTTGTATTTTTGTATATATTCTTTGCTCAGAGCACATCTTGATACACCCAGAGATAAGGAATCCATATAGAGGTCACATCCTCCAGTTTGATTTTTTGAGCACCTTATTTAGCACCTTCTGGTACTCAAAGAGACAAATAGTGTTTTTTCTGTTTGCCTTATCATATTTAATGAACTATGTGTAGTTCTCTTCTTTTATTAATTTGTTTACATTGTCTGTACTGGACAGGTGTATTTGAACAAGGAGGCTGCCATAATATATCATAATATATATTGAATGAATACATTTTTTCTAATTTATGCCCCCAATAGTGCCCCTTATGCAGTGCCCCCAGTAGTAGTGTCCCTTATGCAATGCCCACTGTTGTAGTGCCCATTATGCAGTGCTACCTTATGCAGTGCCCCATTAATGCCCCTTATGCAGTGCCCAATATATAGTGCCCCCAGTAGTACCCCTTATGCAGTGCCCCAGTAGTGCCCAATATACAGTGCCCCTTATACAGTGCCCCTTATGCCGTGCCCCTTATATAGTGCCTCTTATGCAGTGCCCAATATATAGCTCTACTTATACAGTGCCCCCAGTAGTGCCCCTTATACAGTGCCCCCAATAGTACCCCTTATGCACTGCCCCCAGTAGTGCCAAATATATAGTGCCCACATTAGTTCCCAATATACCGTGCCCCCAGTAGTGCCCAATATACAGTGCCCCCAGCAGTAGTGCCTTTTACACATAAGACACACCCAGACACACACAACACATAATTTACTTACCGGAATCCCTGCTCGTGCTCCTGTGCCCACCGCCGCTGTCCGCTGCTTCCGTCCCACTCAGTAATGTGGGAGAGACGTCATGACGTCTCTCCCTTCACCTAGTGCGGGAGCCGGAAGGCAGAGCTCATGAGTGCCCAGGGTGCAGCGGCCACTAAGAGTCTGTCTGACTTTTATTGGTTGCAATGCTAAAACAAACACACCGTCGCCGACTGCGTGTTTATTTTAATGTGTAGTGCCGCGGACCGCACGTGCCCTGCTCGACCCTCCCACGTTACGCCCCTGCCCTTGAGCTATTATTTTTTAATGCTTAAATACACTATGTGCTGATGTTTAGCTCTTTTCTTTGTTATATATATGTCATACATACATACATACATACATACATACATACGGATCAGCCATAGCATTAAAACCACTGTCAGGTGAAGTGAATAACATTGATTATCTCATTAGAATGACTCCTGTCAAGGGGTGGAATATATTAGGCAGCAAGTGAACAGTCACTTCTTGAAGTTGATGTGTTGGAAGCAAAAACAATTGGGCAGGAGTAAGGATCTGAGCAACTTTGACCAGGGCTAATTTGTGATGGCTATACCCTGGGTCAGAGCACCTCCAAAATGATAGGTCTTGTGAAGTGTTCCCGGTATGCAGTGCTTAGTACCTACCACAGTGAAAGGACAAACAGTGAACTGGCAACAGGGTCATGGGTGCCCAAGGCTTATTGATGTGCATGGGGAACAAAGGCTAGTCCATTTGATCCTATCCCACATAAGAGGTACAAATTGTTACAAAAGTTAATGATGGCTATGATAGAAAGGTGTCAGAACACACAGTGCATCTCAGCTTGCAAGTGCAGACTGGTCAGAGTACCCATGCTGACCCCTGTCTACCACTGAAAGCACCTACAATGGGCATCAGAACTGGATCATGGAGCAGTGGAAGAAGTTTGCCTGCTCTGATGAATCACGTTTTTTTTTTATATCATGTGGACGGCCGGGTCCGTGTGTGTCGTTTACCTTGGAAAGAAATGGCACCAGGATGCACTATGGGAAGAAGGCAAGATGGCAGAGACAGTGTGATGCTCTGGGCAATATTCTGCTGGGAAATATTTGGTCCTGGCATTTATGTTACTTTGACACGTACCACCTATCTAAACAACTAGTACACCCATTCAGGGCAATGGAATTCCATGATGGCAGTGGCCTGTCAGAAAAATAATGCACTTTGCCACACTTCAAAAACTGTTCAGGGATGGTTTGCGGAACATGACAAAGAGTTCTCGGTAGGGTTGCCACCTCATCCCTTTAAAGCTGGAAACAGGTGAATTACACAAGTTCTGTGGCAGTTTAAAACCAGGTGAAATAGAGACTTGAAGTCAACCAGTTCCAGAATCTGTGTAATTCACGTGTCAGCTTTAAAGGGATGAAGTGGCAACCCTAGTTCTAGGTGTTGACTTGGCCTCCATATTCCCCAGATCTCAATCCAATCGAGCATCTGTGGGATGTCTTGGAAAAATAAGTCTGAGCCATGAAGGCCCAACTTTACAACTTACTGGACTAAAAGGATCTGCTGCTAACATCTTGGTGCCAGATACCACAGGACACTTTCAGAGGTCTTATGGAGCCTATGCCTCACTGGGTCAGAGCTGCTTTGGAGGCCCAAGAGGGACCTACATAATATTAGGCATGTAGTTTTAATGTTATAGCTGATATGAGGAAACTTTATAAAAAAGATAGATAGATGTTTGTAATGGGAGCAGTATATTCATGAGTAATATAATAAGGGCAACTAAATTGAGAGGTTGTTTTAGCCATGCTGCTGCTGCTGCTGCTGCAAAAAAAAAAAAATGTACTACTGTATGGGGAGGTGAGAGAATTTTTTATTTCTTACGAGATTAAAAGGCAATATAGCACAAAATGACAGTGGTTTGAGCCATCTCGCCTGTCCTAATCACTTGTTTTTATCAGTGGAGTTTTTCTAGAGATTTTCAAACTGTCAGTTGATAAATCCAGCGGGTTTTATTCTTTACATTTATAAAATGTTAAGATCATGAATCCATATGTGTGCTCATTGTGCTCAGAGTGATGATGATGATGATGATGATGATGATAAACCGATGTGTAAATGCAAGCACAACATAACAGTGATGTTTAGTCTTTAACCTAACACAGTCTTTTAAGTTATTGTTTTCCCGTAAAATAAATATTGCAATTATTTTAACTGTGCCAGAAAATGGACATCCCTTTTCGGACAAGTAAATGCCGCAGTTACTGTGGCTCAGAAAATATTCTGTCGTATAAATATTTTTTTTCTCCATTTTTCACTTCATGGAGTTTTGCACAATATTTAAAGCATTAATATATATGTTAACTTAATCTGACATAATAACTTTTTTATACACATTTATTAAATGTTTTGTTTAATCACATCCTGCAATTCCCAAAACATTTTGTCCAGATAATTGCAGCTATTTTTCAGTGGATACTCTCAGTTGTGCTGCAGAGTAGGAACCTGATTTGATTAATTGAGGATGAGATCAATGAAGTCATATTGACCCCAAAAATAATTGACCAGCTTAGTTCACTGGGAACAAGTTGTCTCATCCTCATGTCATGCAACAGCAGATTTCAGGATTTATCAACTGCATTGATTTCTGCTGCAGTAAAAAAATAGATACATCACAACAAAGTGCCAAGAACTTTGGTGCAGTGACACAGCCGACTGATCAATTCATGCCAACCTATAGATATCCATTTCTTGCTCATCTGTCATTCCAGGTTTTCTGTTTGCCCTCTTTTTACCCTTTCATTTCTGTACAAATTTGTGACATTGATTTAACAGCAGGAATGATTGGATGTTAATATGTACAAACATCTTGCTAAAGAAAGTGACATTATAGAAGCAGTTTGCGGAGACATTTATGTAAGCTGGTATTTAGAAGCGGAAGCTGTTATGGCATTAGTCCACAAGTGCTTGCAGAGGCTTGCGGATAATTCAGCCTTTTCTATTAAAGTTCAAAATGCCACTGAAGGTCATTGCCTTGATTGAGATGAAAATGTAATTTAAAAGGCTCCGTGCAGAGAATACATACAGCTATGGCCATTATTAAACATTTTTACTAAAATATGTGTTTGAGACTAGACAAGTAAGCTGATGAGATGATAGGACAGAGGTATCCCTGGATAGGTGCAGCCCCCTCCCTGTTTTTTGTATTTTTTATGTCTTAAATAAGTGAAAGTAAATCATTCTAAGTTGCCCGAAGTTATAAGGGCAACTGCTGTTGATCTAGTTGTATATTTAATTATAATGGACAAGTGCACCAATCATGATCGGTCAGTGGGCCTGATCAGACCCGCTCGCAAGCGGGTCGATGGTGGGGCACTGCGCATGCGCGACGTGCGCAATGCACGTGGGCGAGCCCCGGAGCGAGTGAGAAATTCACTCGCTCCGGGGCTCGCTACAAACGGGGCGGCTGTCGACGTTGATCGACAGCTGGTCAAACTGAGGCGTTTCTGAAGGAATGCCTGCCGTTTGAGGGCGGCCCTACTGACATCACTTGTGATGTCAGTAGTGAGCTTCCTGCTCTATTAGAGCAGGAAGCTCACTGGGGCTTGCGGGAATGAGACCCTACCACAAGGGTCTCGTCGCAAGCTCGATGGTCGCGACCATCACCTGGCTGCTCGCAAAAGCTGTGGGTGGTCACCCACAGCTTAGCGAGTGGCCAGGAGGCCGGGTGAAAAAAAAAAAAAAAAAAGCGGCCGCCCTGATTGAGAGCGAGCGCTCGCTTTTTGCGAGCGCCTCTGAATCAGGCCCAGTGTTGCCTCATGTACTGTATGTTCTGAATCAAGGAGAAATAATAAGTAAGTAGAAAAAAAAAAAAGAGTGGGTAATCATGAAGTTTAGAATGTAAAAATAGTATAATGACTTTGCTATACATTTTACAGTGATAAAATTCCTTACTACTGATAGAATAACTTCATACAAAAATAAAATAAAGGAATTTAATTTAAAACAACTTATTTGGACCCCAAATCTGAATTGGTTGTTATTCTTTGGTCCCCTGACTAGGACAGCCAATGTTGATTCTTTAGTTTATAATGCAAAATTATTTTTGAACTGGCTGGTAGATCACTCTGGGTACACTGTCTGCAGCTGCTCCTCCTTTCTCTCCCTTGCTGTCGCCATTTGGGAAGATATTTCAAGCCTTGGAGAGAGATACGAGTCGAGAAGTTGCCCAAAGCAGCCACTCAGCTTCTAACTGTAATTTATTTACCACAGTTGTTGAAATGTTAGTTAGAAGCCCCCCCCCCCCGCCCCCTTCAATTTGTATTTGAACCCAGGGCCTGATTTAGAGCCGCTCGCTAGATGCAATTGCTCGCACGATGTGTATGCAAATTGTGTAGGAAGTGCTTCCGCACAGCAATGCATTAGCAAGCCCAGTATTTCTTAGAGAGTGATCCAATAGTGTATGCAGGCACCCACCAGCCTGTTTTAAGACGCCCACTTGTGCACGTCATGTTCAGGAAGTGTATGCAACCATCGGTACATCGGATGCTAACGCAGCACTTGAGGTTGACCATACCCTGCCACAAGCACTGCGAGCACTTCAGTGTAAAAACAAGCCAGGTGACGTGTACTATGATGCGGTCTTATAATTATGCACACCTCTAAAACGCCGTTGAGATGCTCAGGCACGCCTGCGTTTGCACCTCCACTCCCCCGTTTTTAATGGCCAGCCCCTGTTACCACCTACAAACAGCTTCCCCTGTCACTCACTGTGCTGGGCTGTCTATGTGCAACGAGCGAATGCATCGTGATCTTTCGCTAAGGTATGCACATTGCAATGCATGTGCAGTCGCACAATGCATACACACTGCATACCATCGGCAGCAACAAGAGTATGCATCTTAGCTGTCCAATATAAGAATGTGACAAAGGAGCAGAACAGATATTGGAATCTGTGTATATACTCAGTAGTGGAAGAGTGGTGGGCCCAGGTGCAAGAATATGCTTTGGGGGCCTCCCGCACCCCAACATTTGACACAAACCCACAGAAGAAAAACAAGAGACGTTAGTACCTTGGTGCATTATTTACTTCCTTTCAAGCAAGTATACAGTACAGTACAATATAATATGACCACATACAATTAGCTAAATTTAAAAAAAAAGCTGAAACATACAATGCAACATATAAATATTAAACACAACATTAAAATAAATAAATAGTATATTACATTTTAGCACAGAGTCTATTTTCCTTGTTGGCATTTCTTTTACGCATAAATAAACACGTCTGCTTCGCTTCCTACCAAATGGCAATAAGTGATAGGCGTATCACAATTTCAAGAGGGACCCAGGTTTCTGAGATATACCTATCACCTACGGCTACTGTGTCTCTGGCAGTAACACTACTACAAAAAGATTAGTCCAATGTACCTGTATGCAAGGAATGACTCTTACAGATTAGAGATGCCAGTATAAGAACATACAACAATTTCCTTCCACCCACAGTAGGCGCCGGGACGGTCACGACATCTTGACGTGACCATGTCACAACCCCGGCAGATATATCTGCAGATGATGGTCATTCATACACACTGAACGACCATCATCTGTCTCTAGCAGTGGGTCCACTGGCCGGGGGTCATATCGCGCCCCCCTCCCCGCGGCCTCTGCTGTATGTGTACGGGCAGAGCTGGCCCTAGTCAATTTGGTGCCCTAGGCAAAATTTTGACTGGTGCCCCCTAGCAGATAATCCCACCACCAATCTTAAACCGGGTACACACTAGACGATGTCTAGTGTGCCCAACCTCGTCAGCGACTGGATCCAGCAGGGGAGCCGTCATCAGCAAGTGCAATACTCACTTGCAGATGCTGGCAGCAATGGCGGGGGCCATGCTGCATTCGGCAGCATGGCTCGCTAACGGTGTCCCCAGTCGGCCCTGCATGCAGAGCCGACGGAGGATGTCGCTGACGACATATGGCTATAAAATACATATAAAATATCTATTATTGTGTATTCTATGACAAAAATAAATAAATGTATAAATAAAAAACTAAAATGGCTACTCACACATGGCGATCAGCGGCATGCGTTCCACATATGACCCAAATCGGAACTACTGTATAATCCTACTTCCTCTGTATGGAGCGCAAAAGTCTGCACGGCTAATCAGCGGCAAAATGCGTTCCATAACCAGCACAGCAGCATGGCATGTGCGACAGCCTCCCATCACTTCCTGCAAGTGGACGCACCAGCCCGCCCATCCAATCACCATTAAACTGCCAAAACAGCCAGGAAGCACCAAGGCTTTACATTAATCATAACAACAGTAAAAGTAACTACACATTGATTTATAAACATTCCAGAATATGGAAATATACCATCAGTATATAAGGATAATAAAATTATATATATATATATATATATATATATATATACATACATACATATACATACATACATACATACATGCACACACACACAGTGGCGTCCCTTCCAGCGGTGTCAACCAGTATGGGGAAGGATGTTGTGCCAAAAAGGGGGTGTGGCCTCACAGACAGTTCGTGGCCACATGGGAAGAGGGCGGGGACTCGCGGCCAAACCTCTGTGGTCCCGTCATCATGCTTATTACTGGGGGGTGGCGGGGTGCTGTAGGTGCGGACTGCCCTGTGTGCAGTGCCGGCCGGCTCCCTCACAGTGTTAGGAGCCGAGCGCTGCACTTATTTTTGCTGTGCAGCACCCGGCTCCTGTCACTGAGGGGGAGTCTGCACCTTGGTGTCACCCCTCAGAGGGTGACACCCGGTTGCGGTCCGCACCCCCCCTTGTGATGCCACTGTAATCATACATATAGATCAGTGGCATAACTAGGGGGGGTTGAGCAGAGCATGTGCCATGGTCACTGCCGACCGCAGTCCAGGACAGTGGTTTAAAGTCAGTGTAGTGCAGACCGCACTACAGTAACAAACACATTGCCATCAGCGCCGGGTAGTACACTCATACTACCCAGCGGCAGTGCATTTGTTTTAGCAGCCAATGAGAGTTGGACAGACTCTCATTAGCTGCTGTACCCACGGCCCTAGCTGGGCTGGAGCTCACTCATGAGCTCTGGCTCCTGCAGTGGGTGATGTGAGAGACGTCATGATATCCGAGCGGAAGGACGGGGGAGCAGACGGGGGCACTGTATAAGGGTGCACTACTGGGGGCACTGTGTAAGGGGCACTACTGGGGGCAATGAATGAGGAGCACTACTGAGAGCACTGTATAAGGGGCACTTCTGGGGGCACTACTACAGGGGGCACTGCTACTGGGGACATTGCATAAGGGGCACTTCTTCAGTGGGCATTGCAAGAGGAGCACTACTTCAAAGAAGGAGAACGATGCACACCATGGTGAGTATAGTAAAATAATTTTTAATCAAAGCACACATAAAAAACTTACATCTAAGTTTCCAGCATTCAGCATACAGGTGTCAGCAACAATCGCGGGATTCACAGAGCCAGGAACAGCACCAACAGCTTTGATGATATCTGCTGAGCTGTAACACATGCAGCAGTGATAGCGTCCCTGCTCCGGCTCCCTAGCATGGATTTCACTATGGTCACGGCGGCGTCACGACGTTGTGACGTCACCAAGCCATGCCCCATTGCATATATATATATGTATATATATATATATATATATATATACCCCCAGTCCGTGCCCAGTGTGAGCCCATCCCTCTCTCAGCTGGTACCTAATACCTAGAGTGAGAGTTCTTCCTTGATGCAGCTAATGCTACTGAAAATGCCGCCTGGTCTGGTGACTGGTCTGCAATGGCTGGGCGGCTATTATGGATCATGGAGTCAGAGTTGTGAGTTGTCACTCATGTCTCAGCTCCGCAAAGGCCCATGGGTGGAGTGGCCACGGCTAGGCATGTGCAGCATGCCCTCCGGCGGCCATCTTGTCTCCTCATGTAGCCAGAGCTGAGCTCTGATCACGGATGGGGGGAATCGACACGCGATAGGGTGGCAGTGGAAGAGCCCTGGTGGCAGTGGAAAATGCCCCTTAGGGCCACACACTGCCTGATAGACAGATATATTTGCAGATATATCTGCCATCGGCTGTGCAGCAGAGCTGACGCGATGTGTGCATGACGTCGTTCACAGACATATCGCTGTTACACACTCACCCACGTGCAACCGATATATTGGCCGATCAATAGTTCGCCCAATATATCTGTCAGTGTGTACCCAACTTTAGAGGTAGCAGCAGCGAGAACAAAGTGATAGCCTTTACTCTCCATAGCCTTTCACTTTACTCTTACTGATGATTCTTTGAGAATCAGAAACCGTTTACATGGAGGCTGGCGGTCCCTGAATAGAAAGCAGTAGAATCACTGTCAGGGTCTGCAGTGTTCCTTTAGTAGAAGCCCTAAGTATTATGCTGTACATTATATCTTCATGTATTGCGGCACTAAAATGATTTAATAGCCATTCCTGGCTTTACTTAGCATATTGTGCGCTTCCTTGCTGCTGCATCAGCTAACACCTTGATGGTTATTCAAAGTTGCCCATCTGACAGAAATTATTTAATGTCCTGCAGCCTGGCACAAATCATTTCTATCTGCAAATCCATCAATATCACGAAGAAATCGCTTGCAAAACAAACTGTTCTTTAAGGGAATTTCAAAAGCAATTTAATTTCCCTTTCCAGATCATTAGTATAGCATTTCCAGGTAGTGATTGCTTCATCTGATTTAACAATTATAAGTAGAATAATATAATGGGCCCACTTATGAGTACATCCAGGTAGAAGGTTTAGCTTTGCACCTTGACAAAATCATGTTGTGGTGCAGTGGGGATGGGGTGATATTTGAAATGTGTGGTCAGATTTTTGAGTGGGTGGTACATTACTATTATACATAACTGACGGGCTGATTTCAGAGCCGTAACTAGACTTTTTGGTGCCCTGTGGGAGAAAGAGCATTGGCGCCCCCCCTATTTTTCAAATGGGGACAAAACGCACCCGAAAAAGGCCATGGCCTCATGGGGAAGGGCCAGGGAAAAGATGGGAAGGCCAGGAGATGCTGAGGATAAAATAAGAGTGAGAATTCTACAAGTGAGAATGGTTATTAAAAAGAAAATTGAAAGGCTCGAACAGCACCCCCCTGCCCTGTAGTGCCCTGTGCGGTGGCACAGGTTGCACTACCCTAGTTACGGCCCTGGCTGATTTAGCAGAGGATTGAATTGCAAAGCGGCACATATCAGTTTTTGTAATTCCATCCTTACAAATATGCACATGCAGCAGGAGTTGTCTGACATCCCCTGCTGCATTTGCGATCCCAGCACTGCGACCAACGTCACAGGCTGGGAAACCATCGCAACCATCAGTCTTATGCAGTCTGGTCAGCTTACGAAGCCAGGAAACTGCGTTCGTGGATGCAGATCCTAGCCGTACTACTCCCGGGAACGCCTGCCATCACCGCACCGCTCCTTAAATGAGGCAGAAGCATAGTCAATCAGGCAGAGGCATAGCCATACTTGCCTACTCTCCCGGGACTGTCGGGAGCCTCCTGAAAAATGTTTTTATCTTGAAGTATTTTGATTTATAGGATTCTGACATGCCCTAAGGTACCTGTCTAATTTCTGTTTTACTAATTGACCATATTTTTAATGATTGGTTGGATCTTGTAATTCCCAATTTGTTTTGTATCTACAGGTATTTCAAGAACATGAGGAATTCTTCACCGAAAGCATGACCCCTTAAATTCAGAGAAAAGTTACAGTTTTCATAACGCTTGAAAAGGTAATTTTGGATTTAATACCTCAACCCATCACATGCACATGCCCAGTCCGAGAGATATGTGAGATATTATATCATACCTCCCAGTGTTTCATTGACGGCTGTTAACACAGGGATCCACCAACACACTAAAACACTTGGTATGCATGCAAAATATAGAACAAAAATGGCAGCACCTAATGCTTCTATAACGGACAGTATATATAAATAAATATAGAAAACTACAAAACCTCCAATCTACAACAATTATAAAAGCATGATTTATTATACCTCAATTAGAGCTGTTGGGCAAAATTTACTAAGTGGCGGGTTCTAAACCCCGGCGGTTTGGTGGCGGTTTGACGGCGGGTTCTATTCTGTTCTAAACCCCGGGGGATTGATGGCGGTTTTACAGCAGTTTCCAATTGACAGCCCTGTTCTATTCTATTCTAAAATGTGTTTTGCCGGCGGTTTTGCAGCGGTTTTGGCCTTAGTAAATCTACAGATAGCAAAACCGCCGCCAAACCGCAGTCAAAACACATTTTAGAATAGAATAGAACAGGGCTGCCATTTAGAAACCGCTGCAAAACCGCCACCAAACCCCCGAGGTTTAGAACAGAATAGAACCCGCCGTCAAACCGGGGTTTAGAACCCGCCGCTTAGTAAATTTTGTCCATTGTATCAATATATATAAAATAGTAACAAAGGTTAAAATAACATGTGTTAAATAGCATGTAGCATCAGCAGACTGATATTGATGTTGGCATGCTAATTGCAGTCAGACTGATACTGTTTATGACATGCTAATTGCAATCAGGCTGATACTTCTGTTGTTAATGTTAATATGCTAATATTAACAGTCTGATTGCAATTAGCATGCCAACAGCAGTATCAGTCTGTCAACATTTTAACTGTCTACAACTCTACATTTTGATTGTCAACCTTATGATTTGTCTATAGTTTGACTGTCAGCATTGTAACTGTGCCTACATTTAACTGTCAACATTTCAAACTGTCTATATAGCTGTGTCCTCATACACTACTGCTGCAGTCACACGAAACAGCCTTACTCAGCGTGCCAGGTCCTGTGCGTCTCACCTTGCGTTGAGCATCTTCTTCCCCTGAAAATGCATCTTGGTTGCAAACACCAGATGCAACAACCACTTCAGGAGACTGTACTGATTAATTTGATATGCAACACTTGTATATCTGTGTGCGACTGAGTCTGAATCTGTTTGCGAAGTGATGCGATTCAGCGTCCACTGCTTTTTTCCACAACAAGGTACATTGAGCAGTGCACGCAGATCGGGAATCTGTGCAGGTGCACGACCCATTCTGCGCATGTGCAGAAGGGGTCTGCGATCCCAAACAGAGACTGGTAGTAGACTGTCAGTGGTTGACAGTCTGCTGCCGTTTGTGGGCGATGATGCCGCTGTTGAGGAGAGGAAAGAAGCCAGGATCTCCGTCGGCTGATGGAGATTTCCAGGCTTCTTCTTCTCATCTGCGGTGGCCGGTCTACATGACCCCATGGATCTCCTTAGCCGGCTGATATTCCGCAGAGTATCCGATGCTGCATTGGACAACGCAGCTCGGATATGTAATGCAGCAGGAGGCGTGATGCCTCCTGTACATTACCATATCTGCACAGACGGAATAGCTAATCTGCTTGTGACCAGCTTTGCAATTCCGTCCGTAGCTGAATAAGGCCCATAGTCCACAAATCATCAAACACATTCTCTAGACATGTCACCTCACAACTTTATTTTTCTAGCTTGATTATTAACTATGCTTCTATGTAGTCACTGACAGTGGTCGGTTTAACCCCATTAAACTATAAACTCTCATGAGCAGGACCCTCTTCCCTAATGTGTTTTTCCTTCCCTCACTTATACCATCATCTATTCCCCCCCTGCCAGTGGCGTCACAAGGGGGTCCGGGCCGCACCCGGGTGTCACCCGTCGAGGGGTGATACCAAGGTACAGTGACAGGAGCTGGGTGCTGCACTGCAGGACTCGACTCCTGACACTGTGAGGGAGCTGGCACTGCAAACAGGGAAGTCTACACCTCCAGCACCCCCCTTCCCCTGTAATAACCCTGCTGATTATTAGGGTATTATGACTGCTGATGCAGCAATGGTTATAAACCTTGTCCATATCCTGCTATGTTCTATACTGCAAGTTACTTCTTGTATTGTTCATAGTATTTTTTTTTTATTGTGTACATTGTAAGGCGCTGCGGACCCCTTGTGGCGCCAAATAAAAATAGGATAATCATAATAACAACTAGGCTTTCTGCAACCTTTTTATGGAAGTTTTTTCTAAAACTCAAATTTAGGTTGCGGAGATATTTAACAATGGCCTAAAAGTGGAGATATCACAGATATTTCCTGTGTTAATGAATGCTGAGCACTGCTATGAAATGCTAAGCTTTTCGTGGCTTGTCTTATAGCTAATATGAAGATGGCATTAGCAGATCTTTTATATGGAAAGTGTAGAGCGATCTATTCAGAACAGTATGCAGTCAGGAAGCCGGCGGACCTAATCCCGACAGCCGGCTTCCCGACTGCTTAATCCCGGCGAGGGTTAAATGACAGGCGTCTAAATCTAGACGCCTGTCATTTTACCGACGCGGGGAGACCGGCGCCCGGCATCCTGATCGAAGTGATGCCAGGCGCCGAGCGCGGATAGCTGCGGGGTGGAGGGTTAGGTTTAGGGTTCCCGGGGGGGACTTAGGGTTAGGCACCCCCCCGGGAGGTTAGGTTTAGGCTAGGGGAAGGGGGGGTTAGGGTCAGGCACCCCCCGGGGGGAGGTTAGGGTTAGGCACCCCCCCCCCGGGGGACTTAGGTTTAGGCGGCGGGGTAAGGGGGTTAGGTTTAGGCACTTAGAGGGGGGATTAGGGTTAGGCACTGGAGGGGAAGTTTAGGGTTAGGCACCCCTAAGGGAGGGTTAGGATTAGGGGTAGAATTAGGTTAGACAATACTTACCTTTTACGATCAGGATTTCCTCCTCTGCAGGGATGACGCTGTGGGGTTCCAACCACCGGGCATGGGTCCGGCGGTAAATCATACCGATTTCATTCAGATCACTCCCCTCTTTCCTATTCAGTGCAGGAGCACATGTACAGAGAACACAACTAGGACATAACCCAGAACTGGACAAGATTGCTTTTGTGTTCAGCTTTAACAGACATTTTTTTAATGTTTGTCAGGCGTGAATTGCCTGATAATTCATCTCTAATGGGGCACATCCACTAGCAGACTTAAAAACGACTGCACGATTACGACATTGTAATCGTGCAGTCGTTTCACAGTCTGTGCTGTGCTTATACTGAACGTTCAGTGTAGGCACATCAATCATCCCCTACCATGCTCAACCTGATGTTATCGTCTGGTTGTCCAGCATGCTCGGCCGATGATTGATGTCGACATATAATTGCACAAGTTGTGCACGATTACTGAGCGATTGCACGATTACGATGTCGTAATCTTGCAATCGCTCAGTATTATCGGCATGTGGATGTGCGCCTTTACACTGCACATAGTTTAAAGACAAAAATTGTGAAGGCTCTTAAATAGACCCTTCTATATATACCTTTTTAGAGATCATGCTCTTGCACTTACAAGTACATTGTATATAGACGTGCCTAGCAACTATAAGAGGGAGGCAGAGGATGCTTCTCATCCCTTCCCATTGTGTTTATGGCTGACGGCTCCAAGCAGACTGATTGGTAGATAAAGCTGGACATTAACCCACCAGAGTTCTGGGAGGTCACCACACAATGACTGGTGAATGACTTGAACTATCCAGCAATCTGAGTCCTGGGAACTGTCTATGATATGTGTATAATAGCATCTTGGCACAGCTAGACTTCTTCTCCAGTGCACAGAAAAGGATTGGCATTGTATATTAGTCACTAGTATGTTTACTAAAGTGACTACAGTGAGAATACTGTACTCTCCATTGTAAAGAGAACACTAGAATGTTCTCACTATTGTATAGTGGTCATGAGAATGTTCTCTGTTTTTTATATTGTTTATTAAGATATTCTCTGTATTGAATATCGGCCACTAAGATTCTATGCAAGGATGTGCCTCTCTAACTGATATTTGCTTGCAGCCGATGGAGGTGAGAACAGAAATCATAATACCATATTTGTTTTTATTAGCACAGCATGAACTACTGGCGGCAGCTCATGCCTAATTCAATCTGTACATATATATATATAATATACATATGTGTCCTCAGGGGTAAATTTACTAAAGTGAGAGTTTTTAGAAGTGAGTTCTAGAACAGATGTTGCCCATAGCAACCAATCAGATTCTACTTAACATTTAACTAGCGACCTTCTAGAAGATAATAGCTAGAATCTGATTTGTTGCTATGGGCAACATCTCTTCTAAAACTCACTTCTAAAAACTCTCACTTAAGTAAATTTACCCTCTAGTGTCTAAGGGCCTCATTCAGAGGCGGTCGGAGGATGCAAGCGGTCGCTCAGAAACTGGGCGGCCACTTGCATCCTGACCGCCTGCCTCTGTTGCGGTCGTTAGGCTGTGGGTTTATTTACACCCACAGCTCTAACGACCGCTCGGGTGCTGGTCGCGATCCCATCGGGGCTTACGACGAGACCCTAGGGTAGGGTCTCACTTGTCGTAAGCCCCAGAGAGCTTCTGGCTCTGTCAGAGCCGGAAGCTCTCCACTGACATCACTAGTGATGTCAGTGGGGCCTCCCCCAAACAGCAGGCGTTCCCATAGGAATGCCTCCGTTTGGGCTGCCACCCCTCCGGCCCACCTTCCAAACGGAGCGAGCTGTCAATCAACATCAACAGCTCGCCCCCTTTGGAAAGAGACAGCGCTGGTCGTAGCGGGTCTCACGCATGCGTACGAGGGAGCTGGCTCCCTCGTGCGCATGCGCACTGGCAAAACATCGAGGCGGTCGTAGAGCGTACGGCCGCCTCTGAATAAGCTCCTATATGCCATGCGGCGTGACTGATGCGCTCTGATAGGTGTAGCGTAACACCTTTTTCTTAACATTTTTAGTCTCTTTAATATCGCAGACACAGCGAGAAAAAACACTCAAAGTGTACTACAGACGCTGGGCTGCGACTTTTACAGCACAGGAATTAGTCTTATACATGTACAAAGTCACAAATGAAGCACTATGGAACTTGGCAAGAGAAAAAGCTGAGGGCGCTGCATCATTGCACTTTGTATTCAGATTCAGGTTCAATTAGCCTTGAAAAGTCCCGTACTTTTAGCATGCCAGACTTTTCGCCAATATCGCTGGTTTTCCATGCGGAAAAGTATCGCTCTCGTCCCCGCTTAGCCCCGTATTCAATTCCAAATCAGTGAAAGCAGAACCCGGAGAATTAGAAACCAACGAAAAGTTCTGTCAGATTTGGGGAAATCAGCCTGACACCCCCCAAAAGATGCACTGACATTGGGGATTACTTTAGATACCCCCGAATAGGCCTGCTGAAGGTATTTGGGGTACTTAAAAGATCTCAATAGCTGCTAATAAGTGTCTGTACAGAAGTGGTGAAGAATAGCATTTAGGCCCAGCAAATTTGGGGTACATGAAAATGGGTGCTAGCATATTTTGAAGTTGCTAAAGTGAAGTTCTTAAAAAATTAAAAAAAATCCAACTGCCGCAAACACCTGCAATCTTAAAAACACCTGGGGCATACTTGGGGACCCCCCATGAGTCTAATTCGCTAGTTTTTAAGTTTGTCCCCAACTTTTTTTTTCTTCGCCCCCAAAATGAAAGTACTTTTTAAGCAGGTTCTTACGTTTTTTTATTTTACTTTTTTTGACACAGTTTATCTTTGGGGGCTGTCCAAGAGTGCAGGGTGGTTTCTGCAAGTTTGCACCCCAAAACCCTAATTCTGCACTTTTTTTCGACAGCTTTCATAGGTGAATCTTTTTTGCCTATTCCAATACATTGAATTTCTGCACCGGCGAAAAGTCTTTGGAATTGAATACGGGGATAAGTTTTCACCTGGCGAAATGACATCACCAGAGAAAACTTTTCACCGAAAACGGCTTATCGCGGCTAATTGAATATGCCCCTCAGTCGCACACAGATATATAAATGTTGCACATCAAATTGATCAGTGCAGTCTAGCAAAGTAATTTTATTGCTCCCACTTTTATTTATGCGAATAAGATGCACAGCCAGAAAGAAGCACAGCGTGGCCAAGTAACCTGGGACCTGCCGCACTGAGAGAGGCTATTTGGTGCAAGAGGGAAATTGAGGGGAGCTCAGATACGCTGTGAGGCGAGAGAGCAGCCTTGGAAAAAATCAAGGTCTCCCCAAGACCCAAAAGTAATGTATGAGAAAAGGATAATTCCTGGGCGCTACCCAAGACGATAAAGTTAAAAGTTTAAAATACGTTAATACAGTTGTAATATTGGAGTATGATGTACTATCAGGAATAATGGCTGCAAGTGTATCCTTGACCACTATTTACCTTAGAAGGCTTGAAAATGTGGGGATCTTATCAGGGCCGGTGCAAGGTTTCTCGGCACCCTAGGCAAAACCACCACCAGCACCAATATCCACTTCCCAGCCCCCAGGGAAAGTGCAGAAGCAGCATCTTCCACAGCCTCCGCCTGTATTGAGTATATCAGGAATGTCTCTGGACATTTATAATAATATGATGAGCAGACTCAGTGGTGTCCCCCAGATCCCAACAGCTGCCTTAAGCTACCTGATGGTAGAGCCGGCCCTGAGCAGCAGTCAGGGAGGTATTGGGGCAGATATCTGCTGTGATCCATCCTTCTTAAATGGGGATACTTAGATTTTGCAGGAATTCAGCTGTTTTGGGGTGATTTACTGCAAATGCACTTTTATAAATATGCCCCTTTCTTTGATCCTGATTTTTATGGTGATTTTTTTTTCTACATCAAGATTATTTTTTATATTTTACAGTTTCAAACTTTCAATACATAAGGTAATAAAAGTTAGTTTTTATTGGGTACTGATAAATGTGCCCCATCATAGAATATTTTCATCTTCCCCACTCTGCCCTCAGTAAAACTGCCTGCTACTGATAGATTGTAAAAGCTGCATATATTTGTATTTATGTATTTATTTTATTTTCTGCAGCAGAGACCAGCAGACCCTGCTGCTGGTATAGTTGTCTTAACTGTGCAAACACCTGTAGCTAGCCTACACTAACACTCAACCTTGTTAACTAACCACTGACCGACAGACTCTGTGACAAAGTAGTGTACTCAATGTTTGTTACTAATATACTACGAGTACTCACAGTCTCTCAGCTGGGTCAGTCCCAAGCTGCCTGCCAGCCTACTCGTCGTCTTCTCCGAGTCCAAAGGAAGAGAAGGAGAATCAGGGGAGAAAAGAGCTGCCCAAACAGTCGCTGACAGCCCGTGCGACGCTGCTGTCTGGGGGAGACTTTGCACTGACCAGTGCAGTGAGGTCATGTGCGTGACAGCGGCGACTGCGGCTGATTAGATCCACGGTCGCCGCAGTGTAAAAGAAGGATGTCTCTTTCAGAGACATTTTTATAGTTTTGTTTGACCGGCTCAGCAATGCCTTCCAGTGGCCCTGGATCTTATGTAATGCATGTATACATACTTACATAGACTTCAAATAGAGGTTCAACAGTACTGAGTGGTTTGTATAGGTTTCACAACCAGACTCAACTATGTAAATAAAAAATAAAACATATACAGTAGGGCCAAATGTAATAGGGTGAGAGTTTAGAAAATGAGAGAGTTTAGCAGTAATCTCTCACATTGGTCGAGTTTTATCTTCAGTATGGGCAAACACCTGGGTGAGAGTTTTTCGAGTCTAAAAACATGAGTTTGTATGTTCTCGGACTCTATTACTGTACATTGGGCGAGTTTAAAAAGTGTCAGTGTTTACTGCTAAACTCTCACATTTTCTAAACTCTCACCCTATTACATTTGGCCCACTGGATTTATTATAACAGATATAAAACATGCTGTAGAAATGCAAACAATAGCGGTAAAGAAAATTCGCCAGGTGGCTGCTTTACCAGATCTCAGACAATAACAGACGGGGGTATATAAACTGAGGGCTAGTCCAGAATTCTCCATTCTGTAGGCAATGTCCTCTGTGTCCTGGCAAAAGCTGGCACCTGCTCCTCCTTTCTTGCCAACGTGTTTCGGGACCACTTGTCCTTTTCTCAAGCCATGGAGGCATACTTGCCAACTCTCCCTTGTTGTCAGGGAGACTCCCTTAAATAGTAGTAATCTCCCTGTCTCCCTGAAGAGTCTAGGAATCTCCCTGATTGCACCTTACCCCATTATGTAGCTGTTATATATAAAAAAAATAACAGAGATACATTCAAATGGGATAATTAGTGTAATTTCCCTGCATTGGTTATTAGGCACAATGATCCCTATGACTACATGCATTTTCTGAAAAGTATCAGTGTGTTTTCATCAACAAATAGATTTTAAGCTCCCCATACATCAGAGATTGATTGCAGCAATTGTGCAATTTGCAATCGATTGTGTATAAAAATCTTTCCCTTTTTCAATCAATTGCAGATTGCAGAATCGCCACAATCGATTGAAAAAGGGAAAGATCTTTATACACAATCGATTGCAAATTGCACAATTTCTGCAATCAATTGCTGATGTATGGGGGCCTTATCTAACTGCTTTGGGGCTCCTCTACATTTTGATGTAAGTCAGTTTATTTCACGCCTCTCAGATGTAGCAGTACATCAGCAGTGTTGCTTTCACAATCTCCCTGAAATGCTTTTTTTTCAAAAGTAGGCAAGTATGATGGAGGTAGTGTGAAAAAGGTTCTCTTTAAATAGCTGTTGGTGTGACCAGGGGCATATCTATAATGGTGCCAGGGAAAGATTTTTATACACAATCGATTGCAAATTGCACAATTGCTGCAATCAATCTCTGATGTATGGGGAGCTTAAAATCTATTTGTTGATGAAAACACACTGATACTTTTCAGAAAATGCATGTAGTCATAGGGATCATTGTGCCTAATAACCAATGCAGGGAAATTACACTAATTATCCCATTTGAATGTATCTGTTATTTTTTTATATATAACAGCTACATAATGGGGTAAGGTGCAATCAGGGACACGGGCCCCTGGGTCCAGGGGGGGCCCACACTGCACACCATGCACCCATATTTTGTAATACTTAAGTCCCGCGTTGGCTGTTGCATCCCTGCACAAAATGCCTGGAAAATGGCCGTAGCTGGCATCTACCCGGCGTTTTACGCATGCACAGTGGGGAAAATGGTGGGGCATGACATTTCCCGGTGACCTGCGCATGTGCAGGAGACTCTGGGCACAGACTAGTGCCTAGAGTCTACCGCTGTGGTCAGTCAAGCTGCCGGTTAGAGAAAAGGGGGCCCCGGACGGGGAATGCACACAGCCCCCTCCTCTCTTTTTATGCCCATGTGTGTGACTGAAGCCACAGTATATGAGGGCATATCTGTATATCAGTTTTTAAGATGTTCTATGTATCGTTTATCAGTAGAATGCTCTGTATTTTGTGATTGACAGAATTTTCTTTGTATTGTATATGGATCATTAAAATGCTCTGTATATTGTATAACTGTCACTAGAATGTATCTTTTTATTGTGTAGTGTTTATTATGATGCTCTCTGTATTATATTTTGGTCCCTGGAATTCTTTCTAATATTTCCCATCTGGCCAGATTTAGACATGTTAAGGTGCCTACACACTAGACGATATTTTACACGATTCCCCCGATTTCGATGCATCGGAACGACATATCGCGTAAAATATGTCCAAATCATGAGTGTCCACTCACGATGCCGATGGGCGTACCCGCTGGTCGTACATCGCATCTTCAGATCTTGCCTACTGCAGGCAAGATTTGCCAATCTCAAAAACGATTTTGTGCAATAGATAGATTTTGTGCACTATAGATCTTAAGTCAGATTGGACACTTTTTAGCATTATATCGTGTCCTGGAGTCCCGGGGAGAGTTCAAGGGAAATAGCTCACGATATCACATCGTGAGCACATCATCTAGTGTGTAGGCACCTTTAGGGCTCTGTCCTGCCCTCAGACACCTTTATCCAGGGAATCAGAAAGTTGGGCGGTATGACTACACCACTGCTGCTCTGCATAGCATATATTCATATCACCCTCTTAGATAAGCCAACTTTAAAGCTAATGGACCCTTTAGAAGTAGCATTTTAAAACACTGCATCTATCAAATTATTTTACTGCTTCCTAATTATATATTAGCATTAGTGAAGGCACTGTACTCTGAAGCACAAATTAACAATTAAAATACTCAAGGAGCACCACACTTATATTAGAAAATGAATTAATGAAAGAACATAATACATTGACTGTGCACATCACCTATTAGTATAAGATACAATATGATACAGATGATTAACTTGTAAACAGCAATCATTGTTTTTTTTTTCCTTTTTTTGACATGAAAAAATTCTTGCAATCTCAAGGTAATAGAATTTCACAGTTCCCCTTTTTCAGTTGCCCTATAGAAGAACATATTGTACATACAGCTGTTTCACTCTCCCTGCTGGCAGTTCCCTCTAGTTCTTGCTCATTACAGCCATGAAGACAATGGTGAGTGATTTCACTGTATTAAGAAATGAAATCACTCTAATTAAGTAATCAGCTGCTTGGAAGGAAGCTGGACCATTATCCAAAGGCCACTGTCAGGCGAGGAGATGCCTGAGGTACATGGAGCTTGTTTCATGCATTAAAAAGGCTGCCTCTAAACACCATTCATCCCAAAGCATACATGGAAAGAATTATTAAGGAGATTGAAAAAGGGACATTAAATCCATGCACAGTGCTGTTATTAGTTACATTATAATGATTAGATATAGCTGAATTCTATTACATAACATTGGGAGGGTGTAAACATTATTTTTATTGATCTAGTATTGGCATAAGGTATATTAAGAAATAGAGATCAATGTTCTACAAATCACTATTTATGTGTAATTTTACACCACAGGGTTCCAAAGAATAGTTCAATGTTTTCAATATGTTTTCTACAAGTAATGTTGCAGTGCCATTTAAAGTGTGTGTACCTGTTACCTTCACATAGCTGTGATAAACCATTTATTTAACCAATATGCATGATAAGGTAGTGTATCAATACATTAGTTACTACAGTAGTGATGCATGGAGCACAAAGTGATTGGATAAGGCTGCATTCACTAGAATATGTTGGTTAAGCACACAATGGGGCACTTGCAGAATTGAACGCAGGGCAGACATATTGCACCTGCATTGTGTGCATTAAGTTAAATAGAAATATACGCCCATATGCAAAGCTATACGCATCTCTGTGGCCAAACCCATACTTACTGGGTGAAGCCTAGAGTGGAGATGAAGGTGGCTGATGATGGGGGCGGACTCGGACTGTTGGCATCATTAGGCCCTGCACCCTTAATGCAAAATTACGGGAATGGTCCATCTATAAAGACAGGGCAAGGCTGAAATGACGCTATTATCACATCATATCGGCATATCCCCGTCCCACAGATCTGCGATTCCCGGCATTATCCTCTCCATCCTGCCCACATCACTAGGAATGGCCAGGATGCGGGAGGATCACCCACTCATCTGGGAGCTCAGGAGACTCTCCAAAATATTGTCTCCTGTTGGTTCCGGGAGAGTAAGTATGGCTGGACATCTCCTATCTGTGGGATTTAATTCACTCGGAGGTGACTATGTAGTAACGCTAGTGGCTACAAAGTGCTGTACCAGGCAGCCAGCAAGCCACATGCAGGTGCTGTGGGGCAGCAATGGTGCTGCCCACGTGCTTTGCGATCTGTGCAGCGGTACCTCTCGCACACTCCTAGCTATAGCCCAGCTCTTAATCTTCCGCTTATCATGGGTGAAGAATGCCAGGGACCCCCGCATACATGGGTGCTTATCAAATAAGATTCCTGGAGTTGTCATTTGGTGCAGTGCAAAACTGGTACAGAATGCTGAGCGCTAGGCAATCTCTTATGCAAAAATAAGCCATCTTCCCTCCAGCGCAAATCTTGGCAAATACAGAAAATCACAAATATGTACAATACATAAGTATAAGAAATTTAATTAATTGCACAATATCCAGCAAGAGTAAACATATTGGTTTTCCACATTCTACAAGTGTAATGTCCTTGGTGGAGGGGATGAGAGACTTTGCAAAGTGCTGCATTACAGCATGTACCAAATCATTTCACTATTACAGAATTATTTTGTTACTTCTAAAGCTGCATACACACAACGATTTTGTTACGAACGATTTTCTGAACGATTTTCTGTCAGATTATCTGTCAGATTTATTGAAGTGTAATGAACGATTTTTGTGAACTACAAACGATTTTTGCATAGTCCCTTACTGAAAATCGTTCAGTTGACAAGTCTGACTGAACTACAAACTACAAACGTGAATGCGCTTGAATGATAATCGTTCACCGTTTGACTCAGAAAGTGAACGTTAAACAATAATCGTTCAAAAAATCGTTGTGTGTGTATGCAGCTTTACTAATTAGTCACAGATTGATTCTTGTTCAGCTGTTCAGTAGTTTTTAAATGAAATGCAAAAGATTAATACAATTTTAGAGGACGTTTGTAAAAACAGGCTGGCTTGACCATCTCTTAATAATATTGAGTTAAAGTTGTATCATGCAAAATATTCAGCATTTTTCCTCTGTGGTCATACTACAATACCTAGGACACATTTCCATATACAGTATATTGCCTTTGGGATGATGCAACACACCCAACAATTCCCTTTAAAATTAAAGGTCGGAATAATGCTTTCAGGTCAGAAACAGCTAAATCTGTCCGCTCAGCACAAATCGTACCATAATTCAATGCTCATGTATAGTACAACCCACCTCACTATTTTAAAACTTTTTTATATATATTCTATATTTCTGAATTAGGAATACCATAAAGTACACTGTATGTTTCAACATATATATATACTGTATGATGGGTATGAAGTCCCAGCGGCTGAATAGCTGCAGATTCATATCCCGATGTCCGGCAACCCAAAGGGAGATGGTAAGTACCCTATCCCTAACCCTCTCCCCCCCTAACCCTTCCTTAGTGGTGCCTAACCCTAACCTCCTCCCCCTTGTGCCTAGGAGTGCATAGACCTGACCCCTCCTTACCATACCCTAAACCTAATCCTCCCGGGGGGGGTGCCAAACTCTAACCCTCCCCCCTAGGGGTGCCTAACCCTAACCTCCCCCCCCCAAACCTAACCCCGCTACGCTCCCTAAACATAACCCTCCTCCCCACGGCTAGCGCTAAGGGCGCCCCGGACTTACCTCGTTCGGGCTGGCGTCCTTCGGCATTCCGGGATTAAGATAGGCGTCAGTAGTTCGACGCCTATCTTAATCCCTTGTCGCAGTGGCGTAACTACAGCCCCCTCAGACCCCGCGGTGGCTTGGGGGCGCGGGGGCTTGTGGGGCGTGGTGGCTGTAGATTCCATGCGGACTAGCCGTCCGCATGGAATCTGCAGAAAACGACCCTCCAAAAAATGGCCGCCACCTAGGAGGAGACAGATGCTAGAGGTCCTAGGCAAGCGGTAATGCGGGCCGCACATAAGTGCCGTCCCCACTACACTAGTATAACAAACACACAGCCGCCGACAGCTTTGTGTTTGTTTTAGCAGCCGATGAGAGTCAGACAGACTCTCATCGGCTGCTTGTCTCGCGCCCACTGCCGGAGCCGGGCTCCTCCGGCTCCCGCAGTGGGTGATGATGGGAGAGTCTCTCCCATCATGCAGAGCGGCCCTGCCCGGGAGGATGCCGGATGGAGGAGCTGATGCCGGAGAGTTGATCAAGGTAAGTGGATTTTGTGTGTGTCTGTATGGCGGGGGGTGGGGGTGGGGGGTTGTTTACTGCTACTGGGGGGCATTGCTGGGGGGGGGTTGTTTACTACTACTACTACTGGGGGCATTGCTGGGGGGGCTGCTACTGGGGGCATTGCTGGGGGGGGTTGTTTACTACTACTACTACTGGGGGCATTGCTGGGAGGGACTACTGGGGGCATTGCTGGGGGGGACTACTACTGGGGGCATTGCTGGGGGGGACTACTACTGGGGGAATTGCTGGGGGGACTACTACTGGGGGCATTGCTGGGGGGGTTGTTTACTACTACTACTGGGGGGGACTACTACTGCTGGCATTGTTGGGGGGGCTACTACTGGGGGCATTGCTGGGGTGGAACTACTATGGGGGGCATTTCTGGGGTGGAGCTACTACTGGGGGCATTTCTGGGGGGGGACTACTGGGGGCATTTCTGGGGGGACTACTACTGGGGGCATTGCTGGGGGGACTTCTACTGGTGGTGTTGCTGGGGTGGAACTACTACTGGGGGCATTGCTGGTGGGGGGACTACTACTGGGGGCATTTCTGGGGTGGAACTACTACTGGGGGCATTGCTGGGGGGCACTACTACTGGGGGCATTGCTGGGGGGGGGACTACTACTGGAGGCACTGGTGGGACCACTACTGGAGGCACTGGTGGGACCACTGCTGGGGGCACTGCACTGGTGGGACCAGTACTACTGGGGGCATTGCTGGGGGAGGACTACTACTACTGGGGGGTTAGTACTGGGGTTACTATATAAGGGGGACTACTGCTGGGGGCATTATATTAGGGGCACTGCATAGGGGGATGACTGCCTGGGGCACTGCATAGGGGGACCACTTCTGGGGGCACTGTATAAGGGGCACTACTGTATACTGTAAACTGTCTAGGGGAGTGGGAGCACATTTTTTACTTTTGCCCTGGGGGCCAAATTATGTATAAATGACACTGTAATTATTTTCCCAAAATGCTGAGGAGGAGGGGGGGGCGACAGAAATTTTTTTGGCAGGGGGGAGCAAAATTTATAGTTACGCCACTGCCTTGTCGGGATTTCCTTGTCGGGATTGAGACTTCTTATATATCATGTTTGATTCATTTGCTCCTGAAATGCTTACTTTGCTTTTCTGATTTTTTTAATCTCTCTATGTGCTCGCACAAAAAAGTGGGCGTGGTCACATGCAACGAGGGGTGTGGCCACTGAAAAATGTGGCATGTCAACGTGACACACACCCCTTTTTCGTCACTCTGGGAACATTCCTTTTTCCATTCCATATGTACCTTAATGCTCCAAGTAGTAGTGCCCCTCTTGCAATGCCCACTATAGTAGTAGAGCCCCTCTTGCAATGCCCACTATAGTAGTAGTGCCCCTTATGCAATGTACCCAGTAGCAGTGCCCCATGTAGTAGTGCCCATTATACAGTGCGCCAAAAGGGTAACAAAGGGTGGAGAGGGGAGGAAATAAGAGGGTGAAGAGTGACAGGAAGGAGAGGGATGGATCCAACATAAGCAGGAGACTGGTTCCTGATGAGGGGCCAGCCCAAGGACACAATCTGCTCTCTGTCAGGGGGCCAGCTTGTAATAGGGCAGGTCCGGGGTAGGACACAGTGAGCCCTGGTGCCCAGACTGCCTCTGCCTTTCAATAAATATGAAGGGGGCCGACACTGAAGCTGATCTGCACTTGGCTCCTGTCAGAACAGTAACTGAGTGGGACAGTGGGAGTGAGGTGCCCCCTTCAGTGCTGGCATCCAGAGACGATGGCCTCTTTCGTCTCTTGCAGTTCTGAGCCTGCCTCCCAACCATCTCGATTTCGTGAAAACAGTCCTGCTTTTCAGGCACTGTCCTGCCATCCCACATACGGCCAGGGGGGGTGGTTTGTGGGCATGGCATTTTACAAGTCCACGCTCTTTACTGTGAGGCCACACCCCATTTTCCGTGCACGCACCTTTGGCACATGCAAAATCCCAAGTTACACTACTAGAAGTTGGGAGGTTTTGGTTTTGCTTACATAGACATGTTGTACAGTCTGACATAGATAACAGTGCTTTTGTCTGGCGATAGCAAAATAAAGGGTAAATTATGAAGTGAGATGCCTCTTTTCTAAAAGCATTATTAACGTGCTCAAAATGAATTGGCAAACTATTTCTAAGCTGTTTCAGTCATTTGACCTCATATTGCTAAGAACAGGAAAGCTCAAAAAGAGATTGACATTACAAAATAGGTAATGTGTTAAGTGGACACTTAGACACTCACAGGTCATTTTGCAGCACTTAGCAGTTCTGCCCACGTTTTCTACAAATTGCAGCCAGGTAAATTACACACAAACTTCAGCCACATTTCATGTTGCAAATTACATGTAGTTATTCTTTAGTCCTTTGCACAAAATGACATAATGTCCCGCAACAGGCAGGGCAGTTAAGTCCTTTTGAATTTGCAGCCTGCATATGACTCAGTGCAGAATGTTGCGCACGTGGAGTGATGGCATTACACTCTTCCCCTATTGCCAGAGCATGTAAACCTATACTGACATTGTTTAATATAAAAAGTATAGTCATAGGGGTTTTTAACATAAACAAAATAAAATATGCATAAATAAAATGAGAAGTATACAAGTAGCACCACAAAGGGAGTGTGGGGGGGGGATAAGGTCTGCGGGCCGAAGCCGAGTGGACAAATTGAAAATAAATACCCACACAAGGCAGTCACATATGCATTATTGTCACTGGAAGACAAAAACTAGCAAAAAAAAAATATTTTTTTATATTTTACATATACAATCTATATGTGTATATATAATATTGAGTGGCCATAATTAAAACCTCCCCTGTTCAGAGTGCTCTGTAGCTTGATCCAACAATCATAATGTCACCAAATTTGGTACAGAGACTAATTAGGACATGGGAAGCAGGATTCCGCAAAAAAACTAAAAAAATGTCTGCAAAAAAGTTGCCGATAGGGGGAATGGACAGACAAATGTTTTATTGCTGTGTTATCATAAGTGTAACACAATAAGGCTAATCGTTCACTACAATTTAGTCTTGTTATTCTTTTGTCCATTTTCATGCTGTTTTCACTTACAGTGCCGTATCAACCCTATTGGTAGTTGCTGTCAATATTTAGACATGTGTGTTGTGATTGGTCCCTGTTAATGAACAGTCCAATTTACACTGAAGTACCAAAAGTCATGGGACCGATGCCTTGTATCGTATAGGACTCATTCTAGCCCTGCAAAGTGCAGCAACTCGATGTGACATCGATTCCACAAGTGGACGGAAGACCACTAGACAGATGGTCTTGAGATGAAAGATGACCGATGCCGTCTGGATAGTTATCCACAGCTCCCTGATATTTGTAGGTGCAGGATCTTGGGTGAGAAGGGATCTTTCCACTATGTCCCATAAATGCTCGATTGGGTTCCTGTTGGGGAAACGTGGAGGCCGCATCATTCATCTGAACTCTTCAGAATTCTGGACAACTTGGGACTGATGACACAGTGCATTATCCTGCAATGCAACGTACATTTAGTGGTTACAGGTCAATGACGAGTTCAGGCGAACCCAACCCATGCCATGTGAACACACCCTGCACAGTGCCTTGTTGACAACTGGGGACCGTGACCTCAAGGGGTCTGTGCTACATCCGAACCCTAACATCCGCCTGAAACAGCTAGAACCATGACTCATCGGTCCACGCCACATGTTGGCAGTCTTCCAGGGTCCAATTAGCGATGTCACGAGCCCGGGTGAGGCACTGTGGACCTCGTTCTGAATGAGAGCGGCCGCATGTATTTTGTGACCCGGCCTCCTGGCCGCTCTCTAGGCTGTGGGTGACCACCCACAGTTTTAGCGAGCGGCAGGTTGATGGTCGCGATGGTCAAGACCATCGGGGCTTGCGACTAGACCCTTGTGGTAAGGTCTCGTCTAGAGCCGGAAGCTTACCACTGACATCATGAGTGATGTCAGTGGGGCCACCCCCAAATGGCAGGCGTTCCATCGGGAATGCCTCCATTTGTGTAGCCACCCCCCTGCCCTGCCTACAAAACGGGGCGAGCTGTCGATCAACATCGACAGCCGCCCCTTTTGTCGTGAGTCCCGGAGTGAGAAAATTTCCGTCTCGATCCGGGGGTTGCGCAGGCGCAGTGCGGCCGCTGCACGTGCGCAGGGCCCAACATCGACCCGCTTGCGAGCGGGTCTGAATGAGAACCTGTGTCCATTGTCTTAGTCTTAACAGGGGCACTCTGGTGGGTCTTCTGCTCCCATATCCCATGGAAGCTAAAGAACTCTGCACTGACCCGCTGGATATGCGTCTGGTACTTCCTGCATTGAATCTGTTGCTTGTCTGTTACCACGGACAATTCTGTGCAGACACTGCTGGTCACGTTCATTAAGCACCCGTAGATCAAGGAATGTTGAATGTCTGCACATCTTCGCAAGTTGAATGTCCTATCATCGGGCACCAATAATTCACGTAGCTTTGCCATGATAGACTTGCTACTTGCCCTCAATGTCAGAACCATTGACCATTAACAACTGTCAGCATCGGCCCCCACTCCCCCGTGTCCACCCGGCAGCTGCAGGGTGAAGAGCAACCGCCGGGAAATGTCAGAGCTGGCACCAACCCCCATGTACACATGGGCCAGGAGTCACCAGGACATATATAGTAGGGATGGCCATCGACCATCAATTAGCAATCATCAATTGTTAATGGTTGATGGTTCTGCCACCATCGATGGATGAGTGAGAGCCGATGGTTATCTTTTTACTGTTTGAGTGTGACCTGGCAGCTCCTGATCTCCAGACCCTGCAGGGTTCAGACTTTGGCAGTACTTGTAGCCCCTGAAGTGGTTATAACAACCTACGAAAACAGATCTCAGAGAGAATCTACTTTCCATGATGTTAGAACCATGGCTGGGTTAAGGGGGGGAGGGCAACAGGGGCGGTCAACCCGGGGCCCCCACAAACAGAGGGACCCCCACAACTAGCGCAAGCAGGGGGGGGTTTCAGAGTATGTAGAAACCCCCCTGATGCACAAATCCCCCCCTTACAGCAGGCAAAGTGGGGATGGAGCCAGTACAGCAAGCCCCGTCCCCATATTACCAGCGAATCGCGGCCTAATGATGTGAGATGCCCGCCCCCATTACCAACCTGCAGCTGCTGCATAAAAATGTAAGTGTATGTGTACTGGTTTATTGTGTATATATGTGTATGTATGTGTTTGTTTGTGTGTGTATATACTGTATGTCATAATTACCGACTTTGCAGGGCCCCATTCCGGGAGCAGCCGGAGAGGATCTGCTTCTATCATCTTCGGGGGGCAGGGCCAAATAATAGCCAGCATTAGGCCCCGCCCGTTTACAGGGACACCCCCCCGCGATTCGCGGGTCCTCGAGGAGGGGGCATGGCTAAATTATGTGATTTGTGTCAATTAGCCACGCCCTCTCCATACGGACCCGCAAACATCTCGGAAAATCTCCCGATCCTGCCTGCCCATTTCACTAGAAAGTGGGCGGGATGCGGGAGATTTGCCTAGTCTTTCAAGGGTGCGGAGGGTCACCCGTAAATCAGAAGCCTCCCGCAACTCCCGGGATAGTAGTCAAGTATGCTGTATGTGTATGTGTTATTGTGTGCATACTGTGGGTGTGTTAGCATGTATAAATGTGTATGTATGCGTTAATTTGCATACTGTATATGTATTAGTGTGTATACTGTATGTGTATCTATATAGATATATATATATATATATGTGTGTTATTGTGTATGAGTGTTTGTGTACACTGTATATGTGTGTGTTAGTGTGTATGTAATATATAAGCTTGCTACATACAGTCAGGTGCATAAATATTGGGACATTGACAGAATTTTCATATTTTGGCCTCTATTCAACACCACAATGGCTTTGAAATTAAACAAACAAGATGTGCTTTAACTGCAGACTTTCAGATTTAATTTGAGGGTAATTACATCCAAATCAGGTGAACAGTGTAGGAATTACAATGGTTTCTATATGTGCCTCCCACTTTTTAATGACCATCATCCTGGCCGCTCGCATTAGCTGTGGGTGGCAACCCACAGCAATGCGAGCGGCCTGGAGGCCGCTCCATACAAAAAAAAAAAAAGACGCCCTGATTCAGAGCGAGCGCTCTGTCAGAGCGTCCGGCTCTGAATCAGGGCCTTAGTTTCTTTTTAATACAACATATTATGATAGAGAGCTTGACTAGTAAATACCCATGTTTTCTCCATTTTGTCATCCCATCCGTTTCACTTATTTCACTCGTGGTGTTGTATTGAAAGCCCGGACATAAGATCCTGTAAATTATAGACACATGAAAATGGTTATCTGTTTCTAAGCAACAGTGAATTCAAATGCACTTTTATTGAATAGTAAAAGTCCCTTACAGGTTAAATTGTACAAAGAACAAATATATATATATATATATATATATATATATATATATATACACATATATATACTGCACAAGTAACCTTCCCATTCACCTCTTGTCATTATGCAGTGGTTTACCATGGTGCTTTAATTAGCATTTCATGTAATAACACCACTTTATAGACCTGGGCATCCACACATTCTTGCAGGCAGTGTTGCTAGGCTATTCTTAACACAAAGCGAAGAAACAGTAATTGCTTATTTCTTATTACTGTACATACTTACTGTAGGTAATTTAAATATGAACAGTGAATTGTGGAAATTGTTCCAATAATTATACTTTGTGAAGTTCTGTTAATATAACTGCTGACTAGTTTTATGGTTTAGCGTATATTAGCTGATTTAACTGAGGGGAAATCTCTCACTATGAAATGTGATATTATTATTATAATGACATTCATACACCATGAGAATTTGTTACTGGTCACTGAGCCTGATAAACTTATAGTCATCTAACTGCACAACTGTTTATTATTTGAATATCAATAAGACCTCCATTGGTTTATTGCCGATAATCCTTAAAACAACCTTGATAACGTAAAACTATACCTTAAATAATAAATAAAGAGACGGACACATATCAGCTTGCCTAAAAGGTCACAGCTTTTATTTAAACCAAATTAATTTGAATTAGGGGTGAGCGGGTTCGGTTTTACTCGGATCTTTTTATTGGCTATCGCCGAACATGTGTTTTGGATAGCGAATCAAATCGAGCCGAATTTGCGGTAAAGTGGCGATAAGAACCGAGTAAAACCGAGTAAAACCGAACCCGCTCACCCCTAATTTGAATTCCCCTAACCAAGGTGGCCAGGAGACGCTGCATACTCAGTTCTAGCTTTCTAGAATTAGACATTCTTCTCGGGGCGACTGAAACGTCCCCCCTAGAGACGCACTTACGCTCTGAAGGTCTCGCCTCCCTCCTGGGCCTAGCCAAAACGCTTCCGAATAAAAGCGCCCGGGTCCCCTCGCACAGAGAAGGACAAACTCGCCATATACATCAAGGGCCAGCGCCCTCACAACGCTCTCTTGCGCTACAATAAAGACACTGAGATGCAGCGTTCTCCCGCCAAAGCCAGCCTCAAAAGGAGACTGACCCTCCACCCAAAGAAAACAAACTAATCCAAAAACGAGAGCAATACTTTAAGAAACAAACCCAAACCCAAGGTATTAAGATGAACCCCATCAGGTCGGAAAAATCTAGGGAAATCTGTGCCCCTAAAGCTATGCCTAACGACCAAGCACCGACAAAACGTGCCTATTCAACGCCCTGTTAACTTTCTTCCTTGTCCTGTCCAAGTCCTTGTGATCACGTCCATTCCTCCAAACCAAACGAGTGACAGTTTTCGGCCACAACAACCGAATATCATCCAAAAGCTCACGCATCCGCACAATCAGTTCCAAACCTTTCATCTTCCCAATGTCGTTCCCACCAACATGCAACACCAACCAGTCAGGCACTCTCCAGAGCACAGACGACTCCACCAACAAATCCTTCACACCAGCAAACTGAAGCCCTCGCCCACCAATCCAACGAACATGCTGACCACCCAATAACAAACTGGCACGTCAGGCCAAACCATGCGTTTCTGCCCATAAAATGTATGAGTGACCAACAAGCCAAACCAGTTCCTCTTCAAAGTCTTTTACTGTAATGGAAAACAGAACCGTACCGTGTGCACCACACCAAACCCAAGCCAACACAACAAAATAGAACACATAGCAACTAACTAGCAGGAATGCCAATGGGGGAAAACAGGTAATCCGGGGGAAGAAGAAAAACTAAAAAACCTACCCGGGAACACAAAGTGGGCCAGATCAAGGTCCCTGGGAGGAAAAATTAAAAAATCTCTTCACACTCCCACTTATCGAATGCTTGTCGCAGTGCAAATAAGATTTGTAAGAGGAAGACTTCCACCTACCATTCCATTGAATGTCCGTAGGAGACGCATCTGCCGCAAATGCTCTATGTTGAAAAGAATGGGTCCCGAAATAAGTGCTGTCCAATCCTAACTCATGTAAACATTTCTTGAGAATAGCAGCAAATTTAAATTTAGAAAGGGGGGAAACGTTGGCGTGGACCAACCACTGAAACCCTCCGGCCGGGCGACATCCCATATATAAAGCTGTAAGACGCACTGGACAGACAGAGGGGTCACCCTGCATAGGCAAAGTAACCCATCTGCCCCGGCTCAACTGATCCATCTTGGAAGACCGAAGTCTACACAATACGGACGATTCCTGGAATTCAATTTCCCTTAACAATAACCCTGTGGATATAGAGGCCTTACTTGCTGCCACGATTTCACTTACCCTGAAGACTCCAAAAACCGCAACCGCAAAAGCTAAGCGTAACAGGAAAGCTTTCATATCATCAGGAGCCATCCTGCCCATTCAACTGAGTAATCTGCCCAGAAGCTGCAAATCAATGGGCCTGCGAGAGTCAACCCTGGCGGGTAAATCCTTAGCACAACCTTTGAGAGCTTTGGAAAGGAGGAATGACTTGGAAGGGTCCGGAAACCCCTTCAACTTACTAAAGAAGGAAATTCCCGCCAGGGCCGAGGTCATGGAAGCCTTAGAACGACCATGTTGGTAATGTCCCCAAACAAACGAGGAGAGCATGTCTGTGGGAGACTTACCCGCTTCAGAATCATGCGCGCAGAAAACCTGCCAGTCCTGCCAAGCCGCAGAATATAGCTTCAGGGTTGCTGGAGCCAGCAACCGCTGCGCCAGGCCCTCTATGCTGGCCTGATAATCTGCCATACAAAAGGAGGGCAAGGTAACCCTACTGCAGAAGCCGCAGGCGCCAGCAAATAGAAACGAGCAAATTGAAAGTGGGACAAAGCATCAGCAATAGAGTTACTCACTACAGGGACGTGACGTTCCTGGAAGTGAATGTTAGCCTCCAAACACTGCAGGACTAAATGCCTGAGAAGACGCAAAGCAGGCAGGGAGGAAGATCTCTTATTGTTATTAGCCTGCACAACCCACAGGTTGTCACACCAGAATACTACTTCCTGATCATGCAAACGGTCTCTCCACAGCTCAATTGCTACCACTATAGGAAACAATTCAAGCAAAAGCAAGTTCTTAGTAAGACCATCTGTATGCCAAACAGGCGGCCATGGTGAAGCACACCATTCACCGTCCAAGAAAGCCCCCAAACCGGAGGAACGAGCTGCATCAGTGAAAAGTTGTAAAGTAGTGTTAGACACCGAAGCAGAAGGCCAAATGCGTTCGCCATTAAACTACACCAAAAAACTGGACCAAGTGCGCAGATCCTCCCTAATCTCAAGACAAATGGATGGTGATGAGGCTGACTCATTCCGGCCGTGGCCTTTTCGAACTTCCTACAAAAAACGACTGAACCATCCGCAACTTAACTCTATCTGCTTTAAAAAAAAAATGCAATTTGATCAAGTAACTTAAGCACCTTCTTAGGTGGCAAGCGACAGCAACCCGCTTGTGTATCAATCTCAATACCTAAATAAGATAAACAGGGTGAAGGGCCCTCGGTTTTATCTTGCGCAACAGGAACCCCCATAACCCGAAACAAAGCAGTAGCTGAAAAAAGATGGTCCGTACAGACCTCGCTTTCTTCTGGGCCTATAAAGAGAAAGTTGTCCAAATAATGAGCAGCACCAGGCTGACCAGTGCCTGCATAATGCACCAATGTAAAAAAGAACTAAACTTCTCAAAATAGGCACTGGAGACCGCACAGCCCATAGATAAACATTTATCCACATAGACACCGCCCTGCAAATGAAAACTCATAAACTGTATAGCATCAGGGTGTAAAGGTAAAGCAAAGCGCCCTGACGTACCAGACCTAAAGCCTCATCAAAGGACTGGTAAACCACCCTGCAAGCTGATTCAGGAATAGCATCGTTGACTGAACTACCATGAGGATATGATAAATGCTGAATGAGACGATACTTCCCAGGGGCCTTCTTAGGCACCACCCCCAAAGTTGAGATACAAAGATTCCGCAAGGGAGGACAAGGAAACGGGCCCTCCATTCTACCCAACAAAATCTCGGCCTCAAGCTTAGCCTTTAAAACCTCTGGAAAATCCCTGGTGGAATGTAAATTGCGAGGCGCCCTAACCATAAGCGGACTGTCAATAGGCAAACGAAAACCAAACTGAAAACCTTGCAAAAGAAAGGCAGCAGACTCTCTGTCTGAATAAAGTAACAACCACGTAGCCAGCTCAGCCAAACAAATGGGGACCTAGCCTGAACTAGCTTCTTTGAAACCATAGTTTCGCTCAACTGCCGCGAGAACGGACCCATGTCGGCAATCCTTGGCTGGGTGCTCCCCACCACAGATGCAAGTAATGTACAAGAGAATCTGTACAGTTACAGAATTTGCTGTGAATGGAGGAAGTGATTATTCACTTCCTTTTTATAAGCTGTGGGGCTAATGTCTGTGAATGTGCATGGTGATGTGACCCGCAGTAAACAACATCCTTCTGCTTTTTGCAGCTGGATAAATGAAGTAATCTCATTATCCCCATAGAGGTCTCACAAAGTGGTGAGTCTTTTTTTTGCCAGACTTAAGGCTCTTCCCCACTTAACAAATAGACTCCTATTTGTATTTATAATTTTATATTAGTTCACCCAACACATTGGACCTGATTCTGAGTCGCATGCAAAAGCGCAGTGTTTATTGGCAGTCGCCCGTCTGCAACTTTATGCAAATACCGATACCAACTCTTTCCATACTTGCCTGCTCTCCTGGATGTTGCGGGAGACACCCGAATTTGCAGGCAGTCCCCCGCACCCCCGGAAGTGTAGCTGATCCTTCTGCATTCCTAATGAAGTGGGCACTATGTGGAGGATAATGCCGCGAATCGCGAGTAAACGTGGAGGGGGCAGGCCAACATGAGCTGTTTCTATACAAATCACGTCATATTGATCCCGCCCCCTCCTGATTGACCCATGAATCGTGGCATTCCTGTGAGAGGGCGGGGCCTAATGATGTGTGGTGCTGGGCCCCGCCTCCACCTCCAGTCAGCCGGCATCTCTCCTCTGAGCCTCTGCCAGAGGAGAGAGCTGAAAAGTAGGTAAGTATAACTCCTTCCCTTGTGTACATCCAATCGACCGAATGTGCAGGGATTGAGACGCCAACATTTAGTATCCGTGCACGCAGTAATACTGATTGCAATGCCCTTATACTCCACCTTCGATCGCACCATCAGAACTTGCTCCAGCCCTTTGGCGGGTGCAGTTTCATCATCTGCCTCCTATGTTTGCGTTTGTGAGCACAGGTGCTTGCATAGAGATGCTTGCGACACTCCTATAATGCACGCACCGCTTGGCCCATTTTTGCATGTACTACTTGCAACCTCCAAGTCACTGCCCTGGAAAGCCCATTACGTTTATACCACATTTCTGATACTGTCTGACCCGATCGAAACAGTACCTTGGTACTCTGGGCCTTATTCAGAGTTGGGTATAGAGAGAGAGATAGCACTTAACTGTGAACCTGGACAAACCATGTTGCAATACAAGGGGTGTAAATACATAATTTTTTATTTGCATGTAGTGTAAATACTGGCTGCTTTTACATGTAGCCCACAAATACTGCAAAGCTTTATTATTATTCATCTACAAATTAGATGTCAGTTTGGACACCTCCCTCCCAAATCTAAATTTCTCTGCACATTTTACATCTGCCCCACCTGCAGTGCAGCATGGTTTAACCAAGATGATCAGGCCCACTGTGTATCGCATGCGCCATAGGGGTTTTCAGTACTTTTTGCATAAGGGCAGTTAAATAAAAATCACTCAATTACGTGTGTGCGGCTCTGAATCATGCCCATTGTGTCGGGACACAATCAAATGTGACATTTCAACAGAAGTAATTGGACGCTATAGCAAGTGACTACTGTACAATGGTCATACAACTAGTGAGCCATGATTTGCTAGTTTCATTTCCAATCAATGCTTATAATTATACAGACATTTTTAAAGCAATTAGCAATGTAGTTAGAATGGATGTTTTTATCTGGCATTGGATTCTGTGTTTCCATGATTTATTCATTGTTTCTGACAGTCACAGCTTTTCACCAACGCTTTCCTAAAAATAGCATTAAATATTCTGCTTTCACCAACATCATTTAAATTGTCACTGCAGTGTCTTTATTTTTCATGTGCCAATAATTTCATATACAGCATTTATATTCTGAACCTAGAGTGATGTGCTCAGGAATTTAGGAGGTCTCCAGTAAACATGGAGACAAATTACTGTTTTAACAGTTCTGCAGTGTTCAGTGAACTTTATGATCAATATGTGCTGTTATTAGTATACAGGTTGTGTCTCCCATATCCAAATATTCCGAAATACGGAATCATTTTGGCATGACTCAGATAATGAAACCTTTTGATTTTTTATGGTTCAATGTACACACTTTGTCTAAGGCACAAGTTATTAAAAATATTGTATAAAATTACCTTCAGGCTGTATGTATAAGGTGTATATGAAACACAAATGAATTTAATTTCTGTACACAAACTTTGTTTGAGCCACAATATTATTAACAATATTGTATAAAATGACCTGCAGGCTGTGTGTATAAGGTGTATATAATACATAAATGCATTCTGTGTATATATTGGGGTCCCATTCCCAAGATATCTCATTATGGTATGCAATTATTCCAAAATACGGAATATTCCGATATCCAAAATACCCCCTGGTCCCAAGCATTTTGGATATGGGAGGCTCATCCTGTACTGTGTTCTCTCCCACTATATTATATTTATATTCTAAACTCAGTTTACTCCTTATAAAACCAATCTATAGTAGAATTACTGAGGAAATGGAAAGTCAACCATTTTGCAGAAAAATAAATATCAGTTATTTATATTTGTGTTTTTGTAAGGATCAAAACTAATCCAAATGATAACCAACACACTCTGGGCATGATTCAGAGATGGAAGCAATACCGATGTTTCCGCCGATGTTTAGCAATTATCGGTGATCGTGTGCACCTGAGTCACACTTCACATGCGTCGGGTTGCATTACTAATGTCGCTAACGGTGAGGATTTATTTGCAAAGTGATTCACTGGCAGGATCCATTTGTGGGCGGCAATGGGGAGGTTTAGACTCAAACGCAGTGTCTCTGCTTGTGCAATTTTCGCACAGCATACACATTCACAGTGTGGCTTCTCAGTCGCACACAGATATACAAAGTCGCATATCACATTAATCAGTGCAGTCTCCTGGTGTGTCTTAGTTGTATCACATTGTGAATAAGATTCACTTTTGGGTGAAAAAGATGTAATAAAAGATGCTCAGTGCAAGCAGAGTTGTACGGGACCTGGCGCGCCAAGAGGGGCTGTAGTAACAATGTATGAGGACACGTCTGTGCATCTCTGAATCAAGCCCTCTATTCCAAAAATCTGTTTTTCATGTTATCAGATTACACCACTTACACTTTGTTTGCACACATAGGCCATCCAGTGCAGGCTATTATTATTGTTTGTTAATATCAGTTCCCTCTTTAAATGGTCTGAGGTGGTTTATTCTGAAGGATTCTGAAGGATTATGAGAGACACAGTATATACCATTATGAGAGGCACAGTATATACCATAAAGTCAGCTCTGTTTGTCCAGAGCTAGAGTGATCATTTTAGCCACAGAATGTTTTCTGGCAATATTGGGCCTGATTCAGACCCACTCGCGAGCGGCTGTCCGCTCGCAAGTGGGTCGATGTTATGCACTGAGCATGCGCACGACGGAGGGAGCTCCGTCGTGCGCATGCGCCAGACGCGACGAGCGAAGGAAAGTCCTTCGCTCGTTGTGTCCGATCAAAGGGGGCGTGCTGTCAATGTTGATTGACAGCACGCCCCCTTTGGTGGGCGTGCCGGGGGCGTGCCTCCCTGACGGGGGCGTTCCCACGGGAACGCCTCCCGTCAGAAGCCGGCCCACTGACATCACTAGTGATGTCAGTGGGAGTGATTTTGGCTCTGATAGAGCCAAAATCACTCCGGAGCTTGCGGTTGAAAACCTCAACCGCAGGCTCCGGCTCGCAATTTCGATGGTCGCGATGGTCTCGACCATCGCGGCCATCACAAAGCACGCTCGTATAGCCTGTGGGTGGTGACCCACAGCTATACGAGCGTCCAGGAGGACGCTCCATGAAAATGGAGCCCGGCCCTCATTCAGAGCGTGCGCTCTGCTCAGAGCGTACGGCTCTGAATGAGGGCCATTGTTTGATCCTGTCAAATATATAAGATAAAATTTACTAATGGGCAGTTTGTCATAACCACTGTTTTATGGTCTTTTTCCATTGGTCTCAAATCCGCCTTATCTTATGAGGGCATTATTTTTTTTATTGAGGATCCAATATCACATATCTGTGAGTGGTAAAAGTATGTGAACCTTTGCTTTCAGTATCTGGTATGACCCCCTTGTGCAGCAATGAAAGTTTTCAATACCCGTGCATGCCCAGGTGAGTAGGGGCTGATGATGGAAAAGCAGCCATAGTATTGCACCCCCCTGAAATGACTAGACCAGTGGTTCCGAAACTTTCTTGAATCGCAACGCCCTAGAGTATCAGTATTGTTTTCATGGCACCTGTAGGTCAAAAGTTTCTTATTGAGAAATTTAGCGAAAATAATTACATTAAGTAAATTGTGCTTACCTGTCATCCTTAGGTTCAGTTATTTGGTGGTGGACAGAGTTGTGCTCTGTTATGTCCTCACATTTTATGACTGCCAGCCACCAGCACTGGTTTTACCTATCACATTGACCATCAATAATTTGATTTGTTTCTGGACCACCAACCCGTGGCACCCCTGCAAGTGCCCAGAGGCACCTCATGGTGCCACACCACCCAGTTTGGGAACCACTGGACTAGACCCTGCATATGCCTTCCCATTTGTTCATGATAACATACAAAGGAACTGTACTGTATTTTTTCTAGGGGTGAGCGGGTTCGGTTTTACTCGGATCTTTTTATTGGCTATCGCCGAACATGTGTTTTGGATAGCGAATAAAATCGAGCCAAATTTGCGGTAAAGTGGCGATAAGAACCGAGTAAAACTGAACCCGCTCACCCCTAATTTTTTCAATGTATTTTAGTCAAACTGGGACATGTATGTGCTCTTTGAGCTATGAAATTACAGCCCAAAGGATATATCCAATAAGCAGGGGTGTTTTAACAGAGGAGGGGGCCCATGTGCAGCCTCTGTTCGGGCCCACCCCTCTCTATCGGTGGCTCAGCGGCACTAAGCGCTGTAGATTCTGGCTTCATGCCAGAATCCACAGCGCATGCGCAGGTCTCCGGGAAAATGGCGCTCGCGCCTACTTTCCCGGGGACATCTTTTCTGCGCACGCGCAGTTCACTGGGAAAATGGCCGCCGCCATTTTCCCATTGAGTGTTTGATGCTCTGCAGCTCCAATCCGGCGCTGTGGAGCAGCACTTCGGAAATTGGCGGAGAGGTAAGTATAATTACCTATGGGTGCAGGGTGTGCGGTGTGGGCCCCCCTGGACCCAGGGGCCCATTTGCACCGCACACCTTGCACCTTTTATAAAGACGCCTATGCTAATAAACCTTATATACTATTGCACATTCACAGCTTAGTGCATGTTAAGTTCATTCATATAAAAAATGCTTGATGGAAATTTCCAGGACAATGGACTCTCAAGGGCATTTTACAATTGAAGGTGTTTGCCCACATATACTTTACCATACCTATAAAACAGAAAGATTAAGAGCACTGATAATACAGCTTAATAGTAATTTATTTAATACATACAGTAAAATCATGCCCAAAATTAAAATACATTCAACATAACCTGCCCATCTTCAATACGGCCTAATAGTTTATTCAGTTAATATTTACATTGTTCTAATTCAAACTAAAAGAAGTTTGATTGATGTCCGATATGATATTATGTGGCCACAGATTTCAAAATCCATGAGTATCCAGATACTGGAAACTTTACAAAATTGGGGTTAGTGAAAAATAAAGGTAAAACCTCCAGGAGCCAATAATGTTAGGGAGCAATGTTATAGTCATATTGGTAATCATAAAACATCCTCATTTCTTCATTGATAATGTCACAGGGGATTCGTTCAGTATTCCGACAGCGCGGATTCCGGCTGCCAGAATGCAGACACCGGAATCCCGACACTTATCGGAATACCGGTGCCGGCATCCTGACCGCCGGATTCCCGAAGGTAAGTAGCGGGGTTGGAGGGAGGGTTAGGGGTTACGGGTAGGCACTAGGTGGAGGGTTAGGTTTAGGCCCCGGGGAGGGAGGGTTAGGTTTAGGCACTAAGGGGGAGGTTAGGGTTAGGCATCGGGGAGGCAGGGGTAGGGTTAGGTTAGGTATACTTACCTCGAGCCTTTCGGATAGTAACATAGTCGGGATGGCGTCGTCTGGATTCTGTTCGCCGGGATCCCGAACGCTGGCATCCCGTGCCCAACCCTGCCACAGGATATCCATTGGTATAAAAGCACCAATAACAAGTGTCTATATTGCTAATGCAATCATTATTTAGTAGCTTCCTATACCCAAGAATTTGTCTTTTTCTCTGCTGAAGGTAAATCCTAGTAGGCAGTTACATAAATGAGAGTCCGAACCTGTGTGGCTGTCACATGAAGTATTTCCACCCATATTGGCATAAGCAGTAACATCCATCCTGTGAGTAAATAAATACATAATCAAACAAAAAAATGGCAGCTGCTCAATCAATCTGATAGTACTTTTCAGGTGCATGAAAGGGAGGGGTCATACCAAGTAGAAAAAATAGTTTTTTTTTAACTCCCTATTGTTCCTCAGCACACTGAATTGTACTAGCAACAGCATATGAAAACTATATGGTAATATACATCAGAGATATTGGTTGCATGCTTGCAGGGCATCACCGCTTAATACACATAGTTATGTTTCACATCACCTTTTATGTTTGTTTATTATTCATGTATTTTTTCACATATATGTTAACCTCTCATTCCACACTTATTGATTACTCGCACACATCTATACTTTACACTGCACTATCACTCTGTGATGCCCTTGTGGGGTCCTGGGCTGGAGGTTTTTTGAGGTGCACTGCGCCTCGGACGTGGACCCTTTAGTGTTAGGGACTGCTAGTGACAGAGAAGCCGTGAAGAGGCCTAGCAGCTTCCCATGTATTTGCAAATGCATGCAACCAATAGCTCTGGTTTCTATTACTATATAGTGTTCATATGTTGTTACTTGTACAGTTCAGTGTGCTGAGGAACAATAGGAGGTTAAAACCCCCCTCTTTTAAAAAAAAATACATAATCAATCCTACGATTAATATATCATCAGAGGAATGTTGTGCTTTCCTGGCTAGAGCTTTGTGATAAATTGCTCCAAATGAGCATCTCTGGTTATTTATTAGGGCATTTTTTTGAACATTGTTTAATAGGCCTCTAGGACTGACAGTTTAGTCATACTTGCCAACTCTCCCTCATTGTCAGGGAGACTCCCTCAAATAATAGCAATCTCCCTGAAGAGTCTAACAAACTCCCTCATTGCACCTTACTTCCATTATGTAGCTGTTATATAAAAAAAAGAGATACAGCATATAAATTCAAATGGGATCATTAGTATCATTTCCCTGCATTGGTTATAAGGCACAATGATCCCTATGGCTACATGCATTTTCTGAAAAGTATCAGTGTGTTTCCATCAACAAATAGATCTTACTAACTACTTTGGGGAAATTTGCCTGTACTGTAAGTCATTTTTATGGCACATCTCTCAGCTGTAGCAGTACACATCCACTTTACCGCCGCACTCATAGGTGGTGCTTTGACAATCTCCTGGAAATGCATTTTCAAAAGTAGGCAAGTATGAGTTTACTTTGTAAAGCTCCGTACACACGGAGCGATCAGACAATGATTAGATATCGTTATCTGATTATCTTGCACGTGCTGGATGTTCGATATCGAACATTCAGCACAGCACATTCACCAACCTCCAAACAACTATAACGACCCGCGATTGACGATCACGGGTCCCTATAGTAACCAGGCTAACCTGGTTGACATCGACCAGGTTGGTCTGCATGCACGGACGATGGTCGATATTAACCATCCGTGCCCGCACATCGATCATCATTTGGGGGTTGGAAGAGCCCAAAAACAGGACGATATGAACGATAACGATATAATCGATATCATTATCGTTCTTATCGTCCTGTAATATCTGACCATGTGTACCCACCATAAGACTTGCTATTCTGTCCTACAAAAGTTTTGTGCTGCACAGTTTTCCTGCAGCTTTGGAAGAGAAGCTTCTGCCAGTGAGTCACTGCCTTTGTACAAAAAGCAGGATGGTATCTCCAGGGCCGGCTCCAGGGGTCAGAGCACCCTGTGCCGGCCCATCATATGGCGCCCTCTCATCGTCCGAATTTGGGGGCGTGGCTTAATTACCATAGGCCACACCCCCTATGTGACACTATTTGGAGGCGTGCTTAGGGGCCCCTATTCAGAGATAGAACCCTATTGCACAGCTGCTTCGACTTTGTATACAACCTGTGCAATAATATGCCAATCCCAGAGTTAACGGTTAGTCCCGATGTATAGGTGTTGTCATCTCAGGTACTGCTATTGATGTGTTTCGAGATAATCTTTTTCAGTAAGTGAATGGTCTAGCATGCAGAGTAATTGGTTTATGTTTCGTTCATCCGGAAATGAGCACTGGTATGCATTGTGTTTCAAAGACTGGAAGTTTTTGAAATATCATCCAGTTTGCGATTCACAATACATGTTTGAATTCTAAAGCACAATACATCCGGTTTGATATTCTTGTATAGCAGGAACTTGACTGAGATCACTTATTTCTTATGGAATGTAATATAATTGTCTGTTCCAATTTCCAGGAAGTGCAATACAAATGCATTGTACAAAGAAAGGTATAAATAAAGAGATAATAAAATATAATCAAAACAGAATTATTTAAATATATATATATATATATATATATATATATTAGTGCAAAATCTGCATTCAAGCCCCATGGTAACAATGTTTTAAAATGATACATTCATTTAATGTCTATTTTTGACATATATGATTTTTCAAACCTCTGCATCTTCAGGAATTATGAACTGGTCCTACACCTAAAAAAATGTACAACATCTATTTTCCTACAACTATATACTGTATATATATACCAATATATTATATATATATATATATATATATAAAATAATTCTAGAGCACGTATTAGACTATGAGAGTTGCATGTCAGAAAATAATTGATTTTTGTAAGCAGTACAATACCATTTACTGTGAAATTCACCATTTTCCCACTGTTTGGATTTTTCACAGTTCTACCTGGCAAGCAGATTCCACATCAGGTCCTTACCAATTTATCTTTTAACTATGGTACTCACTTAAATAATAAGGTTTTTCTGAAAGATGGTTTTTAAAAATGTTATCCTCTTTCAGGATTTTCCAATTTTGTTTAATAACCTTTTCAATCCTCCTGTGGTAAGACCCATATTGGGTTATGAATGTCCAATTATATGTATTTGAATTTTTGGATAGAATAGTTTTTTTCCAACATACCAGGTTCGCCCCCTATGGGTAATTACATATGGTTGTATCTTCCCAGTATGCCATAAATACATTTGCATAACTGGGGGTGAACCTGGTGCCCATTGCTGTACCGACTTGTTGCAAAGTAATAAAACATCAAAATAAAAATAATTGTTTTTGAAAATGAAAAGAATATTGTCTAAAATAAACTCTTTGGTATTTTTTTCCAAATCACTAGTATTAAGAAAATAGGAAGCAGCCTCTTGACCTTCTTGACCTTTTTTCAGCCTCTATGTTGATATGCAAAGTATTCACATCCGCACTTACAAGATGACAATTTTAATTGTATTAAATTTTAATCAATGTTGGCCAATTTTCTTAAACTATCACCAGTGTTTTTACGTTAAGGCCGATTTATCACTGGCTGTAAATATGAATCAATAATAGCTGATAAATTGGAAGTAAGACTAGTAGTGTCCAATGTTATCAGTCTTCCCAGGCATTTAAGGGGTCCTTGTGGATCATAGGGAGGGTATATATCAATTGTGTGTCTGAATTCATCATATTAATTAATTCAAATCTATCATACCAATAGATAAAGCTGTCTGATTTAGTTCTAATAAAGCTTTGGATATCGTAACGGTGGGGTCGCTTTTTAATTCCTTGTATGTGGATCCCTCCACTAGTTATTTGTGAATTCTTTAATGTAGTCAGATTTATTAAACAAGAAAAAACCATCCCCCGTAATCTCCAGGTTTTATTTTATTTGGATCTTTCTGAAGGGATTTAAGAGCTGACATTTCTTTTTTGTGACTACCCCCCCCCCCCCCCACACACACACACACAGTGTGTGGGCATCTTTCATCATCTACGAAAGTAGATTTTAACAAATAATTTCTTATTTCCCTTTGTGAAAATATCCTGATACTCACAACCCTGCAGATAAAACAAACAAAATTAACAATTAATGAAAAATTAATTAGGATCAATAAGCACACAAACAAGATAGCTAATGCTTCAGGAATTACAAAGAAGTTGACACCATCCATCTGTAGTAATAATTCTAGGGTTGGAGTGTGATTCCTAATCTGGCAAACTTTCTTGTAAATAATGTTTACTAAATTTTACAGCACCAGATGGCATATTATATAGGCATATTCAATAAATCAGTCCAATAGCCTATTGTGTTAAAGAACAATCCCATAGGTAAATAATGGCTTCATGATGGAAACTGAGATCTGTATTGTGAACGTGCAAACTGAATATGATGTATCGGGAATTGCTGGTCTTTGGAACACAATGCGTTCCAGCGCTTATTTCCAGATGAACAGAATATAAATCAGTTATTCTGCATGCTATACCATCCGCTTTTTGAAAAAGATTATCTCGAAATGCAACGATAGCGGGACCTGAGAGGACAAAGCCTATACATAAGGGAACAACCGTTAACTCTGGGATTGTGGAGTGATCAGGACTTCCCACCTTAGTTATATGCCTGATCTCCATTTCCATCTGGTAGGCATTTTGTACCTCTGGGATTGGTGTTTAACACTAAAGGCTAATGGACTGTTTTATTTAATATGCCTATATAATATGCTGTATGGAACTATATAATTGCAGCATCATTTACAAGAAAGATCACCAGATCAGGAATCACACTCCATGGAATCCCAGAATTAAAATGTGTCAGAGCCAGAACATATCAATCTGCGGACAAAATTCCAGCAATTAGGTATACCTTTCTCATAAAATCATGCATATACAGTATCAGATATATATATATATATATATATATATATATACACCCCTTGGACACATGCCTTTTTGAAATAAAGATCTGGCAACATTTTGCCTCTTCCTCCAACTTGTTTCACTGACTGAAAAAGTCTTACTCTCTACACAGTAGGTGCTCCTTAAGTTCATCAAGTCTTAATTCACTCCACCCACCAACTTTGTGGACTTTATGTACTAAATGCTCTGGCTGTGCACCATAAAACGGCTTGGTTTTGCACTTGTGAGCGTGTATCGTCTTCTCAGCATACTTCATGGTACCTGTCTCTTCTCTCAGGAGACACCTCGGCATTAGAAATGTGCCTATGTTTGCAGGATGGCAGAGAAAGTATTGTACTGTGATACCACAGTCTTACCTGAGCCGTTTATGCCAGAATTACTACTTTTGACACCTTCACTGAAATTTGTATTTGTTTATTATAACTTCTTATTCGTGAACCTTCCTACCTCAGTTACACAATATTAATTTACTCATTTCACAGCAGTTGGAGACAAGTAAGGTGTAATAGTCTGGAGTCAAAATTAGAGCACAATACCTAGAAAGTAAGACACAAAGACACATTCAGATGGGTTCACTAGAACAAGGATTGGGCAGAGACCCTTTGGTATCCAGTAAGGTCGAATCAGCACCAAAAAGTGGGACAAAGTTTTAATCGAGGATAAGCTGAAGTCACAATTCAACAGGAACAGCAGAAGCTATATTACTGGGCAAGGACACAATAACCTGGTAATGAAGGATACAATAGGGGGTGGAGCTGGAACATGCTGGAATATCTGGATAGCAGTAAAACTGAGATGGACACAAGGCAAAGGCAAGGAGCTGTCCAGATATAATACCTCAGTAGCTGAGCACCAATCTCCAGAGTTCAAATCCGACATTATTTTCCTTACAGAGTTTTCTTTGGATGAGTGATATTATTGGGATATTTCAGGTGAAACTCTCCAGTTAATCTAGAAGCACAGTTAGTTTGTGTAGGCTGCCAAAAATTTTCTTTTAGCCCATGTTTTCCATTTAACCATCAATTGTATTCTCTTTCTCTTCAATACATTATTCTTCTCTTTTATGATTTATGCCAACAGAATCAAAATTCAATCTGGAAAGTGTTTTTTGTGAAATGGTTTAAACAGTGAAAAGTGAGAACATATTTATTTTTATAGATACTGGAATCTCTAAGTGCAAAGCAACATGGTTATATGGGGATTACATTTTAAATATACCAATAAACTTTTGACCTAGTTTGAGAAAATATTTTAGTGAGAAGCCAGACTTTGGCCTGATGAGTCAGACGGATCTCTCCTCACGGACGCAAATAAAGTTTTTTCCCCATACAACGCATGCACAGAAACCAGTTTACAAATGGTTGCGCATCTATGAATGAATTTTTGCCGGATCTCCCTTTGCGCAAAATGGGCTGAAATTGGGTGGCAATATACAAGCGATCTGTCACGTGGGAGTGTCATGGGCATGTAGGTAAAGCTCAGTGCAATTCTCAGTTGTACGTACAGAAAATATAAGCCTGTTACTGACAGATCTCTTGCACCTAGCATAGAGCTGGCGCAAGTATTAATACTAATGATTATGGTAATGGCTGTTGGTGTAGAATCAGTGGGCAAAGCGGCTTCCCGCTTGAAGATGCACAAATTCTGGCATTAGCTGTATGGGATTTTGTGTTAGCATAAGGTAGTAAGTTACTCTTGCTTTCATGGCTTCACACAAAGACAGTGACTTTGTTTCTGATTTAGAATCAGACCTTTTGTCTACAATTGAAAATTGGGAATAGCTGTATGGTGCCAGTTTGTGGGTTGTTAATAATTTTCCAGAATTTCTCTCAAAGGGCTCTATTTATTAATATTATTTTTAATAAAATAAAGTGAAAAAGGGTGTTTTCACACCCTTTTCAAATTATTTTAGTATCACCTAAAGTTACTACAGGGAAATTGGAGTAGAATTCGCAAAATTCTACTCCAACCCCTAATTATCACATATTTTTAGTAAGCAGATCGCATTTCCCATAATTGTAATGGGAAATGTGATCTGGCCAAAATTACTAAAAATAAATTGTGAAAAAATACCGGGTGAAGCCCTGTGTTAATAACCTGGAGGTGGCGTTATCCATGGTCTTCCCCGGTTACCGGACTCCTGCTCTGCTCTAAAAGGCGGAGCAGAGCCCGGAGCCAGCCCCAGTGATCAGCTGGGTGGTCTAAACAGACCACACGCTGGTCACTGCTAAAAAAAAAAAAAAAAAGAAAAAAAAATAGTAAAAAAAAGAACTTACCAGACTCCAGGGACCGAATATCGGTGCTCTGGTGATGTTCCCCCTCCGGTCAGCTAGTCTCCCATCCTGCACTGGGGCCTGGTCGTCACCTGACCGGATCCCAGTGCAGAATGGGATGTCAGCTGACCGGAGCCACGGAGGACATCACCGGAGCACCGATAACCGGAGGTAAGTGTAATTAAGGGAGGGGGGGTCACGATTGCAGGGCCCGGGGCTTAGCGACAGCCGGTTGGTGCATGTGCGGGCACTTGTCACGGTATATTTTGCGAAAATACCGTGATAAGTGTGCGGAGGGGATTCGCAGGGACAGAACTTTAAGCTTTATTGAAAGCTCTGTCCCTGCAAGGGATTTTTACTAAATCCCTGTGATGTTGGCTGAATCCGCAATGCGAATTCAGTCGGTAATATCACACTACAATCTGTATTCAAAATGCGGATTGTAGTAAATAGAGCCCAAAGTCTCATTTAGCCGAACTTTGTGTTAAAACTGGGAAATTCTGAATTAGTGCTGGAAACAATCCTACCTTGGCAAAGAAAGAAGTTGAGGCATTTGGGCTGTTGTTTTAAGGGAAATCATCAGTAGGTAAAAAATCCAAAGATTCATGTGGAAGGTAACTGGTGAAACATAGTGTTCTAGAGTCTGATTAGTTCTTTCTGTTTGCATATTTGGCTGTGGATATAACAGGAACACAGATTAATCTTCACTCCAAGGGGCCCATTTATTCATTATCGAGCAGGGGGCAGAATAGGAACATTAGTGGAAAGCAGGGGCAGTATGGGAATAGTAGTGTGGAGCAGATGGCACAATGGGAGTAGTGGTGGGAGTAAACGAGCAACATGGGAGTAGAAGGGACTCGCTGGGAAGAAGTTTACTGAACAAGAATCACCTCCACTCCAAGGTCACTTTCTCTCTGCAGCTAATGGGTCCTGGCTGCCATCCCTCTCTCAGCGCTGACAGCAGCCCCACACAGTTTGCATAGGCAGAGTGAGCGTGAAAGGAAAGCTCCTTCCACCAGTGTGCCTCTCCTTCAGCTCCTACTCCAACCCAACTATAGAGCTGCACACACCCCTCTCGTCCCTGCGTGGTTTACCTCACCACCCGCAGCCCCAGGGGACTTCCCGACTATCCCACAGACACGGGGGCTGACGATGGGCGAGGGGGGGGCTGAGGAGTGGACACCTCACAGTGATAGTGGAGCTGGGAGCTTCCGGTTTGTGTTCCACAGTGGAAGTAACACAAATCCAGGAAGCGCAGCAAACGGCATGCAGTGTCGGCCCGGCCAGAAGTGTAGACCAGTCCAGCAGTGAGGTTCATGGGACAGGCCCAGCGGGAACTTTCTCGCTCTCCGGGTTCCCCAATCTGCCCCTGATAATGCATCAAGATCATACTATAGCCCATTCATCCTTCACTTTATTAGAAAGATGAACCTGGCAACTATTTTATTTGTTTTTCAAAGTACTTAATGGACTTCCTATCATGGATTCCGTATTTAGTCTACATTATTCTGTTATGAGCTTGAGTCAAGATCAAAGTCCAATATCTGGAAAAGAAGGTTAACTTGATGAACAAGCAATGGTCAGAGGTAGCTGGGTTGTTATCCAGTAAGGTGCAGTCGTTACCAAAAGGTGATTCAGATCGAAGTTGATTTCAAGCCAGTAACAGTACATATGAATCGATTAACAGAAGTCAGAATGCAGCAGGAACAACAGCAACTACAGTAGATTACTGGTCAAGAGTACAATAACCTGACAAGGGAAGAAGTCATAGGACCTGGCTTATATAGGATCTAGCAGCTATAATAGCTCAATCAGTAGAGCAGAAATCTCCAGACGCAGTATTCCTCCATTCGAATCCTGACCAGGAACAATGCTCTCTTTTTAGCAATACCTGCATATGTTTTAACTGAATGGGGACTCAATGACTCTACAAAATGTGTTAGGCCTTTTATAGGAATTTCAAAAGATTAAAAATGACTTCACTAATGGGGGAATTGAATTAGCCACAGGGTTTACCCCTCGTCTAATTTCCTGTCCTCGCTAATTCAATCAGCAGGGTTTACCACGTGCGTTAAACCACAGAGGTGGACTTTGCCTTGCAGCCTCAGGAGCGCAAACGAAAAGTTAGCGAGAAAAGGCACCCTCTGGGAAAACCCATTGATTCTGCACCAAATGCTATTTAATTGAATAGCATTTCCACATGCGGGGTGATCAATTAGCTGCAGGGCATATTCCCCCCTAAAGTTTCAAATGAATGTTGTTGCTTTATTCCCTGTACCAAGATGGCCACCATAGTTAGTACTGCACAGGCACAGCGCCATCTTGCCACTGTGTAGGGTGACATGAGAGACCTGATTATTGCCTGCATAAAAGGCTGTTCAAGTATCCTGTTCTGCTACCCACAAGTGTCATACACTCACCAGCTGGTGAGCTGTATAAAATCCTGCTCCGCTCCATTAAGTGTGTACAGTATGTAACAGTGAATATGACTGTACCTGCTATCTATTACTAAACCAACACCACTGGTTATGTAACTGGGCTGTTCATAGTTTGATTCAACCACTGGTGTGTGCCTTTATAACTCTGCAGATTACAACACCTGCACATACATAGAGGCCTATTCATCAACACTAAAATAACGTTTTTAAGGACATTTTCCTTAAATAACGTTATTTTGGTATTCATGTAGCCACTTAGCACAGGAGATATCACAGATATCTCCTTGCTAAGTTCCCCTGCGTTAATTTCCACACTCCCCATAGTATGGGGATGTGGAAATTGTGGTATTCATCAAATTCCAAAAATTATCAATTTTCGGAATTTGATGCAGTTACTATTCGCCACTGTGAGGTGGCGAATAGCAGGTGAAACTTACCTGTATCCGCCTGTGCAGGTCCCCCGACGAGTCCCTCCGGCGCTCTGCTCCGTCCTCAGGCTCCGGAGGCTGGTCGGACATGTGTGCTCCCCAGCAGAGCACAAGAAAGTTTAGACAAAAAAAAAAGTTTGTTTTTTTTTCTAATCTGTCATGTGGTCTGCTGGGAAACCACATGACAGACCAGCAGGACGGAGCCGGAGGCTGCTGCGTGGACAGGTAAGTCGGGGGGGGGGGGGGGGGGGGTACACAAACTTAGCGCATCTGTAGGCAGTGCTGCGCATGCGCTGGTTTTACAGATGTAACAGCACATGCCCAGCACTGTTTCCAGATGCGATAAGGTAGTGTAGGCAGGGAAAAGTATCTATTTCCCGAAAAGCTGTCATCGCAAAAATGACAGCTTTTCGGAATAGATACTTATGGAGAGGTGGAATGATGAATTCCACCTATAATTAGCTAGAACTCCATGAGAGTTCTAAAGCTAATTATCTCCAGAGAATTTTTAGGTTTAATGAATAGGCCCCATAATATCCAACACTGTAAATATTTCAATTAAGCATTTTAATTTTTCCATTAGTCTACATGTCATGTTTTAGACAATAGCAAGTAACAATTTTTTTCCACAACACATAATATATTTATTATTGTGTTCTTAATTTTTGTTAATGTAAATTGCCTTAATATATTTATTTAACATTTTTTTAACTTCAAATAAATTAATAACAATAAGAGTAGGCGGTAAATGTAACTTGTGGCATGCAGCAGCCTTCTCTCTCTTTTACTTAACAAGCATTCTCTGGGCTTTCAGTAGGTTAAGAGTTTCAGGGAAGAGAAGAGCACAGATCCAGCTATCCCAAGGGAACATTGCTAGTATTGGATCTGACATCACAGCCTGAGGTTTAGGTCAGTCAGAGACTGTTTCCATGACAACGGTAATTGCATTTTTGCAAGAGCAGCATTTGGGGATACTCAGATTGCTTTCTCATGCACATGCTCCAGAAGGTAGATAAGTCTAAGCAGCAATTTATTTGCGTCTATTTATGTTTCCTTCTAATGAGCCTTTCAATTGATATTTTATAAATTACTATATTCAAATTATGACAACATATACTTTTATAATAAATTAATATTATTATTATTACTAGAGTTGTGCATCACCCCATTGTAAAACAGGTTACTGAAATATAATTCTCAATTTTGACATCTTATTTACCAGGTATGAAAGTACAGTATTGTACACACATACTGTAGCTTAGGAAAGAAAATACCTTTTTTGTATTTTTTTTATATACATTGAAGCGTATCAGAACTTTTTACAGCTTTTCACTTATATACTGTAAGCTAGTTAACAGTCTGGTGGTTTAGGTTAGCTCTGAAATGTCACAAAACCAAATCCCAGCCTTGTGCAAGATGAATGAATGAGTTCAGCTGCACCACTATTGGAATTTGTGACAATCTCCAAACATTTATTATATTATGGTAATAAAATACTGTCCACTTTCGAAAAAATTTTTTACACCAACTAACATATATAATTAATAAATAAATAATATTATGCTCTATTAAAATTAACATTCATTTTGCATCCTAATACAGTACATTATTGTATAAGAGAATTATTACTGTTATTTGCTTCCTTATTTCATAAGTCTATTGTAAGTTCTTATCTTCTGATTGGCGAGATTCATGCAGTGGCTTTACACCAGTCTTTTGTCATTTTACAGTATTCTGGTGGTTTGGCCAAATTTAAACCGCGGAACATCGTCACGGTTTGAGAATGACCATCCAAAGCAATGAATAGTAAATCTGGCGGTTTGTAGGGCAAAAATGGCAGCACTGTGCATCAGTTACAAACCCTCTAGTAAACTGCCATTTAGTAAATTTACCCGTTTATACTTTTTCTACCCCCACCCCCCAATTTCTAGCACCTGCTGCTACTTATAAATTCTGAGCAACTTCCATTTTGTGTTTCAGTAACTGTGAGGCATACTGTATATGGGATCAGTAACTGACAGGAGTGCTGGTCTTTCTAGTGCCATTTTGGATGATATTGGGGTACATATTAATAAGTTAGCTCTCACTGTAAAACCACATAAATATGTGACAAAATGTAGAAACTCTCATTGTTTAGACCACACTTAGAAGAAGCACCATGACTTGCTGAGTGACCGATAAATTTGCAACTTAACTGAAGACCCCCATACACAGTGTGATATGCACCTAGCGATGCGACGGCCGATCCGATGGTCGACATATCGGAAGGTCCCCACACGGAACGATCCACTGCCTGACCACCCGATATGCCGGCAACCCGCTTCCCCACCCGTATCGCGCTGCATGGGATCGTACATCGCACAATGCATCTCCATCCTAGTACATGCACAATGATGCCTTATCTGGGAACTCACTGTACTTATGACAGCTCTATGCTTGCTTAAAACAGTAAAGTTCACTTTAAGAGTGAATCCTCTGTGTCAGAGTAACCTTCAGTTGAATTGGTGCACGTGCACTGTGTGGCTTACATGCATGCGCAATGGCAAACAATCGCTAAATCTGCTTAAATATTGGAATTGCGATCACATCTATATTAGGCCCAATATTAATTGTGTGGGAGTCTGTAATCCATTACCCCATATACGGCTCTCACATGCTGGTCGCTCTATCATTCATGGTTATTATGGTCACCATCCCATCAAGAAGTTTCTGGACATTATCATACCCTAGGTGGCTTAAATACCTGTGCCACAGCACCATACAATGCTTGAATCATAGGCCGCCATTGCATAACACTCCTTTGTATCTAGGATGTATAATTGTTGGCACTGGGTTGCTGTTGCTATCACAGTACCTCTTTTATTTGCACAACACACTTGACCTCTGCAAACTTGACGTTGAATAATTTGTCTTCTAGTACACTTATGGCAATGAGGGTTGTACCCAAATCTGGTCAGAATAACACAAACTGGATGTCTGTGACTATGGTTTCACCTTTAATTATCAGATGCACCATGATTCTCCCGACTTTAGTGCCTGTAAGAACTTTGTCTCCAATCTTCCTGACTGCTAAAGGGTTACACGTGCTCAATTATGTAAACCATTCTTGATTACAACTGATATACTGCATGGCTCCCGAGCCCATGTACTTCCTGCAACTGTCTGTGACATTTAAAGCTGACTTGCTCTTTTTATCACACTCAGTATGCATTCAGAGGCTTTATGGTATGTCTTACTTTGTAACATATGAAACACTTGTACCAATAGTGTTTTGGTGCATTTTGGGCTTAATGTACTCTGTGAGTAAAGCAGAATTCTCAGCATTTGTCTCAACTGGTATGCATTCCTGGAACTGCAGTAGCCCTCATGATCTCCGTTCATAGCTGAGTCATACTGGATTCTAAAGCCACCACCAAGAAATCAAATTCAGGCATTAGATACTGTAACATCACCATTGCAACCTCCTCCTAGTCTACCTGGTCTCATACAGATGTTAATTAGTGAGATATGGTCAACATCTTGTCAATGTACTCGTTCATGTCTCTGCATGCACTCAGTTTGATATAATACAGTCTATGCCTCAAGTTTATTCTCCTCATCAGACCCTTATTCTCATGCCCACAGGACTATCCACATGTCAAATTACATCATCACTACAGAAGTAGGTATTACTAATGCTGGCCATACACTCTGCAATTATCGGGACGATCCGCCCGATATTGGCGGATCGCCGCGATAATTGCAGCGTGTATGCGGGCGACCGAGGGTTAAATATTGCTCGGTCGGGCATGCTGGATTGTCCAGCATGCCCGTCCGATGCGATATATACCCGGGAAACTGTCGGCCGCATCGGGCAGTGTATGCCCAGCGCGGCCGACAGACAGACATTTCCTGTGTTCCTTCCTACGGAAGGAACAGGGAAATGTCTCCTCCCCCGGGGGCGGAGCGCGGATGTCGGGCTATACACTGTGAGATTTCTCTCACAGTGTATGCCGCCGACATCTGCGGCTGGCAGGCAGCCAGATAAAATGTCTGTAGGTCTGACAGACATTTTATCTGGCAGTGTATGCCCAGCATAAGGAGTGTTGTTTACTCTCATGGGAGCCGAGAACAACTCCCAGAAATTTGTGACTCTCCAAGTATTTCCTGGAGAGTAGGCAAAGTGCCCTGCTTCAAAGTGCATAGATTTACAGAAAGAATGGTTCTTTGATGTTAATAATATCCTTATGTAAGCTTCTCCAGTTAATATACATGATTATCTCTCCCAAAGGTGGAGGTAATAGTCTTTGTTCAAAGAGCATAGAAGTTCTAACGCAAATACTCTTACAGTCATAGTAAAATTTTTCCTATGTTAAAGTTATAAAAACACAATAGGCAAATGTAACTCAGTCAAAATATAGCAGCATTCTGTAGCATCTCATTATATAATGAGATAAGACAGTATTAGAGATGAGCAAAGTGTCAGATATGTGTTGCATGAATTCAGTTTTGCAGCAGAACAGGCCATTTCGCATAGCTGAGAAGTTTTGCACGGTATATGTAAATTTGCATTTAGTTTATAATCTACAATAAAGAGCCAGGATAATGGTCAATTAATTCTGCTGTTGTGTGCGGTTACTGTATGACTAAAAACGCTTAGAACTTTCCCCCTTCCCCATAACATTTGAGAACAGTGCTCATGTAAACTATTAAATGGTGGGATTACAGTCCTAAAATGTAAAGTTATTTTGTACACCACCCTTTTCATTACACAAAATATATTTATATTGATATGTGTGCCTTCTGCAAAATAAAAAAAATCTGATTAAGAAGACAATAGCAAAGCAATCGCATACTAACAATGACTTGTACTCAAGCATTGAATTGTCTTACATGTCTTTGATAGATGGATTTTCTCCCAGAACTCAAATAATCCTCCGGTATGGCTCTTCTTTATCACCTTAGTGCACCAGCTGTTTCATTGCACAGTAATCTAATTTTTGTTTATATTTTGTTTATGCTAAGCAAAGAAAATGAATGCAGGCTGTGCTGTTTAATAATACAGCTAATAGTAGCTTACTATCAGCAATACTCCTAAGGTGTGTCTGTAATTACATTACAATGTGCATAATAGCTTCTAATACTGCCCATGCTTCTTTTCCAATTAGCTATAACAATTTGTTCCCATTGGGGTGTATGGCAATCTCACCGTGTGTTACGCATGGTCAGCTCTCCCAAATCCCTAATATATGAGAACTGACTTCTCTGTCTGCATTGGAAGCTTTTATAATATGGAGTGTGCTGCTTGGTTGACAGTGTTGGTTCTTTTCTTGCAGAAAAGCAGATTAGTACAGCTCTTCCCCCATTAAGCCGTCAGTTTTAATTTAACAGAGCGGCTCAGTGCATGGAGACTAATTTCTTTTTACCATTCTTATTTCAAAGGTGTGGGGAAGATAAGAAATACAAGTTAGCTCAAATGAATCTGTTTGCTTTTTCACAGGAAGAAAAAGAATTGTGAGACAGCACTGCAATGTCTGTTTGCAACAATGGTGGCAGGATTCCATCTCCACAGGAAACTGCCAATGGCTTTTGTCAGCCCAGTGCTTCAGGCACCTGGCATAAACCTGAAGAAGAAGTGAGAGCTGCAGAACCCAACCCTGTCAAGAAGGCCCACAGAGAAATCCTAGACCATGAGCGGAAAAGACGAGTAGAACTCAAGTGCATGGAGCTACAAGAAATGATGGAGGAGCAGGGGTGAGTTATTTGCATATTGTGTTTATTACACTTTGTTACAGTCACAAGGTACAGATGAACATTCTATGAAGTATCAAAGTCTTTATAAGATACTACAATGTACGCAAGTTTTATGCACATAATTCACAGATCAATAATTTATATAGATATTAATTGTGGCTATAACTTATGGATATATGAGACCAAAAATACCAAAAACTCAAACATTCTGAAATTATATACAGTACAGCTCAAACACCACAACTTACAATCAGTTTATAGATTGTACTTGATTAATGCTAGATAGGATCTGAATGGTTGCTATGGGAAATTTCTCCAACTGTCTCCTTTAGATATATCTCCCCCTTAGGCTTTTGTAAGCTGTAGATATCCACTATTGCATAATAATGTACATTTTGGTGCTTACTCTCCTGTGATGTAGAAGGAAGGACCACCCTTCTAAACTGTCAGTAAGGTCCAAGGACCTGCTATCATTCTAGTAACCATGAGGCACTACCTGACACAAGCAATATAGTGGAAGGATCAAACCTCTCTGTCTGCATCCTTTTCCCTGAAATCTTTGCCTGCTTTGGTCCATTTAAAAAAATGCTTAAAACATAACAATAAAAAAAGCATTTAACTGGTTGGCAAATGGTGGCAGATAGGACCCTAGGACCCACCAGGCCCGCCATCTGCATCGCCTAATGCATAATTGGTCCTGGACAAAGATTTCTTACCGTTTTGACCTGCCAATGTCTTTTTAGTTTGTTTACATTTTAGACCCTTCAGATCTACGATAGTAAAGTTGTATATTCGAACTGCACCATGCACAGAACAAATGCTGAACTAACCTTATAACCAACTTGACACAGCCAAAAGGTTACTTCTAAATGCACATTAGATGAATGTTGGGCATAAACAAATTCCAAAACATACATATGCAAGAGAAATTATGTCAGTTACTCATACTTGCCTACCCTCCCGATTTGGTCGGGAGCCTCCCAAAAATAGGGTGCCGCTCCCGACCTCCTGGGAAGGCAGGCAAGTCTCCCGGCAGCTGCCGATCCCTCCTGCTCCCCACCGCAATTACAAGAAAATCCCTGGCAGCGGGAGGCCTGTGACGCCGAATCGCCTCATTTTGGCCCCGCCCCCTGCTGCCTGTAGTGGGGACGGGGCCAAAAATGACGCGATTGCATGGCCAGGGGCAGTCAGAATGTCGGCATGTCTGCAGTTACTGTACATACAGTATATACATGTGGATATATTAACATTGCTCTCAGCATGACTCTAAATACATCTTTGCTATGGCTAATAAAAAAAAGTTGTATGCCTTATAAAATGAACAGTCTGAAAAAGAAAGAGCTAAGTGGTCAATCTAATGAGGGGCTGCATTCGCAATCTGTTACAGTCTTCCTTTAGCCCCTTGGCGTTGCATGTGCTTCAGCTGGCAACGTCACATCACATATGACCACGCTGCCCCGCTGCTTCCCCCGGCTTTTGCAGAGGATACTACTCTGACTCCCCAGACCCCGGGGTTCTCTTACCGCCAACATTACTTCCGGAATAGCGCCCCAGAATGCCGTGCGAATGGCACTCTGGGGCGCATGTGCCAGGGATCACAGTGCTGCGAGAGGACGCATGTGCCGGGCATCACAGTGCGGGGAGGAGCAGTAGTGACTGATGATCGGTCTCCCCTGACACACGCTCCGCTGCGCTCTGCATAAGGGGTGGGGGTGTATGCCCCTGGGAGTAGCCAGGGGAGGGGAATCTAGCAACAGTGAGGATGGGGGGCTAATAAAGAGAAATGGAGGGGGGAGTGGGGGTTAAATAGTAATAATTAAAGAAACATATACTGGCCACAGGGTAGGAGGAGGAGGGGGGCTAAGAAAAAAAGGGTCTTTTTACAGGGGGAGGTTAGGTCTAGAAAATAGGGATTTTTTTTACTACAAATGGGGTGTAGGGGGTGTATAGGATTTATGTCCCCTGGGGGGGTCTATTGCCTATAGGGGGTGGGCAGTTATTTTATAATGAGGGCCTATGATCACGGTAGATGGGGGGGTTACAAAACACGCCCTAGATATATATATATATATATATATGGTTTTTTTTTATAAAATATTTAAATATATTATTAAAAATCATTTTTAAACTTTAATAAGTAATTTAAAAAAACTACCATTTCTGAGCTGTTTACTGGGAAAAAGATTGTCAGTTACTGTAAGTGGTTAAAGTAAATTTTTTAATCCTGCTACAGTATTTCCTGATTACCGTGGTTGTATTATGATGACAGAAAAGTGTTAAAGGACTAATCTTTACATAACATGGTATTTCCTAAGAAATGCAATTTCATATGTTAAGCGATGGATTGCAATGACCATCATATAGTGTACACAGCCAAATCATTGTTTGATGAATTTTGTGGTCGCACCTTCCCATCTGCTGTGATGCATATCAGATTGGACAATGCAACATATGAGGTGTGTCACAAAACTAGGACTTAGTCACTCTTATCCTGTCCAGTGGTGCTTCATTAAGGTGGGCGACTCTGTCCCAGAGCACTGTCACTTCATTCCTGAGAGTTGTGGGCGCAGCCATGTTGGCTCTGATCAAGAAAGCACCAATATCCAGTCTCTACCTGTCTCCTGCGCTCACATTACCGCCTCATTCTATCCCTGATAAGAGCATCCAAATTAAACCTGCACCTGACATAAGTACCTTGTCGGAACAATGTGATCCTCACTCACTAGTGAGTACTACTGTACCTCTGCTCCACTGCCTGAACCTGCGCTACTGGATTCCTGCAAGCTGCTGCCTCTTGAGTCTAAGCCTTCCACTCTGCAGCATTGTGCCATATCCTGCTTCCAGCCTGCACTTATCAGCCTGTTTTCAAGCACTGGTCCCAGTCTGGGTGAGTTATTGCGACCTCCTGTCTCTTTCCTGTTCAAGTCTGCTGATCCACACTGGTTGCTTCGATCCAATTTTGGCTGGCTGCTATCTCCGTTCAAGTTCAAGCCTTGGATGCCACTCTGGCTGTCTGCTGCTACATTCCGGTTCAAGCCTGTGGTTCCACTCCAACTGGCTGCTGTCCTCTCTGGTTCCATTCCAGTTCAAACCTGCGGTTCCATTCTAGCTAAGCTGCTGTTACCTTCGGACCCATTCTGGTTCAAGTCTGCAGTTCCACTCTGGCTCAGAGGCTGTTACCTCTAATCCCTGTCTGGTTCAAGTCTCCGGATCCAACGACCCATCAGCCCAGTCCATGGGTCCTGACTCAGTTCTCAAAATTTCAAGCCTGCAACGATATATCATGCTGAAGTATGGTGGGTCATGCAGTGTCTACATGGACACGATATATTGTTGCATCGTATCGGCCCATTGCAGAATCACCAAACCATTCAGATGTGTATCCAACTTTAGCCCTAGAGGACTAACTGAGGCATTTATACAAGGCTCAGTGCCACATTAAGGCTTGTGGTTTCTCAAGGGCAACTAAGTTGTGGGGGACCCCTTCAAATCACATGGAGCCTACCCCCCTCCCCACAAGCCACACAGAGACCCCCCCCCAAGAAATATGGAGCCTACCCCAATTCCCCTCAAGCCACACAGAGCTTACCCCCCCAAGCCACACTGAGCCTACTCTCCTCCCCCATCCCCCCCAAGGCACCAGGAACCTACTAAAACAAGAGATACAGTACAAGAAAAAAAGTCTATTTGCGCTGATAAAGACACCATTAATCTACAAGTATAAAATAAAATAGAATAATCAGAGGGTCTGATGTCTACTAAAAATATATATATTTATTGATATATTCTACATGCAGTGTATATTTATTCAGACTAGAATATGACTAGCCATATTGCAAACATTTATATTTGAACATGTAACACATACATATGTACCAACAAGTACTGCATATAAAAATACATAAAACCAACAACAATAATGGTCACAATAATTCCATGGAGATCTCCAAGTCTAATCTATGAATGACACTGTGCTTTTAAAAGGACTCAGGGCCTGATTCAGAGGCACTCGCTAAAAGCGAGCGCTCGCTCTGAATCAGGGCGGGCGCTGGTTTTTTTTAGTTGTGGCCTCCTGGCCGCTCGCATAGCTGTGGGTGACCGCCCGTATATCCACCTGCAGGAGTCCGCCTGGGCATAAAATCCCAGATGCTGACGCTAGAAGTGGACGTCAGTAGCCTCTATATTCTAGATGGTATGGAGGATTCCCCAACTGGACGGCAACAACAATGAAAAGCATATGGCAACCAGTCCCAACTATAGCAAAGGGGCGAATGCACTAAGATAACAAATGTCCAGTTGTGCATTTGCATAGGGCTTTGGATCCTCCAACCGGTTTCGCTCCTGTATAGAGGGAGCTTTTTTTTTTTTTTTTACTCTTTTTCTTTGTATGACCAGGAGCCTACTGCCTCACTCTCCGACCCTGATTACTCACCCCACCTCCCGATTTCGACAAAGTTGCTCCCAAGTCCCCTCATCAGCGTAAAGGACGTGACACTGATGAGGGGACTCAGGAGCCACTCTGCACTGTATGCAGCAGCACTGACTGTGTTGCTGCATGCAATAGAACAACCGCGGAAACAGGTGCCCCTGAACAGTTGTTCTCGACAGGGTCACACTGACCTCTGTGTTTGGGGGCCTCAGGTTCCCCTTAATCAGGCCCTGATAAGTCTACTAGTGTGTACACTTTTGGCTGCCATCTTTTGAATATTGGGTAAACAGGTGTAAAAGAAACCTTAGAAATATAATAAGAAAATGTGTTTTTGTTATATTTGAAATCCAACATATATTTTTATAACGTAGCACATCATAAATGATTCAAACTAATTGACCCAATACACAGCACTTTGTTCAGACAATGAATGCATTTTTCCAAAGGCTCAATTAAAAAAAGGGATAGTAGGACTGCTATGTAAGCAATTAACTAACCCAAAGCTAAACTATCACACAGTAATTACATATACTGGCAAGTCCCCAAACAAGAAGGAATTCTAAGCATAATTTAAAACGAACATTAATTCTCACTGACAATATGTTAGTGCTCAGCATCAGAACTTCACAAGTGGGCTGTGTATCTTACTTTTAAAATAAATATATAAGATATTAACAATCGTGATCTAAAGATCCATTTTGTTGAAACTACGAGAGGTGACTGCATTTCTAAAAAGGGTAGTGAAAAAATGGATGCATTATTTTTTACGTTAAAAAAGTCATATGTCCATCAAGTTCAGTACTTTACTCTCTGGTTTGGTCACTCCTTCAGAGGTAAGCATGAAACCCCCCAAAAACAAAATTGAGCTTACCAGTTTGTGTTGTAGGGTAGAAAAAGCTTCATGATTGACAGTAGAGTAAAGGAAATAAAAAAAAATAAGTGAAGCTGATTCAAAGATTTAAACTGGGGGCCTGATTCAGCATGCATGCTAGTGCACTGCTGAACGCAGATTCCCGATGGTTGGGAATCTGCACAGACGCCTGACCCATACTGCGCATGTGCAGTACTAGTCCTGTGTGTTTGCACGCAGAGCGGCAGTAGACTGTCAGTGATTGACAGTCTGCTGCTGACGCCTGTGGGTGGCAATGGCCTCTATATCCCAAAACGGAGGAGTGTCGCTGCCGTCGAGGGAAGAGGCCAGGATCTCCGTCGGTTGACGGAGATTTACTGGCCTCTTTCTCTCATCTGCGGCGGCCTGGATTGCGGGACCCCAATGGTGACTTAGCCGGCCAATGTTCCTGCAGATTATCCAATGCTGCGTTGTACAATGCAGCTTGGATAAGTAATGTATGCAGAAGGCGTGATGACATTGGCTGCATTACCATAATTGCAAAGACGGAATTGCAAAGCTTGCGTGCAGCTCTGCAATTCCGTTCTAAGTTGAATCAGGCCCTGGGTCCATAAAATCTAAAACAAAATTCCGCAAATTATAATTATGTCCTGTTTTTGTTTGTACCTATTTTTAAATACCTTTTTAAAGTAAGTTACAGTTTTATTCTCTTTTCTTACTGTTTATCCCCCAAAGTAGTGAATAGATAAGTGATTGTACTGTAAAATTGTTTTACAATACTTTCAATGTGGATTGTGGACCTCATTCAGAGTCTCTCGCAAGCGGCCGCTTGCTCGCATCCAGCGTATGCAAATTTTTCAAAGTGACGCCATGGGAAGCGATCGCTCGCCAAGGCATAAGCACACCCACTTTGGCTGTGTGAGCGATCGCTTTGTGTATGCTGACACCCATTAGCCTATGTTGAGACGCCCACTTGCACACGTCATCTCCAGGAAGTGTATTAAAACATTGGTACATCGAGCACCATCGGTAGCGATCGCAGCGCTTGTGGTTGCCTTACCCTGCCGCAAGCACTGCGAGGACTTCAGTGTAAAAAACAAGCATGTGAAGTGCACTATGATGCCTGTTAATTATGCACGCCTGCGTTCGCACCTCCACTCCTCCGTTATTAGTGTCCTGCCCTTGTTACCACCTACAAACGGCCTCTTCTGTCACTCATTTCACTGGGCTGTCTTTGCTGGGCGAGCAAGCGGGCTGTGCTCGCACAGAGTAGTTTGTTCACGCGCAGAACGAAGCGTGCGCATGCGCGTTCGCAAACCATTGGGCCGCTTGCGAGCACACAGCGCTTGCGAGAGACTCTGAATGAGGTTCTGTGTCTTTTTGTTAAGAACATGTACTAATATATGTGTTGAAGTGATGGCCTTAGCATGTAGAAATTAGCCTTTTAATGTTGATTGCTTTATAAAAATAATATGCATTTGCTTTTTGTTTTGCCATTTAAATGAAGAGGCTTCAATTTGTATAATACTTTGCAGGTTGCCCACAATCTGTTTTAAACAGAGCAGCTTGTCTCCATGTGGGTCTATTAACTGGTTCGTGAAATTGTACCTCAGCAATTTAAACACTTGTGCCCTTTCTTATCTTAGCCTTCTAATTACATAGATTAACTCCCCTGAAATTGCCGAGTTACAATAGTTCACAATAATGTTTTATTTTGTATATGTGAGGCAAACAGACACACATTGCATGTGGTTTCACAGCAAAACTGCTGGATTTATCATGTACATTCTGGCATTTGTGGTGCCCCAATCATCATATACTGTAATGTGTTGCCCCTTCATAATATATATTATAAATCAAATAGTAATGCCACTATAATAAAATAATTAATATTGCCAAAGTAATAAAATAATACATTATTAGCTCCTTCATAAAATAAGAAAATAATATTGTACTAAATTATTATTACCCCAATACTTAATAAGTTCATGTTGTCTCCTTGATAAATACTTTACTTTTTTTACTGTTCTGACAGACCAAATAGCTCAAACAATATGAGGTGGAACCTGGTCTTTTATTATTATATTTTATATAGTGCCAAAGCACCGTAGCATCGTACATAGGGGTAAAACTTACAACAAATTGCAATGATACATATTAATACATACAAACATAACTTTACAGACACAAGTAATTACACATACGTACAGTATACGTTGGGAAGAGGGAAAGCTAATGAGATCTTAAATTGCAGGGTGTCTGCATGTATATAGAGGGAGGGTAAGGAAGTAGAGGTGGGGAACAAAGATGTTGGAAGGTTGCGAAAAGATTTGGTAGGCTTGAGTGTAGAGATGAGTGTTAAGAGCGAGCTTAAAGGTTGGAAAGTTGAAGGCTGCTTGGGTGTGGGAGTGCATTCCAGAGGTTGGGGGCGGCACTGAAGGTGAGCGTGGCAGAAGGTGATCAGGGAGGATGAAAGAAGGCGGTCATTGGTTGAACAAAGCAGGCTGGAGGGAGTGTGAGTGAAAATGAGACTGCAGAAGTATTGAGGTGAAGAATGGTTAAGGACTTTGCAGATACCTGAGAGGAGTATAGATTTGATGGCACAGTTAGAGCAACTAACAGAGGGGGGCAACAGAAAATGAGCGATGAGAGAGGAAAATTAGGTGGCCAATATGGTTATGGATAGACTGAAGAGTCAAGGCAGGAGTTTGGAACTGCAGAGAAAACTATATTATAGTAATGTAGGCAAGAAATGAGGAGGGCTTGAATATGAATTTTAGTGATTTTCCAAGGAAAAGGCGTGATCCTGGAAATATTACAGAGGTAAAAGAGTGCTTGGGGAAGGGATTACATGTGGTGGGAGCATTAGAGAGCATAGTGGAAGATGATAACCAGGCAGTTAATTTAAGGGCCAAAGGAGATGTTGCCAACAGAGATGGAGAGTTGGGAAAAAAGGGTCTTTAGTGGGAGGAGAGAGTCTGGGACCATTTTAATTCAGTGCAAGGTTTCATGGCTGGCCATATTTCCCATTATATATTAGCCTGTGAAGTTCTGATGGAACCTCACAGCTAACTGAATTAAATAACCCTAATGATTTCTGTTTTAGCAATATTTACTTTAAGCAAGCATCTAGACATCCATAAGGCGACAATAGATGACGCGGCAGAGGACAAATTAATACTGTAAGTCATATTGAAGTCCAAAGCAGCTGATAAGCTCTCTGAGGGAATAGGTGTAACTTGCAGTCTGACAAAGGTAGGTGCAGCTTGAACGGTATCTTAAAATATCTGGCAATTTGGTTTTTGTGAATTACATTTTACCCTAATACCTGTTATAAACATACAACACTAATGCATTGCTACAGATGGTAAAGCAGTCAACGTACATTCATGGTCGGCATTTGAGGTGGAAATTAAGAAAACATTTTAAAGCATAACAAAAGTAGAACTGAAATTATATAATGTGGAAAGAAAAGCTCTTGTTTAACAGTGAAGCTGACATTGGATGTACTGTATTGAAGCCAATTAAAATAACTTCAGATAGGTCAGACACTGGACAGTAGTACGAGGCAGATAAAAGTTCCTAGATACAGTTATCTTGCATTGCAAAATACTATAGGGTTCAATAACCTTTATTATTTAGTAGAAAAGGTATAATACTAGTCTGTCCTATTGGTGAGCAACTGCTGCTCCCAGTGGCGGAATGGATGCGACTGCTATTGGACCAGGTGTCTGTTATTACCCTGTCTTGATTTATTACTGTTTTATACCCAATTGTATAACATAATGGAATATTCTGGCGCTATATAAGTATCTGTTAATAAATAAAATAAATTCACAGTGTTTTTAGCTGTTGAAAAACCTGAGGCACTTTCAGAAATATGGTGTATTACAGAGTGACAAGACTTTAATAACATACAAATACTGTAGATAGATGAGTGAGAAACAAATAGTATCTGAAATATAAATTTAAAATATATGAGAACTATAGACCTAGGTGTTTACAAACTTAACCAGGGGCAGGCTGGACAAAGGATTGTGACAATAGCCCAGGGTTGCCTACCCTCCCGATTCGGCCGGGAGCCTCCCGATAATCGGGTGCAGCTCCCAGCCCCCCGGGAAGGCAGGCAAGCCTCCCAGCAGCCGCCGATTCCCCCGACACCCCCCTGCGATTAACTGTTAAACCCCCGCAGCGGGGGGGGGGGGCGGTGACGCGATTCACACTGAATTGTGTCATTTTGGTCCTGCCCCCTGCTTCACAATGCCTGTATTATCAGCATTGTGTAGCGGGGGCGGGGCCAAAATGATGCAATCGCGTGACCCCACCCCGTCACGCCCACAAACGGCAGTCATTCACCCGGCCACGCCCCCTGTTACTGGCCACGCCCCCTTACATGCTGATCTGGCTGCTCCCTCCCGGAATGAGCAGCCAGGAAGTCGGCAACTATGCAATAGCCATGCAGATGTGATTTGTCTAATGTGGGTGTGGTTTATTTAGCAAATTAATTGTATGAAAAATTGTTATGTCCAGGAGCTACAGTCAAATACAACACTTACCAGTGCCACCTACATCCTAGACTATTCTAGAGACCTCTGTACAATACATTGAATATTGTATTGTATTGACATAATATACAGATAATTATATACAATATAGATAACATTCTAGGGACCTCTAAACTAGTGATTCTCAAACTCTGTCCTTAGGACCCGTATCAGTTCACATTATCCAGACCACATGGTGTATTCTTTACTGTCACATCTGGTATTTTTATTTTGCCTCCTAGTGGGGTCAGCATCTTCTGCACTTGTGTACATCTGAATGTTTTGTTGTCAATCTGTTGTTAAATAAAGCATTCATTCCTTACTGACACATTCTAAAGATCCACATTTGGTCTGGAAAATTGGACTGGTCAGGGGCTCTGAAAACCATGTTTGAGAAACACAGTTCCAGACCAGTGGTTCTCAAACTCGGTCCTCAAGACCCCACACAGTTCACGTTTTGCAGGTCACCCAGCAGGTGCACAGGTGTAATTATTACTCACTGACACATTTTAATAGGTCCACAGGTGGAGCTAATTATTTCACTTGATTCAGTGAGGAGACATGGAAAACATGCACTCTTTGGCGTCCTGAGGACCGAGTTTGAGAACCTGTGTTCTAGACTATACCATGAACATGTTAATGACAACCATAAAATACACAGAGCTTTCTAGTGATCTCTATGTAATATAGAGAACAGTCTCCTAACCTATATACAGTACAAACATCATTCTAGTGACTGAAATACAATACACAGTGCATTGCAATGACCTCTATACAATACATAGAGCATGCTAGTAACATATGTACAATATAATAGGCATTCTAATGAAGGTTATACAGTATACAAAACATTCCAGTGTCCAATTTACAATGCAGAGAGCATTCTAGCAACATCTATACAAGTTTAATAGTGACCTCTACTGTACCATCTATCCAAAACATGGGTACGATTCAGAAAGGTTAGTACCTTGCCTCCTGGGTCAATTTAAAAATATTGCTTTATGTGGAGCACATCTTCACCTTTCAATTAGCATTATCTGTGCACTTTCCAGGGAGATCAGTTACTCTGCCCTAGTCCCAGTTTGTATTAGCTAACATCAGGGATACATCTGCTTTAAAGCAGGCTATACATGCTTCAGCAATGCAGTCAACATCAAGCAATCCGCTCAAAATAGCTTTTATTTCTGTGTGACCTAAAACCAACTGTATCATCTACTGACAGCTCTTAATGGTTGTGTTGAAACTGGAATTAACCCAGTCAGTTTTCTTTGCTGATTGACCCACCTACATGAGTGGAAAAATTGAAAGGTAATTCTGTTGCTTGACTCAAGTTAAACAACAGAATAAGCTTGTGTGACCACCTTAAGACTGACCCTGGCTAAGGCATATAAAGTTGTATACTAATATTAATCCTTATATTTAAAAAGCTTTGTACTGTATATTATGTATCGCCCTAGGTAACAAATTTTCAAGCAGCAAAAATTGTATGAAAGTTTTTATTAAGTCTTTTCACATTATCAAGGCAATCACATTTGCTAAAATATTTTAACACTAAAACCTGAAACATAAACTGCTTTATATAAATAAACAATGCCATTCCCTTAAAAAAGTTTACTAGCACTTGAAAGACCTTGTTTCACATTGTATTAACATTTGTTGTGCAGCTAATGTGGGCTAATAGTATCTATGTTATCAGCCAATGTAGCTGGTGAAAGTGTCCATCATTGGCGAGCCCGTCTCCCGGCAATGGACATATGGTAAATTTGTGTCAAAGTACATTTTCACATTGCAAATTTAGGCAAAAATAATTTATCACATCCATATAAAAAATGCGGCTGGTGATAAACCTGGCCCATTATGAGTTCCTACTTGGATTGGTAAAATTTGGAACTGTTGATAAAACAGAATCTAAACAGCTCGTCTCTAATTGCAATACTTCCTCTATACACACACAAAAGACTGTTATCTCTTTCAAGCCTGCAAACGTCTACATTTATGTTCCCTGTGGAGTAAATTTTTTAGACTGTAAACTGCTTATCAAAGTAATTGTATAGAAGTTCAGGTCTTTTTGTTTTAATGTAATAGTATGGTTTTACTGTGAATATGCATAACCCTCCCCACTCCAGCTGTTGCTGACCGACATGCCCATCCAAGCTGAAGGAAGAGACAGAACATTAATCATTGACTCCCTGCTCCATGTTCAGATTAAACTTCCAATAGTCATTTACACTACAACACAAACACAAATTAAGGTGTGCATTACCTTCGAAGCTATTACATCTTTTATATCACACTGAGGCTCCATGCCGTTTTTGTGCAGGCTACTAAAGCAGATGCTTTGTATGTTGGACAATATTTTAAATATTATAAATGTTTAAATGTTATAAGCCTCACAGTATTGTATATTAGACATTTGAACCACCCCCTTAATTACGATAAACGTTCTCCTTAAATACTACTAATGTACTCTTAATTTATCTATTATGTAACTTCTGGCAATAAGGTTATCTTTGGGTCCTTGTTCAATTAATATAGCTTTTTCGATTATGTATTTTTGTGCTTATTTACTTTGGTGTTGTAATAATACGTTCACAGCTAATAAGGCTCTATGGGCTAACTCAGGAAACAGATATGTGCCTAGTTGCTCACTCTTCTGGAATTTTGGGGAGCTCTCCTGATCTCTTGAGAGAGTAGAGCAGCCTTCTTAATCTTTGTGAAAGCGAGTGGTCCAGGGACTTAGGGCCTCATTTATCAAACACGTTTTATCATTCACAATGAGTGCTAAAACTTGTTGCGTATGATAATGATGCTCCAGACAATCAGCTCATCTGTTTGAAAAATGACAGTTGGGAGCTGATTGGCTGGAGCACCATTTATCGTACACAACAAGTTTTAGCACTCATTGTGAATGATAAAACCCATTGATAAATGAGGCCCTTAATGTCCCTGTGCACTCTCCCGTAAATTGAGGCATTGATGAGCGGGTGCGGGGCGATGATGACACGATTTATGCTCTATGCCTCTCACACCTCACACCTGCCACTGCTAGGGTTGTTACCCATCCAGAATTGCTCTGGACAGTCTGGAAACCACATGACCTGTCCGGACTGCAGAGCATTAGCAATCCTGGACAATTGGCATCCAGAATTCAGCCCGGCCCCTCAATCTCTGCTCTGTGCTGCCTCTCCCCTGCTCTGTCCCGTCTTTCCCCATAGCTGTGCCACCTCCCTGTTGCTATGTCCTATCTCCTTCCTGGCAGGGCCATCTCTTCCATTGGGCTTGTTGGGCAGTTGCCCAAGGGCCCGAAGCTTGTAGGGGCCCACCAACCCACCCCACTGCAGCCGCAGGCAGTTGGTAAATTTGTGATATTTTTATAAGACGGCCGCCGATGCACTGTATTCCGATCTAACCTCCCCACCCCGTGACGAGTACTCACCTCAGTCCCAGTTTCACTTCATCCGCTGGCTTCAGACCAGTCAGACAGAGTAGGAGGGTTTAATTTTATTGACCATTTAAATTTTTTTCCCGTGAATGGGTGGGTAGGGGCCCCAGTGCATTGCTTTGCCCAGACTGCTGTTAAGACAACCCTGCTTCCTGGTCCATCCCGCCTCCCTCGTTTTCCATTCTGACCCCCCCTGGTCCATACCACCCCCACCCTTGGTTCATCCCTTACTCCCCCTGGTTCATCCCGCCTCCCCCTTGGCTTCCCCTACTCTGCTCTGCCTCACCTGGTCCATCTTGAGGCAGAGCTGCACACACACACAGCCCTGACAAGATGGTGCTGCACATCAACTGGCCTGGAACTGTGTTTGGCTTAGTTAGAGAGGAAGGAGGACTTACCTGGCATAGTAATGGAAAACACCTTATGGTAAGTCCTGTGACAGTTCTACTCTATGGGACATACTTTCTTCTGTTGTACAGTCACATAGGGTCATATTTATTAAACAAATTTTGCTAGGAAATCCCTGCAAAATGTAAGCATCCCCTGGATGTATGATGGTTCCGCAGGAATTTTGGAGATATTTGTTGTGGCTCCCCTGATTCCAATCGCAATAGCTGCCCCATCGGTTTCAATGGTGGATGCTATATTGTGAAACGTACCAAGCTCCAGGATAGCACCCGTATCTAACGGCATCTTTTAGAAATTATAATTATCAGGTCTAAAACCCGATAATAAATATGCTCCATAGAAACTTAGACTATAGGCACTAAGGCTTTCTATGTACTGATGTTAGTGACTTGGGATGTCGGCTAGGGTTTTACAGTTTCTGGGTAAACATGGCTGTTCTGTTATACAATGAAGCTTAAGATCGTACATTTTAATTACAAAGTACTACTTAAGAAGTAAAATCTACTAATTACTAGTAAATGGACTGACATCTACACAAAGAAGAAATACAGGTGCACAACTCCAAATTAACTGATTATATATAAATAAATACATTTTGCAGTAAATACAATAGAGGTATTTGGCATAATCTTGGCCAAGCTTATGGGCCTGCCCACCATATCCGGGTAACCTCTTGTCGGGCAGGTCCCTAACATACTAAGGCTCAAATCCAGAGCGCAGGACACCCCCAAACTAGCCCAGCCAATCCACCCCAAAGCACCGCTCTAATAAGAAAAGTGAAGTGTTAAGAGCAGCCGCTGGCCGCATATAAAGCATAAAAATAAAAAAGTGAAATACATATATATAAAGGAAACAGACAGTGAAGTTTTAATACTTCACTGTCTGTTTCCTTTATATATATGTATTTCACTTTTTTATTTTTATGCTTTATATGCGGCCAGCGGCTGCTCTTAACACTTCACTTTTCTTATTAGAGCGGTGCTTTGGGGTGGATTGGCTGGGCTAGTTTGGGGGTGTCCTGCGCTCTGGATTTGAGCCTTAGTATGTTAGGAACCTGCCCGACAAGAGGTTACCCGGATATGGTGGGCAGGCCCATAAGCTTGGCCAAGATTATGCCAAATACCTCTATTGTATTTACTGCAAAATGTATTTATTTATATATAATCAGTTAATTTGGAGTTGTGCACCTGTATTTCTTCTTTGTGTATATATCAATGGTCTCCACAGGTAGCACCTCCAATTATATATATATTCGTCCAGAATGTGCAGTCTGAGATCTATTTTCTTTATGGACTGACATCTGCCATGTTACCTGTGCCGCCCCCGCTCATCGCCACCCCCCCTAAACTAAGCTTGTTATTATATTGCTACTGTACAATATGATCTCTGTGAATCTTTGTCATCTATTCATATATGCATATTTTATCTATTGTTATATTTAACTACTGTACCAACTTTTAATCTTCCACTATCACCTCACCAGAGGGTCTATTTACTAAGCAGTGTTAGGAGACAGAGTGAAAAGTGATAAGAAAGTGATAAGGTGCCAGCCAATCGGCTCCCAACTGTCATCTCACAGTCTGTGTTTGAAAAATTACAGTTGGGATCTGATTGGCTGGCACCTTATCACTTTCTTATCACTTTTCACTCTGTCTCCTAACACTGCTTAGTAAATAGACCCGGAGGTGTTATATTCACAATTTACAAAAGCATCATAAGGGCATTCTTTCATTTTTACACATTTACTGTCTTTACAATTAAAAGATATATTAATACAAGCTATAGCGAGATTTTCCTATTCAGCATCTCTTCCTCAATCTTATAATTCTATGTTTAGTGTTTTTGTTTAATGTAAAATAATGCATTTATATTTTGCAATTTATATTCTGAAAGACTGATTTTACTGAAAGAGATGCGGCTGATTCAGGCACTCTCAGGGAATACTGAGCGCCAGTACGTTTGCCCTTTTCTCATGAGACTATTGTGTTCATTTTATTGAAGCTTCCTTCTCTTTAACAGCCTGATGATGGCTGCAGTTCAGATCCATTAGTCCTTACTGCTTTTGTCATTATTGATCAAGCTTTTTCTTTGCAAACTTTCCAATTTACCTAATTCAATAAATGACAATGACTTTCCCTAATTATTTGTGGGTCATTGCAGCTATTTAACCTTTGTGATGGATTCCTCTTGTCTGTGCATTGTATTGAAATCCTAATAATTTTACATTGTAATAGTAATATAAGTACATATACTGTATGTATATAAGGTACAGTTTACTTAAGAGAATAATTGAGGTGTGGTATGATTTGTCAACAATAATAATGTAGTACATTGACCATGTCAACATTCATCATGTAGAGACATTGGTGAAATATCGACATGAAAGACTGTCAACATATCATCCCTGATAGCCCAGTGATAACTTACCTGCTTCTGGCGGCTGCAGCGGCCCCAGAGCAGCTTCTGGATTCCAACGGTCATATGACCAACACTTCTGGTCAAACCGCTGAACCTCCCTCCGCATCCTAAAGGCTCATACACACTACATGATGAGCTCCACGAGCGATATCGTCTAGTGTTATCCCTTAAAGTCCCGGGCTCTCCCGGGCAAACGATTTTAGCATATCCACTTAATGATATAGTTAACTATATCGTTCAGTGACGTCATCTGTCCGTATCCCCGAACTTGCAGATTGGTCTGCAAGTTCAGGCGATGGAAGACATCATTATCGAGCCGCGGGAGCACGCATCATTAACAATATTGTGCATACACACTGGACGATCTTGAACGATATGACCGATAACGATATCGTACATATCGTTCACTTTATCATCTAGTGTGTATGCTTCTTAACCCTAAACCTCTTGTCCGCAGTCTAACCCTAATGTTGACATTCTGACAATGTCGACATTACACAATAGAAAGTAGTGCCTAGGTACCCATTACAATGTCGGACCGATCCGCCGTCAGAGCGGCCAATTGGTAAGCTTTACACACTTACCAATCAGGAGCTTGATGTGTCCGGTCCGACATCACAACTGGGCAGGCAATTACATTTGCTCGCCCAGTTGTTGGTGGTCTTTGCATCAAATGTATGGGCTGTCGGCGGGTCGTCTATACACACAGCCAGATGCACAAAGCATCAGCTGTGCTGCAGGGTCGAGCTGATATGTCTGTGAATGATGTCGTTCACAGACATATTGGGTGTACACACCTGCCGATGAACTTGCGATATATCGCTCATCGATTGAATAAACAATATATATCGCCAAGTGTGAACACAGCATAAAAGAAGGAGATAGGGCCTGTGTGATGTCAGGTCCTGTAAGCAACTCATCTGAATGGGTGTAGTAGGTATTACCGCCGGACGCAGGGTCGGCGGTTCAAATCCCGACAGCGGCAGCCCGGCAAGGGTGAAAATCCAGATTGTCCCTAAGGTAAGTATCGCTAACCTAATTCCCCCCCCCCAACCCTCCCTTAGGGGTGCCTAACCCTAACCTCCCCCCAAGTGCCTAACTCTAATCCCCCCTCTAAGTGCCTAAACCTAACCCACCCTTCCCCGCAGCCTAAACCTAACCCTCCCGGGGGGGTGCCTAACCCTAAGTCCTCCCCGGGAGCCCTAAACCTAACCCTCCCCAACTGCGCGGCTGCTCGCGTCCGGCTTATCTTCGTTCGGTGTGCGGGGCGTCGGTCTTCCGGCATCTGGTTAATGACAGGCGTCGAGTTTTCGACGCCTGTCATTAGTACCACGTCGGGATTAAAAAGTCTGGAAGCTGGCGGTCGGCATTTAGACCGTCGGCTTCCAAACCACATCCCATCTGAATGTGTATCTGACAGATACGCTTTTTGAGAAAGCATGAGAAGTATGTATTTGTAGATGACATGTGTTTCCTGACCTTTCTGTACAGTATGTAGAGGTGATGCTCATTTTCCACATGTGGACAGGACCTCTTCTGGTACAAAATCACCTTGTCCCTTTTCTCCATGGTTCCTTTTATTTGGTCTTATGTAACTTACTGGCAAATATATTACTTTGGCTAATTAGACTTAAACTGGTTGGACCCCCTCATGTGCGAACAGTTGGGTGCAGGATTATCTCTTTATATTTTTGCAGTGAGTCCATACTTACAGACTTTCTGGCAGCCCCCTCCGGGAGTGCCGGGAGGCTCCCGACAGTCTTGGGAGAGTAAAGAAGTATGAGTGAGTCATATTTATAGTATTTAGTCCTTTTTGTGCCTGTGCATTTATTCTTGCTCAAAGCAACAGTTATTTGGTAAACCCAACAGCAAACAAGAACTAGTAATTACACCCACTCATATTTACAGAGATCAGAAATCTGCAGAAGTTAATAAAACGTTTTAAGCTAACAAGTCATGATAGAGTAAAACAGGCCTGAAAAACTCTAGAATACGAAGAAAACATAACTTCACAACCCATTTAAAAGTTGATATCTAAATGGTAAAGGTTTAAACAAGCAGAAAGATAAAGAACTGCAGGATATATTTCCCATAGAGGCCACACAGGGAGGGGTCTAGGGTAGCAGCATTTTGGGAGAATAGAAACATAATCTTAATGTTCATTTCGTTTGATGATTTTGTATTTTATTAAAAAAAGTGTAATTAATCTTTTAGAGTAAGTTGATTCTTTTATCTTGTTTTATGTTACATGGTCTATATCAACCACTCATGTTTATTTATATCAAAACAAAGGAAGTTGGTAAGTGCCAGAAAATGCTGTATCTGGTTTAGGGTACATTCATTCTTGTCACAGATTAGGAAGAAAATTAGAGCAGGCACAGGAATTTGAGAGAGGGGGTATTAATGCTGTATTGAATTTCACTATTATAATTTTATCACCTCTCATTACTTATTCTCCAGACCTGCATAAGGTATTAATCATTCCACACTTTTATTATTCCCATCTGTATTGCTGGGGTATTTCATGCTTTAATAGAGAAATCTGTAATATGTTACTATTCAAGGTAATCTGTTTTCCGCTCAATACAAGGACCTGGGGATTGTGGATGGAAGGGAACATTAAAAGGTTAATCTGAAGAGTGTTTGACATAGCATAGGCTGTGCTAAATGATGTTTTCAGGTCCAGGGTGCTGACACATTAATCGGGCTGTTTTATTCCATCTTTTGTTAAGGGAGGCACCAGTGCTCTCCATCACCCATGGTGCTAAAATGACCAGTTACGGCTCTGACTGATGCTCCGGAATGATTTTGATGACATCACATCCTTCAGGGAAAATTTAGAACAGTGCTGATTTAGATATATCTATATAGTTTGATGTCATTATGGCAAAAAGGAATACAACATAACTGATTTGTTAAAAGATATATAGTACCTACTTTGTTAAACCAATAAAAACCTTATACCTCAAACGTATTATTTCAACAATAATTCTAAAATAAATCAGTAGCATCAAGCATGAGATGATGGATATAATAATAATTGTTTAATAATGATTTTAAGCAAATACCTGACTAGTGGATCCTAACTTGAAAAAAGCATAAAGCAGTTCAAGAAAAAGCAACTAAAACACTGTTAGGAGGCAAAATCCCCAATCAACACTCTGTTAGTAGTAAGTTGCTTGAGTTATAAGGAGTAGCCAGAATTATTTGAGTAGATAATGTGCAATGCATAATAAATAAGTGAAAATGCACAATAAAAAGCTCCAGTAAAGAATTCTGGATCCGATTTCAAATAGCTTCTGTGGCCATCTGTGCTGAAGGGGTGCACATGCTCAGCTCTCCGGGTGCAACATCAGCAATAACTTTAGTTCCTTTGTTTCTCTGTTCCCCTGAGAATGCTTCACATCTCTTTATGCTGCTGAACAACTAATGGGATTAATCTACAATTAGCAGACCTAAAGCCCATTGCACCACATCATAGGAATGCGCTCCTCACAGATCGGGGATCTTTGCCTACCATCCTGGGGCAAAGGGAAATCTCCCAGTATTCTGAGATTCTCCTGGACATTGCAGGACGTTAGGCAAGTATGCTTCTGGTACAGTAAGGGTTATTTACTACTAGTAAAATGAACCCAGCATATGCCAGGTCACCATCCCTGTCCTGCCCCCATGTACCCCATCCTCAACTGTCTTCGATGTTTCCCACCTCACTGCTGTGGAAGCTGTTAGCCATAAGGGGAGAGCATGCACCTCTGTTCAGAATGTGCATGTAAATAAGAATTAGCAGCTGTAGTATGGAGCAAATTCTCTTTTATGCAATTTCAGTAAATAAGTCATACTTCCTAACCATCCTTTTTTTTGTGAAAACAGTAACAAATTATGGGGACTGTCCCGTGTCCACAAATTTGGGAGGTATTTACCCTGCCTCATGCAGTGCCCATGGGGTGTTTGACCATGCCCACTGAAGGGCATAGTCAGAGCCTGATTAAGAATCCATGGTGCCCTAGACAAGATTTTGGTTTGGGACCCTCTCCTCTTTCAATCCATTTCAAAATGCCTTTCCCATTGCTATCTCCAGCCCTTTTCCACTATACTGTTCTATGTACTGTACTGAGCCTATATGTGCTTAAAAACTTTTCCTTCACATGCCCATCATCCCTCCATCTTTTCCCACACATACTACTCTGCTTACTAGTTTTTCCTTTACATGCCCCTCTGCCCAGCAGTTTTTCTTTACATGTCCCCATGCTCAATTGATTTTTCCTTACATGCCACTTTGTCCACCAGAGTTTTCCTTACATGCCACTTTGCCTACCAATTCTTTGCTCATGTGCACATTTGCTCATCAGCTTTTACCTCATATGCCTCTCTGCCTACCAGCTTGTCTGTTACATGCCCCTCTGACCACCAACTTTTCCCTTACATGCCCCCCAGCCCACCAGCTTGTCTATGCCCCTCTGTCTGCCAGCTTTTTCCTCACACGCCTCTGCCCTCCAGCTCTTCCATTACATACTGCTCTGTTTGCTAGCTTTTTCCTCACATGCTACACTGCCCACTAAATTTTGCCTCACACGCCACTCTGCCCACTAGCTTTTCCCTCACATTATTCTCTGACCATCAGCTTTTGCCTCACATACCTCTCTGCACACCATTTTTTGCCTCCAAGGTTTTCCATTACACTTCTGCCCATCACGTTTCAGCTGATATTAGCCCATTGCCAACCAACATTTTCTCAATGTTCCATGCAGCCCATCTGCTTTCCTCTCTCATAACTATCACATGCCTGTCTGCCCACAAGCTTTTCCCTCTCATATCACTCTGTTCAGGAGAACCAAATATGAAGTCAGAGACTGGGTTAAGGAATCATTGTTTTTCAGATCTTTATAGATTAAAAAAAAAGTCTGGCGGCAGGTAGGCCCCCTATGGTCTATCGATAAGGTGGGCCTGTACAGCCTTATGGATAATGTGACTCTGTGCATAGTCACATCCCCTATGCCACAGCTATAATCCCATCTCAATTCTGTATATACCAATACTGAGAAGTATGAATAATCTCCAATGCCACTGAATAATCACATGAGATTAGTGTAGGTTCTAAAGCCCACAGAACAGTCCATTTGACTAATTTAAATAATGGCTAATGTATTAATGAAGGAGAATAATACAGAGAGGGTGGGCAATTACATAGCTGAACAGTCTAGAATGCTATTTGTATTAATAAGTGATCACTGCCATTAGGATTATGTGCAGGGTGTAGCTATTAATGTCACATTTTTCAAAACTGTATGACAAGTTTATTTTAACCTGTTATTTGCATAATTATTTTCTAGGAAACATTTAATTACTTTTCAGGAAATATTTCCATAACTAACAGTATGTGTCATATGAGTGCATTTGTGTGCGTTAGAGTAAACGGAAAGCTTTACTGGCACGCTTTAATTGTTATTTCTTGCCTAAATGTGTATTATAAAAAGAATATTACTGGGGCACACACATGGTCCAAAGCAAAGAATCTTCAAAGCCTACTTCATTTTATACTTCCCACTACAGATTGTATTTCACACAAATCCAAATGGTTTTATGTGACCATAAGATGGTTGAGAACAGGCTTTATGCAGCTTAATTGGGTCACCAGAGGGAGCTTGCTTCTGACGGAAGCTTCTCTATATTCTAGGCATGCTTCCTTTTACCCAGTGCATCCATGCTGACAGATTAACAGGAAAAGAATTTACGGAACTGACTGTAAAATAAAAAGGAAACTTTGAAGGCATGTTTAAATAAATCATAAAGTCTGTAAGCAAAATGAAAGTCGGCCTAGGCAGCCTTTGTACAAATTCATGTCTGAAAGGGATCTTCTTTTCAAAAGAACCTTGCTTTTTTCTCTCTTTTGGGGATTGACCAAGAAATAACTGGTGGAAAATGATAATTTATTCTAGATTTTTAAAAGTAAAAGTGGCAGTTGATAATAAATTTGTGAACATAGAAAGAAAATTATTCAGTCCTATATGTCTTCAATGTCATAGGCAGAGCCGGCCCTAGTTAAATTGGTGCCCTAGGCAAAATTTTGGCTGGTGCCCCCTAGCAGATATCAAGCCTCCCACCCGACCCTCCCCCCCCTGCAGTAATGATTAAAACCCTCGCAGCCGAGGGGAGAGGGCGGTGATGCAATTTGCGCTGAATTGCGTCATCGTGGCCCCGCCCCCTGCTTCACAATGCTGAAATTAACATTAAAATGTGTGATGTCTCTATTTGTTTAATGTCACAGTACATACACATGCTCCATAATACACATGCCGTGACACAGTACATACATATGGATCTTTAACAGAGAACAGGGACATTCTTGGTGCTGGAGAAGCCTCTGAGAATAGGGACCAGATCAGTCCTTGCAGCAGTCCAACAGGACCAGGAAAAGTCATATCTGCAGAACCTCATGGCTCATTGTCCTGCAGCTGGCACTAGAGGCTCTGCACCTACCATACAGCACACACAGTGCACATTATTATAGCACATGACAAAGAGCCCTCCTCTGCACCCTGGCATAGGACTACAGTAATGTCAGCCATAGAAATACAACAAACTGGGAATTCATGCAGCTTTTGGAACACTGTGCATGTGTAGGTGAGTGTCCCTTCCTTGCTACAATACATTTAACCCCCTCTGCACCCCCTTAGAGTGCAGTTCTATTAACCCACCTTGCACTGTGTTGTCTTTCCAGACCAACACACATAACAGACCTGCACACAGCCTCCTATTATCATACAGGACAATATAAGTTGTTGCTGGTACCTGTATAATGTAAGTTGTTGCTGGTTGCAACAGCTGGCACAGTGACTGAAATGCATGCCCATTTCCCCAGGTAGTGAGGGGGTAAATGGGGGCAGTGGATACACTGCATCACAAAAGCAGAAGTTGCAGCATTCCACTTCGTAGAAAGTTTCCCCAGCAGTACTGCACTCCACTCACTGTTTAGCCGGGAAGCTGTAGCCAGACACTGCTGGTATTGGGGGGCCCTCGAGGGGGTTGCTGAAGAACAATGCACTTCCTTGTAAGTTGCATGTATCCTGAAGATACAGAGAGGAGGAATTGTCCTCAACACCCCCCTCCACTGGCCTGATCAGAGAGCTGAGCTCCTATCAATCTCTGCAGCAGCCAGCAGAGCCGTGGAATTCCCCCAGGAATTTCAGATGCCCTAGGCATTTGCTTAGAATGCCTATGCCTAGGGCCGGCTCTGGTCATAGGAAACATTAAATAATAAATTTTTTAGCAACCACCAGTGGCGTAACTAGGGTGGGGCAAACAGGGCACTAGCCCGGTGTGTCTGTTTCAGATTTGGCAAAAGTGGGCGCCAGGGCAGTGTAGTATTGGCCCTCTGGATTGCTCATTAGGTTCCCTGAGAGCGCCCTGCTGCCCTCCTTCTCCTTTGCAGCATCTGTCCCTCCTGCCAATCTATTTATACATATGGCGTTCCCCAGTTCTAGCCCCGCCCCCTGGCTACCTGTTACAGCTCTGGCTCATGCCCAATGTTGGGACCGTACCATCTGCCATTGAAGGTTGGAGAGGGGGCAGTCCTAGGACCCCTTGTGTTGCCTGCACTGGGGGCAATAGTAGGGTTTCTCAGAGGGGCACTTCTCTTCCCCTATCTCCGAGTCTCTCCTCCTATCTGAGTGTGGGACCATGTCTGTCAGAGGATCTGACCAGACACTGAGCAAGTGCAATGCTCACTGCAGCGTTGGCACATAAGCTGTCAGAGCTGAGGAGCCGGGAGGCAGGGTCGGACTGGACTGGGTGGCAGGGGAACATTTGCCCACTGGGGCAGACCACAATCTGTCATATTGGGCCGTCTATATATTTGCTGGTGCTCGGCACTCGTGCAGCTGAACAAGATCTGGGACTGCTGTGGTGCATTATATACTATATGAACAGGAAGCAGCTGCAGGTGGTTCTACAGGGCTCTGTAAACTGGAGGAGGTGGAGTCTATCATGTCAAAGGGTGGGGACTCAGAGTAACACACATTGTTTTGGCCCCTCCGCATAGAGACAAGGCAGCGGGACACTGGGGTAGGGGGGACCCAGGAGTGGGACTGCCTGCAATGGACCCCACTGGAGCCTGCGAGCAGTGCATTCCAGGGGAGAGAAGCTGTGGTGGTATCCTGGAAAGCTGAGTGAGGAGCCGGCTCACCCCCTGCAGCTGCCACCAACTAGCCATCTGTACTGTGCTTATGTAGCCTCACAGCATATCCCAGTTTACATGAGAACTGCAGGTACAGTACTGACTGCCCCTGTGTGTCCCTACTACTACCCCGACCCAGTCTCCGCTATGACTTCCACTACCCCCACTTGTCATGTGTGTTCCTATTCCTACTCAGTCTCTACTACTACTACTACTTCCACCACCCCAGCTGTTATCTGTGTCCCTGCTACAACCCCCAGCATCATCTGTGTCCTTATTACTAATGCTAACTCCCAGCTGTCATCTGTGTCTTTTCTACTACTACCTCCATCCACCTGACGTGTGTTCCTACTACTGTTAATCCAACCCACCTATCATTTTTCCTACTCCAATTCTACCCACCTGTCATGTGTCCCTACATCTACACACTTACCGATCGGCCGCTCAATGTGTCTGCGCTGACATCACAACTGGGCGGGCATTTAAATTTGCCCGCCCAGTTGAGATGTTAAGCACCAGCTGTCCCTTCAGCAAGTGACGGGCAGTCATCAGGTCACCTACACCGATCTGCGCATTATATATAGTCCATTCTATTGAACGGACGATATATCGTCCAGTGTGTACCCAGTTTAAGGCAGCCCCAACAAGTGGCGACACTAAGCACGCCTTCCACAACTAGTGGAACCACATGATTTAAAAAAAGCTCAAAAACATATTTCCCAGATTACATATTTCTGGACAAGCTGTTTCCAATGGAATCTATACAAATTTGAATGCATAAAAAAAAAAAAAATCTGAACATGCCCCCACCCACAAAATCATCAAGTAGTACTGGTGCTAGATAACCAGAGCTGTTTAGTATAATAACATGGAGACCATGAACTTGTGATCCACCTGCATTAGTGGCATCAGCTCTATGCTATTAATTGCAGGGCTAGTGCCTCAATGGAAAGGCAGGGGGCACATTGGGCCGATACAGAATTGAATGCAAGTCTGTTGCTTAGGGTTACTGCATTTTTCACACTCTGAATTCTCCAGACTATGCTTCTTCAGGTGATGCAGGTTTGCATGCTATTGAGTCGCATCTGTACTTGCAGTTTAGTGAGGGCATGTCTACAGAATTTCTGGCTGTGCAGAGTTGTGGGTACATGTAAATATGCCTGTTTTCGGGCGCATCTTTTGAACATTATAGGTGTGGTGCAAGTGCACATTGATAGTGATGACGACTACGAACCAAACATATCTATAGGGTGATAATTCCATAATTCAGTGGAAATGAAAAACCTGCAAAACAGCAAATACCCACATAAAGAGTGATGCTGTCGCACAATCTAAGCCCGTACTAGTGATTGTGTGTGACCGGGAACAACCTAGACTCCTCTAAGCTGCCAGCTAAAAGGTTTCCAAAAGCACACATTGGAAAATGCTTTGCATTGATATTCTGGTTAATATTACATGTACTCAGGTTGCAGTATATTTCACATTTTTGTTCTGTCATAACCGTGTTACTGTGCTCTATTGCTACCATTCCCAAATATATACTCCTTATCCATCCAGCTTTGTGTCTCATAATAAACATGTTTGCCCTACTGTTTTATGTTTAGTGAGGCAGGCAAGTGTTCTCCTAGGTCAAGCCTTGGTAGGTGAAGAATATAACAGTTAAGGTGCGTACACACTGGGCGATTAAAGTGGACGATTGAACGATAACGATATCATTATCGTTCAGTCGTCCACTTTATCGTCCATTTTTAATACCAATACGATGAACAATAAGGACGATGCGCGTTCCCGCGGGTCGTTCGTCATTATCGTTCATCGAGTAAACATGCAGGCCAACCTGATGATATCGTCAGGTTGCTGCATGTTGGGAATGGGGGAGAGAGCCCGGCGCTGAACGATATCGTTAATGATATCGTTCAGCGGGTGTGCTCAATGTCATGAACAACATTGAGCACACCCTGCCGGGGACACACTAGACGATATCGCTCAGGTAGCATATTGTCTAGTGTGTATGCGCCTTTAAGCTGCATACACACACAACGATTTTGTAAATAACCGATTTTAGTAAACGATTTTTTTGAACTACAAACGATTTTTTCATATTTCCTTAATGAAAATCGTTGAGTTGGTCAGTCTGACTGAAATACAAACTACAAACGTGAACGCGCATGAACGATAGTTTGTTCATTGATTTAACTTAGAAAGTGAACTTTTTTTTTAACGATTGAACGATATTGTTAACGATAATCGTTCAAAAAAATCATTGTATGTGTATGCACCTTAACATGTAAGTGGAGGCTCCAGAGGTGGGCTGCAGCACAATCCAAAATTCAAATAGGGGACTGTCACCAACTTCCAGTGAGTCCTGGCCAGCGATGTTTGGAAGGGCAGTCGGTGTGGCTCCCCTATTTCAATACTGGTCTTTGCTGCACCTCTGGAGCCGCCACTAGATTTGTCAACCATAAGAGAATTTCCTATCCATATTTCACTCCCCAGAGTTCCCAGTGACATACCTGGCCAGTGGTTACATGTGAGATGCTAGACGTCTGTGCTGTTCCTCAGAGAGACCTTAATGATTTCAGCTGCTGTAATTAGATTTCAGGAAATTTTGCTCTTCAAGACAAGGGCACTTCTATTTGGCTCATGCTGCGTTCAGCACTTTTGCAGTGTAACAAATGAGGCCGTCAGTGTTTCTTAGTAGTGTGTTCTTTCCTGTGTGTAATTTGTTTTTAGCAGAATTATACTTAAGTTATTAGACACTCTGTAATAGAAATGTTACAGAAACTTTAGGATGAAAATTACACCATCTGTTTATGTCTCACATAATAACATTTCCAGAAGCTGAAATCTTCTTAAGATAATTTGAAAAAATGGTTTGTGTCTGCAGTCAGTTTTCAAGGTCGTTCCAATGTCTGCTAATAACAATATGCATGACAAGCCAGCTCTGAAAAGCACAGCTACTTGTCCGCAGAATTTGTTTCTAATTATATTAAATGCAGATTTTTTTTTTTACGTTATATTAGTAGGAAATATAGATTATTCAACTACAATTTATTAATAGTAACATTCATAAAGCAATGATTGCAATGATTACATTGGACAGTTACTGAGCAGATTCACTGTAAGTGCTCTATTTATCATTGATGGTTCTGTACTGTGTTTTGTATCATTGCTTATACAGGTTGAGTCTCCCATATCCAAATATTACGAAATATGGAATATTCTAGAATACAGATTTTTTTTTAGCATGACTGAGATAGTGAAACCTTTGCTTTTTGATGGTTCAGTGTATACAAACTTTGTTTAAGGCACAAAATTATTAAAAAATATTGTATAAAATTACCTTCAGGCTCTGTGAATAAGGTGTATATGAAACATAAATGAATTTCATGTATGTACACAAACTTTATTTGAGCCACAAAATTATTGAAAATATTGGATATTATTACCTGCAGGCTTTGTGTATAAGGTGTATATCACACATACATGCATTCTGTGTTTGGATTTATTTCCAATTCCCACGATTTCAGTATGGTATGCAAATATTCCAAAATACGGAATATTCCGATATACAAAATACCCCTGGTCCCAAGCATTTTGGATATGGGAGACTCAACCTGTAGTTGTGCCGGTATATACCAATCCACAGCTTCTCTTGCAGCCCCAGCGATAAACCTGCTCCTAAATTTAGGCTTTTTCTCTCACACTGGCAGCCTAACATTGGCCTGCGCATAGGCATACTACTGGAACCCTTTGACCTGGAGAGGAACCTGTGAAACCTCTTCAGCTTTGCTGGGTGTGGCTAATGCCATCCTGTGATAAGTAGACCGCTGTTCTCCTAGAGGTCTACTGAGATGGAGGTAAGATAGATAATAGATAATCACCTGAGACATTTGTCTAATGTATATCGTTTTGTTAAATTGAAAGAATTTCAGAATTTTTTTTTGCTGAAGAAAGAGCTTTTCTTGACTTCATAATTAGAACACAATTGGGAAATGTAGCAAACCTCATATAGAATTGAGTGGTCAAGTGTGGAAGTTGCCCATAGCAACCAATCAGCTAAATATCTCCTAAAAGCAGCACTGTCCAATATATGACCATCATCAATAGATTATTACTAAATATGTTAAACACACTAGATGGGAAAATCATACCATTGATCAGTTATAATATTTCTGTTCACACGGGTCATTTTCAATACCCAGTGGTCCGGGATGGGCCATCTGTCAATCAGTAATTTTTTCTACACATGATATACTAAATTAAGCTTTTGCTTGGTTTCCAAAAAGAACTAAGAGGGACACTCAATGTCCTGTTATTAGATGTATAGTCAATGTATTTAAAATGTTACTTTTCCTAAATACTTCTTTACATACATACATGAAAAGTTAACATCAAATATGGGCAGCCATAGCCAAATGAATATTTCTATGGATAAAATGCATTTAAGAAAAAAAGGGAGGGTAATGGTACAGTATGATGGTGAGGGAAAAGGATGTAGGGGGATGGGGCTTCCCCAATTTTGAGGTGAAAATATGTTTAAAAAGTGAATGGTAATGAAAGTGATAACTTGCACATGGGAGCTGCAAGTGTTTTTTTTTCCAACTTATACACCTATCAGTCAGGGCTGGCAATAGAAGGAGCCTAGGTGTGTATGTGTGTGCAGCCATGAAGGTGGGAGGACCCAGCAGCAGCACTCTCAGCCCCCCACCCCCCAAGGGCTAGCCGATGCCCCTCCATTCCGGCGCTGTGGCTCATCCCAACAGTGTGCAGAGCAGGCAGCTCCAAGCATAGTAAGGGGGGGAAAGACTTGCATCACCCACCAGCAACATTTCCCCGGCAGCAACGTCACATCCCGGGGCGTTACCATCCACACTGGGAGGAGCCCCACTATACCATTGGTGTCCGGGAAAGGAGTCCCCTTAGTACCCCCCTGTCGCCGGGCCTGCTATCATCCATAAATCCACTGACAGGTGAAATTAATAACATTGATTATCTAGTTACTAGAGATGTGCGGGTCCGGTTCTAAGAGAACTGACAACAACCAAATTTAGGAGTTCCGAGTTTGGAATCACTTTTGGGTACCGAGTCGAACAGAGTCCCAGTTCGGATCTTCCCGCGGTTCGGAACTTTGATTTAAATACCAAACTCGGGTTTTGGATTGCATGATAACAGGTCAAAATGACGTCAAACAACAAATAAAACAGGGCTCTTAAGTAATAGGTCTGGTAATAGGAATCTTAAAGCAGCTCACCAGATAAGGATGGCTAACCCCTAAATGAGATAAAGGAAAAGAGAGAACTGGGAGCACATATATTTGTATAAAAGGAAAATCAAGAATATATATGACCCGTGGGGAACAAATATATAATACAGTATATATGAATAAAGGCATAAAATAAAAACATAAAATAAAACAGAGCAAGCTGGTCTGCGATCCTACATGCAGTTCGACAGCAGATTGTCAGTGATTGATAGTCTTCTGCTGATTCTGGGCAGGGAGAGGGCGGCGACGGCCTCCGTTTCCCAAAACGGAGGTGTGTTGCTGCCATTGGGGGGAAGTGGACAGGCCATGATCTCCATAGGCTGATGGAGATTTCCTGGCCCCTTTTATTCATCTGCGACGTTCAGCTTGCGTGACCCCATGGTCACTCACCCAGCCGATGGACACACAGATGATCCAATGCTGCATCTTTCGACGCAGCTGGCATCAGTAATGAATGCAAGAGGTGTGACGCCTCCTGCATGTATAAAACTTTGAAACCTTCAACTGTCTCAAAATCTCTGGGTTTACGGATAAGAAAAGTGATCACAACTCTATGTCGTCAGCAAAGGGCAAAAATTTAGCTGCACCACTGAAATACCACACCAACCAGACATCATTTCAAAGTGCCTCAACAGAAGATCCAAAGCCAAGTTAAAGAGCAGAGGGGACAAGGGACAACCCTGTTGGGTGCCACTATATAGTCAAAATGGGTGAGTATTCATGGAGTTAATAGTTAAAAAGGAATTAGGATCACGGTACAAAGTCTGAAACACATGTATTAAATCTGGGCTAAACCTCTATTAGTGAAAGAAACTGAGAAAATGGGACCAGGCCATGCTGTCAAAGGCCTTGTCTCCATTGCAGCTTACAATAATATTCTCTTTTTCCCCAGCTTTGTGGGTCTTAAACTGCATAGCGATGAGCGTGCAAATATTATGCATAGAGTGGCAACCTTTGACAAAGCCTGTCTGAGCAGGGTATAACATATTAGGGAGTAGAGATTGGAGGGGCAAAGACATGATTGTAGAAAATATTTTTAAATTCTGGTTCAATAAGGAGATCAGGCGGTATGAAGAAATGAGACTGGGGTCTTTATCAGGTTTGGGAAGACCAATTATATGGGCCATATTGAAGCCTGAAAGGTCACGTTTACCAGTTAGGATGGAATTATACAAAGTGAAAATTGTGAGGGGACATATGGGGGAAAGTAATTTATAATAAGCAGCAGTGAGTCCATTTGGTTATGGTGTCTTACTAGTGGGTATTGATTTAATAACTGAGCAAATATCTTGTTCCCTAATGGGAGAGTTAAACATTCCTATCAGATGCATTAAGCTTATAGAGGTCAGCTTGATGCAGAAACTCAGTGCCAAGGGCAGGGTCATCAGTAGTTTAGTTCTGAAGAGTGTCAGAATATTGAAGAAACACCTCAGCTATACACTCTAAAACCCGGGTGGAGACACCTGGGGTGAGATGAATAGATGAGATACTTTTAGGAAACTTATTGGACAGCACCAGGCTTGCCTAAAGTTCACTAGGATAGTTACCCCAGCAAAAGTATTTCTTTTTCTAGGAGTGAAGATTTAACTGGGCCTGCTTAAAGAAAAGATTATCATAAAGGATGTTGTTGTAAGACCGGGCTAGAGACTGAGGGGTGGGTCAGTATGTGGCCGGGTGCTAAGCCAAGGCAACTGTTGCACTTGCTTGTGTAAGTCATTGATGCAAGGACATAAGACATAATATAGCCTCTCAAAATGGGTTTTGAGGCCCACCAAAAGAGGTTCATTTCTTGACTATGCATGATTTAATCATCTAAATCATTTTGGAAATGGTTAACAAGTAACTGCTGGAATCCTCCGAGGAGGCTAGGTAGTCAGGGAAGTGCCTTTTAAACAAAGAGCAATTTGGGGAGGACAACGTAAAGGTGAACCTGACCAGGGCATGGTCAGAAAACAGTACGGTATATCAGCAATGCCAGAATCTACAACTCTATGAAGCATCAGGTAAAAATCAATAGTCTGATCTAGAGAATATTTTATGGGGATGGGAGAAAAATTTTTTTTGTTTAGAGACAGGATGCAAATACTTCCAAGGATCTAACAGGTAAAAGGACTCCATGACTAGCGACAGGATTGATGGTGCACCGCCCCAGTCCCTGTTATGAAAACCTCAAGCAATGCACCAGAATCACGATGTAGCAGTGAAGTACAATGAGTTTATTTACAGAAACATTAAAATCAAACTTTAACTGTGGTTGGATAGTGCTGATGAAATCAAACAGAGTCCAGGAATATACAGCAGACTGGTAATAGACAGATGAATAAATTCCTTAATCTTAACTGATACTTTGATTTGAAAGTACATTAATCCAGAACATGAATAACAGATGAACAGAATTTTGAATAAAGATGCAAATGGTGTTAGGCAAAACCAGGCTGTATCAGGTATAGCAGGATTCTTAGACATAAGAAACTTAACTTTGCAAATGCAGGAGAACTTGGCTAGTAATCCAGAATAGCAAACAGGACCAGGATAAGTGACATCTTAACATCAGACTAGGAACATTAATGACCAACAATGAATGCTGGCCTCAGGCAGACTAAAATGCCATCTGACAGGTGTAGTCTATGCTTGCTAATTGATTGATCAATCACCAGGCACCTGATCTCCAGCAATGTCCAAACAGCAGCACCTCTGGCAGTAACCAGGACTGCAGTACATATCAGAAGGACCTGGTGACCCCTGCTGGTGAAAAAGCATATAGCAGAGACAGAAGCAAAACAGACAATACTAACAATCTCACTGCTCGGAACATCACGATTTGTTGAGCTCAGTTGACACTGCCATATTAAGATCACCCTTGAAAATAAGATAACCTGGATACACGTGATGATGTGAAAAAAATGCAGCATTAGACCTAGAGGGAGCATATAAACATACTTATTTTTCCCCTTCAATTAAGAGGTAGCATCCCAGAAGGTCATCAAGTTTGTCCAAAATTAGATATGACTACCCCGCTTTTATATGACTACCCCCCTTTGTTTAGTTAGAAATTAAGCACTGCTGAACTCTTGGGGGTATATTTAAAGTGAGTGTTTTTAGAAGTGGAGATGACATTGACCATGTCAACATTCATCATGTAGACAGTGATGAAATGACGACACGTTAGAATGTTGACATATAGTCCCTGGTGGCCCAGCGGTGATTTACCTGCTCCCAACATATCTCAGCATGAACCATGAAAACAGAAGACTGAGACAATATCTATACTTAACAATATGGCCCATATAATTGGTCTTCCCATACCTGATAAAGACCCCAGTCTCATTTCTTCATACCACCAGATCTCCTTATTGAACCAGAATTTTAAAATATTTTCTAAAATAATGTCTTTGCCCCTCCAATACAGTACAATACAATACTCCCTAATACAGTGCCTTGCAAAAGTATCCACCCCCTTTGCATTTTTCATGTCATCTAGAGTGAAGCAAGGAGAAACTGGGTGAAGTGATTTCAGAAAAGTAGCAGCAGATGTAGGAGAGTCAAAGTAAAAGGCTTGCCATTGGGGATGATACGTAGCTTTGCATGGTATAAAAGGGCAAAACAAATTCCTTTTGTTGAGCATTTCCTTACTAACCAGAGATAATTTCCATCGCTTGGTGGGGACTTGTAACAGAAAGTCCTGAAAGATGAGTAGCTTGTGACCCTCATAGAAGAGATCTGTGGACTTGCAGTAGACATCCAAAATTTTTACTCTGCCAGCATAGTTTAAGATCCTAATGATAACTGGTTGATGCATAGTTGGGAGTCCTGATGATCGTGGCCTACTCTGTGAGCACTTTGTTCTAAAATAGGATCAGAGGAGACATTTAAGATCAAGGTGGATGGGAGACAGGTACAGACAAGCTTCAGAAGGTTTTTGGCTTTCACTGATTCTGGAAGACCAACCACTCTAAAATTATTGCACTGGTTTCTGTTTTCAAGATCTTCTAATTTGTCATGTAGCGCTGCTATGGTAGATTTATTGGTGTGAAGGAGAGACTTGGCTCCATGTAGCTCATCAAGGTGCAGTGCCTTGCCTGCAAAGGCTCCCATCTCCAGGACTGAGGCTGCCAAACAAGTACCGCATCTGTAAACCCAGCAGAATCAGGAGCAGGGGAGCTCAGATAAAATGTGGCCACGTCCATTGGTCTGCCCACCTGAAATACCAGCAAGATCCTTTTTTAAATAAAATTATTATTTAAAGGCTTGCTTAAGAGCTTAAGATAGAATGCTGAGTATTTACAATATCTCAAAATAAATGTAGATTTTTACAGTAGACAAGGCTGATTAACTGAGGTTTTCCTTCTAAGACTGACTAAGCTTCCTAAAATGTATTTCTTATATAGGGGCTTATTCATCATCGGGGCTGTACTTAAGTATCCACCTCGCCACTGGGGACACTTATCACCGGAGCAGTTCATCATTGCTCCTGTGCAGGGACAGATGCTCCAAAAAGCAGCTGTCCCTGCGATTAGTAGCAGAAGTAGCAGCGTTCCCTACCTGTCCCCGTTGCCGGCTACTGCGCATGTGTGACCTGAGGTCGCGCATGCGCAAAGTAGTCAGTGAGGAGGCAGTGGGATCCCTCTTCGCAACCCCAGAATTACTTCCCATAGGAGGGAGTTGGGCTACGAGAATTAGCGCCATCTGAAGATTACGCTTGTTCTCGCAGGGAAACCTCAAAAACAAGTTTTTGGAGTTTGCTGAATATTAGATGGTCATATCAGACCCCTGATGATGACTGGCCTGTTAGCTTGTAAATGCAGAAAGTAGCGTTTCCGCATGGATAACGGGCCATTTTAGTTATGATGAATAGGCCCCATAATCTCTAGAGAAAAAAATCTCATATACCTCACCCAAGAATTATATCAAGAGGGTAAAACTGTTAAATGAGACTGCCTCAATATTAAAACATTAGTTTACTTTTTTAGTAAGATAGCAAGGGTTTAAATTAATAAAACTATTTGTTGTATTATATTCTCAGGGCACAAGGCTCTGTAGCTTAACATTGAGACCCAAGCCAAGCACTGTGCATGCATTCCGCTTTTTTACAGAACCTCTGGAAACCTATTAAAAGGCTGATTTGGAAAACATAAAAGAAATGTAAAGAAACTGACTTCCAAACATGCTGAGCAGCTCTAAGCTTTATTAATTACAACGCTCTGAATGGGTTTGCAGCTTTGAAATAACAATCAATTGACCAGTCAGGTCAGATAAATTGAATACAGTAAAACATTCTGAGTCCAATCATATAGAAAGGATTTAATTGCAATGCAAATTCTAATAAGCATAATCAAGCAGTTTTTCACTACATATGTCATTACAGTTCATGCTGCAGTGATAATAAATAATTTGTTTTAGTGCAGTATATTTCCAAACACTTATTCCCCATAGTTGCCAGATTATTTCTTAGGATAGTCCCAGGTTTTTAAACACTTGGGGCCAAATGTAATAGGGTGAGAGTTTAGAAAATCTGAGTTTAGCAGTAAATGCTCACATTGGTCGAGTTTTATCTTCAAAATGGGAAAACATCTGGATGAGAGTTTAAATCGTGAGAGTTTTTGAGTCTGAAAAACATTTGGCCCTTGGTCCCAGATATTTTTGGCCCTGGAAATGTCCTTATATTTCAGTATTGATCAACTGCAGAAAAATATAAATTCATATTTTTAAGGGTAATTTTTAAGATGTAAAGTCAAACTCAGTGATTATATTATAATGGGAATTGTTGTGCTCTAGACTGCAGTGTAAGTGCCATTTTGTGACATAATTTGCCAGTTTTTGCTCAAAAGATTCCCATTTTAATTGGAAGAGCATAGACTACACTGTAAAAATAGTAGCAACATTGGGGTTACAAAAGTTTATATTTTCTGAAGCTGCAGTAGTTGGTTGGGCACTTCTAGCTGGCTAGGTGCACCCACACGCAAAAATGAAATTTTGTGTTGCAGGACAAAATGATTAAATGAGCTTCAAAGTGTGAGAAGTGTATTCTGGGGGATCCAGGTAAAATGGTTTCAGAATCTACTACCAAAGATTTACCTTTTTTTTTTTTATTTGAGTTGTGCACAGACCCCCATGTTTTGGTTTTGGCAAAACCACCCTCAAATGTTTTGGTTTTGGCAAAACCACCCTCAAATGTTTTGGTTTTGGCAAAACCACCTTCAAGTGTAATGGTTCTTTTCTGTTTTGGTTTCTGATTTCTTTAAAATCGATTAAAACAGCTAACTTTGTGTAATTTGGACTTGTATTTAAAACCCGATATTTGTTGTTTAAATCCGAGTTCCAAATTTACAGTAGACCCGAGCCCCAAAATGATCCGAGCTGGGACTCGATTCGACTCGAACCCCAAAGTTCCGTTGTGTTCAGTGTTCTGAAAACTAGGGGTGAGCGGGTTCGGATTTCTGAAATCCGAACCCCCCCCCGAGCCCCCCCGATCCGAGTCCGATCCGAGTCAGGCTCGACTTTTCCCGCCTGACTCGGATCTGAAATCGAGGCAAAACGTCATCATCCCGCCTTCCGAGTCTCGCGGGTTTTGGATCCTATATAAGGTACCCGCGTCGGCGCCATTTTCTCACTCGGCTGTGGACAGTGAAGAGGGAGGGTGGGAGTTAGGGCTGTGTAGTGTAGTGTAGTGTAGTGCTGCTGTTGTCCACTACTTCAAAGTCCATAGGGGCTGGCTGTGTTATGCTGTGCTACTGTTGTTAATAGGGGCTGTGTCCACTACTTCAAAGTCCATAGGGGCTGGCTGGACTGTGTTGTGCAGTCAGTTCTCCATAGGGGCTGTGTCCACTCCAAAGTCCTGTGCAGTGTCCCAGTCCTAAAGGAGTGCTGTAGTGTTGTCCAGGGGGTGCTCTGTCCATCAGGGGTGCTCCCCCCAAGTGCTAAAAAAATAATATATTTTCTGTGTTTGTGAATTGTGTGCGCAGTAGCCGCACGTGCATCAACAAAGTAGTGCCAAGCGTGCGCCTGTGTCATAAGTAAAGGGCCGGCTGGCTTGACCGTTAAAGGGTGCTGTAACCCCCGAAAGTACACTCCAGTCCAAACCAAAAAAAAATTATTTTCTGTGTTTGTGAATTGTGTGCGCAGTAGCCGCACGTGCATCAACAAAGTAGTGCCAAGCGTGCGCCTGTGTCATAAGTAAAGGGCCGGCTGGCTTGACCGTTAAAGGGTGCTGTAACCCCCAAAGTACACTCCAGTCCAAACCAAAAAAAATATTATTTTCTGTGTTTGTGAATTGTGTGCGCAGTAGCCGCACGTGCATCAACAAAGTAGTGCCAAGCGTGTGCCTGTGTCATAAGTAAAGGGCCGGCTGGCTTGACCGTTAAAGGGTGCTGTAACCCCCAAAGTACACTCCAGTCCAAACCAAAAAAATTATTTTCTGTGTTTGTGAATTGTGTGCGCAGTAGCCGCACGTGCATCAACAAAGTAGTGCCAAGCGTGCGCCTGTGTCATAAGTAAAGGGCCGGCTGGCTTGACCGTTAAGGGTGCTGTAACCCCCGAAAGTACACTCCAGTCCAAACCAAAAAAAAAAATATTTTCTGTGTTTGTGAATTGTGTGCGCAGTAGCCGCACGTGCATCAACAAAGTAGTGCCAAGCGTGCGCCTGTGTCATAAGTAAAGGGCCGGCTGGCTTGACCGTTAAAGGGTGCTGTAACCCCCAAAGTACACTCCAGTCCAAACCCAAAAAAAAATTATTTTCTGTGTTTGTGAATTGTGTGCGCAGTAGCCGCACGTGCATCAACAAAGTAGTGCCAAGCGTGCGCCTGTGTCATAAGTAAAGGGCCGGCTGGCTTGACCGTTAAAGGGTGCTGTAACCCCCGAAAGTACACTCCAGTCCAAACCAAAAAAAAATTATTTTCTGTGTTTGTGAATTGTGTGCGCAGTAGCCGCACGTGCATCAACAAAGTAGTGCCAAGCGTGCGCCTGTGTCATAAGTAAAGGGCCGGCTGGCTTGACCGTTAAGGGTGCTGTAACCCCCGAAAGTACACTCCAGTCCAAACCAAAAAAAAATTATTTTCTGTGTTTGTGAATTGTGTGCGCAGTAGCCGCACGTGCATCAACAAAGTAGTGCCAAGAGTGCGCCTGTGTCATAAGTAAAGGGCCGGCTGGCTTGACCGTTAAAGGGTGCTGTAACCCCCAAAGTACACTCCAGTCCAAACCAAAAAAAAAATTATTTTCTGTGTTTGTGAATTGTGTGCGCAGTAGCCGCACGTGCATCAACAAAGTAGTGCCAAGCGTGCGCCTGTGTCATAAGTAAAGGGCCGGCTGGCTTGACCGTTAAGGGTGCTGTAACCCCCGAAAGTACACTCCAGTCCAAACCAAAAAAAAAATTATTTTCTGTGTTTGTGAATTGTGTGCGCAGTAGCCGCACGTGCATCAACAAAGTAGTGCCAAGCGTGCGCCTGTGTCATAAGTAAAGGGCCGGCTGGCTTGACCGTTAAAGGGTGCTGTAACCCCCAAAGTACACTCCAGTCCAAACCAAAAAAAAAATTATTTTCTGTGTTTGTGAATTGTGTGCGCAGTAGCCGCACGTGCATCAACAAAGTAGTGCCAAGCGTGCGCCTGTGTCATAAGTAAAGGGCCGGCTGGCTTGACCGTTAAAGGGTGCTGTAACCCCCAAAGTACACTCCAGTCCAAACCAAAAAAAATATTATTTTCTGTGTTTGTGAATTGTGTGCGCAGTAGCCGCACGTGCATCAACAAAGTAGTGCCAAGCGTGCGCCTGTGTCATAAGTAAAGGGCCGGCTGGCTTGACCGTTAAAGGGTGCTGTAACCCACAAAGTACACTCCAGTCCAAACCAAAAAAAAAATTATTTTCTGTGTTTAGCCGCACGTATATATCAAATCGATATAACATAAATGGAGGACCAAACTTTCTCCGATAAAAATAAAATAGAGAAAGATCAAGAACCACTTCCTCCTAGTGCTGAAGCTGCTGCCACTAGTCATGACATAGACGATAACATGCCATCAACGTCGTCTGCCAAGGCCGATGCCCAATGTCATAGTAGAGGGCACATACAATCCCAAATGGCAAAGTTCAGGAAAATGACCTTGAAAAAGACATTTAAATCAGCTGAAGAGAAATGTAAACTTGCCAATATGCCATTTACGACACGGAGTGGCAAGGAACGGCTAAGGTCGATCCCTAGTATGTTCATGACTAGTGGTTCAGCTTCACATGACGATGGAAGCCCTCCTCCCACTAAAAAAATCAAAAGAGTTAAGCTGGCAAAAGCACAGCGAAGAACTGTGCTTTCTAAGAAGATATCACAAATCCCCAAGGAGAGTCCAAGTGTGGTGGTGGTTGCGATGCCTGACCTTCCCAGCACTGGACGGGAAGAGGTGGCTCTTTCCACCATTTGCACGCCCCCTGCAAGTGCTGAAAGGAGCACCCACAGTCCACTTGCTGATATGCAAATTGAAGATGTCACTGTTGAAGTACAACAGGATGAGGATACTGGTGTAGCTGGCGCTGAGGAGGAAGTTGGCGAGGAGGATTCTGATGGTGATGTGGTTTGTTTAAATCAGGCTCCGGGGGAGACAGTTGTTGTCCGTGGGATGAAAAAGCCCATCACGGTCATGCCTGGGCAGAAGACCAAACATTCCACCTCTTTGGTCTGGCAATATTTCTATCCAAATCCGGACAACAACTGTCTTGCCATATGTACCATATGTAAAGGTGAAATAAGTAGGGGTAGGGACGTCAACCACCTAGGAACATCCTCCCTTATACAGCACCTGCAGCGCGTTCATAAAAAGTTACTGTCAAGTTCAGAAACTTTGGCTAAGACCGTAAGCAGTCCAGGGACACCTAAATCCCGTTGTCCTGTTGTATCCAAGCGCCTGCAAACCACACCGTCAACTCCCTCCTCGTCAATTTCCTCCTTAGTCAGGATCGGAAGTAGTCCTGCAGGCCATGTCACTGGCATGACTGACTCTCCTATCCGGGATTCCTCTGGAGGATCCTGCATTGCTACGCCTACTGCTGCCGCTGCTGCTGTTGCTGCTGCTGGGAGTCGTTCATCATCCCAGAGAGGAAGTAGGAACACCACTACTTTTACTAAACAATTGACCCTCCAACAGTCCTTAGCGAGGAGGATGAAGTACGACAGCAGTCATCCTGAAGCAAAACGTATAACTGAGGCCTTGACTGCTATGTTGGTGTTAGACGTGCGTCCGGTATCCGCCATTAGTGCAGTGGGATTTAGACAATTGATGGAGGTAGTGTGTCCCCGGTTCCAAATCCCGTCTAGATTCCACTTCACTAGGCAGGCGATACCGAGACTGTACAGAAACGTCAGAAAAAGTGTCCTCAGTGTCCTGAAAAATGCCGTTGTACACAATGTCCACTTAACCACGGACATATGGACAAGTGGAACAGGGCAGACTAAGGACTATATGACTGTGACAGCCCACTGGGTAGATGTATCACCTTACGCAGCAACAGCAGCAGCGTCACCAGTAGCAGCATCTCAGAAACGCCAGCTCGTTACAAGGCAGGCTACGCTGTGTATCACCGGTTTCAGTAAGAGGCACACCGCCGACAACCTCTTAGAGAAACTGAGGGAAATCATCGCCCAGTGGCTTACCCCACTTAGACTCTCCTGGGGATTTGTGATATCTGACAACGCCACCAATATTGTGCGGGCATTACATCTGGGCAAATTCCAGCACGTCCCATGTTTTGCTCACACAATAAACTTGGTGGTGCAGAATTTTCTGAAAAGCGACAGGGGCGTGCAGGAGACGCTTTGGGTGGCCCGAAAAATTTCTGGCCACTTTCGCCATTCAGCGACTGCGTGCCGAAGACTGGAGCGCCAGCAAACACTCTTGAACCTGCCCCGCCATCACCTGAAGCAAGAGGTTGTGACGCGGTGGAACTCAACCCTCTATATGCTTCAGAGGATGGAGGAGCAGCAAAAGGCCATACAAGCCTATACATCCACCTATGACATAGGCAAAGGAGGGGGTATGCACCTGACTCAAGCGCAGTGCAGAATGATTTCCGTGTTGTGCAAGGTTCTCCAGCCCTTCGAACTTGCCACACGTGAAGTCAGTTCAGACACTGCCAGCTTGAGTCAGGTCATTCCCCTCATCAGGCTTTTGCAGAAGCAGCTGGAGAAAGTGAAGGAGGAGCTAAGACGGAGCGATTCCGCTCGGCATGTGGGACTTGTGGATGAAGCCCTTCATTTGCTTTGCCAGGATTCCAGGGTGGTCAATCTGTTGAAATCAGACCACTACATTTTGGCCACCGTGCTTGATCCTAGGTTTAAAGCCTATGTGGTGTCTCTCTTTCCGGCCGACACAAGCCTGCAGAGGTGCAAAGACCTGCTGGTGAACACACTGTCAGCTGAAGCGGAACGTGACACGTCAACGGCTCCTTCTTCATTTTCTCCCGCAACTGGGGCTGCCAGGAAAAAACTTAGGTATCCTAAGCAACCCGCTGGCAGTGATGCAGGGCAGGCAGGACCAAGTTTGGACATCTGGTCCGGACTGAAGGACCTGGCAACAATTTCTGACATGTCTACTGTCACTGCATATGATACTGTCACCATTGACAGAATGGTGGAGGATTACATCGGTGACAGCATCCAAGTAGGCATGTCAGACAGTCCATACCTGTACTGGCAGGAAAAAGAGGCAATTTGGAGGCCCCTGTACAAGCTGGCTCTATTTTACCTGAGTTGCCCCCCCTCCAGTGTGTACTCCGAAAGAGTGTTTAGTGCAGCCGGGAACCTTGTCAGCGAAAGGCGTAGGAGGTTGCTTCCACAGAATGTGGAGAAGATGATGTTCATCAAAATGAATTATCAGCTCTTCCAGGGAGACCAGCCTCCAGAAGGTACAGAGGGACCTGTGGTGGTGGATTCAAGTGGGGACGAGTTAATACTTTGTGAGGATGAGGATGTACACACTGAAGAGGGTGAGGAATCGGTGGATGAGGAGGATGAGGATGACATCTTGCCTCCGTAGAGCCAGTTTGTGCAGGGACACATTAATTGCCAGCTTGTTTTGTGGGGGCCCAAACGAACCAATCATTTCAGCCACAGTTGTGTGGCAGACCCTGGCGCTGAAATGATTGATTTGTTAAAGTGTGCATGTCCTGTTTATACAACATAAGGGTGGGTGGGAGGGCCCAAGGACAATTCCATCTTGCACTTCTTTTTTTTCTTTGCATTATGTACAGTTTGGGGCCTAGTTTTTCTAACTGCCATCCTGTCTGCCACTGCAGTGTCACTCCTAGATGGGTCACGTGTTTGTGCCGCCCACTCGTGTCGCTTAGCATAGTCATCCAGCTACCTCGGTGCAACCTTTTGGACATGAAAACACTATTGTGAGGTGTGAGGTGTTCAGAATAGACTGGAAATGAGTGGAAATTAAGGTTATTGAGGTTAATAATAGCATAGGAGCAGAGAAACCAACAAATTCTGTGATTTTAGCTGTTTTTATGCTTTTTTAAAAAAAAATACAGATCCAAAACACAAAACCCAGAACCCAAAACACGGAAGGGTGGTTTTGGCAAAACCAATCCAGATCCAAAACACGAAGAAAGATCCAGATCCAAAACCAAAACACAAAACACGAAAAGTGGCCGGTGCACACCCCTACTGAAAACCAAACCTCACATTTCTAGTTTTTATTGGTACGCTGCAGATGATGGCAATTGAGATTTGTCCTGTACTAATTCGATATGGGTAAGCACAGCCAGAAAATCCCAATGCAGAAAAAATTATGGTTTATGTGCAAATCCGAATGCGCAGGATTTAATGAAATTGAGAAGCAAAACAAAAACAATAAGTTTCCATTTTTCTATGAATCACTCCCCCCATACTATTGTATGGGGAAGAGATTCTCACACTATCAAACAGAGCAAAAGAGAAAAAGAAGACTCTTGTTTTAGATTGTGCCTTTCTGACTCTGTGGAGCACCGCCAACGTTTAATAACTACCATCTGTGGATTTAGTAAATTATTGTCATGTTGGTTTTTTTCACAACTAAAACTATCTGAAATCCTGTGCGGTTCTCACCCCCCCCTCTCTCTTGAGATTCTCACACTAATCAGGGGTACCGCTAGAGCAGGGGTCAGGGAGCTTTTTTACCTTTTACCCCCAAATATATTTAGATACGCCGGCGTTACCCCCTTGATTTGAAAGGAAGGAAATCCTATAGTAGTGCCCCCATATAATGCCCCTGTAGTTGTGCCCCCATAGTTATACCCCTGTAGCAGTGCCCCCATAGTTATGCCCCTGTAATAGTGCCCTCATAGTTATACCCCTGTAGCAGTGGCCCGATAGTTATGCCCCTGTAGTAGTGCCCTCATAATTATGCCTCTGTAGCAGTGCCCCCATAGTTATGCCCCTGTAGCAGTGCCCTCATAGTTATGCCCATGTAGCAGTGCCCTCATAATTATGCCTCTGTAGCAGTGCCCCCATAGTTATGCCCCTGTAGCAGTGCCCTCATAGTTATGCCCTTGTAGCAGTGCCTTCATAGTCATGCCCCGGTAGCAGTGTCCCCATAGTTATGCCGCTGTAGCAGTGCCCCCATAGTTTTGCCCCTGTAGCAGTGCCCCCATAGTTATGCCCCTGTAGTGCTGCTTGTACAAAAAAAAAACTTACCTTAATCCCCGCTCCTGCATCCGCCGCCGTCCTGTCCGCCCGGCTGCTCCTTGGAACTATGGGAGAGACGTCATGACGCCTCTCCCATAGTGCGCATGGAGAGAGCCAGAAGCTGGAGTTCAGAAGAGAACTCCAGCCTCCAGCTAACGCGGCGCTGCAGGGAAGGAGCCGGGTGCCCGGTTTAGAGCCTCCCTGCGGCGCCGGGCTGGAGGTCACTGACGCCGGGTGCAGCGGGTGCGCCATTGCACCCGGCGCCAGTGACCTCCATTCCTGGGGGTAATGGACGGACAGCCGGGCATGCAATGATTCATATGCATGCCCGGCTGTCCATCCATTACCCCCAGGAATTTCAGTTTTACCCCAAATGGGGTAATTTACCCCTGTTCCCCGACCACTGCGCTAGAGAAATCGTAGACATCTCCACGGTATACTCCTTCTTGAATATCAGTGAAAAGTCCTGTTTTCTGAAGTGCTTCATGAAACAGGACTTTTCACTGCTGCTTGAATAGACCCCATGGTCCATTGTCTTAGCAAGTCATGAAGAATTCATTAACCGCTAAGTGCAATCTTCGGTTCCAAAAGGTGTCACACCTTTACGGATACAAACAAATGCCATAGAAAAGTCAAGGCCTCATTTAGAGCTAGATTTAAGCCCAAATTTCAGAAGTAAAACTCTGTTTTAGTTTCCTGCGCATGGGTTAAATTAGCTTGTCATTTGGAGTTTTGCGTAAGTTGCACCTGCAGCACATTAGCCAATTCCATCCAAACAAGTGGATTTGGGCATGGAGTGGAATTGTTGTATAGGAAAGGCGTGGCCACATTTCCTGAATACAAGAGGATTTACATGAATTTTGAGTTTTGTCCCAATTCCAGAACAGTAGGAGCTATGGCCCTGATGCAGACCCGGTGGCTCTGACAGAGCGCTCGCTCTGAATCAGGGCCGGGCTTTTTTTTTTTTTTTTTAGACTGGCCTCCTGGCCACTTTCATAGCTATGGGTGACCACCCACAGCTACAGCGAGCGGCCATGATGATGGTCGCGATAGTCAAGACCATCGCGACCATCGGGCTTGCGACAAGAGCCTTATGGTAGGGTCTCGTGGCCGCAAGCCCCAGAGAGCTTTCGGCTCCAACAGAGCCGGAAGTTCTCCACTGACATCACTTGTGATGTCAGTGGGGCCACCCCCAAACGACAGGCATTCTCATGGGAACGCCTCCGTTTGGGCAGCCACCCCCCCCGGCCCGCCCACCAAAGGAGGCGTGCTGTCACTCAACATCGACAGCTCGCCCCCTTTGTTGCGAGACCCGGAGTGACGAAGTGCCCGTGTGCATGCGTTCTGGGCCACCATTGACCCGGTTGCGAGTGCTCAGCACTCGCAACCGGGTCTGAATCAGGCCCTATGTCCTTCTAATGGATGCCACTTGATATGCATTGCATTGAAGAGTGTTCCAGCTCCTACTCAGTGACCAGGAGCTGGGCACTGCACTGTGATATTATTGTGCAGCGCCCAGTTCCCATCACTGAGGAGGAGTCAGTAGTACGGGGAGATTCTCTGGGGGCAGCCCGCATCTCTGGGAGTGCTGGGCACACCACCAGATTGATAAAACGGGCTGTGCCACCTGGCCAAACCACCATGTTCACCAGGTCATGCCCACTTTTCAGACACGCTCCTTGGCAGGCACAGGGGGGAAATTGGCTGCATGGGGTGTCACCAACCCCAGGGATGCCACTGTGCGTACACTCTGTGGAACTCATGCACTGTATGAGTTTTTATGGATATTTTACATACACACAGTAGCAAAACATCACTCAACTCTGTCAACATCAGCATTAAGTGCAACTCAGAATCAAGCCCAAAGAGTGGAGAAGAATAATGAAGGTCATAATGGTGTTTATACAGGATCCGGTCAATATACCGACAGTCTGGATGCCAGCGCTTAGAATGCCAGCGCCGGAATTCTGACACTTGTCAGAATTCCGGCTCCAGCATCCCCACGGTAAGTACTGGGGTTAGAGGTTAGGGTTAGGTGCTAGGGGGAGGGTTAGGTTTAGGCATCGGGAGGGGAGGGTTAGGGGTAGGGAGAGGGGGAGGATTAGGATACTAACCGACAAGTGTCAGTATCCTAATCCTGTTGGGATGCCGGCATCTGGATTTTGACTGCCGTGATCTCGAGCGCCGGCATCTTGTACCTGTTTATGCAATAACTATGCATCTACTGTACTTCAAGTAAAATATCTAAAATGATCTAAAAAGCGACCACGGTTCAACCAAAAATACAACAGTGACAAAACATCCAAACATCCATGTGGTATTAAACCCCAGATAGAAAAAGTCCGGTGCTGGTTTTGGAAAATACAGGGGACCCCTACGTCTTTTGTCCCCTGTATTTCCAAAGCCAGGACCGGCTCACTGAGCCCAATGCTGTTGTGCAAAATACGGGAGACCCCTACTTCTTTTGTCCCCCATATGTTCACACCAAGACAGGCTCAGAAAAGCCATGGTTGTGCTTTTAGGGGGAGACCCCACGTCATTTAAAAAAAATTTTTTTGAACACTTTACAACCATTTTACACACAGAAGCATACACAGATCTCACTGATCTGTGCATGCATCTGTGTAATTCACACCTGCTCATGCTATAAATTCCAGCATGAAGCAGGTTTCTTATTTTGGGGGATTTATATTTCGAATTTGTGCTCGATTTGGTGTTCGATTTGGACATGGGCATCCAAAATCAAGCAAGAAAACACTATTCAAAATCGAACTATTTCTAATTTAATTTAGAGAGGCTTCCAAAATCTAATTTTAGGAAATGTGGGATTTTGACAGTGATTTCTACTTTCAATTTGATTCGATTTCCGGTGAGCTAAATCGAACATAAAATCGAATGCAAAATCGAATTTTGATAAATATACCCCAGAGGCTGGTTTCAAGGGGAAATTCATAGCACCTGTGATCCCCACCAACTTGTTTTCATTACACACATTATACAGTACTAGCATACCATGCCAACATAATCTATTTCACCAGTAAAAGTAATCTCTGACCAGTAACATGCACTAATTTGTTTTTCGACCTGTAGTCAGTACTCACTGACCAGCAATCAGCAGTCATTGAACAGTAAGCAGAACTCATTTGGCCAATAACTAGCACCCATAGCCCTCACCAGTCACCAGCAACTGTTTCACAGTAATCAGTACCCTCTGACCAGTAAGGAGCATTTATCAGTAATCAACACCATCAACCAGTACTAACCAGAACCCATTCATCCAGTAAACAGTGACCAATATTGAATAGTATTACTGCCTGGAGTGTTCGCTATGCTAGTTTTGCCCCTTCAACTGCTTGTGCACAACTCCTTCACAATGATGGCAGGAAGGAACGCAGATACTAGTTGCCTCTGCTGCCTCCTGATGTCATTGCTTTAGAAGGCAGAGCAATTAGAGGTAGAGGTAAGTAAATCCTGATTGGCTGTCAATAATAAATATAGAAGACAGCTGGCATTATTACTAATAATCACAGTCTTACTTTCCTGTTCCTTGTTGCCTGCAGCCGTGCTTCAGCGTATATTTGTACATTAAGTATTGCTGTAGCAAATCCTAAAACTCATATACTGTAGCTGGTGGTCATAGTTATGTCGTGTTGGTTGGTGTAATGACTTATCACAGCCATTTTGCTTTTTCCATAGGCAATACAATAATTGCTACCTTCTGTAGCTGAAGCCTCTGTAGGTAGGCAATGAGAAAAAATAACTGAATGCAATAAACACTTGTAGCCACTTAATAAAATCTCCATGCACTCAAAGCATGTTTATCCAGCACTATATCTATCAATCACCTTGGCATTTTCTCATTTTGTCATTTAATGATTGATTGCACACCTGAGAAGTCTCTGAAAACCAGCTGGAATAAATGAAGGGGGATTCAGCAGAAATAGGGACCTCAAATTTTATTGATTCTCTGCAGTTTTATCTTTGAAATAGAAGCGCATGATTTAGACGGTGCGGGTGAAGAGGAATTGCCTTTTTAACAAGCCAGAATGAAACAGTAACAGAAATGTGGCATCTTGCAATGAATGATCTTACAAGCTGGCTGAGCAGCTATATTACATGACTAGTATAGTAAATAATTTTAAACTCCTCCGACAATCTACACTCTTCATAGCTTATTCAGCATAAGGGCAATAAAATGTAACTCCGCATGTAATGGGTCGTACATACCACTGCAGTACTATTTACTGTGTCGTTCAGTATTTTGTTGAACACTTTGGGGCTGATTCATCGTGCAATGCTGAACGCAGATTCCTGATTATCGGGAATCTGTGCGTGAGCAGGACCAATTCTACGACTGTGCAGAATTGGTCCTGCGTTATCACACGCAGCCCATTCGATGCCTCTGCCGATTGACAGGCAGTGGCCTTTATGGGGCGCAGCAGGGATGACCTGCATTCCCAGAAACGGGGGCATGTCCACCCCGTTTTCTGGGAGTGGCAAGCCCAGGGATTGCATAGACGGACGCAGTTTCCTGGCTTCGCAAGCCGACCACAATGAGTAGGCTGAGGCTTAATCAGCTGGCTGGCCGGTTGACGCCGTAGACCATTGCGACCATCAATCACAGATGGTCGCAATGGTGATCCCTTGGTCGCAGTGCTGGGATCACAAATGCAGCAGAGGGTGTCATACAACTCCTACTGCATTTGCATATTTCAAGGACTGAATTGCAAGCTGTCTGCGTGCAGCTTTGCAATTCCGTCCGATGCTGAATCACCCTCTTTGTGCCAAATGGTGTTACACTCAGGGCTGCAGAGTGATTAAGGCTATAATATTTTAGTCTACATTTTCACACCATTTAAATTGTATTTTAGAAAATGTATATACTGTATATATTTCTGAAAACTCCTCAGGAGCAGCTGTTATTATACAACTGGTAAGAGGGCATTAAATCTAAACTTTAAAAGTCTTTTTCCCACTTTTAATTAGAGATGTGCGCAAGCCCCCATGTTTTTGGTCTTGGCAAAATCACCCTCAAATGTTATGGCTTTGGCAAAACCACCCTCAAGTGTTTTGGTTTAGTTTTAGCTTTGGTTTTAGATTTATTTAAAAAATTTATAAAAACAGCTAAAATCATGTAACTTAGACCTGTAACTAATACCTATAGTATTACTACCATCAATAACCTTCATTGCCAGTCATTTTAAGTCAATTTTGAGCATTTTTGGTACCTGAAATAATGAGGGAGGAACTTGCATCATACTTGCCTACTCTCCCGAGGCAGGAGGCTCCCGAAAATCGGGTGGTGCTCCTGGCTGCCTAGAATAGTGGGCAAGTCTCCCGGCTGGCCACCTACACCCACACCCCACCCGCATACCCATATCTGCAACCCCGCATACATACCCCCGCAGCGGGGGGGAGGACCGATGATGCGATTCGGTAAGCTTGGCATTGCGTAACTGGGACGGGGTCACAATGATGCAATCGCGAGGTCATGCCCTCGCTCCACTCCCAATGCTGCATCAAGTCCTGCCCACACCCTGTAACAATGCACCCCCTTGTGCCAACCTGGCTACCCCCTCCTGGGGAGACATCCAGAATGTCGGTAAGCATGACTTACATTCAATCAAAAACACGCAAGATCCAGTTTTTAGATCCAAGATCCAACTTGCAGGAAGACCCAAGACGGCACTCTGCTTTACTCGTAGCCCCAAAAGTGATCTGAGTCGGAATTCGGTTTGACTAGTAACCCAAAGTTCAGGTGTGTTCTGTTTCAGCAAAACTGAATCAATCATACAGTATGTCCTCAGGTTTTCCTATTTGTGTACTTAAAAGAAGAGAAAATGTTCTTAAACATAATTCCCTGATACTGTAATTTTCAGTAATAAGATCAGCTTAAAATATTTACAGATACTGTATCATAGCCTGCAGCGTTATCTTCTTAGAGTTATTCTGTTTAAGTTAAGTATTAAGAGTAGAAGAATCGCCTTTTTCATGTAAATGACAACAGACTTATAAACCTTTTTGAAAATTCAATTACCAAAATACAAATTGGTCCTATTTTGGCTGTTGTTGTTCTTATATGGGTTTTCTTGTCCTTATAAGGTTTTATTTTGTTTAATAGTTATTGTAACTAGTATGAAACTCTCCAGAAAACAGTAATGACAAGTGAAGTCTGACTTTTAAAAGCTGTGAGTGCCACTTTGTACCATTCCATTAGTATTGAAATAACTGACTATTATCTTCATCATTGGTATTTATTTATTTTACTTTCTAAATGGTTTCATTGAATATGTATCTAAAAAAAGTATAAATTGCTCCTGGGAATGCATGGAAGGAAAGCATATCCAGGATTGGTTATATTAAAGGTTATTGATTTTCTTTCATTGTATTTTTGCTCAACTAATCCTTGAAAGGTAGGCTCCCTATTTTATTATTCCTTGATTTTGTCTGTAACATTAACGTTTCCACTAAAATAATAATGTAGAATGAGCGATCACTGAAAGTATGCCATCCAGGCTTGTGCTGTGTCCTCACTGACCAGCTGTTTTAATCCCTTATGGAAATAAATTTTTTTTATTTAGATGTAACAAAAGTATATTCACATTGTAATTACTTTGGTCACTACCAACATTTTAAACAGGCTGAAATATTATTGTGTGTTTTTGGTTCTATGGTGCAAATTCAATCTGAATCAAAGACTGCACTGGGCACTATGGGTAAAGATATGCAAATCATCTTTTTGGCACTTACTGCACCTATAACAGTTCTTTCTGTACAGACTGATAAAGGAATCTGCCCATTATGCTTCAGTACATACACAAGTCTCCATAATTTAACCTGAGTGATTTTCAAAGCTAAAAATCCATAAATGGTGTCCTTCATTTGTGGCACAGCTGTGCAATAGCCCAGTGGTTCCAAAACTGTGTGCCGTGGCACCCTGGGGTGCCTGAGGGCACTTGCAGGGGTGCCTCAGGTTGGTGGTCAAGTACGAAATAAAATTATTTTTAGTCAGTGTGATAGGCAGACCCAGTGCTAATGGCTGCCAATCAAAATGTTTGTGGACAAAAAGAAGCACAGCCCTGCCAACCACCACATAACTGACCCCAAGGGTGACATATAAGCACCATTTACTTAATTTAAGTTTTGCTGAATTTCTCAATAAGAAACTTTTGCCCCAGGGGTGCCGTGGAAAAAATGCTGATACTCTAGGGCGCCGTGATTCAATAAAGTTTGGGAACCAGTGCACTAGCGTATAAATAGCCTAGAAAAAGAATCCAAAGCATGTCCTTGTGATCTGACCGCTTCAGATGGAAATGTGATTTCTCCACTTACTTATAAAACATTTTCTATGTCACCTATTTTATTCAGAAAATCGAGAGCTATTACTTTTATTCATTATTTTCAAGTAGTTCATCTCCCGTACATCCCTTATACATCATAGTGCTAAAACAAAGTGCTAAGTTCTCCAACACAGACCTGCTCGTCATTACACTTCTAAGCAAACTTATAGACACACACACACCTACACTCATACATTCACATGCAGTAACCAATTCATACACTTCCTATTTACATTTCTGCCACCATCACTTTCCAGAGCCCATTTAAACCTTCATTGTCTGATCCTTCACAGGGCTGCCTACCTTCAGCTCCCTCCTATCGGGAGGGAGCTGTCAGACTTCACAGTCAGGGGGGTGTCGCGACGATGATGCTCCATTCGGGGCGGAGCAAATAAAATGGCATTGTGAAACAGGGTGGGGCGACGATAACACGATTCAGTGCGAATCGCGTCACAGTCACACCTGCTGCGTGGGTTTCTATTGTGATCGCAGAGGAGCGGGCGGGTCATCGGAAGGCTTACCTGCCTTTCCGGGGGGGCCAGGAGCGGAACCCGATTTTCGGGAGGCTCCTGGCAGAATCAGGAAGGTAGGCAAGTATGATCCTTCACCACTTGTTGAGGCTGCCTCCACTCTTTGCAAATGCCCTTTCTTCTCTCCTAAATCCACTTACTCCTTGTCTCCTGATATCATGAAGAAATATCCCCTGGTCCTTTATTGCTCTGCCATTGCTGGAATTTTGCTACACTTGTGAACACAGCTGCCACCAACATGACAAACCTCCTCCCCATTGTGTCCTTACCCCATTGTAACTATCCTGGCATATCTGACACCTCAAGCCTGCCAAAAATAACCAAGACTTGCCCTCCACACAACTCCTTCCTTCCTTACCCTGGTCATCCCACCACATCTGATTGGGGTTGGGTATGGGATGATATATTATTTATGATCGGGATGTCGGCTGTCCGGATTCCGGCGTCGTTATCTCCACTAATGTTGGGATTCTGGGGCCGGTGTTCTGGCCGCGGTTCGGGATTCCGGTGTCGGGATTTCGGCAGCCGGCATCCCGATGGTAGGTATATAAACTACATCTCTCTGATTGGTCAAAACCAACATTGACATAATGTCAACATTTCCATTAGCCTTAGGGTTAGGATTAATATTAGGGTTAGCATTAGGGTTATGGATAGAAGTACATTGCAAACACATTGTCAACTGGATGCTGTCATTATGTACATGTTGACGTGTTCAATCAATGTCGACATTACGACCATGTTGACATTCACATGTTGACCTAATGATTGTTGACAATTGTGAATGTCTGCAAAATATACTACACTCCCTATTGTAGTATATTTTCAAATCCTATGAAAATAAAACTGTTTTGAATAGTTCATTTCAAAGAGTTGTTTTCCATATCACTGGTAATAGCTCAGCAACACTTAAGCTGGTCACACACTAGACCAACTTACATTCAACCATCCAACTAGTTGATTGGTTGGAATGAAAATCTGGTAAGGTATGAAAGCAAATGACAATCAGCTCTTTGCTCCCAAATGCCGGAAAATGGACTAAAAACTGTTTGAACAAATTGTTTAGATCAAACATTTAACAAACTTGTCTGACGACCATTTTCATCTGTTTTCTGGCATTTAGGAGATAATTGCTGATGATCAGTTACTCCCATACTTTACCAGATTTTCATTCAATCAACAAGTTGGCTGGTTGGATGAAAGTTGGTCTAGTGTGTGGCCAGCTTAAGTTTCTGTAGCCAAAATGACACGTTTTCTTATCTTAATAGCTCCTGCTTTATAATTCTGTGACTACTTACGTTACTTTCCCCCACTCCTTCTAGCAGTTTGTTTCTCAGATGCGAAACACCTTGATAATATTATCTGGACACCTACCAGCGGTAGACACAAGCTGTTTTGGACACAAGAATGCTCAAGACTTACAGATGCAGAGCGTCCAACATTTAAGTTGTTACATAATTGGAGGTTATAAAAAAAAAAGCGACAAGTAAAATAAAAAGTTAAAAAACTAACTAAAAATTTCTGGTTACCTAGGGTCATATTTGCTAAGAATCGAGTCTGGCCAAGATTGCATTCCTGTGAGAGTTATCTCTTGATTTTCTTAAGGCTAACATGGGAGTAAAAACAGAATTCTATATGCAAAACACGGCCAAACACACAAATAGAAGTCAATACACCATTGAACCAATTCGCAAGTACTTTCCATAGACAGGAATACAACTCAGGAATTTACTAAGAATCATGTTTGTAAACACAATCGTACATGGAGCAAACTTGGGCCAAAATAGATATTTTAAATAGACCACCTCCTCAGCAGAAGCACTGCACAGACCAGTGTGATCTGTAGTGTCTCTGTGCTGTATGTGTAATAAAGTGTTAAAGAATCTGGAAAAAAAATGGCGTGGGGTCCCCTCCAAAAAAACGTAACCAGTCCTGTACCTCTAAGCCTGTTCTGGTACAGGGAAATTGGGGAAAAACCGGCATGAAGTTCCCCCTATTTTCCTATAACCAGCATCGGGCTGAACCAGCCGGGGTGGTAATGCCACAGCAGGGAACTCACAGCGAGGGTTCTCCCTGCCAAAGCATTTGCCAGCCCCAGACTGGTCAACACAGAGCTGGCAATCCTCAGAAAGTGGGGACCCCAAAAATAAAACGGGATCCCCCCTCCCAAGGATTAACTAACTTTGGGCTGAAAGCCCAGGACTCTTCCCTGCACCCCTGGTGGCAGTGGGTGCAGGGGTAATGGGTTAAATATAGTACTAATATTGTTCTTCACCTGCCCTGTTGGCACCTATACCCCCACTATAAAGAAAATATATAAAAAATAAGACATGACACACACACACACGCACACACACCAAAGGTTTTAATCCTTCATTACACATTCACTCACCCGCACTCACACTACATAATTACCTACTCCTTGGCACTGGTCTGTCCTCTTGTCCAGTAGGCATCCTGGGGCTTGGCAATAAAACAAACCGAATTCCCGATCCTGTATATACAGCGCTTCACAGGAGACTAACAGGTAACCCACGAGAGTTCCTCCACCTTAGCCATCATTGGCTAAGAGTCAACAACTCTTAGCCAATCAGCGACCGCTTTTAAATTTGTCTGCCCAGTTGAGATGTCATTGTCGGCGCAAGTGTACGGGCAGCCGGCGGGTCGCCCATACACACATGTGTATATATCATCTGCAAGATATATCGGCATCGTCTGTACTGCAGGGCAAATGCGATATGTCTGTGACCGACGACACTCACAGACATAACTACTGTACACACAAGCGATACACTGTGATATGTTGTTTGTCGACTGATTGAACGCAACATTAGAGTGTTCTAAATTATTTGTAATAATTAGAATCACTTGTCCTCTTGGCAGCACATCGGTTAAAATTGCGCACCAAAGTTATTTCCAAAACCAAAAAGCTGCAGTCCACACTTCCTTTATTATTCCTTTCATCTAACTGCACAGAGCAGAATATCAAGCCAGGGAACGATTCTATTCTCCTCACGTTGTTCAGTCATGCTGATCTTCAAAGAGAGCTTTAAAATTTTACCTTCAGGCCATATTTATGCTAGCATGAATCAGAGCTGCACCAAATGAAATAATCCTTTCCTCCGTTGCTTGTCACCGTACTTTTACGGAGAAAGGTTCTTTCCAATTTTTCAGAAAAGTTCATATATCTTGGGATTTATGGTGAGTTGGTGGAAAACACATGCAGACTGGCACATACTCCCGAGAAAGCCATATTATTTGCAGGTGTCAGGGGCACGTGTAAATGCATTAATAATGAGGATGTTCTCCAGCACTAGCATTCCGCTAGGGATTGGCTGATTGTGAATGCACTGCTGCCACTGATACCTTCTCTAATACAACAGACACAATTCTTTGCCTTGTGTATGAAAAAAATGTCTAAAACGTGCACACAAAAGCATAATAGATGCTCAAGCAACACGACATTTTTGTGTTGCTTGAGCATCTATTATGCTTTTGTATTCACGGTTTAGACTTTTTTTTCATACACAAGGCAAAGAATTGAGGACCTCATTCAGAGTTGGTCGTTGCGGCCGCACGGTCGTACGCCACCGATGTTCGCTAAACTGGTCATGTGTAAAATTCGCAATGCGCGTGCGCAAACTAGCTATTACAATCAGAAATTGCTCTCTCCTTGAACACAGCCAGGTCGTTAGTTTGAGTAACAGGATGAGGCGTTTGTGGGTGGTAACAGGGGAAGGTGCTTGTGAACGGGGGAGTGGAGATCCGAACGCAGGCGTGCCTGACTATGCAAACGGCGTTTTATGGGAGTGCATAATTAACTAAGTAGTGTCATGGCACATGTGACATGGGAGGTTTTTACTCTGACTAGATCGTAGAGCTTAAGAGCTTAAGAGAGGGTATGGTCAACTTTTAGCTCTACGACCAGCTCCGATGGTTCCCGATGGTCTCGATTAATCCTTATATGCCCGGAGATGACGTGTAATGGGAACTAGAAGGGGGCGTATTTTTAGTCTTACGGCTGCATCCTCCCCTCGCTCATCCAGCTAGCGATCCCATCTTAACGACGCAACTTGCGAGCGCTTCATTTGCATATCCGGACCCTTTTACCTTACGACCGTGCGGCCGCAACGACCGACTCTTAATGAGGTCCTGAGTCTGTTGTATTAGAGAAGTATGTTAAGACCAATTTTAATTGTTTTACTTATCACAGGAACATACACTTTTCACATTTAATTCACTTTGATGCATTCGGGTGAAAAGCTTTTATTATTGTCATGATAAAAATGCAAACTTTTGCATCTGCCCCTAAATTAGTAATTGATATGGCCTGATTCAGAGATGTGCGCTGTTCCGATATATACGCAGTTGAGTGATTATTAGTCAACTGCGCATGTGTGATGGTAGTACTGTGCACGTGTCAGGGTACCTTTGCGATACTGCTCGCAGTGAGGTTTACTTCGCAAAGTGATTGACAGTCAGGGACCGTTTGGGGGGCCAGGGAATGGCAAAAAAATGTAGGCGTGTTCCAGCCATTTTCGGGGCATGTCATAGCCTGCGTCTGAGATTCTGTACGTAGATAAAGTGGTCTCAACGTCTCAATTCAGGCAGCCACTCTGCGTGACCATATGACCCATAGTCCATGTCAGTTAAAAAAGCTGTTATAGTACAGTATAATGCCTGTTTAGAACAAAAAATAATGGATATGCCTTATTGGGGTCAATCCAATTACACGCAAATTACTTGCAGAAGCGAGTAAGTTGAGCTATATGCTGCTCTTACGGACCTTCGGACTCGTAAATTTTGGAGTCCAGGCTGTGAGCTGCGGGGCCAGCAACAACATGGAAAAGCTGTTGCAAGGACAACTTGCACCATTCACAGGTAATTGGATTGACTCCATTGGGTTGTATACTTAAGTTCATTTTGGGAATAAAAACAATATTGAGTGATATTATTTTTCTGAAGTTAGTTATATCCTGATGTAATTGCTATATATTTGACTTGAAATTTGCAGGTATTAAACTTTTGTATTTATGCTTTATATGATAACAAACACATTAACGTTACAATGGTAATGAGAGGGAGTGACTTACTATAGAGCTCTTCAGGGATTCATTAAGGTGCAATGGGGGAGATGTACGAAGCCCAGAAGCGGTATCAGCGCACGTTATGTGCACTGATACCGCTTCTCCCGATGTATTATCGGGGGTCTGGGCGGTAACCGTTACCCGGGTCCTTCCTTGGTTCAGCCCTGTTAGGTACCAGCTACTGTAACTCGGCTTTAGGTTACTTTTATTAGACCAAATACCACCAAACGTCGACCCAGGTTATCCTGGCAATAACTCAGGTTATTTATTTGGTGAAAAAGGGGTGTTAATGATCGTGTGAGAGAGAGAGAGCCCATGGCGCTCACCTTGTACACGACTCCAAAGCAGTGCATTCTTCCTGCCATCACTGGCCGCATCTGGCTCCACCTTTTAGATGTGGGTGTTGCTTAGCTTGCGATGATGAAGCAGGCTGCTGAGGGATCAATATGTTCCTCCCGATGGGTTATGTTAGCTGAATCCTTGCTGACTGCGGCTATGCAGTAATGTATCTTATTATGCACTCAGCATCATTATGTGCACATAAAACAGTGCATATAAAACATTAAACGATAAATGTGACACATAAAGGTGGCTACTATTCCTCAAGACTTATTACATAAATGTAGTAATATGAACTTTAGCCTAATGTTGCCTTGGGAATAGGAATATTTGGATGTGACCCACACACACAGAAGTGGAATGGATTTTTAAAATAGATCCCATTACATTAGCAGTTTTATTCAAATTCAAGTTTATTACCAGATGACATAGGATACTAGGATGCTTCCTATTAAACACATGTTGGCACTGAAGTGCTCACTTTGGTAGGACTTCCTACTTTTAGTTGCTTATCTAAATATTTGATCATGCTGGAATTAAGCCTTGAGATACTTCAAAGTTAATGTGGGAACTAAGGCCTGATTTGGAGATGTATGCAATGCCGATATTTACGCACTGCGCTCAAACAGAGGATTCAATCGCAAAGTGAGTGACAGGTAGTCAGCATTTGGGGCAGGTAACAGGGGATGGGCAAACGCAGGCATCTCTGACTGTTTAAATGCCGTTTCATGGGCGTGCATAAATCTCCTTCATAGCATGAGAGCTCTCTGCGTGTCAGGAGAGACGCTGTGTTTGAGACAGGTCAGACTATCTGCAAGTGATGCATGGCTGCCCGATCTGCGTCAGTGTTACCAATGTTTGCACCGGTGCGCAATGTCGGACAGACATGGCATCCCTATATGCTTGGGTAAGCTTTGGAAACACTAGAATATTTATGCAATTGTGAACAGTGTAAAATCGCAGCTGCGATTGCATTAGCTTACATCTCTGAATCAGGCCCTTAGTTTCCATGTATTCCCTGGCTGACCCTTTCCATATCTCTAGTTCACTCAGGCTCAAAAATCATTCTACATCTTCTAGTCCTTGATAGGAAAAAAATGGAAATCCCTGTGTATAAAACAAAAGGAGATCCCGCACAGAACCTAAGTGAACTCATGAAGATAGACCAACCATCAAATTAAATATACTAATTGTAACATCAAATATTGTTGGTGGTGCTCCCAAAGCCCAGTATGACAGGTTTATGAAAAAGTAGAAATGTGAATGACCCTGCACTATGAAATATATGACATGTTTTTGGGCATGCTCCTTGTTACGTGTGAGACTACTAGGCACATTTGTGCAAAAAGAAATGCCCTGCATATCTGTATATTATGCAGTCTGTAAATTAACTTTATTATATACAGTGTATCAGGCAAGTTTCTCTATGATTTTTTGATGAGTACTGGCTGACGGTATGCGTTCGGTGGTCTGGACGCCGACGCTTACCTTACCGGCACCAGAATACCGATGCCAGTCAGAATCCCAGAGCCGGTATCCCGACCGCTGGGATGCCGACGGTAAGTAGCGGGGTGGGGGGGAGGGTTAGGGATAGGTTTAGGGGTTAGGGTAAGGCACTAGGGGAAGGATTAGGGTTAGATACCAAGGGGGGAGGGTTAGGTTTAGCGTGCGGGGAGGAGGAGGTTAGGTTTAGGCACTAGGGGGGAGGTTAGGTTCAGGCACCAGGGAGGGAGGGTTAGGGTAGGGAGAGGAGGAGGGTTAGCATACCAACCAACAAGTGTCAGTATGTTAACCCTGGCGGGATCCAGGCATCGGGATTCTGACCGTCTGGATCTCGTCTGTCGGTATTACATACCGATTCCCTGACACCAGATTAAACATTCAAGTCTTGGTTTCACACGATTGTATTTAAATTCTTGGTCCTTAATTTCATAAAATGTGTTTTTGGTGAAGCAATACTTAGAGTATATCAGCAGCAAACAGAAAATAATGTACAAGTACATGGTAACATGACATTTTTACACATAAATATGAAGATTGTAAGTCAGCATGATCAAACTTGTCTTATGTTGTTTTCTAAATACAGAATTTAAAAGATGTTCTGTTGTGTGTCAATGTTTATTTTTCATTACAGATGCACTATTTACACGTCTTTATTAATAATCTTATATGAAATATAGTGCAGATCAGAGGTTCTCAAACTCGGTCCTCAGGACCCCACATAGTTCACGTTTGCAGGTCACATATCTGGAGCACAGGTGTATTCATTACTCACTGACACATTTTAGAAGATCCACAGGTGGAGTTAATTATTTCACTTGCGATTCTGTGAGGAGACCTGGAAAACGTGACCTGTGTGGGGTCCTGAGGACCGAGTTTGAGAACCACTGGTTTACAGTAGATTCATTATTAGCTACATGTACTTTCTTGGTATGTAGTACATGCTAAAAATGTAAAAACATGAAATAAAAATGTGCACTTTGTAACATATTATAGGGCAGAACACATCTATCTGTGACATAACTTTACAATGTACATGCAATATAGAAGAAGAAATTTATTGCACAGGAGATTATTATAAGAATGTATGAAAAGAACCCCTGATAATAATAATTCTCAATCTCAATTACAATAGGGGGTGCTACCGTATATCCAAATTGTACATTGGTTAGAAAACAAGAGAAAAGAGGATCTGTGTATGGCGCCATACACAGATCCTCTTTTCTCTTGCTTTCTAACCAATGTACATGTAATGTAAAGCAGTTCCAAGCGTAATATGTACTCACATCAATTAAAGTAGGTCATTTATGAACTGGAAAAATGCACCCGTGCAATACTTCTATTTTTGTGCATTTGCTCATATTTACATATTTTACTGTGATTTCCCACATTTACTCATCTGGGAATATCCTTGAAAAAGCAAGCTCTCCAACAGTTGGATCTTATTTGATTATGTTATCCTGGAAAACAAAAGTTTCATACTTGTATGGGTGTTTTCGGCAAGGAACACCCACCTCCTCCCTTTGTAATCTTTTGCACTTTTTGCAGATGCGATTATTATAGCACTCACAGTCAAAGTACCTCCCAGGGGCACCAAAGGGGGCACAGTTTACCCAGGTTTAGAGCTCTGTATGGTCCCAGGAGTGCCAGGGAGGCAGGGGCGGATTGGGAACTAAAAGTGGCCCTGGAAAAATTTCTAGCAGTGGCCTCACGTGGGCGGCACCAAATCAAATGTAGGCGGGGCAAACAGAGTGGGCGGGATTAGTACATCACTATACCTGTATACATACTGTATAAAGAAATCTAGCGCTACATAGTTGTATGCACATACAAATTTAACGCAAACCACCCCATGCAGTGCTTGAGCACATTCATAAATTATACATGTACTATGAAGGAATTTATCCATTTCAACAAAATACTAGACACCGCATTAGTATAGGAACAGAATGATACAGTGTGCTTGGATATCCACAACATAATGTTAATTCGCAAGTACAGGGTATTGAGATTGAAGATTATTACCCAATTCAAATTCTGGGTTCTAGTTTAGTTGTCTCACACATTGGTACCACCCAGAATAGATTTAGCTCCCATAGTGCACTGTTCAGTCATCAGCTTGTTATATGAACATAGTTGAATCTTAACCAATTCCAAACCCAATACTGTGTTCTCCCTTTGTTATATTCCTCAAGCGGTCCACCCAGCAAAATTCCCAGTTGCCCAGCACTGTAATGCAGCCAAAAGTCACGCTTCACTAACGTTTCGTACAGAAACGTCAGTGGAGCGAGAATTATTGGCTGTGTCACAGGTGACGTCACAGTGCAGCTCACTGCTCGGAGAAGGAGGATACTGACCGCCCCCTCCACCTTGGCCTACCCTGCACTGGAGGTAAGCATTACAGCCTCTCCGTCTCCTACCCAGAGCCGGCCAAACAGCAAGCGAGATGCAGGGTGGGAGGAGAAAAGGCTGCATGATGGGCTGCTGCTTACTGCCTGTGACAGGGTACTATCCACCCCCCAAATGGTCCTCACCCCCTCATCTCCCTGCTACCTCATAATGATGCCTGGCATACAAAAAAATTCTGGGGAGAACATTGCCAATACAATAACACTGACTATGCAACAAGTAGATGTAAGAAAGACATACACATTATGTTCTTCAGACCTTTCCCTTTCCTAACTTTATTTTCCTCCTGTTCACTCCTCCTATCTACCCATCCCTCTCTCTCCTGTTCCCCATTACCCTCCTATCTACCCATCCCTCTCTCTCCTGTTCCCCATTACCCTCCTATCTACCCATCCCTCTCTCTCCTGTTCCCCATTACCCTCCTATCTACCCATCCCTCTCTCTCCTGTTCCCCATTACCCTCCTATCTACCCATCCCTCTCTCTCCTGTTCCCCATTACCCTCCTATCTACCCATCCCTCTCTCTCCTGTTCCCCATTACCCTCCTATCTACCCATCCCTCTCTCTCCTGTTCCCCATTACCCTCCTATCTACCCATCCCTCTCTCTCCTGTTCCCCATTACCCTCCTATCTACCCATCCCTCTCTCTCCTGTTCCCCATTACCCTCCTATCTACCCATCCCTCTCTCTCCTGTTCCCGACAACCTTCCTATCTAGCCATCCCTCTCTTTCCTGTTCCCGATTACCCTCCTATCTACCCATCCCTCTCTCTCCTGTTCCCGACAACCCTCCTATCTATATCTACCCATCCCTCTCTCTCCTGTTCCCGATTATCCTCCTATCTACCCATCCCTCTATCTCCTGTTCCCGACAACCCTCCTATCTACCCATCCCTCTCTCTCCTGTTCCCGACAACCCTCCCTTCTCTCTTTCCCGTTCTTCTCCCTAACCCTTACATCTCTTTCATGTGAATCTCTGTCCTCCCTTTGCTCACACTCAGACCCTCGCCACTCATTTTACCACTCATCCTGTACTACTTGCTCTCTGGATTTCCCTCGCCAGTCCCATGCATACCCACTTTTCTGCTCAGTGCTGTATACGGATGTTTTATTTACACTATTACCTCAATATTCCAAGTTCTTCCTTCCTTGACATTTTACCATTTTTTAACTTGTTGAATCTGTTTTCTCACAGCTTTTCAGCTCTCCAACTTTAACTTTCCCACATCAGTCATCCCATTAACTTCTTATTTTCTGCTTGCACCAATACACGTCTACCTTTATGTAAAATGTTTATTCCCTTTTCACACCACTCAGCCCCCTCCCTTCTGCACAACAGTCCCAATACCCTTCTTCTACATGCAGTTGCCCTCCCTCCTACGCAATACCCTTCTTCTACATGCAGTTGCCCTCCCTCCTACGCAATACCCTTCTTCTACATGCAGTTGCCCTCCCTCCTACGCAAATCCCCTGCATCACTTCCCCAAACATTTTGCTCACTTTACCTCCACCCACGCTATGTCCCCTTCCTATGTCCCCCTCCCCAACATGCAGACCTTTTCATGGTGTCCCATGCAGCCTTCTTCCTGTCCCATTTGTCCATGTCCCCGCCTTGTACTAATAATCAGCCATGCAGTTTGCATCTCCCTATCTGTTTCTGTCTCCCCAATATTTTCCCAATCCCTGATCTACTTACCCCAATTGCCCTTTTCCAAACTAAATTATCTCCCTGTACTTTGAACACATTTAGTTTTGCACCACTTTCCTCATTTAATTACCTCTAAATTTCTCTCACCTGTTCAGTAAGTTCACTGTCTCATTATCATTTATTATTTATAAAATGCAATAAAAGTGTGCAATGCTAGACAGGTATAACAATAATCATACAGGAAAATAAAGATACATAGAGGATGACTGAGAAGGTGCAGAAATGAAACATCTTTAATTCTGCCCTTTTCTTTAACCAGACACTCCGAGATACATAAGGCTTGTCGACAATCAAAATGTCGACAAGCAGTATGTGGACCCCGAAAGACAGGTTGCAGAATTCCGCCTTTAACGTGCACCATCATGTTGACAGTAGTAATGTTGGCACCTGTAAAATGCTTTAAGTAGCACCTGCCTTCTAGGGTCCCCATAATGCTTGTCCTTTTGATTATAGACAAGCGCACTGCATACAGAGACATATACATACTGACAGACACACAGGCAGGCTTACAGTACATATAGAGACACATATATACACACATATAGGCTTACATATAGAGACACATATATACACACATACAGGCTTACATATAGAGACACATATATACACACATATAGGCTTACATATAGAGACACATATATACACACATTTACATACAGGCTTACATATATACACACATACAGGCTTACATATAGAGACATATACATACTGACAGATACACACAGAGATACACATGCAGGCTTACATATAGACACATACATACACACATACAGGCTTACATATAGAGACACATACTGCACTTAGCCACGTGGTTTACGAGGAGCCAGTTCGCGGACCACTGATTGCTCCTACAAGCGGGCTGCTTGTCATTCAAGAAAAGAGGGCGTGGCCTGAGCCGCATATAAGAGAAAAAAAAAAAAAAGTCACCCGATCAAACAGGCAGACGGCCCCACAGGTGCGTCGGCCCACCGGGAAGCTACCCGGTGAAGTCTACGGCCAATCCGCCCCTGCAGGGAGGGATAACCATGCCGCCCACAATACATACAGTATCATAACGGTGAGATGCACCATAGGTACATACTGAGCAAGAGGGTCATGACCCACCCCTACAGCACCCAGCCCACCTGAAAGTCTCAGAGGCCCCGGCACCTCCTGTAAAAATACTGTAGATAACATTGAGCAAAAATAGATGCATGTCTTTACAAAACATATGTAATATATACTCTATTGAGTGTGATTATTAAATAATGTGGATATATATTTGTGTCCATGGCTGCAGAAAGCCGTCGCAGGCGTGGCCTATTCATGGGAGGTGTGGCCACGCCCCCTAGGAAAAGCAAAAAAAAAAAAACCTGCGCTCCAGGGAGGAGGGCACTGTGAGCCCCCCAGCATGGCTCAAGTCCAGGGAGGGGCGCAATCAGTGTGATTGCTCACACCACACAGACAGAGGAGACTGCTGCTGCTTAGCAGCAGTGAGAAGTCTCCCACCGCAGCCCAGCACACAACAGCGTGTGCTGGGCTGCAGAGAGGTAAGAGGGAGGGGGTGGCGTCACACCCGGATCCCCACCAGGCCTCTCCAGCAAGCCCGTGCCTGGGTAATTAGTACCAGCTCCACCCCTTCTCGGCGCTCCTGCTTGTGTCATGTCCTATATTTTCTTGATACACGTGTAATGCTTATTCTAAGCATGTGCATTATATCCGGGCAGCTCTACAGGCTGACACATCAACGTCAAGAACTGAGTATTCACTTGCTGTCTAATATATCTCACCCCTTGACAGGTGCCATTGCAATGAACTAATCTGTGTTATAGCTGTATAAATAATCCAACATTGTTATTGTTTCAAGACAATATAATATACAAGTGACTGTGGAAATTATAATATACAGTGTTTACATTTCCATGTTCTTTAGAGGTACTAAACAGCAGCAGCAGTCTAATATGCCTGTGGGGGGAGCAGTCATCCTAATCGCACCCCCCCCTGGATATGCACTGGGCTGAAGGGCTCACAGCGTCCCCCTCCCCAGCGTGCAGAGCTACATCAAGATTTTTTTTAAGGGGGCGTGGCCATGCCTCCCGCGATTAGTCCACACCCCCTTAACCTGGTCCCGGCTCGGCTCTTGGCAGCCCTGGTCATAATCATAAACACTACCTGACAGTTAAATGTTAAACTAACTGGGCGTTATACACTAAGTAGTTTCAATGTTACAGTTACCTAACTCGTATATTCAAGAAGCTTGTCTCTGAATTCACAGGCTTCATGTTGCCATGATTTTCTTGGCATATCAATAGATCGGGTATTTTGTACCATTTTGCAAAAGGTGCCATGTTGAGTACACAACTGGTTAAAAAAAATCTCAACAAAAAAAATGTTTTATTTTGGAGAACATTTTATATAAAAATATATTCTACTTAGACCATAACAGTAAAATATGTTTTATTGTATTATGTAAACAGAAAAAGAATGCTAGTATGAGTATCCTAACATTCATTTCCATTCACATACCTTAAAATCCATTAACAGCCTTCATTTCTGAAAATTAATTATCTGCCTCATTGCACAAAAGAATCCAACAAGATGGTCAAAATGTATTAGCTGCCATGTTGCTCAAACTTCATTAGATTAACAGGTTACAAAAAATGTATTCACATTTATTATTCATTTTGGTGATGACCTGTGCCAAAAGATATCTTAGGGATGACAATCCAAGTTTGCAGTCAAAAACAGCAATAACCTTTCAACATGGTTCCTCAAAGCAAATTATTGGAGAAATGGGTGGTTCTGACACTTGGATAATGTTCTGTATTTTTATTGTTTGGTATATAGATGAAAATAGTATGAAAAATATAGTGCACACCTTATATATAGAGACCAAAACTCACCCTTTTGAGATTATATACAAGCATTGGACAGTTCTTTCACCAATGTTCTTCAGTGGTTGCAAAGCAAAAGGCGAAGCTCTTTCGAGTTGTAGGAACACGTACCTGAATCGTCTCATCCATTTCAGGTAGGGAATGATGGAAACTTCCTTTAGCGTTCTTCTTTCAGTGTTAGATAACTCAAATGGGATGACATAGATTGCCAGACATCATGCACAACAATTCTAAAGATGGTGTTTAGAAGCAGTTGGGTTAAATGCTCACTCATTTTCTGTTATTCAAGTGCCTTGAACATTCATTTCAAGTACCCAATGTGCAGGTACTTCAAATTGATCCAATTTATAAAAGGATATACAACTACTGCTTTGTTGGTGCTTAAAAATAGTATATAAAAATATGTAGTGTATAATTTAAAAAAAATATATATTTTTTAAAATTTTTAATAACTCAGGGCCTGACTCAGACCTGGTCGCAAGCACTGAGCACTCACAACCGGGTCGATGGTGGCCCAGAGCGCATGCGCACGATGTAGCCGGCTCCGTCGTGCGCATGCGCAAGACCCGGATAGCGACGGGCAATCCGTCACTCCGGGTCTCGTTCCAAAGGGGGCGTGCTGTCGATGTAGAGTGACAGCACGCCCCCTTTGGTGGGCGGGCCAGGGGAGTGGCTGCCCAGACGGAGGCGTTCCCATGAGAATGCCTACCGTCTGGGGGCGGCCCCACTGACATCACAAGTGATGTCAGTGGAAGAGCTTTCGGCTCTGTTTGAGCCGAAAGCTCTCTGGGGCTTGCGGCCACGAGACCCTACCACACGGGTCTCGTCGCAAGCCCGATGATAGCGATGTTGTCACCCATAGCTATACGAGCGGCCAGGAGGCTGTTCTAAAAAAGAAAAAAAAAGACCGGCCCTGATTCAGAGCGAGCGCTCTGTCAGAGCGTCCGGCTCTGAATCAGAGCCTCGGTCTGAGAAAGCGGATGGATGTTCCTTGACATGCGTAGCTTTTTATGGTATTTTATGTTCACTCTTATTTGATCTCTTTTTAATCTGCTTGCATTATAGTGTATTATATTGTGTTTTTAAAAATGTAAAAAATATAAATATTTTTTACATTATACACTACTTATTTTTTATATTTTTAAGCACCAACAAAGCAGAGGTTCTATATCCTTTTCAAATTTGGATCTATTCTTGAATATTATCAATCGACGGGCATCAGGTATTTGAAATGAATGTCCAAGGCACTTAAAAAAAAGGGTAAGTATAATAACCCACCTGTTTCTAAACACCATCTTTATAATTGATGCACACAATATCTATATCATACCATTTGAGTTATCTAACACTGAAAGGAGAGCGCATGAAGGAAGTTCCAAAACATCCCTAATTGAACGGATGAGATGATTCAGGGACTTGTACCTACAGCTCAGATGATATTCGCCTGTTGCTTTGCAAACACAGAAGGACATCGGTGTAAGAACTGTCCAGCACCTGTATATAATATCAAAAGGGTGAGTTTTGATCTATAAAATGCCATATTCTATGACAGTGTGGTCTATATTTTTCATTTTATTCTCTTATCTATACCAATGATACAAGTACACAATGACATCCAAAAAGCACCAAAACCACCCATTTCTCCAATAATTTACAATGCATTAGAAACCAGATTGACCAAAATGTTTTAATCAACAGATTACTGATATGTTACGATTTAAAGCTATTGCCCTTCTATGATCCACGATTTCTGGTTTAAAATTGCCAAAGCCACTTACAGTTGCCATGTTTTAGTAAATTTTAGTTTAGTTTCTGTACATTTATATTTTATAGAACTTAGATTAAATACTGGACAATTTATGGTGCAGTACTTTTTCTCATATGGTATTGTATAGACAAATATTGACGAAAAACTGTAACATTATTTTCTATCAGCTTATATCTCCCAACTTTACCATATTTAGTGTGTAGTCCCGATTTTCAAACCACAAAAGGGTGTTTCTGGGTGGATCAGGGAAGAGGTTTGACTGGATCTGGGATTTGTATGCTGGTCATGAACAGATGATTTTCATGGTTTGTCTTATCATGATTTTGTATATCTAAGTTTTTGGAGATACTCTAGGTGCCATTTGGAGGAAATTATACACTTGTATTAAGGTATGACAGAATGTTGACAAGACACCTTCCTGAAACTGGAGAATCTTCACATTCTGTCCTATGCATTAGGCATGTCTCTTTACCTACACTCTCAGCCCCTATAGTTGTATTCCATATATTATATCTGCAAGTGCTGTTTTGTAATCTCTTATTTTGAAATTGTTTTATCACAGTGGTATCCAGTAATGCTTTTACCACATACTTCCTGTGGTTATTTCATCCATGTTGGAGACTTTAGTTGTCTCTAAAGGATATCAGCACACCATTACCAACACAAGCAAGTTATAAGTGCTCTTGTCGCTGCTTGTCAGTTAAATTGTCAAATGTCTAGATAGATGCTGTAGTAAAGATAACCATGAATAATTTTAGCACAAAGCCTGATCTATATGATCATAGAGAAATCAAAGCAACACAATTTATGTTATAACTAGAAAATGCTTAAAGTGACTGGCCAAAATATTCCTATCTTAAAACATTCTGCAATAGTGTTATGGTGTATACACACGGTCAGATTTTTCTTCAGATCTGAACAATAACGATTTTAAAAATCGTTCAGTCGTTCATATCTGAAGGAAAATCTGACATGTGAGCCTTCAACGATGAATGATGTGCGTTCCAGATTGTCAGATAACGATATCTGACATCTGATGTGTTTGCAGTCAGATTTGGTCGATTTCAGTCATTTTAATGCAGTCAAAAATAGTTTGATCATTCAATCGTTCAAATCGTTGGTAAAATCGTTCAAATCGTTTGTAAAATCGTTCAATCGTTCATCTGTCAAATCTGACCGTGTGTATGCACCTATAAGTTGCGTATTCACTAGGTGATTAAAATGATTGACTTAACGATTATTACATCGTTATCGTTCTATCGCTCATTAATTGTTCATAAATCGTGCATTAAAATGTCGAAAACGACCAGCGATGCGCGCTCCTGATGGCCATTTTTGACATCTATTATCCTGAACATTCCTGAACATACAGGCCAACCTGCCGATAACGACAGGTTGGCCATGTTCGGGGTTAAGAGAGGGTGCGTGCACTGAACGACATATCCACTGCACAAGATGAAGAACGATTGCACGATTACAATGTTTCCACTCTTGTGTAGTGGATACACACCTTTAATCATACTTGCCAACTCTCCCTGATGGTCAGGGAGACTCTCTGAAACAGTAGCAATCTCCCTGTATCCCTGAAGAGCCTAGCAATCTCGCTTATTGCACCTTACCCCCATTATGTAGCTGTTATACTAATAAAATAAACAGAGCTATTTACAGTACATTCAAATGGGATCATTAGTATAATTTACCTGCATTGGTTATAGTGATCCCTATGGCTACATGCATTTTCTGTAATATATAAGTGTGTTTTCATAAAAAAATAGATCTTACTGACTGCTTTTGGGCTGGTTTACATTTGGATGTAAGTCAGGTTTAGGACGCGCCTCTCAGATGTAGCACTACACGCCCGCTGTAAGACGCGCTCATATGTGCTGCTTTCACAATCTCCCTGAAATGCTTTTTAAAAAGTAAGCAAGCATGATGTTAATATATATAATATCCCAAAACACAGCGCAGTTTGATAGACTGTGTGTTTGTTTAAGAAGTTGGATATTTGAAGAGATTGAGACATGTTCTTGTCATGAAAGGGAGGGTACCTGTGACCATGCATGTTTTGAGGGCTTGGCATTGGCAGGGGCGCTGAGAGGGGGGAGCAGGTACTGATCATCTAGGCCCTTGCTTGCTGGAGGGAGCCGTAGGGGGCCCTGGTCTGACACTTTTTCCCTCTCCCCTCTCTGTCCTGTCAACGGCAGCAGCGCCCAGCACATACTTCTGTGTGCTGGGCTGCAGTGAGTACAGAGAGGCTGTTGATGCTGAGCACAGCAGCAGTCTCCTCTGATTGCACCGATAGGAGGGGGAGAGCAATAACAATGATCGCACCCCCTCCCCCCCTGGATCTGCCTCTGGCTGAGGGGCACAAAGGTGCCCCCCAGTGGAGATACTGTTTTTTAAAAAATATATATATTTTTTATGGTAAGGTGGTGTTCTCCTTAGAATAGACCACAGCCCTTGCCAGTACCCGGGCCTAGCAAGGCTCTCTACTGCCCTGGGCATTGGTAGATTATAACAGGAAGATGAAGCAAATGCCTTCGGCCTGGTGGGCCAACAGTTCCTGCTGTATCCAAGGCCTCATCTGATTATAATCAGGGGGGAAAATGGAAAATGACTGCATGGACTAATAACTTCCTATTGGTTATGCAGTTGCACCCACCCCGGTTGCGCATACACCCCTGTCTGAAACTGATGACTGCTTCTGTGGTGCACTATGAGGCTTAACGTGGATGAAGTGCTCATATATAATGGCCCAAAAACATCATGGTGCTCAGAGCAGCATACAGTACCTTTTTAACTAGCCTTGCCAATGGGTACTCCGATTTAAGTTTTTTGAATATGGCCTGTGATTTATTACACTTTACAGTCCCACTACAAACCAGCAGCAAGACAGTAGTAATTGCTATCATTGCTTGACTTGTACTATGAGGCATATTTGTCATTCATAATCACACTAATGATTTGTGAAAATGGACATTATCACAAAGTTTTTTTTATAAAATGTAATTTCAAATTTTGTAATTTTAGATTTTGTAATTTTAGATTTTGTAAACATCTCCATCCCCTAAAATTTGCATTGCATGGGAAATGCTATCGGTTGGTATTTACCAAGCTCTAATTGTAATATTTTTTCGGAAGCAGTCCTTCCTTTTTAATATTCCTGCCCTTTATTTATTTGGATTTCCCATTTTCTTTCCTTAAAATAAATTTCCTAAAGTGGGCTGGTGCTGGACACTACTGATGCGCTTGTCCGATGTTAATCCAGGGCATGCACATTGAGCTTGCTGGCATGTTCAGTCTTCCACATTTACAAAAGACAGACAAGCAGTTTTTTCCTGACAAGGTAATTATTTTCAAGGGCAGTTCTGTTTTGCAAGGGCTGTCCCGGTAACCCAACATTAATACTTTCAGCCGGTAATCACATACTGTATACAACAATGGGATACACAATGATTTTATTCTGTGTGAATTGCATTTAGTTCTCATAGTGTAATTAATATGCCCCTATATATGAAACCACACTTGCAAAATAACAGGATTATAGCAAATTTCTGTATTTCCTTGGTAAATAGAGAATCAGCCTCATCAATATTAATAAATAGACTCTTTAACCCTTAATTTGCCTCCTGTGTGCAACCATTCTCTTGTAATCCTAAGTAGATAACCTTAATAGATACACTAGTAAGGCTTCTTAATGCTCAGTGTAAGAAATAGTCACTTGATTAAAGATTCATTAGTTCTACATTGCTTGACTGACTTCAGTCAGGGCTGATTTCTTACTTAACACTCTTTCAGTTCTTTGTCACGTAACCCTGACACTTCTTCACATCGCTCAGCAGTGCTAATGCTTCTAGTGTGAACGTCAGCCCCTTCAGAACATAAAGAAAGGAAAACCTTGCTAGTACACAAAGAGATATCTCTGCTTATATTTTGTGAGATGTCTACTCTGTTGTCTTGGTTTTCCGCCTTTGTTTCTTTAGAAGGTACTCTGTAAGGCATGCCAGTACATAGATACTTCTTTTTATTTTATTTTTGTTGTCTGGGAAATGCCTCCAGGAACACTGCATCGCCCCATAGCAAATGTGAAGGGGACGGGCAATGCTGTCCATCTTTAGATCTAAGAGGGTGTTGATATTAAAATTGAACCTCTATATACCCCTGCCTGTACCTTCTAAAATCCTACCTATAAACCTCTAAGGATGACGCTTAATTTGCGTACGCAGTCATACAGTAAATAGAGACTCCAGACTTAGAACATGTGGTTCCAAAGCACAAAGTATTATTCAAGTAAAAAGTACAGTCAGTTACACGCTATTGATCCAGACACAATTAGATGCAAAGGAATTATACAGACCCCCAAGTACAGTATACATACGCCGTGCTTCCGAACCCGCTGATAGGCATCAGCAAGAGACCCCGTCATCATTCAGCATTCAACAAGAAGACTAAAGACCCAGTGTTTGAGCACACATGTTTATACCCCCCCAGAGTAGACAGGACAATAGAGAAGTTTCTTGCTTATGCCATTGGTTCCCAGGGGAGAAGCATATATTACAGTGCATTTAACAGGCTGGTTCAAATAGACTCGCCCAGCCTCTAACAACTGAGGGTTTTTTCCCTCCCACCTCCCCATGCTGCATCCTAACAGTTGTTCCTAAAATATACATTTTGTTGCTTGTAGTCTCTGCGGTCCATAAGTTGCGAATGCATGATGCGATCTCCACACCGATAGTACCGGAATTCTGTTGAAAGAGTATGCATCAGTACGAACCCAAACACTGCTGTCTTAACATGTATAGAAACTTAGTTAACAAATATCTTTATTTCACATCATTTAAACTAACTGAACCAACTTAAATCATATACTTTAAAGCTTATTAAACCTTATGTGTGAATATGTAATGTGTGAGTATTCGGGGTTTGATATAAGGACGCTAGTTATTAATGAGTGAGATTTAAGTGCATCATTTCTCATACACGAAGTGAACATCTAGCAGTGTGGATTGCTGAGCATGATAGTTCCACATGCCCTCTGTCAGCAGGCCCCCACCTTTCCTATGTTCAAAGGAAAAAGCTCTTTTGTTCTCCCAGACTCTTGTGTGAATGCAACTGTGTTACCACCTCAAGCTGTGAAGTTGGGGCCATCCTGTCTGTGTGTGGGGCTAAGACCTGTTTAGGATTCAGACAAATCCAATTGTGTAGATCAATGCCTGGATTATATTACAATTGCCACATCTATACTTTGTCTGTATCCAGGGATTCCCAATTTGTATGTAAAAATACCCATTGTCTATTCTATTTACTTTTACTCAGGAAGCTTGCTCTTCCAGTTGCCCTTGGTAGATTATCAAAAACATTGCCATCTGTTCTCGGGCCTGATTCAGAGCCGGACGCTATTTGCGCTCGCTCGTTCAGAAAAAGGGGACGGCTATTTAAATTGAGCGCTCGCTCTTTGTTGACGCCTCTATGTCTGAGCGAGCGAACGAAACATGCACTCGCTATTTTGTAAAGACACCCCCTGGCCGCTCGCATCCTACGTCATCTCCGCTATTTATTTGATTAATCGAGTACATCGACAGGCATCTGAACTGCTCGCAGTGCTTGTGGTAGGATTTTCCTACCGCAATCATGCGAACAGTTCAGGCTAAGAAACAACCAAATGACGTGGTCTATGATGCTGCTTTGTTAATTATTCACACCCTTAAAACGCCCGTTTTGACCTTTTGGCACGCCTGCGTTCGGATCACCACTCCCCGTTTTCAAGCACCTTCCCCTGTTACCACCCACAAACGCCTCATCCTGTCACTCAAATTAGCAGGCACTCGCTATTTTGCGAGCACTTGATTTCCAACCGCAATGACTGGTTGGCGCATGCGCATTACGACCCATACGCATGCACAGATGTGCGAACATCGCTCGGAGCGAACGAGCGGCCGCTTACGAGCGGCTCTGAATCAGGCCCTTAGCTCCTGAGTTGTAACTTAAAGTGACGCTGGTCGCAAAATGGCGTCTTGCAGATTCTTGTTTCTAAAATGGAGTCTAGCTGCCATTTGCAAGATGGCGTCGCGCACGCTTCAATTTTAAACTGATCTTGTCTCAGCCAATAATCCAGTTTTGTATGAATAAATGTATTAATGATATATGTATCCAATATAGGTGTACATACAGTATGAGAGAGGAAGCTAGGAGTTAGGCTGTACTAAATTTTAGATATCAGTGTCATGAATGTCAAGGAAAGTTATTGTCTTAGTTCTTTTTTGTAATGTTATAAAGTTATAAACAGTAACGTTTTATACGACCATTATTAAAGTAATATACATTGGTATAGTAAGATGGGCAGCACAGATGGTGTAATGGTTAGCATTACTGCCTCACAGCACTGAGGACATGGGTTCGATTCCCACTACGGCCTTAACTGTGTGGAGTTTGTATATTCTCCCTGTGCTTGCGTGGGTTTCCTCCGGGTGCTCCGGTTTCCTCCCACAATCCAAAAATATACAGGTAGGTTAATTGGGTCCAAACAAAATTAACCCTAGTGTGTGTTTGTATGTGGTAGGGAATTTAGATTGTAAGCTCCACTGGGGCAGGGACTGATGTGAATGGATAAATATTCTATGTAAAGCGCTGCAGAATGTATGTGCGCTATATAAATAACTGGTAATAAATAAATAATACATAAAATATACTAGCAGTTTGTCATCATAGAAAAGATGTGAGAGCACTGAGCGTAGACTGCCAATAAAAAACAATGTCAACATTACGCCCACATCAGCATTCTCATGTCGACCAAATTAATGTCAACTTAATGCCAAAACATACCCGGCCACAGTAAGGAAGTATAAAGCTACAGTTTGTTTCCGGATCTGGCTGAAAACAATGTTTTTTTTTAAGCAAGATTCAGTCTGGTTGGCAGCTCCACTCCACATATCAGTGCTGAGTTGTTTATGGTGATTAGAGGAGGAGGAACTACTTCCCCCTTGTCCCCTTTCAGTGTACTCTATCTTTGTATATGGTCTTGTTGGGCTCGATGTGGGGTTCACATGGCCAACAAGGTTTTGCCATGGCATTATGTGTTTTTCTTTAGGGTGGATGCTAGTGATACATGGGAGCAGAATGCATTGCTGTGGTTGGTAACTGTTCAATGTATTTTGTTTTGTTAATGTCATGTTTGTCAGTCACTAACAATCCTCATATATTTTACACCATACTTCCCTTTCCCGTTGCATAATTAACTCCCAGCCATGGGTGTAACTACCGTAGGTGCAAGGTCAGCAACTGCTATGGGGCCCATAGCTGAGGGTGGCCCATCTTCCTTGTGAAAGTTAAATTTTTCACCATTAGGTGGTACATAGGGTCCCTTAAACACTTTTGCTATGGGACCTTCAAATACCTTGTTACGCCCTTGTTCCCAGCAGCAGTTTTGTTAAAATTCTCCTAACCACAAAGTAGTATACTTCCAGCAGGAGAGCATTGTGAAATAGCCTCTGTACATTGAATCACTTCCTTTGTATATGCAATCCTAGATTACCATTTAGTTATTTTGTCCCATATTTGTACACAATATACCCTGTATGCATGTTACATATAATTACATGCGGCTGTGATTCATGATATCCCATGGGGTATGGGCTTGGTATGCTGTAATAATTACTTCCTGACTATAATAATAATAATTATAGAAGTGTATTTTACATAAAGAAAACAATTTTTTACAGTGAGGAAAACTGAAAGCCTTTATTATGGGGACTTAAAAAAAACATATAGATACTAATTTCAATGTGCCAATCTATTTTCTTGTATGCATACTGATATTGCTAAAAGCAAAAACAAAAGTAGACCCCAGTGGTAAATCACTACACAGTGTAACTATAAGCAGTGTGTAGGATACTACTTACACCTAAGTGCTTCATTAATTAGCTTTCTGATAATAAACAGGATGTTGTGTCAGTAATAATGCAATTAGTACAGACAAAAAATGGACAGGAAGAATTTGGCACGATGCCGCTGTAACAGAATGTGAATGTCTCATGCGGATGCTCACTAAAATAACTAATTACATGACAGTAACTGAATATTTCATGCACCACACTTTAACAAAACAGCAGGCAAGCGAATGACTTTATTTAAACTATTTTTCCTTAGTTTAAAAAAACAACAAAGGCTTTTCTTGGGCATAATATTTGCAAGAATTTAACTTGTAGTTAAATAATCTTTTGTTCTAGAAGTTATCTTCAATTTAAACAAGTAATCTGAGCTTTGTTATCATAGCTAGAACGCAGTAATGGAAAGTGTGCCAAAACCTTTTATGTATTTACTTATTGTATTTTATCGTCATTCAAGTTAGATCCAAAGAACACAAAACAAATACAACACTAACCAAAATGGACACACACGCACACTCATCGAGAAGGAACATAAAATCTCCTTCTAATTAGTATTGCTTGTAATTTGTGTTTTTAGTAAATTCTGCACTGTTGCTATATCTGGGTATCTTGTCCTACCTACTGTGGGAGTAACCGTATGCTAGTATCCAGCTTCCTGAGACAGGAAAGTTATGTTAGCTTGAGCATGAGGTTTGGAACAAATGTTTTTCTGTTTTTTTTTCTATTAGCTATTTTTTTTTTGTTCCTATTAATTTTATTTGAACCATTTATTGTATTGTATGTATCTTCCAGAAATATACTGAGAACAGGTAGTAGAGAATAATTATGTATGACTATGAAATCTAAGCATCATTGTCACATACATGATGTTTATAAATAATGTGAAACCAACTTTATGGAATGTCGGAATATTAATTATTATGTTCACAGTCTCATCAGCATGGAAAGTTTATAATCAAACCCAAAGGAATGGCTGACGGGTGATCCCGCCTCCCAGCGCCGTAAGCGCAACACGTTTATGGAATGATGCAGTAATATACTTTCATTATCCCCTGCTCTTCAGAGAGCACCATTTAATCCCATACACAGTTATCTCCAGTCAGGAGTAAATTACTTTTCTTTGCTGTGGCATGCTGGGAGAATAATTGAATATATGTCATATCAATCAGTTTCAGAAGGAGATTTAGGCAGTTATCAGCCTTAAATCACTTGTCCATAAACGATGGGAGGCGTCAGCATCGCCAGGGAATCCGCCAAATGAAAGGGGCCCACAGTTATTCTGTTAGTAAGGCAAATGAGACATGGGATGAAGGATTTAGTGCCTGAATAACAAATCACTCTGAAGTAAATAGGTGACACAGAGCAGGTATGGTCGGAAAAACTATGTTGTATTACGTTGGAGTTAAAACTTTAATATATATACAGTGACCATGCAATGAAAATATCTAGTTAATATGTTATTTAGGAGTAATGTCAACACATGTAACAACACAGATGTAATATTCAAGTAAAACAATGCCAGAATGAGTGGGCACCTAACAATGTACAATTACAGGTTTTATTAGTTTAATATCTAGCTACTGGTCCTATAACTAAGTCAGAACTCTTGGCAGCCTAAACCAGGGAAAATCATCTATTATTAATGTCTGGTTACAGTTTGCTGCCCACGATTCTAATTAACGGAGTTAAATATCTAGATTACAAAAATCCAGGCAGCCGGCAAGTTTAGTTATCATTTCATAAATATATTGTATGTATTTCCAATGTTTGCTAAGCTCTCTACATAGCTTTGAAAAAATTACTAGTGTAAAAAAAAGCAGCAATGTAGAAGATATTGAAATAAAATAGAAAGAGTTAATAACAGTGGTTTTCATGTGACATAAATGTTACTCTGATAATGTAATGAGAAGATGTTGTTAGTTTTACTATTTGTTGTATCAGATGATAATACATCTGTACAATAAGAGTGAAAGTTGGCCATGAACTCACCATGGTACTTACATACAATATGTTATATGAATAGTGGACATATTCAAACAATCGGCACTTGACTTGACACTTCCCATGATGCTTGTACACAGATATAGGGGTATATTTATGATGGCTAAAACTAGTGCTTTTTCCTGATGGCCTTTTTTCTGGAGTCATCACTGGTATAATTTTAACACTCCTACCTAAAACTTGTATCATCATAGTTGTCAATTTAATTCTACTACTTTATAGAATAGGGAGGTACTCACCTGGCCACAGGACCTTCAGCAACTTGAAGGTGTGTTTAGGTTAGTACCGGCACCTTTTTACTAGAAAAAAATCACTGGCTAAAAACCATACGGAAATGGCTATTTCCACATGGTTTAGGTATTGGGGCAATATAAGGAATTCCTAAAGCAGGAAACAGATATCTCCTGTATGAGTCTTAACTAACACTATAGTCTGCCGTCCCCATTATTCTCAATGGAGACTGAGATCTGGCCTAATTCACCATGCTTGCTACCAAAGCACATACTGTACTTGCCAACTGTCCCTGATTGTCAGGGAGACTCCCTGTAATAGTAGCAATCTCCCTGACTCCCTGAAGAGTCTAGCAATCTCCCTGATTGCATCTTACCCCCGTTATGTAGCTGTTATATATATATATATATATATATATATACACATAGATATATACATTCCAATGGGATCATTAGTATAATTTCCCTGCATTGGTTATAAGGCACACTTATCCCTATAGCCACATGCATTTTCTGAGAAGTATCAGTGTGTTTTCATCAACAAGTAGATCTTACTAACTGCTTTGGGGCTCATTTACATTTGGAAATAAGTATATTTTTATGGCACACATCTCAGATGTAGCAGTACACGCCCACTTTACCACCGTGCTCATAGGTGCTGTTTCCACACTCTCCCTGAAATGCTTTTTCAAAAGTAGGCAAGTATGCCAAAGCTTAACTTTTCTGAGCCCGGCACAATAGGTAAAAGGGCCATTACATGGCAAAGTCAACCTGAGTTGATTCAGGTTGTCAGTTTTTCATCTGATGTTTTTTAAAGCAGAAAATATTTCAAAAATTCATATTTTGATCCCAGTTTTAAAACAACCTAAATCAATTTACTTGAAATGTAAGTTGTAGTTAATGTTTTTTATCGTTGTCTTGAATAGTGTATTTGGGACAGTGTTTTATTTAACTTGACACTACAGCTTTTAAATGTTCATGCACAGTGTAAAGTACATTACAAATATTGAACCATATGTAACCACAGAATTACATTTATGGTCAGAAAGTACTGCTAAAGTGGCAGTTCCTTGTATAATATTACAATATATAATCTCAGGATCACATAAAACAATTTGCAAATGTTGCAAACCACATAATTTACATTATTAAAAAACTAAATGGAGTGACGGAGGTAGCTGGCGGAGGACCTGCCCAGCTGACAGCAGGTAAGTGTAACCCGCTGTACGCCACCTGAGAGTGGCGTAGAGCAACACCATCAAATTCTGAAAATACATAATATTCGGAATTTGATGAATAGCCTAATTTCCATATCCCCATACTAATATATGGGGAGTGTGGAAATTAACGTAGGCGAACTTATCCAGGAGATATCAGTGATATCTCCTGTGTGAAGTGTGTTCATGAATAATAAAAAAAATGGTAATTGAGGAAAATGTCCTTAAAACCGTTATTTTAGTGTTGATGAAGAGGCCCCATATTCTTTTGTATAACCTATATCTATCAAAATTGGCCTCTGAGGAATAGGTCCTTGTTATAGTTATATATGTGCATATTTCTTTCGTGGGATTTTATTTTATAATCTATTGTTCAAAGTAAAGTGAGTTTATAAATCGACAGCGCTTCCTTTTTTTGTATTTATGTTTATTTGATATGAAGTTCGGGTCCTCACTTTTGGAAGCAGTATCTGGCTTATATTGGTAGTATATAAATTAGTATTAATACATATTTAGCATCCTTATGTTTCTTTATTAGATCTTAGTCTAATGGACTGCGTTTCTCCAGCCTTCATTAACCAAATAAGTAAATACAACAAGAAACAGATACACAACTTTAAAACTTTCACTAAATAAACAACTCCCCAAACCCCTTGCTCACCACTTAATTCAATGAAGAAATTGTTTTTTGTCATTTTTTTCTTGACCCATTGTAGTCCTAATGAAAAATTGGTAATTTTTTTTTTCAATTTTTACTAAAACTACAGGTTGAGTCTCCCATATCAAAATATTCCGAAATACGGAATATTCCGAAATACGGAATATTTTTAGCATGACTGAAATAGTGAAACCTTTGATTTTTGATGGTTCAATGTACACAAACTTTGTTTAAGGCACAAAATTATTAAAAATAAAGTATAAAATTACCTATAGGCTGTGTGTATAAGGTGTATATGACATATAAATGAATTTCATGTATCTACACAAACTTTGTTTGAGCCACAAAATTATTGAAAATATTGTATAAAATAACCTTCAGGATGTGTATATAAGGTGTATATGAACCATAAATGCATTCTGTGTTTAGATTTGGGCCCTATTCCTAAGACATTTCAAAATGGTATGCAATTATTCCAAAATACGGAATATTCCGATATCCAAAATACCCTTGGTCCCAAGCATTTTGGATATGGGAGACTCAACCTGTATTATAAAATTTATATATATATATATATATATATATATATATATATATATACACACACACACACAGATGTAGCCACGCTCATCTATGCCACAATGCAAGCGGCTATGGCCCTCGTGTGCATACACACGCTTACACCACAGACTTAAATGGAGTAATTGCCGGCTGCCAGTGTTCGCAGCCTGGCGATTGCTGCGCTATGCCGTGATGCGTGCTCACATGCGGGCGCATTAATGCATAGATGATGCTGGCTCCATCTGTATATATATACTGAAATTCCTTTGAAAACAGGAAATGTCAGTTCCAAAATATTGCAATAATTTGTCCAGCTGGCCAACCACGTCAAGGTCTGTGCCTACACTGACTCTCAAAAATATGAGCATTGCTCTTCTACATTTTGCACCAGCTAACACACAGATTTGAAATACAAATTATGCTTAAACCATGAATATAGGTATTGTCTCTTTAAGACAGGACCTATACTCACAGATGAAGCATAATTTCATATATATATATATATATATATATATATATATATATATATTGTAACATGGGATATTGAAATGAGGACTCAGACAGGCAGGTACTCAGTAAGCAGTGTTTTTAATGGCAGCAGACACTTCACTTCAGCATGCATGAGCATAGCCCTGGACACACAGGCACATAACATAAATAAATCAACAAAGTAAATGTCCCAGCACTCCTCGTGCTTAGCAGTCAGCAGTGGCTTGCGCCCACAATTGGCCATGCTCTCCCAGCATAGCCCCTGGTCCCTGGCACTACAACAGTATGTCCTATGACCTGGCTGCTAATAAGCATCAGGGCAAAGAGCATCAGGTGTGTATGAGCTTTAAACCCTTCCTGTGCTGCTGACTTCCTGCTGGCTCTGGGCTACCTGGAAAACCCGGAATTCTATTTTTCCAGTTTGAGCTGTGCAGCCCAGAAAATCCGGAGTTCCAAACTTCTACTGCAGGTGCAGAATGTGCCGGTCTTGTTTACCTCTCCTTTGGAGGGAGCTGATCCCACCAGAATGTGGGTAATTCAGGTGAGAGACCACCCCTCTCACCACAATATACAGTCAGGTGCATAAATATTGGGACATTGACAGAATTTTTATATTTTGGCCTCTATTCACCACCACAATGGCTTTGAAATGAAACAAACAAGATGTGCTTTAACTGCAGACTTTCAGATTTAATTTGAGGGTAATTACATCCAAATCAGGTGAACGGTGTAGGAATTGCACCGGTTTCTATATGTGCCTCCCACTTTTTAAGGGGCCAAAAGTAATGGGACAAACTAAACAATCCTAAATCTGACTTTCACTTTTTAATACTTTGTTGCAAATCCTTTGCAGGCAATTACAGCCTGAAGTCTGGAACGCATAGACATCACCAGACGCTGGGTTTCATCCCTGGTGATGCTCTGCCAGGCCTCTACTGCAAATGTCTTCAGTTCCTGCTTATTCTTGGGGCATTTTCCCTTCAGTTTTGTCTTCATCAAATGAAATGCATGCTCAATCGGATTCAGGTCAGGGGATTGACTTGGCCATTGCATAACATTCCACTTTTTAGCCTTAAAAACTCTTTGGTTGCTTTTGCAGTATGCTTCGGGTCATTGTTCATCTGCACTGTGAAGCGCCGTCCAATGAGTTCTGAAGCATTTGACTGAATATTCCCCGAAACACTTCAGAATTCATTCTGCTGCTTTTGTCAGCAGTCACATCATCAATAAATACAAGGGAACCAGTTCCATTGACAGCCATACATGCCCACCCATGACACTACCACCACCATGCTTCACTGATGAGGTGGTATGTTTTGGATCATGAGCAGTTCTTTTCCTTGTCCATACTCTTCTCTTCCCATCACTCTGGTACAAGTTGATCTTTGTCTCATCTGTCCATAGAATGTTGTTCCAGAACTGTAATGGCTTTTTTAGATGTTGTTTGGCAAACTCTAATCTGGTCTTCCTGTTTTTGTGGCTCACCAATGGTTTACATCTTGTGGTGAACCCTCTATATTCACTCTTGTGAAGTCTTCTCTTGATTGTTGACTTTGACACATATACACCTACCTCCTGGAGAGTGTTCTTGATTTGGCCAACTGTTGTGAAGGGTTTTTTCTTCACCAGGGAAATAATTCTTCTGTCATCCACCACAGTTGTTTTCCGTGGTGTTCCGGGTCTTTTGGTGTTGCTGAGCTCTCCGGTGCGTTCTTTCTTTTTAAGAATGTTCCAAACAGTTGATTTAGCCACACCTAATGTTTTTGCTATCTCTCTGATGGGTTTGTTTTGATTTTTCAGCCTAATGATGGCTTGCTTCACTGATAGTGACAGCTCTTTGGATCTCATATTGAGAGTCGACAGCAACTGATTCCAAATGCAAATGTCAGACCTAGAATCAACTCCAGACCTTTTACCTGCTTAATTGATAATGAAATAACAAGGGAATAGCCCACACCTGTCCATGAAATAGCTTTTGAGTTGATAGTCCCATTACTTTTGGTCCCTTAAAAAGTGGGAGGCACATATAGAAACCGTTGTAATTCCTACACTGTTCACCTGATTTGGATGTAATTACCCTCAAATTAAATCTGAAAGTCTGCAGTTAAAGCACATCTTGTTTGTTTCATTTCAAAGCCATTGTGGTGGTGAATAGAGGCCAAAATATGAAAATTCTGTCAATGTCCCAATATTTATGCACCTGACTGTATACAGTAGGTGTTCTCTGCCAATATGATATGGATGGGACATAGAAGTTGTTAACATATTAACTTTGGGTATATATTGTTTAACCCGTTTGTGGTTTTCAGATCCCTTGTGAATTAATATGTATTGGAAATGATGTGTGTGCAGGTATTGATATTGCTTTAAAAACGATAGAGCCGGAAGCTCTCCCACTGACATCACTGGTGATGTCAGTGGGGCCGCCCACAAACGGCAGGCGTTCGCATGGGAACGCCTCCGTTTGTGAAGCCACCCCCCCTGCCCACCTACCAAACGGGGCGAGCTGTCAATCACCATCGACAGCTCGTCCCCTTTGGTGCAAGACCCGGAGCGACGGAGCACACGTCGCTAGCCTGGTCTCGCGCATGCACACGACGGAGCCGGCTCCATCGTGCGCATGCCCAGTGGGCAAACATCGACCCGGTTGTGAGCGCTCAGTGCTTGCGACCGGGTCTGAATCGGGCCCGGTATACACTATGGGCCTGATTCAGGTTGGATCACAAGGCTGCGGACGCGTGCAAGCAGTCGATGTTTGTATTCTGCGCATGCATCACAAGTGCACGTGCGCAAGCCGGCCACAGCGATCGTGTATGCGAACGCAGTGGATAAGCAGTGTGACACACAAATGAATGACAGCAAGTGCAGTTTGGGGGTGGAGAGGGGGGGTGTGCCAGTGCGTTTGAACGCCGTTACAGGGGTGTGCATAATTAAGCCCCAGCAACGGCATACGCAGCCTGAGCTCTGCATGACAACAGGAAGCTTTGCAGGTAGTGAGGCATGTCAAGCTCAACCACAACTCTGCGTATGGGTCCGATGTTACTCGATGTTACCAATGTTTTCGCTGACTTGCGGATGTATGTAAGGGGAAGTATGCGGCTTTATAGGCTGAGGGCGTCTTTGGTTTAGTGCTGCGATCGCATTCATTTGCATATTTACACTACGTGAGGGTGCGTGCAGTTGCAGAATTGCGATCCGTGCTGAATCAGGCCTTATGCTTTATAGATATAAGGAAGCCCTAGATCTGGCAATCTCCCCAAATCACCCAAATGGAAAAAAAAACTCTTTCAGTCCCGTGCCATCTCATCACATGCTTCCATACAGTAAATGGCTATCAGCATTTGGATTGGTGAATAGCTCCAGCCATCCACCAATCAGCATGTTGACATTCATTCACTGTCTGGCTGCAGGCTTTTGAGGCAGGTAGAGAATGCTGCCTGGTCGCTATGGTTGTGTGTAATTCACAATCAGAGCTTACACGGATTGTGAATTACAGACAATCAGAGCGACCAGGAGCATCTTTCTCTGCCTGCCTCTCAGCCGGCTACCCTATACACGAAAAATGCGTTCGCACACTCCATGCGTGGATTGCTCACAATTCGAGCGACCAGGCAGCATTCTGTACCTGCCTCCCAAAAAGCTCTGGAGGTACCAGCCTGAGGGCATATGCCTTACCTCCCAAGAAGCTCTTAAGGCACGAGCTTGGGGGGCAGATGCTTTCCGGCCCAGCCCGCCCCTGCTCGAAGGTCCCCAGAATCGTGCCCATACGTTAAGATGGTGCTGAACACTTTCACTCCACAACTATTTTAGTACTGGAGATCTGTCATGATGTTATATCCAAAGCAGTCTTTATCAGTTTTTTTCAATCAACTTCTTTTTATTATTTTAAGTCAGATTCATCTTAATGCACAAAGTTTTTCTCTTGTTCATCCACAAAACAAATCTGTGACAATAGACACCAATTGTAGACTGGTCTTAGTTTGTTTTCTATAGCAGCATCACCATTTTATACTAAAAGTAACTCATGCTAATACGCGAGGCTTCACACAGTACATTCATAATCATTAGTCATTACTTCTGGTGAGGTATGCAGTTGTTTTACTTGTTTGTGCTGCACTGTTTCTATGGTAGCGTTAACCAGCTATTTCTGTCCATCATTGTAAAAGGATTTGTGTTTGCTATTTCAAAGAACTAAAAATTACACATTTACTGAAAACATAGAAACTATATTTTTGAATTGAGTGTGCACATTTTTATTTGCTTTTCTCCAAGTTTACACATGAATAATTGTAAAATATAATATTTGTAGAAATTATATTTTTTTCCTGCTACATAAATATTTAACAGCTGGGGAAATAAGGGACTCCAGGGTTATTCAAAACTATGACTTCCATATACTGTAGATGAAATGCTTCAGATACTTGAAAATCACATTTCAGCATCTATCGTCCAAACATTAATAACAGGTTTGGTTACCTATAATTTAAGTCAGATATAAGGGTAATGTCTAAATGCCATTCGCGGGGAGGACCCTGACGTCATCAGCTACTGTCCAACGTCATTCCCTAACATCCAAGTGGGCACAGAGGGGGAATATAACCTTGTGGTGAGCATAGCGAGCCACCGAGCCCGCGAGGGGACAACTTTCTTCTTTAATATATCCATTGCCTAGCTAAAGAGTTGGTGCTAGGGTGTTTACCGCCCCCATGCAAACTCTCCGGTCCTCAGGTTTGCCCCTGGCCCTACCTGGAAGGCGGCGGACGTCAGACACTACAAGAATGTGGAGCTGTGGCGCAGCAAGCCTCAATTGGCTCACCTGGGCGCCTCTGATTGGCTGCCTCACGGCCAGCGCCAAATTGAAATATTTGCAACTTTGTGGCTGCCGAGCTCCAAGCTATAATCAGTCCGGTGCCAAGTTTAACCCGCCGCTTGACCGGCGCTGAGAGCCTACTTTTGGTCCCAGCACCAGCTACCTCTGTTTGTTGCCACTGCACCTCTAGCGCTGAGATCCAATACTAGGTCCCAGCGCTGGCCACCATGTCCCTAGTGGGACACCTCACCACAGAGCGGGACAGATACCATCTCTGCATAACCACCCTGATTTTCCATTATAGGACTTATTAACATGTCTGATGTGTTATAAGGCTTTCACACTGAAGGTTTTTCTTTTTCTTGGTTGGTTGCTAAGGCTTACTGTAGGTACCACTGATCTACATTCTTAGTGCATGTGGAACTTACTGGATGTGATTGTTAGTGCCTTCAATTACACACAAAAAAAAGACATCTAGGTGTCAAAGTTCACATGTGAAAAAGTCCTTACAGTTTACCTTAGTGTTAGGTGACATGCAGCCCATAAAAGGGTCACATGCAGCCCGCATGTCCAGAGGCGTCATCGTGTGGTTGTGGCACCTCCAGAACCCTCGCGCGAAAGGGGGCATGACCTAGTGTCCATAAAGCCCCGGCCCCTGGTTTGTTCCATCTCATGCCCCAGTAGATGTCACGTTGGGGGCTTTCCCAGCACTCTGGGAGCTGCTGGGAAGCCACCAGCCTCTCCAGAGGGATGTATAGATTGGCTGACGCTCAATTGCGCATGTTATCCATCACTGCTGCTTGCCGCTCTGTGGCACCATCCAAGGAGTTGACACCAAAATAGCAGCAGCTCTGCTATTTTGGTGTCATCCCCTCAGATGATGTAACCCAGGGCGGCCCGCATCTGCCACACCCTCCTAGTGATGCAACTGCTGTTGTCCATATTTAATTCTTGTTTTGAGGCCTGTTCCCATTGATTCTCATGTATCACGTAAGGGCTCTATTTACTACAATCCTCATTTGTAATGCAGATTGTAGTGTGATATTACCGACTGAATTCGCGAATTCAGGCAGTATCACAGGAATTTACTACAAATCCCTTGCAGGGACAGAGCTTGTGAGAAAGCTCTGTCCCTGCGAATCCCACCCACACTCTAGTCACAGTATTTTCACACAAAAAATACCGTGACTAGTGCCCCGCCCACGTCGTTAAGCCCCGCCCCGCGTTTGCGGAAAACCCCCCCCGCAACCCTCCCTCTCCCTTAATTACACTTACCTGCATGATCCGGGCTCCGGTGATGTCTTCCATGTCCTCCATTCAGGTGAGAGTGCAGCATGGAAGACCAGCTGACTGGAGGGGAGACATCACCGGAGCCCCGAACTCCGGTCCCTGGAGTCAGGTAAGTAAATTTTTTTATTTTACTTTTTTATACACTGTATCAGCGTGTGGTCTGTTTAGACCATACAGCTGATTACTGGGGCTGGCTCCGGGCTCTGCTCTCCCTGTTAGAGCAGGGCAGGAGTCCGGTAACCGGGGGAGACCCTGGATAACGCCACCTCCAGGTGGCGTTATTATCACAGGGTTTTCTCCGGTATTTTTTTACAATTCATTTTTAGTAACTTTGGTCGGATCACATTTCCCATTACAATTATGGGAAATGCGATCTTATTACTAAAAATAAGTGATACTTAGGGGTTGGAGTAGAATTTTACGAATTCTACTCCAATTGCCCTTTAGTAACTGTAGGTGATACTAAAATAATGTGAAAAGGGTATGAAAACACCCTTTTTCACTTTATTTTAGTAAAAATAATGTTAATAAATAGAGCCCTAAGTGATTTTTGCAGTTAACCATAGTTGTATGTTCAATGTATGTTATTTCAATAGTAGTTATAGCAAGCTCCAGCCCTATCCCCTTGCATTGTGTACATGCTCCTAATAATTGAAAACGTACTGTTGTGCCACTACTGCTGCTAAAATAACATAGGACAAAACCATTCTCGTATAAAGCATGTCAGACCTTGAAAACAACACAGCGTGACTAGGGGTATATTGAAGCTATTTGTTCTTTAATTTCTTTTTCAATCTAGAGATTGATTGCTATGAGTGAACACAAGAATGGACATTTTAGTGGGAGTATTGTTATAGCCTGTCTCAGCTATCTCAGGGAAAAGCACAGTGGACAGTTCTTTTTATGTTTGCACAATTCTCACATTACCATATTGTTTTGGGGAGTTGTGACAGGAGCTGAATGGTCTACTGACCACACACCTAAAACCATCACAAAGAAGTCAATTTTATTTAAGCGCTTTTATAGAAAAGTCCTGTAAATCTGTCTATTTCAATAAATACGACAAGCTATAACCATAGCTCTGGGGAAGAATAAGTATGTTTTTGCAGCAAACTTCTTGACATTTTCTTTATCATACTGTAGATAACAGTTTGTTATAAATTTGATCTGATAGCGTTTTGCAAGTAGTCCTGAGCAGTCCTTACTACTTGTAATTTGTTTTAGAATCACACATACACTGTATGCATTTGTGTTAGACACATTTATATATCTATATATCTATGTCTAACACAAATTACTAATTACAACCTTGTCCATGGATATAATTCTGGTCCCTGCCAACAAAATAACTAAGAGTCTGTGAAGAAAATCAGTGTTAGCAGCATGGCTAGGTGAGAGGTTCCCAAACGTGGTCCTCAAGGCTCCCCAACAGGTTTTAGAGTTATCCATGGTAACAGATGATTAAATCAAATTGATGTAGGTACTAATTAAGTCGCCTGTGCTCAACCACGGATATCGCTAAAACTTGAACTGTTGGGGAGCCTTGAGGACCAAGGTTTGGGCTAGATACAAGACATGTTAGATTTAGCAACTGATATTGATTGAAAGCAAGCTTTTATGTTCACTTCACAAGCTGTTTTGGGACATTTTATGATATATGGATGAGTAGAAGGCCAGGCAGGGCCAGATTAACAATGGGATGGATGGGACTACTTCCCCGGAACTTGTGGGACACTCCCGATTTTTTGCGTAGTTCGCGTAGTACTGTATGCTATATTGTATCAAAATTTGCCAAGTACCTGTCATGAACTGAAGTGATGAACATGGATTGCCTTGATCAAAACATAATTCAATGTTTTTAAGCATCACCAAGCAAAACATTCATGGGTTTATGTAGAGTTGGGAGCAAAGCAAAAAATAGTAATTTTCACCTTTGACCATCTTAGTCCTGTCAGCAGTAGCACGGCTGCAGTGAGTACAGGGAGGTTGCTGCTGCTACCACTGAGCACTGCAGCGGTCTCCCCTGTCTGCACCTGATGGGAGGGGGGGGGGGAGAGTGGTCGCACTGATCGGGTTCCCTCCTGGATCTGCTCCTGGCTGAGGGGCACATGGCGCCCTCCTGTGCGGCCATAATGACTTTTTGCTATACATTTTTTTGTAGGTCCCTTGCCCCCGTGATTAGACCACGTCCCCTACAGTACCAGGACCTGACATTGCTCTCTATGACCCTGGCTGGATACAAGAGCAATCAGTGTTTTCCGTTGCATGCCTTAAAAAAATAAATGCTTTTGCACCACCTGCATTGCAACATGGTTTGCTCCAAGTGTAAATTTGCTCCTTCATTTGTTCCTAACTCTGCATTAGCAACTCAGTACTGTATATAATAAACAACAGGCTCTAGTAACTATTGTTGTTTTTTTCTAGGTACTCAGAGGAGGAAATTCGTCAAAAAGTAGGGACTTTTCGACAAATGCTCATGGAGAAAGAAGGGGTGCTGACAAGAGAAGATCAGCATGGACGTCAGATGTAAGCAAACCAATAGTCTCATTTTACAGACCTGCTGAATGATTATAATAAATACTGTGATTAAATATAGCACATTATGGGTGCATTTCATCAAATGCAGTGATGCACCTTTGAGTGTGTCTTACACCTGTTTGTTTAGAATAAAGTGCTCATATTGCTGTTGTGGCAGACAAAAAAGTGTATATTTATATTTGTTTGCTGATTTAGTTACAAATTATTCTTATGGTGCATACACACCAGTGGCGTAACTATAGTATTTGTATCCCAGGGCAAATGTAAAAATGGAAACCCTTCTACTATGTGTGAGTGCCGAAGGCGCGCATGGCGGAAAATGGGCGTGGTCACTTAAAAATGGGGCGTGTCAACATGACACACCCCTTTATCGTCACTCTGAACATTCCTTTCCATATGCACCTTAACCCCAGTAGTGCCCCTTATACAGTACCCCCAGTATGCAATGTCCACAGTTGTGGTCCCTCTTATGCAGGCCCATAGTAGTGCCCCTAATACAGTACCCCCAGCAGTGGTCCCCCTTATGCAGCCCCCCCATTAGTTCCCCTTATACAGTACCCCCAGTAAGCAATGCCCCCAGTAGTGGTCCCCCTTATGCAGCCCCTCAATAGTTCCCCTTATTCAGTGCCCCCAGCAGTGATCCCCTCTATCCAGTGCCCCCTATACAGGGCCCCCTGTAGTGGTCCTCCCTATTTAGTGCCCCCAGTAGTGGTCCCCTAGTAGTAAGCCCCTTATATAGTGCCCCCAGTAGTTCTCCCCCCCAGTAGTCCCCAGTAGAGGTTCCCCCTCCCAATACAGTGCCCCCAGTAGTAGCCCCCCCAGTAATGGTGCCCCCAGTAGTAGTAGCTCTCCCCCAGTAATGGTGTCCCCAGTAGTAGTAGCTCCTCCCCAGTAATGGTGTCCCCAGTAGTAGTATCTCCCCCCCAGTAATGGTGCCCCCAGTAGTAGTAGTAGCTCCCCCCCAGTAATGGTATCCCCAGTAGTAGTAGCCCCCCCCGTAATGGTGTCCCCAGTAGTAGTAGCTCCCTCCCAGTAATGGTGTCCCCAGTAGTAGCAGCCCATGCCCCGCCCCACCCACCCCCTGTAGAGCAGACGCACAAGTTACAAAAAAAAAAAAAATACACTTACCTGAATCCACGCTCCGGCTCCGGTCAGTCCTCCCGGGCTGGCGCGCTCAGCATTATGGGAGAGACGTCATGACGTCTCTCCCATTTCCCACTGCATGAGGCGGAAGGCGGAGCACATGAGTGAGCTCCAGCCGGCTCTTGCAGTGGGCGCTGCAGCAGTCAATGAGAGTCTGACTGACCCTCATAGGCTGCTGATTCACACACACATTTCTGCCGCTCGGCGGTGATGTGTGTGCAGTAGCAGCAGCAGCCAATGAGACTCGTATGATTCTTATTGGCTGCTGGTTAACACACACATCGCTGCCGCGCTGGCAGCGATGTGTGTGTTAGCACAGCCTGAGCCCGCCTCCCACCCTGCTCCTGGCGCTATTGGGCAAGCGCTCAGGGGGAGGGAAGGGGCTCGGCTGTGCAGCACAGGATCGGCGCATGGAAGCCTAGCGCCGGTCCTGTGTAAATGTGTTGCGCTGACCGCACACACTGCGGTTGGCGCAACACTGCCTAACTTGGGCGGGCCAGACCGCGGCACCCCTCGGCACCGTAGGACCTGCGGTGCAGGGGGGTGCCGCCGGCCACGGTCTGGCCCGCCCAAGTTAGGCAGTGTTGCGCCGACCGCAGTGTGCTACGGTGCCCAGGGCACATGCCCAGCTCGACCCCCCTTAGTTACACCACTGATACACACGTAGCAATCAGCCAGCCATAAGATATCGCTAGATGATTGTCCTGAACCCTCCCTGGTGTGCTGGATGATCGATATTGATCATCCAGCACACCACCAACTCACCGACGACTATAGCGACCACGGGTCCTATAGTAACCTGCTCGATATCGAGCAAGTTGACCTACATGCACAGCCAATGGACGATATCGCTATTGTCCATAAGTGGCACGCATCGCTGGTCCATGGTGAGTTGGTAGGGACAGAAAAAAAATGAACGATTTGAACGATAACGATATCGTTATCGTTCAAATCGCTCATTTATATCGCTAGGTGTGTGCGCACCATTACTTACGACTGTAGAAGTGGAATGGGGTAGTGAAGGTGTGTGTAAACACAGTGCGAGTACAGTAAGGGCATATTCCATATCACTTGAGGGTTTTTATACATTCATATGAAGGAAGTTTATACCCATAGGTGTGAGCACATTAGGTCCAGCACTACTCTTTTAACAGTGGAAGGGCCCCTTGGACTCAAGGCTGGAACATCTTTTAGCCTTCTAAACCTCTGTACACACTATACGATATAATTATGCACGCCTCTGAAACGGCGTTAAGACACTCGGGCACGTCTGCCTTCTCACCTCCACTGCCCTGTTTCTCGCGGGGCCAGCCCCTTTCACCACCCACAAACGCCTTCTCCTGTCACTCATTCAGCCGGGTTATCTATGTGCAGCGAGCGAATACTTCCCGATTGCTCACACTGATTCCCACATCATGCACAGAATGCAAACAATCGACTGGCTGCGTGTGAACGCATCCTAGCAAGCGGGTCTGAATCAGGCCCATAGTTCCGATCTGCATTGGAACGATATATCATACAATATACCTTATAGTGTGTGCCCAGCTTTAGTCCCGGGTTGCTTGTTGGGTTATGGACTACAACTGCATCAGATCCACATCCAAAAAATCCCCCTTGTACTGACATAACCCAGTACACCACAGATGCAGTGACTAACTGAGGAGGCAGGGTGTGCTGATACTGGCCCTGCAGTTCTGATAATGGGGGAGATTCGTCAAGTAGTGTAAAGAGCGCAAAAGTGGAGCCTATAGCAACCAATCAGCTTCTAACTATCATCTTATCTAATGTACTTGATAAATGCTACCGCAAAGCGATTGGTTGCTATGGGCAACTTCTCAACTTGGCCACTGTTTTTACTACTTGATACATCTCGCCCTCACAAACCAACTACCATCCATTACTAAAACTAAAGATCTGAAGTGTGGAAACAGTAGTTCATACAACAATTACATCTGCTCTTTATTAGGCTGAATTCTGTGACTTCATTGTTCATTTATACACAGGGCTACTTTTTTTTTGTTTAACTTTATCTCATTTTCATTTCTGTGGTTTTTATTTTAATTTTGTATTCACAGTATTATTAATTTTCATATTGTTTACATATCCCATTGTTTTTATGTCTATTATATGCTCAGGCCAGATTAAGACCTTATGGAGCCCTAGCTAAGATACTGGTTTGGTGCTCCTAACTGACCTGTCCTACCAAAATATCTTAGGGACATATTTATTAATTATCAGGGTTTAGATATTTATACATAGTTATTAATTACTAGATTTTTGTTATCACTGCTTATTGCAGCAATAAGAAATTATGTACCGCCCATCCAGGGACAGGGACAGTACATTATCGCTAATATGATCACTTCACTTCTCCTTCAGGACCCATCTGAGCCACTGCTCATGTGTGGTTTAGTGCAGACGACCATTGCCGGGGAGAGATCCTTGAGATCCCACTCCATGTAAACTCTGGGAACTGTAGCCTATAGGCTGCAATGGTTGATGCCATCAGAAGATGGCTTTTGCTTCCAGGGCCAAGCTTCGGAATTTGGCAATTAGTCAGCTCCCATAGAAACATATTGGGGCCGGGGCTGCATTTGCAGTCAAAAACGGGGGACCGCAGATATCTCTGATATCTGACCAGACCCTCGCTCCGACGTTACCGGTTGCCCATTATGGCCTTGAGCTTCAAGTCATGGCCGGACGCTCCATACACACAGTTGTTCCGCTCTCTCCCATGCTTGGGAGAGAGACTTTGCTAAGACTAGCTCCCCCACTTGAGGCAGGATCCCACTCATGACTCCTACCTACTCCCATACTCACTGCCAGTCCCCCAGTTTGTGGCCATACACTTCCCCTCCCCCACCTGTGGTTGTTACGCCACCTGCTCATCTGCAGACTCAGCAACCACCTGTGCCATTTTTTCTATCATTCGCCCATGTTCCCACTAATCCTATTTCATTGTAGGATCAGCCATCACATCTGAGGAAGGTGAGTGGCTTTAACTGACCACACCAGTCAGTAAACTAGTATATAAAACAGCAATATATGGGGCTCTTTTTAAATACAATAATGCTCTATTTTGCTTTAAATGTGAGGACAGTGGAAAAGCTATGGTTTACTTAATGATATGGATGTCTCAATGGTGGAATTTGCGAGTTGTGAGCCCAGGTTAAAAAATTTGCTTTGGGCCCCCCTCCTCCGCCCTACTCCAAGTTCAAAGTGCAGAGTGGGGGCGACAGGGAGAGGTAGAGGGTGAAAGGCAGAGGCAAGAGGTAGCCAAAAAGAGGCAAGAAGGTGACAAGGAAAGGGTGGCAGGGAGAAATAATAGGCAGTGGATGAGGAGGGAGAGGAAAGAGGCAGTGGGTGACAGAGGGAGGGTGATAGGGAGAGGTGACAGGCCGTGGGTGACAGGGAGAGGGAAGAGGCAGTGGGTGACAGGGAGAGGGAAGAGGCAGTGGGTGAGAGGTGACAGAGAGGGGAGAGGATGACAGGGATAGTTGACAGGCAATAGATGAAAGGGAGAGGGCATAGGCAATGGGTGACAGGGAGAGGGGGTAGGCAGTGGGTGACGGAGAGGGGATAGGCAGTGGGTGACAGGGAGAGGGGATAGGCATTGGGTGACAGGCAGTAGTGACAGGGAAAAGCAGTGGGTGAGAGGGAGAGGTGACAGGGAGAGGGAGGGGCAGTGGGTGACAGGCAGATGGTGATAGGGAGAGGTGACAGGCAGTGGGTGACAGGTAGTGTGTGACAGGGAGAGGGGAGGGGCAGTGGGTGACAGGGAGAGGGTGATAGGAAGAGGTGATAGGCAGTGAGTGACAGGAAGATGCAGTGGGTGCCGACACATTATACCACACTGTAGTGCCCCCCACATTCTGTCACACTGTAGTGCCCCACACATTATGCCACACTATAGTCCCCACACATTATGCCACCTGTACTGCCCCCACATTATGCTACACTGTAGTACCCACACATTATCTCACATTGTAGTGCCCACACATTATGCCACCTGTACTGCCCCCAAATTATGCTACACTGTAGTACCCACACATTATCTCACATTGTAGTGCCCACACATTATGCCACCTCTAGTGTCCACACATTATGTTACATTGTAGTCCCCACACAGTATGCCACCTGTAGTGCCCACACATTATGCTACCCTGTAGTACCCATACATTATGCCACGTGTAGTGCCCACACATTATGCCACACTGTACTTCCACACATTATGGTAAACTGTAGTCCCCACACATTATGCCACACTGTAGTGCCCACACATTATGCTACACTGTAGTGCCCACATATTATCCCACCTCTAGTGCCCACACATTATGCTACCTCTAGTGTTCACACATTATGCTACACTGTAGTGTCCACACATTATGCCAACTGTAGTGCCCACACATTACGCCATCTCTCGTGCCCACACATTATGCCACCTGTAGTACCCACACATTATGCCATCTGTATTGCCCACACATTATGCCACACTGCAGTCCCCAGACATTATGCCACCTGTAGTGCCCATACACAGTGTACTCACCAGCAGCATCCTCAGGCAGCCGGCACAGTGCCCTTTTCGACTGCCCGGCAAGCAGCTGCACTGCAGCCTGCCATACAACATCAAACGGCACCGGGCAGTGTGGACCCCTATATTGCGATGGGCCCTGGTGCAATGCAATGGCTGCACCGCTGGTAGTTCCGCCCCTGGGATGTCTAAATGAATGCAGTAACCATATTGATATAGCTATCTTATTAGATGAATAGTGGGGTTGGTTATGGGATGCCAGCGCTCGGGATCCCGGTGGTCAGAATCCCGACGCCAGCATTCTGACATGGTCACAATCACGACAGAAGGAGGTAAGTATACACTCCTTCCCCTAACCCTAACCCACCCTCCCCACAGCCTAAACCTAACCCTCCCTCCTTGTGCTTAAACCTATCCTCCCTCCCCTGCAGCCTAAATCTAACCCTCCCCCCAAGTGCCTAACCCTAGCTATCCCCCTAGTGTAAAACCCTAATCCTCCCCCTAACCCCAATACTTAACTGTCAGGATGCCAGCCCTGGCATTCTGACTAGTGTCAGGATTCCGGCATCATGGAGTACTGGCATCGTGACAGCCGGAATAATAACTACCTTCCTGAATGCTCTGTCTTTTATATGGGATAACAAGATTTGCAAATGAAATAAATGAATGTATATCATCTCACCTAAATAAAAATGTGTATTAAAAATAATATACAGAGACATCAACAAAGGAAACTTGTGAGTAAACCAAATTTTACCTTTTTTTAGTTGCATTCCCTTGAAACAAATGGACACTTTAATAATTTAAGACTGTCAATGCATTTTTTGCAGATGACACAAAGGTACAAAACAGGGTAGGCACACCAGGAGGAGTAAAACAAATGATTAATGGTTTCCATTTTCCCTAGTTGGTGAACAGGTGCAGTGGCTGGCTCATTTTAAAAGATCCACAGGTGAAGCTAACTATTTCACTTGTGATTCTGTGAGGAGACCAGGAAAACATGCACTGTTAGTGTCCCCTTAGAAATTAGTTTAGAAAACACTGATATAGGCAGACTAGAGGAATGGGCAAGAGTGTAGCAACTGCAGTTTAGTTCCCAAAAATGCAAAATCATATACTTGGGTCTCAAAAACCCAAAGGCAAAATATAGTATTAAGGGCACTGTAATGGATACTACTGAGGAAGAAAGGGATCTAGGAGTCACTTTTTCAGGTGACTTAAAGGTAACTAAGCACTGAGAAAGGCAAGTCAGATTCTTGGTTGCATTTATAAGTAGTATTATTATTATTATTATTATTATTATTATTATCATCCTTATCCTTAATATGTATAGTTTGGAGCAGAGAAAGGAAAAGGGGACATGATAGAAATTTTCAAAAATATTATGGGTTTTAACAAAGTGCAGGAAGACACAATCCTCAAAGCAAGATAAGTATTGGAACATGAGGACATGCACTGAGACTGGAGGGAGGTAGGTTCAAAGGAAATTTTAAGAAAAATTACTTCTCAGAAAGGTTAGTGGATAAGTGGAAAAGCCTCTCATCATAATTGGTAGAGGATAATACAGTAGAGCAATTTAAACATGCTTAGGATAGATGTATATCCTTTATCGATTCCTACCTATCTATACACTCTAAAAATGTCGCTATTTAGCTTTATGAGTCACACAAGAAATAATTGCTTTCAGACTTTGATTGTGGTTCCAAAGCACAAAAAGATATTATTCAACAAAAAGCAGATGGTTACACACTGTGATCTAAATACAATTGGCGCAAACAAATTATACAGTCACAAGGTACAGTCGTTACATACGCATGCGCTCTGGATCCAGATCCCGGCATCAAAGATGAGACCTCCGTCAACAGCAAAGAATAGATGACTGGCATCTAGTTTCAGAGAGCCTGCATATATACCCTTACAGAGATAGGCAATACAATAGAACAAGTTGGCATGATTCCATTGGTTCTTTTTCCTGGTTCTTCTGTTACAGTACAGTTCATAGGTCAGTTCGTATGGTCACAGTCCAGCCTCCAACAGCTCTTTGTGTCCATTTTCCCGCTGCATAACAAATCTAAACTGGCTGCAAAATGGCGTTGTGCAGATTTTAATGTTAACAGATTCAGTCTCAGCCAATTATCCGGCTTCAACACTTTATAAAGGACTAAGGATCAGTTTGGCTTGTGGTTACCATAAGAATAAAAAAGGGGCAGATTAGATGGTCCAAATGGTTCTTATCTGCTGTTAAATTATACAGGCATGTTGTTTGTTGCTATATGATTACTTACAATTCGTTAAACCTGTATTATTCCTGAGTGCCCAAGTTTTGGAATACTTTTTTGGAACCCGCTACAATGGCTTTTTGATGAATTTAATATTCAATGTTTCACCTCCCAGATCTACAGTCCACTATTCACATTGGGCCTGATTCAGAGGTGGACAGCATGCTTATATTTGCGCAGATAAACGATTTTTTGATAATGCGTATACGTGAAAAGTCCTGAGAACAACTACGGTGCATGCATCACCCTGAGAGTACAGCTCCATATATTGTAGTTTACAGAAATGCTGACCTTAGGAATGGCGAGGCAAAACCATGGGCTTTCCTGGGTGATGACTGAAGTGAGCGCAGAAAAGGCCATCTCATAGGCATTATAGGAGTGTCAGAGGTGTGTCAGTGAATGCGGCTGTGTTCCCAGATCCAGAGCTGAAGCCACACTGGAATTTCAGGAGACACTGCGTCTGCTATAGGCTGGTTCAAGTGTCCATGGTGCGCAGATGGTGTTGTTTTTGGAACCACTGGCAGAGTTGCACCGTTCACGGGCATTGAAAGTAGGTATCTCAGGGCTTGCACATTCTGGCGCACGCAATTCCACAAAAAGTCGTCCACCTCTGAATCAGTCCCTATTTGTTTACTCTGCAGTTTCCGAGAATTAGGTTTCCAGTGACTTTATGTTGGTAGAGAGAATAATACTGTCAATGTGGCTGTACCATTCTCTTTTACTTCAGCTGTACCTCTCCAGACATCCAGATTAGGGTATAGAGGGTGCATTTTCCACCATTGCAACCTTTTCACTAATAGTACAACCACTCTTTTACATCCAGCAATTTACTTACTTCTAGAAAGTAAGAGGCACAGTACAATAAAACATAGTCATGTGCAGAACATGGTGTGGTCTGCTATATATTACACTTTCCCTTGTTAATCAACAAGTACAATTCAGCAAACTCTATAGGTGTGTCAGCTGGGAATTTCCACGGTCAAACCACTCAATCAACTACTGTACATATCCAAAGTTTTGATGGCTTTCTGAATCTATCTTGATAACAGTGATAAAACCTTAATATATTTGTCTGAGATCATGGTTCAAATTCTTCTGACAGCATTTTCTAGTTACCACTGCTGACTCGTCAGTCAATGACCAGTGCATCTTTTATAGCTTCCATAGTGCTGCATCCTGTGTATTTTTATTTGACCAACTTATTTACATCATATATCTGCAGCAACTCTGCAATCACTACTTCGGCTGAGGTATTATTGGGTGCCAGGAATTCCTTGGTCCAGTGGGCCTGAAACCCGATGGTTTGTATTATTATTAATTATTATTATAATAATAATTAATAATATTATTATTATTATCCTTTATTTATATGGCACCACAAAGGGTCCACAGCGCCTTACAAAGTACATAGACAGGAACCAGTGATATGCGGTGAGGTGAGGCATATGAGGCAAAGCCTTTCCTGTCATACTTAGGTATACTCCACAGTTTTGACTATAAAATTGCTAAGAATTTTTTTTAGAAAATATTATAAATATCTTCTTTGTATTCTTCTAATAATTTTTATTGTCAAAACTCTGGAGTATAAAGTGTATGACAGGTGAGGCACTGCCTCCCCTGTCTACCATTTCCGCACATCCCTGATCAAAGCACACCAAATTTCCAGCACTATATACTACTGCACCTTTATATAATGCCCACATGAACCCTCGGCTTCGTATATATATGTGTAAATCTAGCTCTGATACTAGCCAGTGCCTCTCCAGCCATTTACCCCACCGCACGTCACTGGTATCCACATACATTTATTCTCTGTGCGTTGCAAGTCGCGTTACACATAACGTTTGAGTGCCATGTGACTTGCCATGTGACTGAGGGTCTTTTCGTGCGACTTTTTACCTTCAAATGCATCTTATTCGCACTAGCAGCTTTTGCATATTAAAATGATATGCGGCATGCCTATGTTACATCGTCAGCGGCTGTGCTAATAAGATGCATTCAAAGGTAAAAAGGCACATGAAAAGACACTCAGCGCTACCTAAAAGGGCTGTTTAATGTGCAAGGAGGCTAGATGTACAGTATGTGGTCACATCTTTACAGTATAGAACATCGCAGGACATAATATAAACATTGCTGCATCAGTGGTCATAATCAGGGCTGGAAACAGAAATCTCGGGGCCCGGTACACTGATGTCTCTGGGGGCCCCACCTCCTCACCACCACCCCCGATCCCGCACATCCCTCCCCTGCATGTGTGATATGTGAAGCATGATCATGTTAACTGAAAGATATGCCAGCCTATAAATAAAGTAAAAATACACTATGATTACCACACTGTCTCTCTGTCACTGATGATGCAGTCTATAGTTCTTGTCTGCCGTCTCTTCCAAGGTCTTCTTGATGACAGTGCTGTGGATGCCTCAGGGGTAGGAAAGATGGTGTCTGTAGCCTGCTATCCTCAGTCCTCAGCCCCTCATCGCCTTCCTCAAGTTCAGCCTCTCATCACTACCCTCAGCCCAAAAGCTCCTCATCACCTTCCTCAGCCTCACACCCTCATCACCTTCCTCAGCCTCAGACCCTCATCACCATCCTCAGACCTCAGCACCTTCCTTAGCCCCTAACACCATTCACCTTCCCCAGCCCTTAGTCCTATGACTCCCATCACCTTCCCCAGCCCTTACTCCCATGACACCTATCACCTTCCCCAGCCCTTAGTCCTATACCTCCTATCACATTCCCCAGCCCTTAGTCCCATAACTCCTATCACCTACCCCAGCCCTTAGTCCCATGACTCCTATCATCTTTCCCAGCCTTCAGCACCTTTTACCTTCTTCAGCCCCCAACCCCCTTCACTTTCTTCAGCCCAAAACCCCTGTTCCCGCCCCTCTCCACCGCAGCGTACCGGACAGGCGGGGACGATGTGCGGTGGCGTGACCTATGATGCCACCCCGTCATGTTGCTGAAGGACATGTCTGGCCCAGACCACATCTGAGCCACATGGAAGAGTCCATCGCTGCCCGGGCCAGACTACAAGGAAGCTGGATGGTGGGTACGGGTGCCGCTCCCGCGGCGTGCCGGCTGGAGCTAAGTGCCGTCCACGGCCCGCTTTGTGCCTGTCTGGACATCGGGGCCCCTCTGGACCTTGGGGCTTGGCACGGGTGTACCCGTAGTCCCCCCTGTCGCCAGGCCTGGTCATAATACTCAAGTAGGCAGCAGGGTGGCAGATCCCAAGGGATAGCTGCTGTTGTAGGCAGTATGGAGTAGATGATGGTATAACTAGGGGAAGGAAAAACACATGAGGGAATAGGACCCTGCTCTTGAGAGCTTAAAGTCTAAAGGGAGGGGCAGACAAACAGGGGTGACACAGATGGGAAGACAGTGAGCAAGGAGCATGGTGCAGTTGGTTAGGTGGAGAGCTGGATGGCTTTGATAAAGAAGTGAGGCTTGAGAGCCCCTTTTGAAGATTTGTAGGGAGGAAGAGAGTCTGATATGGAAAGGGAGAGAGTTCCACAGGCTGTGAGCAGCAGGGGAAATCTTGGATGCGTGAGTGGGAGTAAGTAATCAGTTGGGAGGAGTGGTGTTCGTTTGTGGAGTGAAGTGGGCGGGCAGGACTGTGAAGGAAACTAAGGCCAGAGATGTAAATAAGAGTGGATTGGGCGAGGGCTTTGTAAGTGACTGTGAGAAGTTTCAATTGGCTTCTGAAGACGAAGGGTTTGTAGGAGAGGGGAGGCAGATATAGTGCTTTTGGAGAGGAAGATGAGCTGGGCAGTAGCGTTGAGGACAGATTGAAGTGTAAAGAGATAGAAGGCAGGAATGCCAGAGAGGAGACTGTTACAGTAGTCAATCTGGAGATGACAAGTGAGTAGATGAGGGTCTTAGTTACCTCTAGGGGTGAACTCATGTGAGGAGGATGTATAGAGGGACAATAGGAGAGGTCCAAGAAATGAACCATGGGGGACACCTACCAGTAATGGAAGTGGGAGGGGGGAGTGGAGTCATGAGAAGAGACAAAGAACGGTTTGGGTTTGCGTACAACTCTGTGATGTTGCCTGAAGTTGCCACTGTATACAAACATTGGTATTGGCCTGGCCACAGAAGTAAATGTAATGTATGTATACACACACACTTAAATTAGGGATGTGCAGGCTCGGATAGGTTCGAGTTTGCACGTGGAGTTCGGATTTTTCCCTCCAAAAAAACGGAACTCAGAACGAGGCAAAACGTCATCTTACATGGACGAACATCATCATTCCTGGTCTTTTGTCCAGGAATGATGATGTTCGTCCATGTAAGATGACGTTTTGCCTCGTTCTGAGTTCCGTTTTTTTGGAGGGAAAAATCCGAACTCCACGTGCAAACTCGAACCTATCCGAGCCTGCACATCCCTAACTTAAATAGAATATATATTTTGATTGCATTAGTAATGATAAGCTGGGTACACACCTAAATGATGCATCGATCTGGTGGTGGCCTGAAACAATGCAACAATATATTTTATACATATACACCATACTACAAGATCCACTATACAATGACACAATATATTGTTACAGGGGTAATGTTACCACACAGCATCATCCATCGAATCGTTCTATTTGATGTTGAGCACATCAGATGGGAAGACGCGACCAGGCAATTAATCAAAAAGCAGATGTATCCTCACCTAGCCTCAATACTCCATGCAACGCAAGATGCCTGGAGGGAATGAGCCATCAGATCCTGTGTGACTATGCTTGCACCGAGCATCTTTTCTGGATGATATGTGACACTTGTATATCTGTGTGCTACTAAATCTGTAAACAAAGCACAACGCAACCTGGCATTGTAGCACTTCGTATACAGATTCAGACTCAATCGCACACAAATATACGAGTGTTGCATATCAAATTAATCAGCAGTCTCATGGTGCATCTGAGTCTCACTGTGACTAGGACACATTTTAAGGCAAAAAATATGCTACATGTACTACCCTTCGCCCTCCACATCTGACATTGTGCTAGCAGCTGCTATAGCACATTGTTTGTTAGCAGCTGCGATATCTAAAGTGTCCTTTGCTGAATCAGACCCTTGGTTCATACTATATGTTGTGTGCACCAGTTCTAAAAGCCATGGATCTATGGGAGATAGTTATAAAAACTTGTGCATACTGTAAGATAATAACCATTAACAACCAATCAGATTCTGTCTTTTGTTTTTCTAGTGCAGCTTATAAAATAATAGCAAGTATATGGCTACTACATCTATTTTATGTTCACCAGTCTTCGTAAATGTCTGTTTAGGTTAATCTTGGATAAGTTCTGTTTACTTCTGTTTTGCATAGAAAAATTATTTGCCAGCTGATCACTCAGAGTAGACAAACATTTGATTTGTCCTTTGTGAGTACACTAACTGCTATTAAAGTGAGAGAGAATGATCAGACTTCATCCAGGTACAGGTTGAGTCTCCCATATCCAAAATGCTTGGGACCAGGGTCATTTTGTATATCGGAATATTCCGTATCTTGGAATATTTCCATATCATAATGAGATATCTTGGGAATGGGACCCAAATCTAAGCATAGTATGCATTTATGTTTTATATACACCTTATACACACAGCCTGCAGGTAATTTTATACAATATTTTCAATAATTTTGTGGCTCAAACAAAGTTTGTGTACATATTGGGGCTGCACAGATGGTGTAATGTTTAGCATTACTGCCTCACAGCACTGAGGTCATGGGTTTGATTCCCACTATGACCATAATTGTGTGGAGTTTGTATATTCTCCCTGTGCTTGCGTGGGTTTCCTCTGGGTGCTCCGGTTTCCTCCCACACTTCAAAAATATACTGGTAGGTTAATTAGCCCCCAACAAAAATGAACCCGTATGTGTGTGTGTGTGCATGTGATAGGGAATATAGATTGTAAGCTCCACTGGGGCAGGGACTGATGTGAATGAAAAATATTCTCTGTAAAGCGCTGCAGAATATGTGTGCGCTATATAAATAGCTGGTAATAAATAAATACATGAAATTCATTTATGTTCAGATACACCTTATACACAAAGTCTGAAGGTAATTTTATACAATATTTTTAATAATTTTGTGCCTTAAACAAAGTTTGTGTACATGGAACCACCAAAAAGCAAAGTTTCACTATCTCACTCATGCTAAAAAAAATTCCGTATTTCGGAATATTTGGATATGGGAGACTCAACCTGTACTGTACAATAGTTTTAGATTTTTTTTAAATTTAAGTTTTTGTTTTCTTGTAAAGTAACTGTTTTACACTATTCAATGTTAGCCTAAGTCGTCTAATAAGACTGCAATGCACTCTCTTACAATAAAGTGAAATGTATACTTTGATGTATTAGTTAATTAAAAGTATCACAACCCACTGATTTCTCCAAAATAAATATAGCCACTAAATCTTGAAAACAAAATAAAACAGTCTGCCTTGCAAGCTTTATTCTATATACTATGTAGCTAAAGGCAATTTTTTTTTACTGAAATGCACTATTATACCTTTTTCAAAATCCTTATTGTACCCTAAAATGTCAACTAGATTACAGAGGCCACTTAGCCAGGACTTCTCTGGTATAATGTATATTTAAAGTAATTTAACATTATCTGTAAAAAAAAATGTAAATCTGCAACCTACAGTATTTCTTACAGAACAAACTGAGATTTGTAGAAAAACAACTGCATTTGCTCACTGAGAACAATGCTGTATGCAGTAATACTTTTTATATATTATGTTATGTTGTATTGCTCAAATATGCTTGTTTGTTGGGTGGCTTGCGACCTGGTAGAAGCTGGTTGTGTAGGCATGAAGCCTCATGATTCACTGTAAGCATACTTGCTGACTAACTGGCTGCCCCCAGTCAGGTCAGCGATTATTGCGACCATCGTGCTTGCGAGGAGGCCCTTTGTTAGGGTCTCAGCACTCGCAAGCCCGAGTGGACTTCCTGCTCTAATAGAGCAGGAAGTCCACTACTGACATCACGAGTTATGTCAGTAGGGCTGCCAACAAACGCCAGGTGTTCCTAAGGGAATACCTGCATTTGTGCAGCCACCCCCCTCCCCGTCTACAAAACAGGGCAAGCTGTCAATCAACATCGACAGCCTCCCCATCTTGTAGCGAGACCCATTGCGACGGAGCTGCCGTCGCAGTACGGGTCTCGCACATGCACACGCCGGAGGCGGCGCATGCACAGTCGGGGACCATCGACCCGCTTGCGAGCGGGTCTGAATCAGGCCCTTAGTCCTTAATATGGCATGAATTCTTCTAAGCATGCACCTAATAACTGTCGGTACGTTTTATGGGGAACATTAGCACAAATGCGATTAACTGATCTCCATAACGCTGCCTCCACCAGCATGAAGAATTGTGATGATGCAAGAAGGATCCATACTTTCATGCTTTTGCCTCCAAATCCTCACCCTATCATCTGCACGGTATGACTAAAAATTTGATTTGTCAGAGCACATGACCCATTTCCAATATTTTACAGTCCAATTACTGTGTTTCTGAGCAAACTGGAGGCGTTTCACCATTTGCAGCAGATACTGTAGCAATGGTGTATGGACAGGCTTTGTACTTCTGTAGCCCATATGATCTAATGTGCATGTATTGTTCATTGAGAGTCCATCTAAAGTAGTCCTTGATTCAGATTATCTATACTTTGATGCACTGTTGCCCATCTGTGGGGCTGAACAAGTCTGCCCACACTATGATCCTCTCAAGTAGCCATTTACGATCACAGGCCTTGCGCTCAGACCCTGTTTTCTGTCTGCTGCTCCACTCTGTGTACACTTTAATAACTGCCGCCCTCGGACAATTCACCCTTTGCTAATGGTCGCTCTGCTGCTGCAAGCACCAACAATCATTCCATGTAAATATATATATATTTATTTATTTATTACAAGTGGGATGCTGGAAGCAAGTGCATGAAGGAGAAGTCGGCGGCACTCCAAGCAAATTAAAGAGTTAAGGCAGCTTTATCTGCAAAGTTTCAGCGCTGTTTATTAAAGCGTTTTGTCACATATATATAGGATATAAAGGAATAGGAAGAGAGGAGGAAGAGATGGGCAAGATGAGAACAAGCTACAAGAAAGAAGGAGCAGAGGAGATGAGAGGAAATAGGGACCAGGGGACGAATGAAAGGATGAGATGATGAGGATACAGGTTACATCTGCAGTAGTGCAGAAGACGGAAGACAAGATGGGAAGGGAAGAATAGGAGAGATAGGAGGAAGTTGAAGAGATGGAATGTCGGATGGTATCAATCTTGGATGTGAAGTAGGTGGTCAAGGCAAGGTCAGAAACTTGTCATCCTTAAGGAGAAAAAAATTTATATTTTTTTTAATCTGAGCAAACCATGTTATCTTTACGTGTCCTGATATCTTGCATTATGACACTTTACTTCATGACACTACCTTACATGCTTTTTGTCATATATTTTCCAATGTTTCCTACTGTTCTGTAATTTGTCACCTTGCACACCCAGAAACCACTTGAGAAATCTGAACAACATATTGGAGAAAATCTTGTAGGGTTCAGGCTGCATAATACATTATTCATTACCTCCCAACCTCTCAGATCAAGGAATCATTTTTGAGAACATGACCATGTCATGTTGGTGTTGTTTCCGCAGCATAATGTGGGTGTGGCACTGCACCCATGGCCGTGTTTTGCACTCTGTGAAGCACTAAGCTGATCCTTAGCCACCACCCCTCCCCTCCAAACACTCATTAACCATACTTGCCTACTTTTGAAAAGGAGTTTCACGGAGATCATTTACGGTAGTGCGTCATTGAGGGTAGTGGCCAGCACCGCCCAAAAGGCATGTCTAGATCCACCTATGGGCGTATCTATTGCCAATTGAGTGTGTTCTAGAAAAAATTAAATTACAATGACTTTATGTAAACACTTGACACGTGACACTGCAAGTCACCAAAATATTCTGTATTTCTGAGAGGGAGGCAAAATGGTGTCAGTACATTTCCATATGGAGACAGGGGCATAAGGGGGCCTTGCGAAAGGAAATGTGGATAAAGTAAGAATATGTTCCTCCACAACCATTCTAATTTAAATGCTTCAGCCTTCCATTTTATAGTATATAGATGACCACACAGCATTTCAGATGACATTTGTTGTGATCACCGGCACAAATGATCATATAATACCACATATTTCTATACGCTGACACCCTAGCACCCCCACTGACATTAATATCTCTGCCCTGCCACACTGACATTAATACTGGATCACCCCCTGCCACATTCACATTAACAGATCACCATTCACATCAATAGAACCCGCCCCCACACATTCACATTAATAGATCCCCCACACACACATTAATAGAACACCCTCATACACAGATATTCACATTAATAGAACCCCCCACAGACACACAAAGATTCACATTAATAGACACACACACACAAATACACACACACAGATTCGCATTAATAGAACCCCCCCCATATACACACACACACACACACACAGATTTGCTTTAATAGAACCCCCCCCCCCCCCCACACACACACACACACACACACACACACACACACACACACACACACACACACAGATTCGCATTAATAGAACCCCCCCACACACACACACACACAGGTTCACATTAATAGAATACCCCCCCACATACACAGATTCGCATTAATAGAACCCCCCCACACACACACACACGCACAGGTTCACATTAATAGAACACCCCCCCACATACACACACAGATTTACATTAATAGACCCCCCCAGACACACACACACACACACACACACACACACACAGATTCACATTACTAGAACCCCCCCCCCCCACACACACACACAGATTCACATTACTAGGACTCCCCCCACGCACACACACACAGATTCACATTAATAGCATCATCCCACACACACAAACACTCTCATTAATAGATCCCTTCACCTCTCCTCTCCTGCAGCACTGACACCATTGGTTCTCGCTAGAGCTACAGTGAGCTCTGAAACACTCACACTTCTCCTCAGTCAGTTCGGCATTGGCTTCTTCTCCAGCTGTCCACTGTTATGGCTGGGCAGCCTGGGCTGGCCAGGCAATGCTGGGAGAATCAGTCTCTCTCAGCAGTCAGTGTGTGGCCCATGTGACTGTCAGCTCTGTGCACGGGGCGGATCTGGGAAGCATCTCCGGGCTCCATAGCAAACGGACTCCCTGCCCCTCTGTCTTCCTATATTCAAGCCCTGGCCCCATTGCGCATGTGTAGTTAGCATTTTCTGCGGGCATTTGTGGGGAAAGCGCTGGTTTGCATATACCTTGCGGGGTAGTGGGAGCTCCCATCTTAAATCGGGAGGCTCCCGCGGAAAGGGAGGGTAGGCGAGCATGCCATTAACTAATAATATATTGCATGCTCAAAAGTGATATTGCTTTTGAAGTTCATTGAAATGGATGCAAGAGTACTATGAATGTCGTCACATTCTGCAAATGATGTGTGTGTGTGTGTGTTTATGTGTTTGTTTATGTGTGTGTATGTATGTGTGTCGTATATATTTTCATTAACTATAATATACTGTACAGTAGTAATCATACAGCAGCCCCCAATAACCCCAAACATGTCCTAAGAAGATTTGAACATAATAACACAATAATGTCCTCACAAATCCTTTCTTAAGACACTTCATGTACTGAAAGATTATCTTTTCCAGTATTAGATATTTCTGTCCTTGTCTATGCAGATAAACTGTGCTGTGTTTGCACAAAAGAAGACATTAATATTAATCTACTAACAATAACAGCAAAAAGCAAAACCTCTTAGTACTTTGAAATGGGATTTAAACAGTCAAAATTTAGACAATGAAAAGATTGACTCCAAAATGTCAACTGTCATAATGTCTACATGGCCAAATGTCGACAACCAAAAAGACAACATGGACAGAAGGCTGACAGCTTCATGTAGTTGACAGTATCAAAATGTCTACATTGATAAAATAAATGTCAACAGTCAAAATGTCGACAGTTAAAATATAGACAAACCATAAGGTCAACATACAAAATGTAGACACAGGTAAAATGTCGACATTTAAAATAAAGACAAATCATAAGGTTGGCCATAATTGTAGTGCTGCTGTTAGGGTGCTAAAACTGTGGCAAGGCTTGCTTGCATGTGTAGTTCCCCAGCAGCATTTAATTGCATTAATTTCAATCACCTTTAGAGCTCCACAGATATTCAACTTCTATTCCTGATACTGATCCTTTCTAAACGCAGCTTCATATTGCATGTGCACTAGGTACAGAAGGAATTTTATTTCCGTTATCGAGAAAAAACGCTACAAGCGCCACTCAAACACTTTGTGCTAATGACCGACTGCCCCCATGACTGAATCATACTTGCCAACTCTCCTTGATTGTCAGGAAGACTCCCTGAAATAGTAGCAATGTCCCTGATTGCACCTTACCCCCATTATGAAGTGGTTTTATATATATATATATATATATATATATATATATATATATATAGAAAAACGTACTGTACATTCAAATGGGATCATTAGTACTATTTCCCTGCAGTGGTTATAAGGCACAATGATCCCCGGAGCGTTTTCATCAACAGATAAATCTCACTAACTGCTTTGGGGTTCATTTACTTTTGCATGTAAGTCAAGTTCACGCCTCTCAGATGTAGCAGTACACGCCCACTTTACTGATGCGCTTATAGGTGTCGATTTCACAATCTCCCTGAAATGCTTTTTCAAAAGTAGGCAAATATGGACTGAATTAACATCTTTACAAAACAGAAGTACATCTTCTTGGGAGAAGTTTTATGATTCTGCTAATTTTGCTTAATATTACAAAATGAATAATATAAATAATAAAAAAAAATTCAGCATAAAAGTTATACTTAGATCACCCGTCAAAAACCTTGGGACAAAATTGTTGTTGATCAGTGTTGTTGTTATTATTATTATTATTATTATTATTATAATTATTATTATTATTATTATTATTAAAATTTTTGTGATATATTTGGAGAAAATAGATACAGATTTGGATACATACACCTATCCTCAAATCTCATCAAATAACCCCATTTAGTGCGCCCCAAACATTCACACTATAAGCGAAGTAAGACGCAAATTTGAAGAAAAAGTAGCACAATGGAGGAAAAGTTGCATTATCAGTTTGCTTAACCCCTTCTCCGCTGAGGCCATTTTCACCTTTAATGCTCCTCACATTCCATCATCAATATCACCAATATTCTTTTTTTATACACTTCCCACTCAAATTATACTTTGTTTTTTTTCAAAAGACTGTATTTTTCCAAAAATACTGTTAATCTATTTGATGAATATAACAATTCAAATAAAATGTAACTAAAATGCCCAGATACATTTTTTTTATTGAAACTGAACCAAAGTGAACCACTGTCCAAAGTGATTTTTGCACAAATAACTACTTTCGGCATTAATTCATTGTTCTAAAATTGCAACCAGATGATTCTACATGTAGTTTTTTCACACAAAAAATTGTACTCTTGAAAATGATATGACATTTTTATTTTATGTTTTGCACATTTTCGCTGTCTAGATTTAAACATTCACTATATGTACATATAATATCGCAGCCCAACATGGCCTACTACTTTTTTACACTGGGAAAGCTCCTGCATTAAATGATGGAACCAATTTTTGATTTGACTCAAAAAGAGGGAGATCTAAGCTTTAGTGGTCCACAATATGAAAGAGCGGACTCCCCTCTTTCAAATATAGGTTCCCACACAGTTGCTGATGACATTATGGGGGTGATAGGGCACATAGTGCCCACCCCACTTTTACAGAAAACTTATGTTTTCCATAGAGCAGGTTAACATTGTCCGATGATCACTTCTCCCATCAATGGACTCTGATTTTTCTGTAGTGCAGGGGTGAATGCCTGGTGATCACACTATTCACCAGGTATATATATTTCTATGGGGGCACATAGTTTAAAAGAGGGTACTCCTCTATTTCAAACTAGGGTGCCTCCATCTTTATATCTTATACAGTGGGGGAGCTAGAGGAACTTAAAGTCCCTCTCACAACCTTTTTCAATTTACAGTGCTGTCAGCGCTGTAATGCGTATAGAAGGCACTTCCTGGACTCCCCGCCAGCTTCCTGCATGTCCTCACCGGTCATCCGTCCTGGTGAGGATGATAAATTACTTTTAGTTCTTTCCTACCCTCTCACAACACACGATGAATCCCACTCATCATTCACAGTATTTGTTCACATGCAGATGACAAGTGGGACACATAGGAGTCAATCCTATTCCGTGCGAAGGGTGCGATGTGCCATTGCAATGGTGTTAAAACACCGGCACATTGCACCATTCGCAACCCGGCTGAATTCACATTGCACGGAATAGGATTGACCCCATTCTCTTCAGAAAAGGGGTAAATCCAGTGGCATATCTATAATGGGTGCAGTGTGTGCGGGGCACACGGGCTCCCGGGGCCAGGTGCCCCCGCACTGCACACACTGCACCCATATTATTTTAAACTTAAACTTACCTGTCTGTGGTCCCGCATCGGGTGTCAGCGCTGCTCAGAACATCTGCAAAATGGCCGCCGCAGCCATTTTTCTGGTGTGCTGCGCATGTGCAGCAGACTCCGGGCACTAGAGTGTGCCCGGAGACTACTGCGCATGCACAGAATGCCGGAAAATGGACACAGCGGCCATCTTTCCGGCATTCTGTGCATGCGCAGTAGACACCGGGCACACTCTAGTGCCTGGAGTCTTCTAAGGCTCCAGTGGCTGGCTAGCTGCGTCAGTCGGCTGCCGGCCACCGGGGAGAGAGGAAGGGGCCCAGCACGGGAAGTGCACTCGGGCCCTCTCTCTTAAGACGCCCCTGGGTAAATCTGCCACTTTATTCAATTCCTTTTCTATAAAAATACTAATCTTAAGTACCTAGTTAACAATAAGCGAATATTGGAAATAAAAAAGAAAGCTCTTTTACTGGGGCACTCTAAAATTCAAATAAAACTTAACTTTTATATATGAGACTTACACTTTAAAGATGGTTTTGTGTCTTTAGTTTGTCTTGTAACATAAGCCTATGTAGCAGTAATAATTAATTGAAACATGTATATTGTTATAAAAATGCAATCCAGTATGCAGTTGACTAGGTATCAATATAGCACAGAGTACTCCAAAGACCTGAGGGGTATATTTACTAAAGTACAGGTTTTTAGAAGAGGAGAAGTTGCCCATAGCAACCAATTAGCTTCTGCTTAACATTCATTTAGCACCATCCCATTCTAAAAGATAATAACTAGAATCTGATTAGTTGCTATGGGCAACATCTCCACTTCTGAAAACCCGCACTTTAGTAAATATACCCCTGAGTATCTAATACCACATTGTCAAATAAGTATAAACTGCTCTGTAAAGAAAAAGTGCACAGCAGAGGAATTGAAACAGGCACCTAGCGCAAAAAGGCTAGGTGTACTATGACACATCTGTACAGTATTATTCTACTGTATTTGTCTCCTTTGGGGCCTGCTTTATGTGTACTTATCGGTCTGGGGGCTTGCCCAGTGGGAAGAGTTGAGGTAGAGCTAGACTGTACAAGTTTAATCATTACCTTGCAGTGCGTGTTCCTGATCTCTCCCGTACTATGTGCACTCTTTTTCATCAGACCTGTGTTATGTGTTATAGCTAAATATTACATATTACATATTGCACCTCTCTGCTCCCCTCAAAAATGGAGCATTGTAATTCTATGTATATAACTGCATAAAGCCCTAAGGGTACAAGAATACATTAATTTAGGAATGCTCTAAAATGAATTACCCAGATTTAATGTAGATTGTTCTTATGAATAGCAATTGGAAATTATTTTTATGTAATCAACTTCTCTGTATCCAAGTTTCATACTATCGATTTGTTGTACAATGTGTCTGCAGTAACAGGACAAGTTATTTTGTTACCCAAGAGAAAGATTCTGAATTGCACCCATCCTTCTAAGCTTTCGTACATAACCATGGCATATTTACATTAACACTGCCCAACACCGGTGCTGGGCTCTTATTTTATGATTCTGTGTGTATGCTGGTATTGAGTCTAACAAGCCACGGAACAGTAGGGATTTCTTATTTCCTATGATGATCACACTGAAGGCACAGGTTTCAGACTAGTCTTTTGAAGTAGAAAATAATAATTGTATTCAGTGTTGGATTTGTAGCAGGCAGCTGCCTCTCCTGTCTACCCGCTGGCTCGGCCCTGTGTATGAATGACTATCATCAATTGTATCTACAATTTCTAAATTGAATGATCTCATTATTTTTAGGGACGAAATTCTAAATGCTATTATTAACAATGCTTTGTAATACTATTTCCACTATTTAAAAATAAATATTTATGTACTTAAATATATGGCATTTAATAGTCCTCGAGAAAAGGAACAGTGCAAATTAGTGTTATTTTCTGTCTTAGTTTACTTCACCATCTTTTAGGCTTGACATAATACTGAGACCTAAATACTATGCAGATGCTCTAAGTCAGTGTTGGCTAACCTTGACACTCCAGCTGTTGTGGAACTATATATCCCAGCATACCCTGCCACAGTTTTAGCATGCCCTAATAGCAAAACTGTAGCAGTGCATGCTGGGTCATGTAGTTCCATAACAGTTGGAGTGTCAAGGTTAGCCAATACTGCTCTAAGTAACTCACCAAGGAACAAGTTGTGGTTAGAGTTTATTTATTATAATAGATATTACTGGATATGACACAAATATTGACAGCTAATATAACAGGTACTTATAATACAGACAGTGCATTTCATACTAATACATAGAGGATACATCTGTGGCTTCTATGCTACCATAGTTTAAATTGGCAAAACTGTGTACTCTTAAGGTCTCACATGTGGGTATTTATGCAAAGGGACATAAATCTTTAATTAAACAATATGTAATTCTTCTTTCTAGTGCAGTTCATTCTTCTTTCTAGTGCAGTTCCCCATAGTATTATACAGGTATTAAAAATACTTTGTTAGATTTCATTTCATAAATCATATCTGTCAGCTATTCGCAAGTGCACATTAAGCAGATATCTGAACCGATAGTACATAAAGAAATGTTACATTTACAGTGTATTTCACGCATATCATTTGTTTTATTTTCACTTTTATGAAAGCCAACTTGAAATTAGCAATTTTCAGAGCAGCTATTAATATGCATAATTATTAGGGGCCTATTTATCAAATGAAGAGACGAGTGGATGAAGGTGTTTTGTGACGTTTAGAAACAACGAAGATATTTAGAGCATATTTGCTACAATCCACATTTAAAAGCGCAGTTGTGTGATATTTTGGACCAAATTTGCATTGCGAATTTAGGAGTTATCACAGGAATATACTAACATTTGCATGCATGAACACAGATCGTGTTCGGATAGTTGGCATTTCTGATCATTTGTGTTTGGATAATCTACTATACTACAAATACTATCAAGCCACATCACTACGCTATTGTATATACAGTGTACATATGTACAGATGTGTCCTCATACACTATTGCTGCAGTCACGCCAAACTGCCCTTCTCAATGTGCTAGGTCCCATGCAACTCGTCTTTTTCACCTGAAAATGCGTTTTAGTCACAAACAGATGCGACAAACCGCTTCACATGACGGCACTGATTAATTTGATATGCAACACTTGTATATCTGTGTGAGACTGAGTCTGAATCTGTATATGAAGTGCTATTATGCAGCAGCTGTGGCTTTTTTCCTCGCCATGTTCCTTTGTGCTTCGTATACAGATTCAGGCGCACGCAGATATACAAGTATCGCATATCAAATTAATCAGTACTGTTTTGAGGCTAGGTGTATTGGCTAGGTGTATAAAGAGCAGGGCCGCCATCAAAAATTCTGGGGCCCAGGACTGACAAAATAGACAGGGCCCCCTCAGCCCCCATTATACAGAGAACCTCGAAAAATAGAGGCATATTAAAAATAGCTGGAGCCAGTGGAGTTGACCATGTTACAGTAACATCACAGCACTCCCCCTTCAGTAATCACCTCACAGAAAGTCCCCCTATTAATAATCATCTCACAGCTCCCCCTCATTAGTAATCATCTCACAGCACCCCCTCCTTCAGTAATTACCTCACAGCTCCCCCTCATTAGTAATCATCTCAGCACCCCCTCCTTCAGTAATCTCCTCACAGCTCCCCCTCCTTCAGTAATTACTTCACAGCTCCCCCTCATCAGTAATCATCTCAGCACCCCCTCCTTCAGTAATCTCCTCACAGCTCCCCCTCATTAGTAATCATCTCACAGCACCCCCTCCTTCAGTAATTACCTCACAGCTCCCCCTCATTAGTAATCATCTCAGCACCCCCTCCTTCAGTAATCTCACAGCTCCCCCTCATTAGTAATCATCTCACAGCACCCCCTCCTTCAGTAATCTCCTCACAGCTCCCCCTCCTTCAGTAATTACCTCACAGCTCCCCCTCCTTCAGTAATTACCTCACAGCTCCCCCTCATTAGTAATCATCTCAGCACCCCCTCCTTCAGTAATCTCACAGCTCCCCCTCATTAGTAATCATCTCACAGCACCCCCTCCTTCAGTAATTACCTCACAGCTCCCCCTCATTAGTAATCATCTCAGCACCCCCTCCTTCAGTAATTACCTCACAGCTCCCCCTCATTAGTAATCATCTCACAGCACCCCCTCCTTCAGTAATTACCTCACAGTCCCAATCTTCAAAAATCATTTTACTGAACCCCCTCCCCTTCAGTAATCTCATAGCAAGTCCCCCCCCTTTTAAAAAATCACACTACAGCTACTCCTTTAATAATCACCAGTCTCAAATCCCCCTTCTCCAGCAAACTTCCCACTTTTTTTTAGGTCTCTGGTCTTCCGTTTTATCCTCTTTGCTTTGATCCACACTTGACTTTCTCCACTGCAGCAGCCAGCAGGCAGCAGAGCAGCCTTCCCTGATGTGACAAATCACAATGCATGCGCACCTGCCGACAGCCAGACAGCTCAGCTACTCTGAACACCTCTAGCGCTGCTAAGAGGTGCTCAGAGAAGCAAAGCTGTCCGGCTGCTCAACTGTGTTAAAGGCTAGCAGCACCTAGCAGCCGCCAGCCAGGGAACATCCTGTCCCACAGCCAGCCCAGAACATGGCGGCTGCAGGAGTGGGTGGATGGGAGGAGATATAGGGATTAGTGACCTCAGCGCGTTGGTAGGAGCAGACTCCTGGCCGGACCTGTCAGTGACAGTTATTGTGACAGGGGGGAAGGGAAGTAGCAGGCGGGCCCCTCAAGTGTCCGGGCCCGGGACTCCAGGCCCGGCAGTCCCTCCCTGATGGCGGCCCTGATAAGGAGACATCTGTACATCTGGCATATGTCTGGTGCATACTTACCTTCTCCCCCTGAAAGTTCAGGAGACTCCCAAATGGGAATCACTCAGACTCTTAGAACAGTAGGTGTTCCTCCAAGGTTGGTTCTATAAATACCATGGTTATGCAGCAAAGTAGGACGCCACAAAGAGGAGGGGCCTTGACCCGGCCGCGGCCAGGGACATACAGATTAGCTCGGTTTCGGGCAGGTCGCGTTTGTCAGACTATGTATCTGTGACACAGCTGCCTGCAATGTGCCATTATGTTAGGGGCGGGCCGCGGCTCCTTTGCTTAGTATCTGAGACGGCTGCTGGGCCAGGCAACTTGACATCACATCGCAGTGGCAGTGCGCTGCAGCGTGCAATTGGTGAGGACCTTAGGACTCAGAGATCGCTGCTGTTGTGGGTGGCGCCCCTCGACAGGCCAGGCTCCAAGTCCCAGCCCCATAGTAAAGTAAGTGCTGTGAGGTGGGGAGAGTGGATCAGTGCTGTGAGGTGGGGAGAGTGTTACCGCCACATTCAATACGAGGGCGGGACCAGTGCTGTGATGGGAGAGAAGAGCTGTGATGGGAGATAAGAGCTGCGATGGGAGAGAGAAGCTATGGTGGGAGAGAGGTGCTGTGATGGGAGAGGGGAGCTGTGATGGGAGAGAGGATTTGTAATGGGAGAGAGGAGCTGTATGTTACAAGTCGCAGTCATGACTTGTCTCCTTCTGGCAGTGTTGTTCCAGTTACGTCGGTTGCTAGGCAATCTGGATGCCCCCAGACTTCACGTGTTCTCCACAGCTTGACTTGATTGGGTTCCTACTCTATTTCTGCACGCTAGCCCTTTGCCACCTCGCCGACTATAGCGTTCCTTTTGGATCCCTCAGCTCTGCTGCATGGT